>CM067065.1:22643336-23843336 GCA_033980235.1 Diadema setosum
TTTCTAGCGTTCATAAAGCTCACTTCTACATGCTGTGTGGTTTTTCAACTTGACCTATTCTATAATATTGCAATGTAAAACACTGTCTGCACGGCTGACTGCTTCTATGACTTAGCCGCAGATTTCCTCCTCAAAATTATGTTGATGATGTATCCCTGTTTCACATCTTTTTCTTTGTTACACCATTAACACTCCGCGTGCCACACTGATTTCCTGTTCATAGGTTTGTGTCAAATGTATACACGTTTGACTCATTGGCACAGACAGTAAGGTCTAAAAAATCAATACCAGGAAGTGAATATCCTGGGGTGTAATGAGGCACATACAGGGCACGTTTAATTTCCTTCACAAGAAAGCATGCTAAAGACGTTATACATTTATCCGGAAATTAGGGTCTAACGTCGATTCCAAGCAAATGTTGTCTGTCAGGTATTAAATTCCTGTCTGTGTTTCTAAGCAGGTTTCGATGTCACCGAGTTGGTATTCTTGGCAAAATGTCTTGATAGCAGATCCCCCTTGTTTCAATTACCTTGCCAGGATATGTGAAATCACATTAAGAAAATACAGTGTCGTACATTCATCTCTATCACTGCCTTTTCGCTACGTCCATCCCTTCTATATGATATGTCCCGCACTATCTAAATGGCACACTCGACTCTCCTATATGAGTATGATAACTTATTTCTCTTTGGACAAAAGAACTAACAGTGCACATGCACCTTGTAGTCCGTTGTACATGATAAGAAGATGTCTTCCAAATTTGAAAAGTATCAACATTAAAGACTGCATGGCAGTAAATAGTGACGATGTCACATTAATTACCTGTTCTAATGAGTCTGCTCTTCACTTTCATCCATGCCTGGGGCTTTTTTTTCCTTTTGTGATGCAGGGTCACATACATAACAAAATTTGAATTTGTTAAATGGTATTTTGATTGTATTTGTAACCACATATCTGATGTTTCTACATTTTCTTTTACTATTCTTTTAAATATAACCTTTTTCATTTATGGTTTTCGGTATAAACTATCAAAAATGCTGGTGTGTGACTGGTTGGCTATGTCTGTGTAAAACGTTTTAAATGTTTGTATAGAAATAAAGTTTTATTTATGTCAGAATGTGATTTTGTTACTGGGTCCCATTAGTATAAGCCTTGCTTCACAGGAATCCATAAAGTTTTAGTGTCTTTTATATATTCACTTTCTCATATAACTGCATGCATATTTGGGTTTGCATGTTGTATACGTAATTGAATTGAACTGCATTGAAATTAAACGTATATTATGCGTGTGTATGTGACATGTCTCCCTCTCTTTGTGTTTGTTTTTATGTATTATACTGACAAAAATGATGCAAATAAGTTTATCTAAAGCGCATTTCAGACTTGAAAAAAAAAATGCGCTTTAGATAGTAAATCCTAACATGATACGCAATATTACCAGCTAAATTTACGATACAAATTAAAAAATAACTAGGTATACAAGTACGTACGTAAGAGCTCAAATCTGTCTAATTTCAAGAGCAAGAAAGGAGATAGAGAAATATATTATATGAAAATAACATTAAACTTGAGCTAAAATGGTAAATGTCATTTTCACCTGAAGTTTGTAACAGAGATTGTAACTAAGAAAGAATTTGTCAGAGCTAACAAAATTTTCTGCCCATGTCGTTCCTCGCTGTTTTTGGCATGTCTTTTCGGAACTTTTTTGTCCTCCTAGTATCGAAAAAAACAAACCAGACTCCTTGCTGTGTACCGCAGGGAAAAAGAAAGAGATGAAAGAATCCAATGAAATGAATGTATTTAAAGGACAAGTTCACCTTCATAAACATAAGGATTGAGAACACATCAGTGAAAGTTTGAGGAAAATTGGACAATCGATGCAAAAGTTATGAATTTTTTGAATTTTTGTGTTGGAACCGCTGGATGAGGAGACTACTACAGCTTGTGAGTCATATGCGCACAACAATATAAAGAAAATGTAAAAGAAATTCAACATATTTTCACTTTTTTCGCATGATAAAAGAGCACTTGACTTGCCACTTTCTAAAGGCAGGGGGAATAATATTACCCATAACATTTGTCGGCAACGAGTCAGGGGAATGTGTACTTTTTTCAAAAGATGGAATTTTGTGAAATTCTCTTTATATTTTCCTTATATTGTTGTACGCATGTGACATCTAAGTTATTCATACACTGCAGTAGTCTTCTCATCCAGCGGGTACTGCACAAAAACTTCAAAAATTCATAACTTTTGAACGGACTGTCTGATTTTCCTCAAACTTTCAATGATGTGTTCTACTAATATTGCTACATTCTCTCAATCCTTATGTTTATGAAGATGAACTTGTCCTTTAACACTCACTTGCAAATGATATGTATGCAGTAAGTGTTGCGAATTATTTCACTTCTATATGGCTTACTTGGCCCCGACAGAGGGCGGGCTTTGATTCCATAAAAGTTGCCGACCTAGCCATTTTGACTAGACCCTACTTTATCTTAATCATTAATCCCGCAATACTTTGGACATTTTAATATCATTTACTTCTTTTATGAAATCAGAAAAGAAAATCTTGAATCCTTCACCTTAGCTTTAAAACAGAACTAAGGGAGGGGGTGGGGCGAATTATACTTGAGAATCAATCGACCTACAGCACGACTTTATTTATTGTTTGCACAAACGAATGTGAACGTTTACGGTTAGTGGTATCATTTCCTAAGCTAAAATGCGTGCGATATTGAAACTATTTATTTTTCTTCAGTATTTTTGGTGAAAATATAAAAAAAAAATTGAAACCTTGATATTCTGAAACTTGTTTAAATCTTTTACATCAGAGCAATCATTCTATCCTTGTGATCCTTTAAATTTTATTCATATCAGACAACATAAAGACTTTGTAACACTATTGATATTTTTCTATGTGTAGTACGTCATGACCTGAAAATTTTGAGTGTTTATGAATTAATTTCGTTGTGAGCTAATTCATGACATGTTTAAAGGACAAGTCTATCTTCATATACAAAAAGATTGAGAGAATGCAGCAATATTAGTAGAACACATTAGTGAAAGTTTGAGGAAAATTGGACAATCCGTTCAAAAGTTACGAATATTTTAAGTATCTGTGCAGTCACTGTTGGAAGAGAGGACTACTACAGTGTATATGTCACATGCGTACAACTGTTATGAGGAAAACAAAAAGAGAATTTCACAAAACTTTACGTTTTGAATAAAGTGCACAGTTCTTCGACTTGCTACTGACATGTTAAGGGTAATATCATTCCCCCCTGCCTTCTGAAAGAGAGAAGTCGAATGTTCTTTTGTTTTGCGAGATAAATGGAAATATGTTATATTTCCTTTATTCTTTCTTTAAGTCGTTGTACTCATGTGACATCACAAGCTATAGTAGTCTTTTCATCCAGCCGTGAGTGAGCAGAAACTTTAAAAATTCATAACTTTTTAACGGATTGTCCGATTTTGCTCAAACTCTCACTGATGTGTTCTACTAATATTGCTGCATTCACTCAACCCACATGTCTATGAAGGTGAACTTGTCCTTTAAGCAATCCCTTATAAAGAGAGATATTCGTCAATTCTAGAAAATCCTCGCAGAAGATTGGATAAAGCATAATCATAGTTCCACACCTCCGCATAACCAGTCATATAAAATTCAAGATAAATGTTATGTACAAATTAAAATAGATAATCAATGCCTTTTGGTAAGAACAAGTCACTTAATTTCCATTTCAAGTTTATCAAAGATAATTTAGATTCATAAATAATTCACTCCTCAATGCGTAATAGGCGACTGTATGTAACAGGAATGATTTCATCAAACTTCGTGAAGGGTAGATATACATACTCTCATGAGGAACACGACTGTATAATATATAGATTGAATGATATTTTCTTATTGGGTGCAGTAGGTGGAAATTACTTATTTGACTCAGTTTCCATTTGTTAAACGTTTTGGAAAATAGATAAATCAAATAATCCTAAATCATCCGAACACCAGTTCCCCCTTGAAGCAGAAGTTGGTGATAACTACTTTCCTGTTATATCTTCAAATCTTTATTGAAGACTAATCTTTTTTCAGAAGCCTTAGATTAATTTGTTATCTATTTTGCGTGTGTCTAATCAGTGACAATATTAGGAGCTCTGTTACATCACAGCGCAGTAGAGTAAATTTACATAGTAGCTGCGCTATACAAATTTGTCTAATTATTATTATTATTATTATTATAGGGAACACCATATGCTTATATCATTGACACACAAACACACACACACACACACACACACATACAGAAACACACACATAATGATATCTACACCTCTTTCTATCTCTCTCTCTCTCTCTCTCTCTCCTACATTTTGCCTTCTGCAAGTGTTCATAGATCTACTAACAAGTTGGTTCTCTCGATATCTGATTTTGCAGTAAAATGAGGGACTTGTGAGAACAATAATTGAGTATATGAATATAAGAACGACCCATGTCCAATTTTTGGCCAAATTCAGTTTGACATGGGAAATTGTAGCTTATGCATAGACTCATCTTGTGTGTAAATGATAAATCCTAATTACCCCCGGAAGTGCCAGAAATGAATGAGTTAAATCTTATATTAATGTAAGAATGAAGGACTTTGGTCATTCTTACATTCATATAATAGCGCCCTCTCTCATCCTTCTTCCATCTCTATAGCAGAAAATTATGAATCAAAGAACGACCCAAGTCCATATGAATCAAAGAACGACCCAAGTCCACCACACAAAATGGCCTCTCCACAATTAATGTAAATGTTGATTGTCATAATAATATATGTTCTAATTTGTATATACAATGTTGCCTTCCCATCACAGTTAAATAGAATATTATTGGACAACTAAAAAGATATGATTTTTTTTTTTTAGTTTACTCGAAATGATCTTCCATGGACTTGGGTCGTTCTTATATTCATATACTCAATTGTCTCACACGGCACCTTCATATAAGTAGGTATTGTGACGGGTGATAATGTACACTAAACGTCTGCAATCAAATCACTTCATTATGTTCATTTATTTTTCGAAGACATTACAGACATGATTCCTTGTATACAGTTCTAACGCGTATAATAAAGGTGATGAAAATATTTATGAGTTCATAACCTAAAATGATCTCGATATGAAGATAATTATGTAATACAGAGTAATGTTCAACTCAATTGTTCAGCCTTTATCCATTGTGAGACCGTTTGCCATTGTGCAATTATTTCAATTTGATAATAACTTTATTAATCACCAACGCGGATGCAGTATATCATAATGCAAGCGAAATTTCCAACGACCTGACGGTTTTCGCCAGCATGCTAAACTCGTAACGAAGATAGTTAATATCCATTGAAATTTAAAAAAAAAATGAAGATATGCATATTTAGGGCAATTATTGTACACACAATTGACGGTGAATAAAACAGGACACTTGAAGTGAAGTGGTACCCAACAGTCATTGCCAAGTTTAGCGGATCTAAACAATATAAAATCGTTTCAGAAGTGCACGCATATTGATCACGTTGGTACAACACCAGACCCTATACAAGTTATCATGCCACATATTAGTCTTTTTTCACATTCGATATGATGTTTAGATCTTTAATCCTACCGTCTGTATGAATTTATCAAAATTCATTTCGGGTAATATTCATCCCTTTAAAATATTGAGCCTATATTACCAGGTTTGTACTGTATATACTTTTGCCGTAGACTCGAGGAACACTTCCGGTATAACAAGCAAAGTTTTAACCTTAACCCTTTGCTGATTAAATTGGGAAGATTCATTTCTTATTTCAATATACAGGGTTTAATCTAAAACATACAATGATCGCACATGATTATTCCATTATTATGTGACCCTGCATCATAAGACAACAAAAAGTCTCCTGACATGGATTTTTAGTTAAGGGCAGATTCTGAAAGAGCAGACTATAAGAGTCAAATGATGTATAGCTCAATGAAATGGACTCTCCTAATCATCTAAAAATTGGAAAGAAAGCACATACTCAGGAAAAGTGTGAAACGAGAAAAGAGGCTCTGAAGTACTCTAGTACGTACTTGGTCGATTGAAGCACTTAATCTTTACCAAACCGCTAGCTGTGCGATGAATGGGACAAAATAAAAAAAAAAAAAAAAAAACAGGATGTAGATCACTGGAGCAACAACAATGAAGAAATTATCAGCTTTGCCTGCAATTAAACATGCTCTGTTAACACATTCTGCCCATGATTAATGCCAATTTTCAAAGCAGTAACAGCATTATCCATTCTAAAGTTATTAGACTTGAAAGTGAAGGGTGTGTAAAGGGTTATCAAGAGATGAAAAGGCTCATCTTCAAGACATACCTTATCTCACAACTCTACAAAAAACAAAAGTTGTAGAAAAATTGCTGAAAATGCACATTTCCATCCATTTTATGATCCGAAACTTAAGAATAATGTAGAAGTGTAGGTCTTTCAGAAAATGTGAAAAACCCAAATTGACTAGGTTGACCCGTTTTACCTCTTTGACTCCTCACGTAAAATCAATGGGTGCGATTTTTTGTTCGTTTTTGTTCTTTTCACTTTTGATATGTTGGGGATAAGGCTCCTAAATATATTTCAATAACGACAAAAGATGTGGATAATGCATATAAATTTTCACCAAGTTTAAAAAATTACGATTTAATATGTTGGTAGCAAGTGATTTACAACACATATTGTACTATCTATGTTCCCTTGTTACTCAAAAGCCAACACTACTTCTTAACGACAAAACGAGAAGTCTTTTAGGTTGCATTAAGATATTTGCAAAAGACACTGTCAATGGATACGTGTCTTTTTTTTTTTCAAAATTTCCCGCTTTAATGTTAAACCTTTGGCTCGAAAGTGGCAGGCCGTGGGGTGAAATCTCCGATCATTCCAATATATCACTCTGGTACATATGCGGCTGTTTGTACATGATATTCCCTTCGTTATGGCACGCCTGCAAAGAAATCAGATATCGGAAAAAATAAAAACGAAGATAGCAGCTGTCATGAAACAATTCAGAAAGAAACAATACTTTGGATACGCTCAGTATGGTAGTGTGATAGTTTACATAGTTCGAGAAATGTTATGACATCAAATATATAAAACGGTTTTAATATTTTGTTATTCTTTGCTGATGACTGAGTATTATAAAGATAAATCACTCTCTATTCATTTTCCTTTTAAATGCTTTTCAGTGAACATAGCTTGATCTTACTACTTCTATCTGGCTATGAATATTGTCATTTTAACACAAGCTTAAGCCTTATAAATTGTAACCGTGCACCTCAAAACGAACATAAAGTCGCACACACTGATTTTGCGTGAGGACTGAAAATAAGTGATATGGGTCAACCTAGCCGAACTTGACGTTTTCATATTTTCTGAAAGAGCGGGTCTTCTTTTACATTATGTTAAAATTTGGATTCATAAAACGGGCAGGAAAGGGTGTTTGTAGCAGTTTATCTCGAACATTTTTGGTAGAATAGTGTGATTAAGTGTGTCTTTAGAATCCTTTTTTCATTTCTGAAAAACCTTGTCCACACTCTTCACTTTCAACCCTAATAACTTTTGAAAGGATAATGCTACTGCTTTGAAAGTTGGCATTAATTATGGACAGAATGTGTTAATGAGGAATGCTTAATTTCATTTTAATCTGATAATCCCTTCATTGTTGTTACTCTGGTGGTTTTCTTCCTGTTTTTGTCCCATTCATCGCAGAGCCAGCACGGTTTGGTAAAGATTAAGCGGTTGAATAGGCACTGTACTTCAGAGCTTCTTTTCTCAGTTCACACTTTTCCTGAGTTTATGCTTTCTTTCCAATATTTAGATAGGTTAGGAGAGCCCATTTGATTTGAGTTATACATCAGTTTAAAGCTTAAAGTCTGCTCTTTCAGAATACGGTCTTAACTAAAAATTCATGTCTGGCGACTTTTTGTTTGTTTTGAGGTGCAGGGTCACAATTATCCCAGAAAATGCTTTCTCAACGCAAAGGAGTGTCCAAATCGTAGGGGGCTGCACATTTTATTATCTAACACGCTATATATGAATATTCTTTGAAGATTTCGCGGTTTCTTGTTGGACGATTAATCAACAATATGCATAAGCCTCAACACAATTTAGAGCATTTTCACAAAGTCCATCAAGTATGGAAGAGGACCAAGCTTTTACAACAAAAATCTGCACCGTATGTATAAACGCATCCAATGGAGGCTGTCCATTTCAAATTATTTTCTGTTTGCACATACAGTGAATTCATAAAAGGACGCATCATCATGTATTCCAAATACCCTGTCAGGAAACTTACAATCATAGACAACAGACAGACATGTAGGCAGACATAAACCAAGAAACACAAAAAGGGAGTTAATAGGATTGTGCTGTGATACCGCTGTGATAGATTTAAAACAAAAAGGCTGAATAATTAAGATAACACTCAGGGCTTTAATTCGGGATACCTTAGTCCCCAATCAATACGCTGGCTTCCTTCTCCTCATGAGGACGGTGGCACAGGTGATGATTGAGAGGATGAAAATAACGACGAGGAGAGCGTACGTGGTCGACGACTTCTGCAAAGCGCCTCGACGAGGACCGGCTGTAGGACCCGCCGTTTGCAAAGGATAGGAAAGATGAAGATGATTTCTATCATTCGAGTGTCAAAATGAATGTAACATGGTGATGTATGTCCGACTTGGCCGATGAGATCTACCACGTACCTTGTAGGCCTACGTCACAATTGACCGTAACATGATATATATATATATGAAGGGTTTGTTTGCAAAAACCGATAAGTCCATTTTTGAAGATTTTGAAGTACGATCTCTGTCATAAAGTACAAAATAATACCTTTTAAATGATATATTGGTCACTACATATAATGGTATATTTTTGAAGTTATGGTCAAAAGAAGCAAAAATTTTCTTATTATTCCCTATATTTTTCTTGACCTTTAATCGCAAATATCTCCATTTGGCAAATATGGACTTATCGGTTTTTGCAAACAAACTCTTCATATATATATATATATATATATATATATATATATATATCTTCAAAATGAAAATATGGATTGCTGACAGCCTTGCTATGATCGTTCCTGGGCATGCCAGAAGATGACCAAAACCGCAGAAACAATTTACCTACACACTATCACAGTTAAGATTATTGTGATTATACTGTTTGCTATACCCAATAAATGATAATGACAGTGATGATATTTGTGCATATGTTTGTTGTTGTTATTATTGTTGTTTTACATCGTCATTGATTAAGAGTTCTGACCGGTTAAAGCATGGACTTCATGTCAGCCTTTGCCTTCCTGCAATTCAACACCATGATTGGCATACACGCTCTCACCTTTGACCCTTCTTGTCGGACAATGAGTCACGTGGGTGGAGGTGGGGCCAAGACCGTTTGTACCGGAGCACTTGACATTGATGCACCTGTCCGGACGATTGCGGAGAATACCCGAAGCACAGCTAGAGTTGGACAGGGTCATGTTGTCAGCTGTGATCTCGTAGGTGTGGAGGTGCGGGTAGGGTTGGTCGGCCAAGGCCACGTGACAATTGATGATGAGAGTAACTTGGTTGCCTTCTCCTCTGATCTCATGGGTCTCGATCTTCAGGATGTTATCAGCCGGAGGTCTGGGTTCTGATCCTGGTTTCCAGCGTCTGACTTTAACCAGAGTGTGAAGCATTCCAGGAATAGCTTCCGTTTCACACAGTAATGCCAACAAAAGTATATAATTATTTAAGCGTCCAAATGAAGCTATTTCCGATGTTAATAGCCGGCAGTTCAGAAAATGGTGTCATATCAACACATTAAAACTGAAAGACGCCTGATTGGTAGTGAAAACACACCGTTTATTATTACGACTCTCAAAAGGAATGAAATGTGTCAAGCTTTGTCATTTGGTAATCATATGTGTACTTTCTCCCTCAAGTTCTTTAGTCATAAATATTCTTTTCATTTGTTTGCATGAAACACATCAACCTGACACGAACGATTCGATGAGTACTTGACAGTCGATAAAGGACAGATTTGACAACTTTGCAATTAGGTATCGAATATTGGCAAACTCATAACAAAATACACACTATAGAAACATAGATGAATGAAATGGGAAAAATGAAACCTTCCATTGAGACTTTTCAAGTTTTTCAAAATGAAATAAAGTTGAAACTTGAGGAATTTATTTCTGGAATTGTTTGATACCCAATCACACTTCAATATCAGGAAATCGGGCTGAATTTTGGTACCACCTAGCTTATCTTCACCTACAAATTACTAAAAGTGTGACCCGTCGCAATTAACACAAAACCCTGATGAAAAATGCAAATTGATATTGTAAGTAAAGTAAAGTGATAAATAATTTAGGTCAGGCCTAAATCTACACACACTAGCACACTCACGCATTAACTTCTAGAACTACTGAATCTTCGAACACATTAAGGGCGTTTAGTGACTAGCATTGTGATTATTTTTCAGTATCACAAAAAAGAACATTCCAAATACCACAGCTTAGTCCTATGAAAATGATAGCTAGCCGATGTGATCACTGAACTGTCGAAGACATACCTGAATCTGGCGGGCAGTAAGTATCACTTTTGAAAGTTTCTCCGAAGTCGTTTAAAGCCATACAGGAAACAGCGATACATGTCGTAGGCAACGGTTCAAAGGTCGCTGAAGGTGCGTCAGACGACGATATCACGTGATCGTCAGCTGTGATCTTGAAGGTATGGATTGGCGGGAAAGGCTGGTCGGCTGGATTCACGTGACACGTGATGTTGAGAAGCGTCTCGTCCTCCCTCTCCAGAGATTGGTAATCGATTGATATGATACCTGGCTCAGGTTCGTCTATTTGAGAATTTTAAAAGAGCAACCGGACTTTCTTCGATTAGCATTGCTTCTACCTTATTTCTTTCGAAAAGATAGTAGGCCTATTGAAAACATGAATCAAGATATGCATAGAAAAGCGGTTATTGTTGATACAGCCGTGATGTGTACCAATTGGCGGAAACATACTATAAACACGAAGCGTGACCGTTATCAAACTTTGTCGGTTACAAGATATTAAAAAACAACAACTCCAAAACGAATGTGAGAAACTTGAATAGGCATGCCTTCTCTTGAAATTTCGTGGAAAGAGAACAACACACACAAACAAAATTAATACAGATTGCGTCACAGCAGAGGCTTCCAATGATGTCTATAATAACGATTTTTTTCTTTTTTGACAAAGAAAGCAATTTTCATTCATAAAGCTTGTCTTAGGCCTAATGATATGCCCGATGATGGAACATACATAATAGTCTCGATGACGAGGCAAAAAAAAAAAAAAAAAAAAACACACACAAAAAACACGCTTTAATCTGTCGGTACAACATTACAAATTCAAAAACTCTACAAATTTACAACAAAAACCCTGGCTTCGAAATTCCATTGTCATGTTAAATAATCCAAGAAGGGCTAGGCATATTAAATGACATCAATGCAGAAATGTGGAAATGTGCTACCACAAATTATGAAATCTGTTTGAAATTTTGAATTTCACCGGTGGGTACTTGCTACTACTTCATACAGTCACTGGCAGTAAACAGGGATAGCTTGGTGGTAGCGTCGCTGGCAGGAAAGTATTAGATGACAAGTTCGATATCCACCAACTGGTTCCCCCTCTCCAACATATAGATTGTTTGGGAGTCAAATATGTGTACCAGCAATTGGGAATTTACGAATACATAGTACGGAGGGTGGCAATATTTATTGATAAAACAACAACAACAACAACAACAACAACAACGAACCAACTTTTATGGCACATCTTCACCCCACTGCATTAGAAATGTCTTTCTTAAAAAAAAAAAAAAATCTGACTCGACGCGAATATTTTTACCTACACAAAATTGATAAGTACGCAGATATGAGGTAAATAAAGACATCTAGGCTTACTTTGGAAAAGGTTAGCGTATGTGCCATGCAGAGTTGCTTTCATCAAGAGATGGGAACACAATTGATTTAGAACGTAATAATTGATTTCTACAATATACGATTACATGGCAAAATAACGTAAGATGAATGAAGGACGACACTGGTGTCACCTACCTGTTGGACAGTGTGTTACCGAAGCCGTTGTGACGCCATGTCCGTTCGTTCCCGAACACGTGACATTGATGCACTTGTTAGGGCGTGGCGAGAGGAGGGCGGAGGCGGAGCTTGATGATGAAATGTTAACGTTGTCAACGGCGATTGTGTACGAGTGAAGAGGAGGGGACGGCTGGGCGGTTTCATTTACACGACAGACGATGAACAAACTTATGACATCATTTTGGTCTTGAAGTCTCATCTCCACGGTGTCGATTGAGATGATGTCAATTTGGGGCTCATCTGCTGAACAACCTTTTGAGGAGAGAGTTGCTTCATTTGAGTTTAGTTTATTCAAACAGGAACCGTAAATAAGGGTTCAAAAGGCTTCTTTTTTTTTTCTTCAGTAAAACTTTAACGGCAATTGTAAATTCAAACACTAAAGCACATATTTAAGTATGTATGTGTCTTTGCCACATGTCACCATGTTCACTACGGTAATCGATATTTAACTAGGTTTAGTTCGATACAAGTTACCTATCCGAATAAGAGTATGACTTGCCATGATGGCCAGTATACATCAAACGAAAAAGAACTTATAAAATGAAGACAAAACGATCTACTGGTACAGGGGAATATTATAAATTTGTCTTCACGATGGAATAGTAACGCGACAATTTCAAGGCAAATATTTATACATGACCGATTGCGAACAATTATCAAATAATACAGTACTTTATTGCGCTGCACTCACCTCCATTAGTCGATACGTCGCTCACTTCTCCGTCTGAGTGAAAAAGTAGCATATATGAACAGCATCGTTTAATACAGGACGAGGGAAAATACCCTTCCACAAACCTATACACTAAACTAAATGCTATCTACATTGTTACAAGGATTGAGTAACAATGGACAATTCATAACGGTAACGCAAATGAATGCTAACATGAATGTGCGTGTCGAATCTGCTGCAAATTACGATTTTCCCTCTGCTTCCCCGAATGATAACTAAGAATAAATGCATCAACTTCACACAAAGTTCATTATGAAATATGACATATATTTGCAAGCCATGTTTCGTCAAATTCCTTACACATTACGGTACCAGCGCAAAATTCCGTATAATGTATTTTGACAGTGTAAGGCAACTGCTCGGGTAATGGTTCTTTCAAGATAAATATCCCCTTGTATGTCACATTCCATTTACTTTGAATTTGTTTGTGAAGAAAACAAAAATCAACTCAATTCCAAATCATTCTCTTTACAAGCATCTGCCTTCTAATGTTCTAAGACAATACTTAAGCATACCTTTACACACCTCAACACATTTTTTTTTTCAATAGCTCATTCTCCTTGGCTTGTGAACAACACATATAAACAAATTAATATATCAACATACATAATGCTTATATAAATGATTAGTATGAAGTTTAAGAAAATTTTCTTTTAACATTTTTTTTTCAGGTCATAGCATAATGGAGAATGTTTTATGTTTGTGTCTCCCAAACTGGGTAGAATGGCCATCCACATAGGAGTGTAGAACTAGCCTTTTTAAAGGACTTTGAATCTGTCTCATGGATGGTTTCGTTATATCTAAAGTGCCAAAGGCTTTGTTTAAAAGTTAACTGCGCATAAATGTAATGTGACATGCAGCTCAAAAGTAATTTAAACATAAATTGTTGAGAGTATCATAGGGTGATCGAAAATGGTTGACGCAACTCTTGCATCCTTGAGGGTTTGTAGATATTCAAGATTTTTTTTTATTTTATTTTAGAATTATAAGGAAAAAAAGTATATTCAAACTTCATATTTTGCGGTCATTTTTGATATCTCAATACCCTAAATGATGCGAAAGTTTCCTCGTCCATATTCGAATTCAGCGCCGTCAAAAGATCTTAACACCCTCAAATCTTGTCAACTTTTCATCATCGTAGAAGGAAATATATGTGAATTTCAATTTTGGCGGCCATCTTGAATATCTCAAGATCCTCAATAAATGCAGAAATTCGTCATCCAGATTTGCATGTGACAATCTTAAATTTCATTTCCGTTTCAAATTCTTCATAATCTATAAGGAAATATTTAGGACTTTCAGATTTTTGGGGGTATCTTGAATATCTCAAAACCCTCAAGATTGCAAGATTTCATCGTAGAGATTGGGATTCAGCACATTCAAAACAGGGTAAAACCATCCAAAAACATCGAACAGACGATAAAACAAAGTTCAGCTGCCTGCAGTGGCCTGTGGCACCCAGTCAATAGCCATTCTGACTACAATCTTGATAACATTTGTAATTTACTCACCAGAAATTTGCAGCCTGACAGATTTCACGACACCTATCACATGGCACTGGAGAATATCGCCGCTGTTAGCCGCGATCGGTGTGAAAGTGAACTCGCTCCTCATGTCATAGTAAATGTAATTGGTAAAACCGTAGCTCACGCCTGCATTCCGATAGCCGATGGCATATCGCTCAGCAACGGCCGTTTCGTTTCCTGGGAACAATGAGGAGACGGTTTGATGAAAGTTGACTTTAGATTATGCCTACTGATATACCATAAGAGAATGAAATGATTCGTTTTCACAATATCAATGCTCACATGACTGCACTGAATGGTGCATTACTCAGGAGCGGTCAACGAATCTAGGAATTCCGTAAAGGGGGAGGGGGCACCCTAAATAACATTTAAATGGGGCGCATGCGTCCCCCTTCATTTTTATTTTCTTTTGCTCTTCAAGAACAAATAAATTAAACTGAAGTTAAGGGGCATGCCATCGATGCGGCTAGCTCGCCTGGATCCACCACTGTCACTAGTATTTTTTCCGGATCATTCAAATATCGAGTTGTTCTTACAGTCACCAGTGAAGCTATCTACGGTATCCCAACATCAAAATAGAAAACACAAGAAAAACAAAATTAACAGACCCCCCCCCCCCCAAGAAAAAAATCACTATAGACAATAATTGTTTGAATGACATGCTCTTAAAAATAGCCATGGATAGGCTAATGCGTATTTTTTTTTTCTTTCACCAATCTGTGATCGTGGTTCTAAAGAACAATGGTATGGATTGTGCGGTTCAATAAAATGTCCGTTGAGAAAAAAAAAAAAGAAAGAACGGCCAGCATCAATAATCGACCCTGTAAGCGGAAAGGCTTACACAATGCAGTCCTTGCTGCAGGAAGGGGGAGAAAGTTGATTCATTATACGTATACAACTAATAAATTTTGTTAAATCAGCTGGAGAATCATAATAGGTATGGCAAGGGCTGGTCTCTATATGTTTCTTTATGAAAATTACTTTATCAGCGACAAAAATACTTACTCTCTCCTTCACATCTTACACCTGCATCATCATCGTGACCGCACGATGACCATTCCGAGTTGTAGCATCCCCAAGGGTATCGAAAACACTCTAGAAAGGAATTCTCGTTTCCTGTCGGGCAGTACACTCCGTGATCGAGCCAGATCGGTCCCGAGCCCTGTCCGAAGTGAGCGTTCGTGAAATATGCTGAAGCTCTAGGGTAGCCAAGCTGTCTGCAAACGGCGTGTGCTTCTTTTAGGTCCAAACCATAATCGCACATCGTCCCCCAGAGGTCATCGCAGAAAATTTCTACGCGACCTTCCTTCTCATTGGGCCCATCGACAAGTCTCACTGACACAAAAAACAACAACAACAACTAATGATATCGCATGATGAACACGTGGGATGAATATACATTTAAACACACGTTGAATACAGTCACTTAAGTTTTTTCCACATGATGCCTCTCTCTCTATCTCTCTCTCTATCTCTCTCTCTCTCTCTCTCTCTATATATATATATATATATATAGAGAGAGAGAGAGAGAGAGAGAGAGAGATTTATATCAATGCCTTTTATCTGTTTGCGATTAATGCACCATTCGACTAACACGCTTTGAGGATACGAAATACCGTCTCGCGGGGAAAAAAAGATGTATATAAAATAATTAATATTAGGTGAGTAAGTTGTTTTTAGTGCTAGGTATTCCTGGGGAATAAAGATGTATGTAAAATCGTGAACATTAGGTAAGTAAGGTGTTTATAGTGTGAAGAAAAAAAAACGAAGGCGAGTTCCCAGGAATAGTTATGCCGACTATTGGCTTGTGTTACCCCTCTGATCGATTCGGATGTATGAATTCGATTCCAAGCATGGCTTTCTCTTGGAAACTGACGAAGTACCCGCACTACTTACCAGTCTTCCCATCACACACACGCGTACAGTGCGAACCCCGTAGAGCGTAATACTAGGACTCCCGCTGTTCAATTCATATTGTCTGCTTAAATGCATAATGCCAGGATGCCGGTAGTTTATAAGCAAAATGACTTGAAACGCGTTATAAGAATGTCCACAGACTTTAAATAATGTACTGTTTAGTCCAGATAGTATTGCAATTAGCTGATAGAGCATCAAACTTTCTCCAGAAATGTATTTTTCGACTCAGATATTAAAGACATTTGGTACAATGAAGATATATATCAAAATCATTTATTTCCGTCCTCTTCTAAATGAAGTGGATTATCTTTCACAGGTTATGCGTATGATATCATGCATATATGATTTTGTTTGAGAATGTTGACATAAAACCTTTGACAGCAATGTGTGATTTCATTGTTCCTGAAAAAAAAAAAAAATGTTTGCCTGAGGCAGAATCAAAGCACAATACCCGAATAGCATAGTGTATTATTTGTTCATTAAAAAAAAAAAAGAAATAAGTGTGATAAATCTAATGTAGTACCGAACAATCTACAACAATTAACTTTTGCTTTTAAAATGGAAGTCACTCCATTTTCTAAACTCTTCAAAGTTACCAAAACATGAGGGTCACTCTTGTAATCTAGCTACGTTTTAAGTAAAGTTATAAAAAGATTCACAATAATGCCCGACTGATGGAGCAAAATATTCCGTTTTATCAACTCTCCTGAAAAATGAGGTCACTAAAAGTGATCAAATATTTTTCTCTTTCTTTCATCCACTCATATAACATACAATATAATGTTTATTTCGAAGTTAAAGGCCCAAAGATAGAGATTATTGAAAGGAGAAACTCGATATATCATATAGTTACTAAATGAGCAGAAAAATTGCTTCTCTTTTGAGGATTCATGGTCGATTCTTGTGAAGTTCCGCTGAAAATGGAATCATCATTTCTACCATAATTTATAGTAAAATAACTCTTTATCCACTGATAACCTTTTGGACGAGATGGAAACATTGGATGATTTTTAAGCGACCTCCCTACCTCCCAAGTATCACTATATCCTTAGACAGTCCGCTGAACTGTTTTGGCAAATCTTCTCTGTCCTACTTGATCTTGGGTGGCAGGTTGCACATTGATTTGGCTCCTATTTGGCGACTTTGTATGCTGTTATATATTACATCATATTGTTGTGTATTTTGATAGACATCATGCTTTCGTCTGGTAATGTCAGAACCGCCATTTGGATACGCATATTTCAGAAAATTTGTGCTAAAAGGAACGACGTGCTTTACTAGGTTGGAGTTCATTTCCGTCCTAACGGTAAAGTCTGATTCGTCATCGTATTATTGTCCGGAAGTATGTGTGTTTGTTTTCATGTCTAATGAGTCATTGCAAGAGTTATAGCATCTCTGGTGGAAACTGCGTTGGAATGCTTTTGCGCTTAGATTGTATCTGAAATTGATTAAATCATTATAGATTTGCTCATGTACATTGATTCTGTGATAAAGATCATCCAATTAATCCCGGTAATGACAAATACGTAATACGTACACAGGTAATATGTGATTCACCTTCAGAGTAAACAAGAGTGTAATCAAACTGTATAGTGTTAACAAATGAGAGAACATAATCATTACATATTATTTTATCAGATATTCGTAAAGCTTAAAGGTGTAATATGTGCATGTGCAATATCTACTTGTAGAGAGAAAATAAACGGCAGTTCGCATAGAGATTGATTAAATATTTGATAATTAGAATATCAATGTTTTGTGCATTATTTTGAAGTAGTTTTCAGCTGCTTTATTCCAGAAAATAGTGTTCGTTGATGATGAGGGTAATGTTCTCAACCGAACTAAGAGGCAATGCTTGTTTGTTTGTTTTTCTGAGATGAGTGTAAACATTTGTTTTTCGGGAAAACTAGTCTTATTCATTATAACATTATATCATCATAACTTTATCGCCATCGTAGGCTACCCCTATAAGTAAATAGTAGAAGCTATCTACGTAGGACAACGTCACGCATGCGAAGGACATCAGAGTTTTTCTTGGCAGTGTCCCATAAGTGCTGAGAGGGAAGAATGAGCAGACAACCATGTTAAAAATGGCCTACAAATTATCACTTTTGGCTTACTCTTTAAGGGGTTTTCGTAAAATTCCATCACATTTGAGCTATGTTAGGGTGGATAGTTCCAGTTTAAGTTTTCAATCGATGAGATCTTGACGAACATTTTGACTTCCAAACTCTGTATCGCGAGTGAGTCGGTTCAGCGAAGCAGTGGTGTCTATGCCTTCCGTAACTTGGACGCCATTCAGGTACCATGCCACATTATCTGAAGCATATACGTCTTCTGCCGAACACACAGCCGTTACCTCTTGGTTAGCCGGGAGAGGGCTGGGTACATCGAGTGTCACATGGATACCGTCTGATTGCATCGACAAATCAAGAGAGAGGTCGATAAGAAGAGAAAAGAGAGTGGGGGAACGGGAGATAGATAGATAGATAGATAGATAGATAGATAGATAGATATACAGACAGACAGATAAATAGATAGATAGATAGATAGATAGATAAATAAATAGAGATATAGAGAGTGAGTGATATAAAGAGAGAAAGGATGGAGGTTAAGTAGATGGATTAAAATAATGGAATAGATCTTATCACAATAATTGGCAGTCTGCATGTGAGTAGTGATTATCTCGAAAAAAAAAAGGCATATAAGATATATAATTGAATAACACTACATGTAAGGAAATGTCTCCCAAGTAATATATACATGCAACAGAGTCACTTTCGTCTAATAATAATCTCATTAATCATAAAAATGAATCCATCACAGGTAATAAATAGTCTAATTCTTGTTTATAACTGTTAAGAATTCCTTACGAATGTTCCTCTATTTGAAGATGGTATTCCTTGAAGTGAAACAATCATCAGTTTCAATGCAATTATTGCCTGTTCATTTGCGTTTTGCTAAAGAGAAAGCTTACTAATACGTTGTATGACGATGAAGAGGATGCCAACATGTAGCAAAAGTGGACTGTCAACCACCATTGTGAATGTCAGGTATCTCTGCACAAGTAGAAATCTGATGAGAAAAAAAAGATAAAAAAGTTAATAGATACAAGTTATAATGAAAAAGTATCATATCAAAGGACTTTTTTTTTTTTTTTTTTTTGCTTTTTGTACTATCGAAACACATACAATGTAAAACCAAGCTACAATTACAGGGAACGTTTGGCATCTTCAAATGTAATGTGAAAAGTATATCAAAACATAATATAACACACACTGAGAAGAATAAAGACGCTCCCTTGAATCCTATTTAGGAGTGACGATTCTGAAGCAAATCCGTTATTGTTGGATTGGCGACGTTGGCAGACAAGCTGATGTGCAGCAAATGATTTATGTCAGAAATGACACGAAACTTCCTTGTACGGCACCATCAATGTTATCAATATATAGATGACCAGTCACGATTATTCCGCGCAGTACGTATTCGGTTTCTTCGACGCGGCATATTTCCTGTTTAGAGTTAGATAGGATAACATGCTCGGCATTAGGTGTAGATTACATGTTCATTATTTTCATCTGGGAGTACAATGTATGAACACAGGTTTTCATTTACAAGATCATCTTCTTTTTCATCTTCCTCTTATCTGACTCGTTATTTTCCTTACGCGCATTGATATCAGTGATTGTTCAAGACCGGATCTTGTAAACTCATGCGATGTGGAGGAAATGCGAAATTACTGGATACATAAATTTTGTATCTTATGTCTGTCCTGATACGTTGTCATATAATTCAACTCGTCTTTAGAACATCTGAGGGTCCCATATCGTACAAGCTTTGCTTGTTAGTGGGACCTTCCATTTCCGTCCCCATCCTTATAGTTAACTTGTATTATATGCTTTATGTATATATTAAATACGATACACCTTGTATGATACCTTGTTAAATCACATTCTGATACATTGTGAGTGTTTTGTGTTAAATTAGGATTTTTGCGAGATGATTCGTTTCCGTCGTGCCTGTGTGCTTCTGTCTGTGTATGTACGGTGCATAATAGAATTTGATGACATTGTAACTTGTTTTGGGAGGGGTGGCGTAGAATGTCAGAGAATTTATTTCTATAGCAGTGTCATCAAGGTGTAATAGAAAAAGGATCAAAATTTCTTAAAGCATTTATTTCAGACAGAAAATCAGAATAGAATTACATGTCTATTTCATAATTATATTCTTTAAATTTCATTGTGTGCAAAATAATGAATTTCCGCACGTCATTTTTGAACTCCCCACCTCCCCCCCCCCCAAAAAAAAAGAGAGAGAGAGAGAGAGAGAGAGAGAGAAAATACAACTGTATATTATCTTTGTGATAAATAAGATATGGCAGCATAAAATGTATGTGATGAATGTATAATGTACAAATAAATGTTTTAACACATCCATGTATACTGCTTCATCTTCTGTTGACGACAGGGTCATCACGTATTACATGTCAAATGTCTAATGACAAAACAAAGACAGTGACATGGGAACCGAATTCATGTTTGTTTAAAAACAGTTTTGATCTTTATCGCTGATATTGTTGTCAAACCCGTTGTTATGTTAGACCATGGATTCTTGTCACGTAGTGTCAGTACGTCAAAGCACATGAAACAGAAATGCGTTGCGTGTTCGATTTTCGCAGGAATATCATGTAACATGACGACAAAATAATGCATTGTGAAGACAATTGTTTCTTAAATCATTGCGTCTGAAGAGGATAAAATGTACACACACACACACACACACACACGCACACACACACACACACACACACACAAACACACATACACACACACATATATAGATATATATGAAGAGTTTGTTTGCAAAAACCGATAAGTCCATTTTTGAAGATTTTGAAGTAAGATCTCTGTCATAAAGTACAAAATAATACCTTTTAAATGATATATTGGTCACTACATATAAAGGTATTTTTTTGAAGTTATGGTCAAAAGAAGCTAAGCTTTTCTTATTATTCTCTTTATTTTTCTTGACCTTTAATCGCAAATATCTCCATTTGGCAAATATGGACTTATCGGTTTTTGCAAACAAACTCTTCATATGTATACAAGGCACAAAGTGTTGTTACACAGGCCAATAGTGTATATACAGCCCAAGCGTTGAAATCATGGGGGGGGGGGGGGGGTTGGACGGTGAGCTACTTGAGTATCATTTGACCTGCAGCGCGATTTGTCATTATCATTGTTTGTACAAGCGAATGTGAACGTTTACGGAAAGTGATATCAATTCTTCAGATAAAATACATACGATATTGAAACTTTTTTTTTCAGTATTTAGTAAAAATATCTCACACCATGATATTTTGCAACTTGTGTTTATCTTTGACATTAGAGTAATCATTCTATCCGTATAATGATATTTTAAAGTTTATTCATATCACACAATATAAAGACTTTGTAACACAATTGATATTTTCTTAAGTGTGGTACATCATGACCTGAAAATTTTGAGTGTTTATGAATTAATTTTCTTGTGAGCTAATTTAGGACATGTTTAAAGGTAGGGAATCCCATTTGTACGCCTTAAATGAAGAGTTGTATAAATACAGTGGTATGTTGAAGAGAGTATCATTTTAGAAACTCCCATAAAGTATTGAAAGTGGAAGGTAACATTTAGTACTTTTTTTGACCGTTAGATTTTGAATTGAATTGTTTTCGGGGCTCACCATAAATTCCAGTATATTACTAGGCTACCTTTGCAGACCCATGTACTGCATGTGTGTCCATCATGTATATTTTGTGAAGAAAGTTCATCAACACTTACAAATATTTCTATATACATTCTTGCGGCCACACACTCTATATGTTATTACATCAGCTCTTGTACTTTTAGATTTGTGTTTATAGATCACAAATACAGAAGAATGCAACAAAAAGGCTTAAGTGTGGCTGACACACAGAAATACTGAGTAGTTGAGTTTTGTGCATTATTCAAATTTTAGATAACTGTTGACTTCCAAATTTCTAAGCCGTGGCCTAAGCAAGTCCCCTGAGGTTCATATTTAATGTTTTGCTGCCTTTTGGGAGGTCTGTAAAAGGTATCCCCTACCTTTAAGCCTTCTACTATAAAGAGACCAATTCGTTTTTTTCAAGAAAATCCTTGGCGGAGATTGGATCAAGCATACAGGTCCACACCTCTGCATAACCAGTCACATACACAATAAAATTCAAGTAAAAGTACAATGTACAAATCAAAATAAAATATGTATTTTGGTAAGGACAACCCACTAAATTTCCATTTCCAGTTTATCAAAGATAATTTAAATGATAGATTGTATAATCTTCATTCCTCAATGCGTAATACGTGAGTGCATGTAGTAGAAATGATTTCATTAAACTTCGTTTTATAACATGAATGGTATAAACGATACATACACTTATGAGGAACACGACTGTGTAATATATAGATTGAATATGCAGTAGGTATGTTTTCACTCAACTGAAATGGAAATCACTCTTATGACTTCAATTTTCCATATACGTTTCAGCGAATAAATGGATCAACTAATCCTAAATCATCTGGACATTATTTTCCCCTAAAACAGACGTTAGGAATAACTATTTTCCTGTTATAGAGAGCTGCACCATCTGCTCATGTCCTTCACACACACACACACACACTTCACACACACACACACACACACAATCTCTCTCTCTCTCCCACACACACACACGCACACATGGTGATATCTCCATCCTCTCTCCTACATTTTGCCTACTGCAATTGTTCATAATTCTACTTACAAGTTGGTTCTCTCGATATCTGATTTTCAGTAAATGAGTGACCTGTGAGATCTCACGGCACCTTCATATAAGTAGGTATTGTGACTGGTAATAATGTACACCAAACGTCTGCAGTCAAATTACTTCATGATACTCATTTATTTTTCGAAGACATAACAGACATGATTCCTTGTATACAATTCCAACTTAGTATAGTAAAGGTGATGAAAACATTTATGAGTTATCTCGCGATATGAAGATATGTAATACAGAGTAATGTTCAACTCAATTGTTCAGTCTTGCTCCATTGTGAGACCGTTTGTCAGGGTGCAATAAGATTGCTTCAATTTATTAATAACTTTATCAATCACCAACGTGGATACAGTAGATCATAATGCAAGCGAAATTTCCCACGACCTGGCGGTTTTCAGCATCATGCTAAACTCGTAATGAAGATAGTTAATATCCATAGAAATAAATAAAAAACAAAACAAAACATGAAGATATGCATGACACTTAGGACAATCATTGTAGACAGAATTGACGGTGAATAAAACAGGACACTTGAACTGAAGTCATGCTCGAGTTTAGCGGATCCACACAATATAAAATCGTTTCAAAAGTGCACGCATATTGAACACCAAGTTTGAAAAACTACGATTTGATATGTTGGTTGCGGGTGATTTCCAACACATATTGTATCATGTTCTCTTGTTACTAAACAAACAAAACTACTTGTTAACCAAAGAACAAAAAGTGTTTTAGGTTGCATTAAGATTTTTACAAAAGACACTGTCAATTGATACGTTTTTTTTTTTTCTTTTTTTTTTTAATTTCCCGCTTTAATAATAAACCTTTGGCACGAAAGTGGCAGGCCGTGTGGTGAAATCTCCGATCACTCCAATATATCACGCTGGTACATATGAGGCTGTTTGTACATGATATATCCTTCGTTATGGCACGCCTGCAAAGAAATCAGATATGGGAAAAATATAAACGAAGATAGCAGCTGTCATGAAACAATTCAGAAAGAAACAATACTTTGGATATGCTCAGTATGGTATGGTGTCAGAGTTTACATAATTCGAGAAATGTTATGACGGCGAATATAAAACGGTGTTAATATCTTGTCATTATTTGCTGATGACTAAGTATTATAAAGATAAATCACTTTCTATTCATTTTCCTCTAATGCTTTTCTGGGAACATAACTTGATCTTAGTACTTTCTACCTTGCTATGAATATTATTATTTTAACACAAGCTTAAGTGTTATCCCAGAAAAATGCTATCTTAACGCAACGGAGTGTCCAAATCGTAGGGGGCTGCACATTTTATGATCTAATACGCTATTCCTCATTCAAGATTTTGCGGTTTCTTGTTGGACGATTAATCAACAATATGCATGAGCCTCAATACAATTTAGAGCCTTTCCACAAAGTCCATCAAGTAAAGAGGACCAAACAAAATTCAGCATCGTCTGTATAAACCCATTTAACAAAGGCCGTGTGTGTCCATTTTAAATTACTTTCTGTTTACACATACAGTGAATTCATAATTTGAATAATGATCTATAGGACGCATCATCATGTATTCCAAATACCCTGTCAGCAAAGCTACAATCATACACAACAGACAGACATGCAGACACACATTCACTAAGAAACACAAAAAGTGAGTTAATGGGATTGTGCCCGAAACAATTAAGATAACGCTAAGGGCTTTAATTTGGAATACCTTAGTCTCCAATCAATACGCTGGCTTCCTTCTCCTCATGAGGACGGTGGCACAGGTGATGATTGAGAGGAGGAAAATAACGACGAGGAGAGCGTACGTGGTCGACGACTTCTGCAAAGCGCCTCGACGAGGACCGGCTGTAGGACCGGCTGTTTGCAAAGGATAGGAAAGATGAAGATGATTTCTACCATTCGAGTGTCAAAATGAATACTCATGTGATGTATGTTCGACTTGGTCGATGAGATGTACCAACTGTCATGTATAGGAATATGTCACACTTGACCTTGACATGAAAAAAAAAATGAAATCTTCAAAATGAAAATGTGGATGCAGGCAGCCTTGCTATAATGATCGTGCCTGAGCATGCCAGAAGATCGCCAAACCACAAAAATAATTTACCCACAAATTATCATAATTGTGATACTATTGTGATAGTATTGTGGTTATACTGTTCGCTATACCTATAATAGTGATGGTATTCGTGCTATGTGTTTATAGTTGTTATTATTGTTTTACATCGTCATTGTAAGAGTTCTGACTGGTTGAACATGGACTTCATTTCAGCCTCTGCCTAGCTGCCATTGCAATACCATGATTAGCATAAATACGCTCTCACCTTTGACCGTTGGTGTCGGACAATGAGTCACGTGGGTTGAGGTGGGGCCAAGACCGTTTGTACCGGAGCAAGTGACATTGATGCACCGGTCCGGACGATTGCGGAGAATACCTGAGGCACAGCTGGAGTTGGACAGGGTGGTGTTGTCAGCTACGATCTCGTAGGTGTGGAGGTGTGGGTAGGGTTGGTCCGCCAGGGCCACGTGACAATTGATGATGAGAGTAACTTGGTTGCCTTCTCCTCTGATCTCATGGGTCTCGATCGTCAGGATGTTATCAGCCGGAGGTCTGGGTTCTGATCCTGGTTTCCAGTGAAAATGAAATGAATGCTGACCGTTATATATCAGGATGTATCTTTTTGTTAACATACAGAAATGACAACAAAAGTACAACTTTAAATATCCAAATAAAGCACGAAATAGGAAGATTTTGTTGTGCCACATCAAGGGCCTAAACCTACACACAACAGCATACTCACACACTTTTAGAACAAGACAGTGTCAATCGAATTTTCGAACACAAATGAAGGGCGTTTAGTGTCTTTATGGCATTGTTATTTTGTCAGTGTCACAAAACGCGCGCGCGCGCGCGCGCACACACACACACACACACACACACAAATACTCAAAATACTGACAACTTGGTGCTATGAAAATGACAGCGAGCCAAATTGGTGACTGACCTGTCGATGACATACCTGAATCTGGCGGGCAGTAAGTATCACTTTTGAAAGTTTCTCCAAAGTTGTTTGAACCCATACAGGAAACCTTCATACATGTCGCAGGCGAGGGTTCAAATGTCGCTGAAGGTGCGTCAGACGATATCACATGATCGTCAGCTGTGATCGTGAAAGTGTGGATTGGCGGGAAAGGCTGGTCGGCTGGATTCACGTGACACGTGATGTTAAGAACCGTATCATCTTCCCGCTCGAAAGATTTGTAATCGATCGATATGATATCTGGCGATGGTCGATCTAAAAGAAAGTACAGTAGGATAAAGGCTGACTTCCCCCACTTTGTGTAATCTTATTACTAAGAATGGAATCCTCACTGATGAGAGAATGTTAAGTTAATAATGGTATTAACCCTTTCTGTGCCATGGACTTTGTACAGTGTGTATAAGGCTATGAGATTTTCTGTACCAATCAGCACTCAAAGCACACAAAGGGTTAACGGGTTTCAACTATTATTAAAAGGAAAAGAGGATGGTCCCTGAAAGAATTTTCAATTCAAGCTTCAACATTTTTGGAAGGGTAAGAAAGAAAAGAATAAGTCATGAAAAATCCACATTATGAAGATCTCAAATGACATCTGACTTGTATATAGCCTAAATCTTTTTTTTTTTTTTTCATTACTGATGAAATAAAACAGATGGAAATCAAGTGTCATCTACAAAGCTTACCTTGGGGGCAATGTTCTAGCCAGGTCGTCGTGGCGCCATGTCCATTCGTTCCTAAACACGTGACGTTGATGCATCTGTTGGGACGTGGCGAGAGCAGTGTAGAGGCGGAGGTTGATGATGAAATGTTGACATTGTCAGCAGCGATTGCGTACGAGTGAAGGGGAGGAGACGGCTGAGCGGTGACGTTCACGTGACATTCAATAAACAGGCTTACAACATTGTTCTCGCCTCTGATCTCGGTAGTTTCAATTGACAAAATGCCGGAATTGGGTTGAGCGCCATCTACGAGACCATCGAAATGAACAACAGTTTCATTCAAGCATACAACCTCGTTCGTTGCAATTTGAGAATCAGAAAAAAAAATGAAAGAAATAAAATAAAATATATCGATGCTAAACTGCAAAAAGTCCGGTGTTAAATAATGAACACCGAGCTGGTGTTAAAATTTCGGTGCTCATTTATGGTGTTAAATTAACACCTCCGGTTGTCATTTCCAAATTTTAAACTGTTTTTTGAAGAGTTTCTTAGTAACTGCACTTCTTGTTGATTTTTAATTTAAACAAGACGATCAAGAATTTTACATTAAAATACTAGATTTTTGAAAAAATGTGAAAATAAATTTACATCAAAGTAACACCAGCTGGTGTGGTCTCTTATTGAAGCTGGACGGGTGTTAAACCATTGATATTAATACCAACAAATATCAAATCAACACCATGTGGTGTCATTTTTTAATTAACACCAGTACAGTGTCAAAATGACACCAGGTACAGTGTCAAATTAACACCACGAAGTGTCAGGTGAACACTTTTCAACACCATCACAGTGCATTTTTAACACCTGTGGGTGTGGTCCTTTATTGAAGTTTGATCGGTGTTAGATTTAACACCCGTGGTGTTAAATCTAACACCGATATTTTTACAGTGTATCAGCAAACGATTCAGACTGAATACAGACGATCTATATCCTGCCATAACGCTTCAATGCATGACATTTTTTTAATTCTGTGAAGAGAATTCTATTTAAGTCATTAATCTAACCAGACGAAATCCATAAACGAACTTGGCATTTGTTTACTCATTATTAACAGGATGATGACTATGTATATTCCGTAGGTCTACATGCCATATATTTCGCCTTGGTCAAGTGATAAGTTTTTATCGTGACATTTATTGTTTTATATAAAGGTCACATTAGGAAAAGAATTGACATTGATAGCATTTCGTAACTTTTTATCACAGTGAAAAGAACGAATACGTTTGCTCTTTTATTTTCAATCTGTTATTTGGTATTGCTGACAGAGCGTGGCATCTCCAGAAAATTATTACGGAAGGAAACCAGAGAGGGTATATAGATAAAAACTGTGCGTGGAAACAGCAATAGCTATTATATACAGGATGTCAACGTGTTTGAAATTACACCCAATAGAATCCTAACAATTTTCTACTTTTTATTTCGGCAAAAAGCATTGTTATAAAAGCAGTTTTTAAAATAAAAAATAGGTACACATTTCGACTGAAGATCTACTTCAACAAAGCATTATGTCTTTATTGTTAGCCATGGAATTATTCGTTTTCACTTTAGATGATCTTATTCAGGTGCAATGATTGGTGACTACAATGAATGGGACCGAGTAGCTGATGTATTTAGAAAACGTTTGAATCACTTATTACCTGAATCGCAAATTCCTGCAGGTCCTTTTCGTAGTCCACACATGGTATGGAAAAATGAAAATGAAGAAATCAAAATAAACAACGGGAGACGGGACTACAGCCTGTTAAACAGACTTATATAAAATAGTGACCTATATGCACATCCATAATTGCCAACACTTCTCATGACCGTAACTTTGTATCTTAGGACTCAATGACGAATTGTCTTCTTTCAAGCATGACTTGTGGTTCAGTGTGTTCTTAATCTTCAATGTCTCCTGTTACGTTATTTCTCAATTTACAACAACCAACCAACTTTATCTTAATATTCAAAAAAGGAAGAAGAAGAACAAGAAAGCATGAGTGCCTTTTCATTTTTCATTCATTTTCATTTCAATATTTCCCCTTCTTCGCACGTGTAAACATGACACAAGCTAAACACAAGAGGTTTGAACAAAAATAACTGATGATGAATATTACACTTTATTAATCTGTAGTTCAGCAAGTAAAGGCAATCTACACTTAGAGGAATAACCCTTATTACCCGTTTTGAAGTTTATACAAAATACAAACTTAATGGATACAATCTGATTCGTGACTGTGCGCCACAAGGCAATGAAGTCGCAGTGGCCCTTCTATAATCAGGGCTAGATTTGATATTGAAATTTGAGTTTGGGGAGTAATGATTGTATCTGATATTCCTCGAGAAGAGAGTGGATATGATAATTTTAGCGTTTTACACAGAAATGGTAATTAGTTATTGCGTTTTTATGGATCTGTTCTTCAAAGCCATTTTTTTTTAGTACTACACGTTGACTGTCAGGTCACACTTCTGATCACTTTATCTTTATGGAGATACGAACTTCTAAATATGACGAGTTATACATAATTTTACAACTGTGAGCCTTTTGTTTTGATACTAGATCTGATCTGAACAAATGTATCTGGAGATTTTTTTTTTTTTGGGGGGGGGGAGGGGGGGGGGGGTGGGGGTGCTGATTTTTTTCAAAGTCACATTGAGTTTCGACCCCACTTTGTTAAAGTTCCTAATTACCACAACATTCCTGCTATGATTTCGATTTCCGTTACATTTTTCTTTCAGTGAAAAGTAAATTGATTTTGTCTCAATTAAACAGAAATATAAACACGCATCAAAATATTACATGAAGTCTCGACAGCACATTGAGAACGAAAAGAGATATTATTATAAATAGGAATGTACTGTGAAAACTTGTGTATGTAACCAATAATCTTCACTGACAAAATAAATGTCAAGGGAAAAATGAGTGTGACTATGAGAAAAAATTTCTGTTGACAGCATACCTGCGAACTGTAGCCTTACTGACCGAACAAAACCTAGGACATGGCATTGTAGAACATCTCCGTCGTTTATTGACGCTGATGTAAATGTGAATTCGCTCCTCATGTTGTAGTAGACGAATTCCGTAAAACCGTAGGCCAAACCAACCTTGCGCCGGCTTTCCACATACCGCTCAGCAGTAGCTGTTAGATTTTCTAAGCAGATGCATACAAAATATATGCCATCAATAGTAATTGATTCCAAATTACCATGTTTTTAAGTAAGATTTTAAGTGTCTTCTGACCTCTGAGTGATAACGGAATTATTACGGAATAATTATTCACGTTGTATTATATAATTAATTCCCTTAACACACCTCAAGTCATGTACCTTGCACAAGAGACCATTTAAACAATCTTAAATTCAATCCGTCTCTTGTTTTTTCCACACAAAAGCACAAGAGATAGAAACTCTATTTTAAATTCAACTCTGTTGAAATCCAGGAAAGGAAGCGAATTAATTATAGTCATTTCATGATATCAAAATAATTTTCGACTGACAACAAGCCAGCGTTATTTTACCAGACTGATATATTGGTATAAGATCACAATGTCTTTATGAGCATTATATATTTTATGCCCGTCATAGTCATGTCAACTTATAATGTGTCTAAAGTGTTGCTCTTTATTACCAAAAAAACAAAAAAAAATTGGCAACAACAACAACAATACATATCATGTACTTACTTTCTCCTTCACATCGTACACCTGCATCCGCGTTCTGGCGGCATATTGACCAACCCTGGCCGTTACAACCCCAGGGAAGTCTGTAGCACTCCAGTAGGGAATTCTCATTCCCGGTGGGACAGAAAACTCCGTGCGTCTGCCAAATCGGTCCCGAACCCTGTCCAAAATGCGCGGCAAGAAAGTGCGCCGAAGCTCTTGGGTAGCCGAGCTGTTTGCAAACGACGTGAGCTTCTTCTATACTCCAGCTATTCCAGTCACAAATTGTTCCCCAGATACCGCCGCACTGTATCTCGACTCGTCCCTCTCTCTCGTTTGCTCCTCCAACAAGTCTCACTAAAAATGATATATCGCAAAAAAAAAAAAAAAATCATTCCATCAGAACTATAAAACACACACAAAAAACCGTGTAAACAAAAGAAAAAGATCAAGAAAAGAGTCGTATCACATCTCTAAAATGTTCAGATTCAACCGACTACACTTCATTATTCATTTTCCCGTCCCCTTTTTCTTGTATTGATAACAGAGCATCCAAATAATCTTCATACTCATTTCTTTTTAATTATTGTATGACCGTATCACATTTAGTGTTTTTTTCTTCTTTTTGTGACTGTAATTTTGGTTTTGTAATGTCCTAATGTTATTGCGTTTTCTAGTCTTTTTGTTTGAATAGCACCTGGTAGTGCGCTTAGAAACATTGGCATAAGGTGACATATAAATACAATTATTATTATCATTATTATTATCTTACATTTCATCCTTTATCATTTTCTTCATTGTTATATTTTGTATTACTACGACTACTACAGCTACTACTATTATTATTTATAGCTAATTTATGCAAAATATTAAAGACACTTGCAAAAGTAACATCAAGGCGGTATTCATATTATCTATATCTGTTAAAATTTGTACATGAATTTCAAAATTTGGAGCGCATGCACAGAATTATGAGTAACGGATAGGTCGATTATCGATTTCTGAACTCTTCTTTTGTTTTAACATTAATTCATCTTTATGGCCAATCTCATAACCCCTTATGAAACTTGCATGAATGAACATTATTTCCCTCCTCGCTACTATCAAATTTTAATCACTTTACAAAACTACAGACTTCCAGTTTTGTGCACACACACAGTGCACTTAAGTGAAATGAAAGTCCGTTGGAAGCAATTTGCGCAGAATTGCTCATGTGGATTGTGCTCGACTCTGATAGTCGAAGCGTATATTTTGGAGCTATGCCAGTTTCCGGCGTGTTTTCTTACCGGTTGAACCGTCGCAGACTTTCGTGCAGTGGGTGCCAATGGCTGTTCTGTAGTAATACTAACATCACCGCTGTGCAGCTTCAAAAGTCTGCTCTTCCCTGAATGAAAAGATCCAGTGATATTTTCAGAGCCGCTTCAAAATGATGATTGAATACCACCTTCTGAAGAGAGCTTCATGACTGAAAGCATATTTCGGTTTGTGAATAGTAATTACGAAGGAGTACGAAATACCGTGATATGGGGAATTTACATCTCCCAAGAAAGGTTTAAGATTGTTATGCCTACTTGGTTTCCGTCCTGGTCTGAGGTATTTGATTCTTGATTATTTCTTTTCTCGGAATAACCAACAAGTTTCAATTTCTTGCAGAGGAATATTGTCAGGAATTTAATCTTCAATGTCAAAAAATTAAAAAGTGTTTATCTGTAGCAGAGAAAATAAAGTATAAGATTGCTGCGAGCCAGCCTTCATTCATTAGACGACTATATCCACACTTTTTTCTTATTTGATATTCTCGTGGACAGCCCCATAAGGCTCTCCTACGGGCTAAAATGACAGAAAACCACCTTAAATTTCAAGCATTGTAAGTCAAATAGCGAACCTCATGAAGGGATATGGCATTTTAGGGGAATGCATTTCTACAATGGAAAGCCATCTTTTCGACATTCTTGTAATACTCATCGAATTTAGGAATTTTTTTAATTTCAGACGTCCTCCCTACTCACTAGGCAGTCCGTTGCCTCACACTGTGTGTTGTGTTCCCGTCTTATGAAGAATTATAGTCTTAAAAGTGACGGAAAAAAGCAATGATTCCCCTTTCTAAGGCATAAAGACACAAATCATGACGAATAATCAGCGTGTCACATACTTATAAAGATAGAAAAAACAGAATGATTTGATAAATACAATTACGAGATTCTTTCTGAGTTAAAAAATAGCCGCAACACGGATAATGAGGCGAAAGGTTACTAATGTCCTCCCTAAACAATAGAGCTTTATGTCTTCCCTAACGATAATTTAACTATTTTTTTGCAAGAATCCTGAGAGATTAATGGATTTTCAGCAACGATTTCTTAGTCTCCTAGCTAGTTAGATAAAATTTCCTCTCAAATTGAGCTTTCCTCGCTTAGTAGGTTTCATTAAATCGATGGAAATTCCGATAGAAGTAATAAACAAAGCTTTAGATTTTCGCTGTTCATACACAGGTATACTTTATACATTAAGCAGGGGCAGGAAAATAGCCCACTTATTGAAAATTTTACCCTTTCTTGTACCTTAGCGAAGCGCACGTTTTAGGAGATTAGTACGGGTTTAGTTTCTCTTAGACTACTCACAAATTATCCTGTTGCTTGAAGATGGAAATCGGCCGATGATATACTGATGTCGGTTTCCCTATGGCTATAGGCAGTCCATTGTCTCTGCGATTGATTCTTCCTTCTGCCATGTTACGGTACCTGGAGTTACTCCTTCTAAATTTTTCCTCCTGGAGCTGCTAAAAGTCCATGTAAGTGACCAATCCTTCAATAGTTTGGCGCAAAATTTATGTGTTGTCCATATCGCAACGGCTTGGTTGCAATACCTTCGCTATTTTCTAGAAAATGAGGAATCTTCACAGAGCAGCGAGTTGCTCGGTCGAAGTTCACTTCTGTCCCCTTGCGAAGCGATGTTTAAGGATACTAAAAATCATTATGAAACGTGTTTCCAAAGTGTTTTGTCCGCGGTATTGCCGTCGCAAGGTGTACAAATGTTGTCAAATAGATAGAAGTACACAATGTGCGATGGTGTTCAGAGGTTTTTGGAAGGGAGTGTCAATAAATCGCATACCAAGGCCGATGAACTAGGAGGGATCGATCTTAATAAGACCGTGTGTGCTGAACGCTAGTTTGGTAAGTACAATACCGGCTACATTATAAGAGCAAAGGAAGGGGAAGAAAACGATGCTGCTGTTACCATCTAAAATGTCATTTGTCGTTGATATTATCCTCGCATTTATGATCAGACTACCAAATGTAAAATCCTGATGTATCATCGATTTGCTGTGATTGTGAGATTTTCGTGTAAATCTGATTTTACATTTTTTCACAATTTTTCTATATATTCTTTAGAATAGAAAGTCCGTTGAGTGCTTCACAACAATCTGCCCTTTTACATCTCAGACAGGTCGGTTGGTCATGCCTTGCTTTTCGTTGATTTACCGACATTTTCTATTTTCCAGTTTGTAAGTGTCCGGATTTTCGACTTCTGGAGACAATGTAGTTTCGTCTCATGGGGTTAAAATATATCTATATTTACATGTCATGCCACTATATGGGTGAAAATAAACGATTCACTGAATTAGGTGAAAGGTTAATTTCCGTCCTAAGACGAAAGCGGAATGACGTCATCGTGTTATTTTTGGAAGGATTCATGCAAACCATGTTTTTTTTCTCAAATCATATGACTCACAGACTATGAATCATCACTAGCGTTTCTAATCTGAGTTTGATTTCAAACCTATTCACCTCTGGACATTACAAAGTGTATTTTCTTGCAAACTATTGAAATTCTATGAAAACGTGTTTTTTTTTTTTCAGCTATCGGTTGTTAACGAACGTTAAACTTCCATGCGTTAGAATTGAATATTGTCTTTTACAACCTCTGCATAGTTTTGAAATTTTTTGATAGGTTCACTACCTTGTGATTGTGCTTATTTTTGGTGTATGTGTGTGTGAAGGACATTGTTTTTCTTTTGTTTTTCCTTCTTTCATTGTATCGGACAAATAGTAATATCTCAAACATTTCTGGTGAATTATAGTAGTGCTATCGTATCATTTAATAACTTTGTGAATAAAAATAGATGAATAAACAATAGATGACAATGGCAACAACGACCACAAAAATACATAATAACAGAAAAAACCTACATCTGCATAATGAATATCAAATTTTTGTCGCAAAATATCGGTGAGATAGAGGATGCTGATAATTTGCTGTGTTTAACTTTATGTACACCATAAGTTATACCATAACTGAAAATATAAAAAGGAAATATAAAAATTTTGTTAACGTATAAAAACATATAATAATATCAATAAATTATGTGTTATTATTATATTATACAAAATAAGCTTGGTTCCAAAAGGACCTGAATCCATATATATATATATATATATATATATATATGTATGTATATATATATATATATATATATATATATGAAGAGTTTGTTTGCAAAAACCGATAAGTCCATTTTTGAAGATTTTGAAGTACGGTCTCTGTCATAAAGTACAAAATAATACCTTTTAAATGATATATTGGTCACTACATATAAAGGTATATTTTTGAAGTTATGGTCGAAAGAAGCACAACTTGTCTTATTATTCTCTTTATTTTTCTTTACCTTTAATCGCAAATATCTCCATTTGACAAATATGGACTTATCGGTTTTTGCAAACAAACTCTTCATATATATATAATTATGAAGGAGATACATTGGTGTTGTATATGGTCGAGACCCCTTCTCGCATTCTCTCTCTCTTTCTTTCTTTCTTTCTTTCTCTCTCTCTCTCTCTCTCTCTCTCTCTCTATATATATATATATATACATAAGTATGTGTGTGTGTGTGTGTGTGTGTGTGTGTGTGTGTGTGTTTGTATCATCTGTGATTAGACATGATCTGTATATCTCTTCCACAATCGAACAGTTCACCAGACACCCCAGCAATATATTCTAGGAAGTCAACTACGTCACTAGACGTCACAGGGTTGAAGGACAACGAAGTAGACGCTGGCGCTGTTCCATGAACGCATCGCGGACCGGATGGGCAGAAAATGTACTGAAAATTAACACACAAATCTTCTAATTTTTTATTCAAAATGCACAAATACTGTAAAACATGTGGTATATTTCGTATATCTAATAATATAAGCTACCCCGGGTAACGGAAGAATATTGAATTAAGTCGCGGATTAGATTTTCCAAACTGTCTAATCATCTTCGAAACTCGGTTCACCGTGGGAGTGGTGGTAACGCCATCCGAAATTTGGACGCCGTTCAAATACCAAGCCAAGTGGTAGGAACCGTGTACGTCTTCTGCCGAACACACAGCCGTTACCTCTTGGTTAGCCGGGAGAGGGCTGGGTACATCGAGTGTCATTTGGACGCCATCTGATTGTAATGACAGAAAAGAAAAAAAAAAGACAGAGAGAAGAAGAGACAAAGGGAGAAGGGAATTTATATGAAGGTAAGAAACAAGGAGAAGCAAAGATATAGATAGATAGATAGATAGATAGATAGATAGATAGATACAGATAGATAGATAGATAGATAGATAGATAGATAGATAGATAGATAGATAGATAGATACAGATAGATAGATAGATAGATAGATAGATAGATAGATAGATAGATACAGATAGATAGATAGATAGATAGATAGATAGATATATAGATAGATCAAAGATAGATAGATAGATACTAGTAGATAGATAGATAGATAGATAGATAGATAGAGAGGGAGAGAGGAAGAGAGTAGAATGGCGCCCAGAGGAAGAGAAACTGTAATATTTGGATGCAAATTTCAAAATTGTATTTTGGCAAGATATTGTTTACAAGAAACTGTGTGCTTTATGTCTCTTAAGATTACGACAACAAAATAAAAAAGAGAGAGCATTGAATTCAATAACATTAAAAGAATTGTTATTGCCTGTCATGTAATGCATGAATTCTACTTTCGGTACTTCATTATCAAAATATATTCAATATCAACAGTATCCTTCGTTAAAATGACTATCTGATCAGAGCCTCTATCAAAAGAACAAACATTACGACAGACTTTCAACAATATTTGGTTACATGATAGAAATACAACTGTTTTCAATGGTCCTTATCATAAAGTTAGACGTTTTCCTTTCGCTGAAAACAGAAGAGCCTGGCAAACAAGAAAGTATCCGAGGTCTTACCATAGGTTTACTCACCAATACATTGTATGCCGATGAAAAGTATGCATACGTGTAGCAAAATTCGACCTTCAGTCATCATTGTCAAAGGCAAGAGTGTCCACATTGGTAGAAATCTAAAAGAGAGAACAGGGGAAAAACTAATCAGTGATGTAAAAGGTGCGTCAAATTATTACTTCATGATTTAAAACATAATTATAATTATAATTTACTGTTGATCATAATATCCCCACTTAATGTGTGACATAGGAAATCATCAGAGTTTGAATACTTTCAGAATGAGAATAGATGATGTTTTTAAGAAGAAGGTGTATCGATGATCCTGGAGAAAACTCGACGAATGCCTGGGAGACAACAATCACTGGTGACCAATTTCTCAACAAATTAATGTGCAGCAAATAGTCGATGTCCGAAACGATGTGAATCATCTACAAAATGCACCGTCAATATAAGCACGCGTATTGCCCATATTACATTTCAAAGTGACCGTCACGGTCCTAACACAGGCAGGATCAGTATTACTCCGCGCAGTTACTTCCTGGTTGAGGTAAAGTCACGATTTGTTTTTTTTTTTTTTTTCCTCTCTTTCCTTTAATCTGCTTCAATTGATAAATCAATCCTAGACTGATGAAAACTCTTTTTTTTTGTAAGGAATTGCTACTTCGCTGTATGTATTTCTAATTTGCACGTCTTAATTCAAGGATTTTGTTTTTCTTAATGCGTAATGATTTGGGAATCAAATGGTCTTGCATGCTTACGATGTTCGCTTTTGTTTTCACAAAGAATGTATGAGATCGGATGGTGTAAGCTGAGATAAATAGAGGAAATGATGGTGTCATTGAATACATTTGTTTACTATCAGTGTCACAGCATACAGTATTTTGATATAGATCATCTTCAAAGCATCATTATCAAAACTATTGAACATTATGTTTTAACTCTTGTTTTTGCTGACCAAATGCCATTATAAAACAACTCAGTACAAATGTTTGTTGTTTTTTTTTGTTCCAGTTTTAAATTCCAAAAAGAAAATGCACTGTGTGTAAGACAATGTATACACTGAAATCCACTTTATTATTGAAAACGACTCCGTAGATCAAGAGACACTTTCTTTTCAATTCAAATTTTAATCTATTCCTGTATTTTTTTTTGTGAAAATAGATTAGATATAACAAAGGAAAATAATATATCATATTCAGATGGAAGGATAATAGAATAGTGCCAACATATAGAAGAAAGTACTCATATGAAAGTTGGAATCTGAGAATAAATGCTTAAGAAATATGATGGAACCTACTTAAAAGCAGGCTTGTCGAGTGTAAAGATTAAGATGAGGAGCACGCAGTGCTATACAAGCACGAGAAAAACAACCATGTCCGGTAAGATGAAAAAAAAAAAAAGAGTTCATGTATTCATAATGCCTATCAAGTTCTCAGAAATATCTGAAATATATTTAAGAGTCACTTAAGAATACAATGTTATTATTATTATTATTTTTTTTTTTTTGGGGGGGGGCATCATCGAAATGGCCCTACATTAATAAAGCAATACTTCCAATACAGAATCATAAGGTAATAAAATGTCTGTAATATAGAATAAGTCACAAAATTTAAGGAAACTGATCGATGCAGCCTACGGATATGGATTTTTTTCTTCTTTTTTAATGAGGAAAGAGTAAAGAATTACCTTGTCTGCACATCAGTCCAAGCCAAATTCTGATAAGGTGTTTTATTTTCTCCATGTCTCCAAGCTTTCCAACGTTCAAGAAGCTCATTTCTCTTGCGTATTGCGTTTCAGTGCCTAACTGTCTGCACGGTTGATTGCATCTATAAAATAGGACCAGATTTCTTTCTCAATATCATATTGATAATGTCTCCCTCTTTCCATACCATTTTTTGTTTTGTTGGTACACCATTAATACTCTCATTTCCTGTCTAAGGGTTTGTGTGAAATTAAAATGCACATTTGACTCATTGGTATAGAACAGTAAGGGTTAAAAATTAATACCAGGAAGTGAATATACTGGGATGTAATGAGGTATATACTTGACATGTATAATTGCTTTCACAAGAAAGCGTGCTAAAGACATTATAAATTTATCCGGAAATTAGCGTCAAATGTCGATTTAAAGCAAATCTTGTCTGTCAGGTATTAAATTCCTGTTTGTGTTTCTAAGCAGGTTTCGATGTCACCGACTTGGTATTCTTGGCAATCCTCTTGTGAACAGATCCTCCCTTGTTTCAATAATCTTGCCAGGATATGCAATACAGTGTCGTGTACATCATCTCGATCACTGCCTTTTCACTGCGTCCATCCCGTATAACATGTCTCTTACATGGCACACTCGACTTTCCTATAGCAGGGCTCGACACTAACTTTATTTTTCGGTGGCCCGATGGGGCCACCAAAATCATCAATTTTAAATTTTTGGTGGCCCGAGAGAAAAATTTGGTGGCCCGAAAAAAAAAAAAAAAAAACATTGATAAAAGTCCATTTTTAAAAACAAGTCGCACACTCACTGCATGCATTTATGCATTTCCGGCGCATAAAGTTACGAATTTATTGACACACTTTTCAAAAAATTTTGGTGGCCCGAGGTCGGCCACCAAATTTGCCCTTTTCTGAAATTTGGTGGCCCCGGGCCACCGGGCCACCGTTAGTGTCGAGCCCTGCCTATAGGCTTAATGACTTATTTCCCAGGGCCTGTCGAGAAAGGGAATAAGCAATGCACACCTAGTAGTCCGTTTTACATAAGAAAATTTCTTCTAAATTTGAAAAGAATTCACATTATCGACTGACGGTAAATAGTGGTGATATCACATTACCTGTTGTAATGTATCATTACAGTATCTGTTTTTTTTTTCAAGTGCTGACTGGTCATTTTTTTTATTATGTGTAAATTTATGTGAAATGTCATGATTATGACATATCTGCACGCTAATGAGAATGTAATACATGTCACACTTGAACAGCAATTTATATATACTTCAATTATGTCTACTTGATATAAACACTGTACGATGTAAATGATATGTATTTAGAAGTTAATCGTTCATTTCATTTCATCCTAAAAACATATTCGAAATATATCATAAAATTATCAAAAACCTATTTGGGACGCACAACTGCATTCAACATCATCTGGAAACATACGTCACAAACGTTTTTATCAGAAAGAGGCCATAAGAGAGAGAGGGGGAGAAGCGGGGGGGGGGTGGTTAGAAGGGGTGAATAAAGGAAGGTGATTAAGAAAACGCGTAGGATACGTCTTATGTTTTGAGGGAAATTATTGAGACGTGCATGAGCATCTGCAGGTTGGACAAGATATTTATTAAGATGTTTAAAAAAAAATCTGTTTATTAAAATATCAATATCCGACGACCACAACGAAACGAAGAATCAGACTACTCGACAAAGCTGACGATTCCTGTATTTTCTCTTCATCGATCCAATGTCCTCCTCAAGGTATCGCTGGAATAAAGCTTCATTGTCGTCCGTTCACAGTTCAACCCAAGAGTCCAAAATTTAGGCCTAATCCACTTAAGACAGAGTGAGACAAGAAAGCCAATGGAGTAAGTGATTAGTTGATTGAAGCTGGGCTCGACACTTGTATGTTTTAGCCTATTCATTAAATGCAATTCACTATAAAGCCATATTTACCAGATGAACAAAAAAGAAGAAGATTAAATCAAATATTGAGGGCATCCTTCTATTATAGATATCTGTGTCACCTACACATAATTGCTATAAGCGTGGGCTAAGCGTGGGCTTAAAAAAAAAAAAGGATCTGATTACCATTGATAGTGAGACGTGACTTGGGCAGACGTTTAGTAAACGACAGGTGATGATGATAATTTTGCTGTGTCAGAGTTTCTTTTCACTGTTGTAAGTTTCACATTATTCATGTACTTCCTCATCTATCAAGATTGTCTGAAGAGTTGCTAATTTCCACTTTTGCAATCATTAAAACTTTCTTGGAAAGTTTTATCTCTGTCTATCTGATAATGATGACCTTCTTTAAAAACTTTTGAAAACGTCTTTCCATTGTTTTGATGAAAATCGTTATTTTTTTGTTTCTACTTGAATTTTTAAACAATAAATATTTTTAAACAAATTAACCAAAACATTAAACAACAACATATTTAATCAACTGTAGCATTTACTACTTTAAATCTCAGTATAAATCAGATACCTGTTCTGATACTCGTCTCCACAGAAAACCAGTAATCTGAAACGATTCGCCAGGCAATGCCAGGTCCGCATGTACAAAATGCACACATATTTCACAAAAACTTTCTTTTCATTTTGCACTCTGAAAGTACTTGTTCACGACTACACACTTCAAAACTTGAAAAGAAAAAAATACCTTTAATTAATGAATCGAGTTAAGAAAAAAACAAGGAAAAGAGGAATGAATGAACTAAAGTTGGACTTATTCAAAGACTTCATGCAGTTTAGTATTTAGAAATAAAAAAGGTTAACGATAAGTTCCCTTGAAATAATAATATCAATCCATGTCATTGACATTTTTTTATATTTCAACATTGCCATAAGTTGACATAACCACAACAATTTTACTGTGAAAAATACGTTACCTTTACTAGAGAGGATATGAAAACAAGGTGAGGAGTTGGAATATGTCAGTAACATATACCTAGCTTTGGTCGAGACTTATCTTCAGGTTTATATTATTTTTGGTGAGATAATGAGAAACCTCTCATGAAATATGAAAGAGCATGTAATTCCAAAAAGGATTCAACGTTTCTGTGATGAAAATTGGTCTTGACATGGCTGAGATATCCAAACAGCGATCCTAATAAAATCGACAGGCCACGGCTTTTATTATGATCTCTCTGTTTTACCTTGTCTTTGGATATCTCAGTCATTTCAAAACCGATTTTCTTCAAACAAGCTTTTAATTATTCAAATTCATGAATTTCTTCCGTCGAGATGTTTTCATTGCAACTGATTGACAAATTGCCCTACATCGACGTAAATAAGCACTGAATTGATCAGTGTTTTAGTAGTAGCCATGATAAAAAATCATGGGCGTACATACTCGAGCAGGATTTGAACCTACGACCTCCTGATCACCGGTGATTTGAACCTACGACCTCCTGATCACCGGTGATCAGGAGGTCGTAGGTTCAAATCCTGCTCGAGTATGTACGCCCATGATTTTTTATCATGGCTACTACTAAAACACTGATCAATTCAGTGCTTATTTACGTCGATGTAGGGCAATTTGTCAATCAGTTGCAAAGCTTTTAATTTCCCTTCGAATTTTATGCTCTTTAACGTTTCATAGAGTGGTTTCTAGATATCTCGCAAAACGTTACAAGCTGAATCCTCACCTAAGCCACTACTGTACAATCACTTTAAAGGAAACAATGTTCACTCCCCAGGCCTCCACCAGCCCCCCCCCCCCAAAAAAAAAAAAAAACAACAACAACACACACACACACACACAAAAAAAAAAAAATAGAATATGAAAAAAAAATGAAATACGAGCTCTTCTAATATCGGCCTTGCCTAAGACATTATTTACCATTCGCAGATGACACAAAAACACAGCATTAATGCTTGATAAATAGTTCTAAAAAGTGATAGAAACAACCAATGTAAAATTTGAATCACTATTATCAATGATAAGTATTGTTAAGTATAAAAATGTGAACAATAGAAATTGTTTCTAGACTATCAAAAATAAACCGCCTACAATTATCGTTTAGTGGGGAAAATAGTTATTCTTCGTTATATTTTAGGCTTAATTAAGATGTTTATATATATATATATATATATATATATATATATATATATATATATAATATATATATATATATATATATATATATATATAATATATATATATATATATATATATATATATATATAATATAATATATAATATATGGCAGGATGTTTGTTATGCAACAGTTTTTTTACTGACCTACACATATGCATCACATGTGATATCTTGAACATTTTTCAAATCATTGCTCTCAGTGGTAAACGGTACCTGTAATTTTACTAATACTTTAATACGATCTTTCGATTCAAAAGCCACATCATACATCTGACATTGTTTAATGATGGTAGATTTCCAAACAAGTCATACAAGAAAGTAGAACATCTCTGTCAGTAGCACTTTGATTTAATACACTTCGTATTTTGTAATGCCATTAAACCAAAATATTCTTATTCATTGAAGTGTTCTAAAACGTTTTTTCTTTTTCTACCAGGGAAGAAAAAAAAACAATGTAGGAAGTATGCCGGACATAGCACTTACTGACTCATGAAAAATGCATTTTGAGCATAATCGTGCACAGATAATGAACAGAACAGTCTGTTATTAGGTTAATGTGGGAAAGAAAAAGAAAATCACGACGATTTTGTTTGTAAATTTATTTGTGTGGTTTTATTCCTGTGTTTTTTTGTAAATAACATATTACAAGGAAATATATAAAGTTTGAAAATAGCATTACACGATGCATAAGGTTTAGTATATATATTGCCTCACAATTATTGATTTAGAATACATGCATACATCATGATCATAACATTATCAGATTAACAAGGCATGAATGCATAATGCATATTACACCAAGATGCTTCACGAGGTCGTAAATTAACCGAAAAATCATTACAATGACGAACATTCAGGTAATAGGGGAAACAGAAATTGTCTTTCTCTAGTATTGTAATTGTAAGAAAAAAAAAAACAGGAGACCGCGATCATAAACAGCTGCTCTTCATAAGGCTATGCCTGAGATAAAACTCGACATAAGATTTAGCATAATTGTGGGGAACGTATCTACAAATTTAATGAAATATAAATTGGTTTGTTTCATGCGTTGGAACTACTCGAAATTCCCCATTATGAAACAGTGTCACTCTTAAAGGCGACCGCTGAACGTCACTTATAGAGCAAGGTATTCTAGCGAATGGTCGTTGACATAGTAACGCGTACAATTGACAATAGGGGGCGCAGTTCTTTTCAGGCAGTTTGGTCACACGACTATAAGCTATTGAAGAGCTCAAACAGCAGAGCTGCTGCAGCCGTTAAACTTCATTAGGGCCTACTGCCACAATCAAAGAAATAATAAATGGCATACTCTGCAATACAGTTTAAGACATACTATCGTGATTAAGGCCAGCCGCACATAATATAATGTTGTTGTGTTTTAAAGAAAGAAAAGAGAGAGAGAGAGAGAGAGAGAGAATAAACCAATGATATATGACGAAAATGTTTTTATGCCAGACACGTAATTTATGTGAGTCGAAATGAATATTACAAACACCTTCTGCCCATGATTAAGCGTCTTTTGGAAACTCAAGATAACAATACACCAATACACTTAATACATCAAGAGGTAGACTACTTAATACGGACAGATAGAACATATTCGATGTTCTGGAAGAGGAAGAAGAAATTATTTTTTCGAGATTTCCTTTTTTCTTGGTGCTGTTGTGAAATCGCAAGTTGGTGGAGAGTTTCGAATGAGCAAGGGCAGGATGTAGACTGAATCAAAAACTCTGAATTTGATAATGATCTAAGAGTTTGCACTGAATCAAAGCATCTTGTTATTTGTGTATTTCCCAATTAGAGGTAAAGCTAAGCAGAGTCAGTATAGGAGCTTAGGAAGTGAGAGGAACAATTTAGGAAGGTAAATGGAAAACAATATGTAGGTAATAATTCGCAGAGAATTTACTGCAATTTTTAGTCGGCTTGTCTGATCGTTAGAGAGAGAAAAAAAGTCTTCTTTGAGGAATCAAGATGTGTCAAAACGTCCACCACCCGCTCACCTCAATTAATATTGAAGGAATCCATTTCACGATGGTATATAGCGGTTAAGTTCTGACCTGTAACATGTTTTCTAAAGTATTCCTGTTGCAAACTTGTGTCTTCTAAAGACACAACGAAAGAAATATCAAAACAAACACAATATGAGTATTCTATTGACCTTGTTCTTAATTCTACATTGTTATAACTTTGTGAAACTTGGAGATTCTTTGACTCGATATGATGTAATGCAACGATCAACAAAAAAAGAAAAAAGAAAATGTAGACCTTTATATTGTATTGAAATCGTTATTGAAGATCTAGTGTTTCCTTTGTTACATTTCAAACAGGAATATGGCGGTGCGGGACATTTCCCTACTCAATACTTTAATTTGATTTATATAAGGGACTACGGTAATATAAGGATATTCTTCCACCTATATTCTACAATATTGAGTAACTATGATTTCTACATGTCGATCTATTCTTCTTCGTCTCGGTCATCATACTACCAGTTACCACCATCACCGTCATCATCGTGACCAAGATCGTTGTCGATGTCGTCATCCCTGTCGTCGCCATCATCGTACCAACTATATGTTCCTGAGGTTAACACATGAAATAAATAGTTTCGTATTAATGAAATTCCGTCATATTTCTTGAGTTAGCGCTTTTGGTGCTGTTCATTTATTTTTCCTGTTAGTCTGAATCAGAAATTCTTCGCGTGTGAGAAGGCATTCGTTTAAAAAAAAAAAATGTTCGTTCTTTTTCCGGCATGTTTGTTAAATTACACATCAGCAGTAGCGATTTTACAAAATGTATTTCTTAGAGGGAGACAAATTGAAGAAAATAAGCCTCAACCTTCACCCCCTCCCCCCCCCCCCCCCCGATTAATATTCTCTTGCTTTCATTAAAGCCTTGTCCGCCTTGGACTACTTAATATAACAATGTCGAAATTTCGGACCTTGGGAATTTGTTCCAAGTTCATCGTATCGCTTCCGGAAAACCAGGGACAGCCTGGTGATAGTATCGCTGCCAGGAAAGCAGTAGATGACAGGTTCGAGTCCGACTGGTTCCTTTTTTCCGACATGTTTGTTAATTTACAGATCGGCAGTTGCGATTTTAACAAATTTTCATTTGTAGAGGGAGACAAACTGAAGAAACTCAAACCTGAGCCTTCACCCCTCTGATTAATATCTTTCTTTGATTTATCCTATGCCTTGTCCGCCTTGGACTACTTAACATAACAATGTCGAAATTTCGGACCTTGGGTATTTGTCCCAAGTTCATCGTATCGCTCCCGGCAAACCAGGGATAGCCTGGTGGTAGTGTCACTGCCCTGAAAGCAGTAACGGGAAGGATCGAGTCCCGTGGTTCCTTTTCCAACATTTTTGTTAAATTATAGACCAGCAGTTACGATCTTACAAAGGTCATTTGTAGAGGGAGCCAAAATGAAGAAAATTTACATCTCAATGCATTAGTTGTTTTTTGTAACAATTTCGCTACGATCCCCATTGTAAAATAAGTAAGAAAACTAGTAGGCATATGGAGAAAAATGAAAAATAATGTTTAACATATAAGTCAAACCAAAACCAAACAGTTCTTCAACTTAATCAGTCCTAAAGGAGGTCTGTGAGAAATCGGAATGCTGGTTTTGAAAGCAAGAATTTCATTTTTCATGTAAAGTCAAATCAATTTTTCCTGAAGTTCCTCGAGTTTTAGGATCATGATCATTGGCTTTGACATGATGTCGTGCCAACACCAAAATTCGCGAAAGGTTGGCAAACAATCCATTGACTTTCTTTCAAACAAAATCGTACTTTCAACTTCCTTTGTTATTTCCCTTAAAGTAAACATTGTACAATCTTACAGTTGAATTCAGTCAAGCATTTGCGAACCCACCAAAGAAGTTGTACTGGAAAGAAAAGAGTGTCTCACAGTTTGTTTATAATGTGTTCGCATAGCCGATTATGTGAAATGCTCGAATGTAACGGTGTTGATGATGTGACAATATTAATTAATGGTTCATGGCAGACGGAACGGGGGGGGGGGGCACTGGGGCTCACTCCCCATCTTCTTCTTCTTCTTTTTTTAACCATACAAAGGAATACATAATGTGTCATCACTTTGGGGGCCCCCATTTTTTTTTTACCCCGGAAGTGCGTAAGTGGCTCTAGTGAGAAATAGATAAAGACTTTGAAATGTGAGTGACGTTATGTTTTTTGCGCTGAAGACCTTTTTTTTTTTTTCTTTTTTTTTTTTTGCTTGTTAGCTCATGAAACCCGGCAGTGGACAACTCACTTTCAAAAACGCTCCGCCGGCACTGCGGTTCAACAATGAATACTGTGTACAGTGAACACATTGTTATTCAGATTATTGGACATTGTATTTTGTGTTCCTTGGAGACTTCAGGCAAACTTACCTGGGAAGCCTAAGTCAATGGCGCCAAATTCTCTCCTTGGCCAATCATCCTGTGAGTTAAACCAAACAATTTACACAAACATGTACTATAGGCCCTAATTGTTGATATTGATACAATTGATACATCACAAAACCATCAAAAAGCTGCAAGACATGGATGTTAATCTAAGGTTAGATACTGATAGAAGAGACCTTAAGCTAAACAATGTATAATCAGAATCAAACGGACTCTCCTAAACCTTTCTAAGCATTGGAAAGAACGTGCACTCTCTGTAGAAAACGTGTGAACTAAGAATAGGGATTCTGAAGTATAGGTACTATTCGACCGCTAATCTTTACCAAGCCGTGCTCTCTGTTCGATGAATGGGACCAAAAAAAAAATAATGTAAACCACAGGAACAACAACGATGAAGGAATTATCAGATTGAGCTGAAATTGACCATCCAAATGCTCTATCAATACATTTTGTTCACGATAAATGCCATCGAAGCAGTTGCATTATCCTTTCAAATGTTATTTAATTCTGAAGGTAAAGAGTGCCCACAGGAATTACAAGAAAAGAAGTTTATTGGTCTCTAAGAAATACCTGATCATTACTTTACCAAAAGATGGGTTGTAGAAATACTGCTAAAAACACACGTTCCCATTTACTTTATGATCCCAAATGTCAAGGAGCAATCAGCCCTTTCATAAAATATAAAAGACTCGGGGGGTACGACTTTTTGTTGATTTTGTGATGCACAGTCTCACACACACACACACACATGCACACACACACACACACACACACGCACACACGCACACCCTTACACACACAGATGTAAAGGGAAAGAGGGAATTGGAGATCGATATAGCAATACAAGTTATACACGAAGAATCCGTGTGATGCCGTGCAAATTGATTTCATATCCATTGGTTTGTGCGTCAAATATCATAGATATGTGTACATTATTGACTTATTGGCAGACAAAAAGGTCAGCGAACCTGTGTGCCACACCAGTTCCTCCGACGGGGCGAGGGCGAGGGCCCGCGGGGCCGGCCTCCCAGCACGATCAATAATATGACCACGATGACTAGAGCCAAAACTAGCTTGCGGACCCGTCTTGTGCAGCAGGTTTTGCCGCCCTCAACGGCAGTCAGTACTTCTCCCTCTTCTTCGTTGGTTTTTATAAAAACCTGTGGGAAAAGTCGTATTCTTTGTTTGTTTTAAGTATTCAAGTAGGCCTACTCATCTTCTAAACTTAAGACCCTTATGTGGACTTTACTTAATACTGTTCCTTAAAATATCTGCTTAAAATCGAACCAGGAACGGCAACGACATTGACAATGATAGCAGCAGCAACAACAACAACAACACAAATCCTCACAGCTAAGTTTTACAAATCTTTGGTATGGATTTTGAAGTAGAGGATACACTTTTTTTTTCATTTCATTCAAACAATCTAACAATCACGCATACAAGAAAAACATACATCATACAGACTTACGCAGAAGACCAAGAAATATTTTATGCGATTTACATTTTCATTTATTGCCATTCACGGATTTATGAAGAATGCGAAAGTAATATGAGAATTCTTTGTAAAGACAATTAATTACACATCTATTACCTTAAAAGAAACCAAAAACACGTATAGTTATATATTTTTTGTTAAAGATGGAAAATAAATGAATAAATGTTAAAAAAAAAGTTTGAAATTACTTCAAAAGGAGTGTAGATTCAATTTGGTTCCGAAAAAAAAAAATAATAATATAGCGGTGTGCTATGCGTTTACCGGAAGAATCGCGCATCTTCCATAAAAGAATATTTACAATATCATATGATATGTATACATATATATATATATATATATATATATATATATATATATATTAAGGGTTTGTTTGCCAAAACCGATAAGTCCATTTTTGAAGATTTTGAAGTACGATCTCTGTCATAAAGTACAAAATAATACCTTTTAAATTATATATTGGTCAATACATATAAAGGTATATTTTGAAGTTATGGTCAAAAGAATAAAACATTTTCTTATTATTCTCTTTATTTTTCTTGACCTTTAATCGCACATATCTCTATTTGGCAAATATGGACTTATATGTATAATACAAACTCATATGTATATGTATATGTATGATTACGTATACAATGTATGTCATTGCGGTCATTAGGATGTCTGTCTATTGTGTTGCACAGATTCGTTTTTATTTTTATTTTTTTACATTATAGAAACAAGTACACTTCCTAAAGATGGGACGTAGAGGAGATAACTTTTGAGGACAGAAGTTTCATGCTCCATTGATTCAAGATAGGCCAAGAATTCTGTCGTATTAAAGCATAATGTTTCTCTCTTGACGTCATTTGATTGACAATATTAAGAAGCAATGGATAGTAAACCTTCTCTGCTCCCTTCTAGATCAAAACAAAACCCAATGATCGTGAAAACAAACCTGAACAAAGTTTACCATCTACTTTTCTTTTCTCTCGAGAAAAGGTGATTATGATGTCAATAACCAATGAAATAAAAGTTCTGTGGAATTATGAGACTCTTCATTAAATAATTTCCTTTATGTCTCCCTTGATGATTTCTTTGCTTAATACAAGATTATCTATATCAAATACATACACACTTCACGATTGCTGAAGACTTTAGAAAGTTCCTTTGTAGATCTTCGATGAGAATGACTAGTGTGTTTGGAATATTCGTCATAATAGGAGATTTACAGTCAAATACAATAATTCCCTCTTTAGATTTTATTTTTCTTCAAGCAAAAACGTGGTTTTGTTGCCCTACTTATGTCTTGTATTAATTGGGACAATGGTCTTCGGCTTTCTTTTTGAGGGGAATGAAGGGGAAGGAGGAGGATCAGAAACAATGAATGCTTGAAATATTTCACTAAGTGTTGTGGCTCCATTAAAGGGGATGGCTAGTAACCGATCAGTGGGAATCAGTGGGAATGCTGAGGGATGATTGTTCCAATCCTTGTGGGATTCATTTAAGAGTATATTATATATCTACTGTTGTTTGAAAAGTATTTGCTTCAGAACGGTCTCATAATCAAATAATGTGCAGATTAATGCCTCTTTACTGACCAGGCACGCTAACCTGGAAACATTAAACTGCACTTTACTTGAATATGAGACCATTCTGACGCATTTTTTTTTTCGCACAACAATATATATATATATATATATATATATATATATATATATATATATATATATATATATATATATATATAATGTACTCTTAAATGAATCCCACAAAGATTGAAACAATCATCCTCCAGCCTTCCCACTGATTCCCACTAATCAGTTACTAGCCACCCCCTTTAAAGAACAATATTTGGGGGTTACTTTGCCATGGGTAATGGTCAACACTACTTAGGACATTCTTTTTTCATCAGATCTGGAACTGTGACATATTGGATGGAGCTGAATGATTTTAGCACGTTATCAATCTTTGTTTTTGTTTTTTTCCGTGTATATAACAGTAGAGAAGTAGCTACTAAAATTTGTTCCCGAGAGATATTGTATACTTAGGGACGTACATGTATAACCATGGGGGAAGGTAATAGTTGAAGAGTTTGATCGCAAAAAACGATATGTCCATTTTTGAAGATTTTGTAGTACGGTCTCTGTAATAAGGTACAAAACAATACCTTTTAAATGATATATTGGTCACTACATTATAAAGATACAATTTTGAAGTTACGGTCAAAAGAAGCAAACATTTTCTTATTATTCTCTTTGTTTTTCTTGACCTTTAATCGCAAATATCTCCATTTGGCAAATATGGACTTATCGGTTTTTGAGAACAAACTCTTCAGTTGCAACTGATTGACAAATTGCCCTACATCGACGTAAATAAATAAATAGGGCAATTTGTCAATCAGTTGCAATGAAAACATCTCGACGGAAAAAAAAAATAAATTTGAATAAACTCTTCAGTTGTTGCTGAGCTGTGCAACACTGAAAATGATATCAATCCCAATAATGTTGATGTACTGGATTTATCTCTGTTTGGATCAATGCTCAACTTACCCCTGTCTGACACAACGTATTACGTACCCCAAACATTGCACCAACTTACCCAATATGCTGAGTAAGACAGTTAAGACATTTGACCTCTGTTTTTTCAAAGCTCGTACTGAATTTCTTTTTGGGATAGCACGCATGTACCAGCTATGAAATGTTTACAAGGATTGCATAAGTGAGCAATACACTAAATTCTATTACGTAATACTCGTATAAGTCTTCAGAGGTTAGCATTTCCCAGGTGTTTAAGGCAGTGAAGTCACATAATGAAATTCAAAGTAGGTAAAAATTCCAGGCAGTCCCAGTTGGCTATAAATACCCGTGTCAGTGAGCAGTAACCATCTTTTTCAAGTGTGACGGCAGTGAATTATACCAGGGAGGTGAGATACCTCCCTGATTATACATCTCAAACTCCAATGTCTAGTGATCAGGAAGACGACGCTACCTCTCAGCCCCCATTCCCGCGGGGAGATCAGGGCATTGAAGGCCGCCTTGAAGCTCAACTAGAGAGACCGAGATACTCTCCCGCTTCATGGATAGGGCGGCGGCACACCGTGGTAATGACAAACGGCATGCGAGCCATGCCAGCTGGTGCAGGAGAGCTTCTCCTCCCGGCGATTAGTCCGGACATGCGAGCCATGTCCGCGGGGACAGGGGCGCTGCCCCGCCCATCGAAGACTTCAGCGAGCTAGCCATCCCCATCGGCAGCTCAACAGACGACGATATTCTCATGTCAGCCTCCTTCCTGGCAAAACTGATTGCGTTGCCCTGTATGGGTGGCCTTGACTCTGCCCTTGTGGTTATGGTCATTTTGGCAACCGAATTGATCCGGATGTCATGTCCTTACAGCCAAACTCTTTCAAAGCCTGGTACCAAATCTGATTTTAACTTAAATTCTGATCTCATTTGGGCTAAATTCAAAAATTGGCTGATTTGCTAATGAAGGCAGTCACACTGCCCATATCAGAAGGTAAGTGCTCTATAAAATCGCGAAGCAAATGCTCAATTGCCATCGAATGCCCAAGCAGTTCTCACACCAAAAATCGAGAACAAAATTTGGGCGATCCTCCTTCACGAGGCCTTGGGTCTTCTGAGCTCCCAACTTCTACAACAATATGTAGTGAAGGGACTTCTACCGCATAGATAAATCCTTTCTGAAATCCACAGATCATGCACAGATATTCATCCATGCAATTGACACAACGAGAATTTTAACAACTCACGTCACCATCGATGGCCCGACACTCCCGGGCTTTGCTTATCGTATGATCTGAGCATGCACCATCGAGGTACCTTGAAACCCCTTCTCAACCCTTCTCAACAACACTTGCGCAGCAAGTCGATTCCACTTGGTAGAAAGTTGTTCAGAAAGACATCTGAGAAAAATTGACAAGTGTCACATAAGCATACATTGTGTGTCATGAATGTCTCTACGCAAGCCAGCAAAAAAAAAAAAAAAAAAAAAGATGAGTACTGTCGAAAACTATTCAGTGCTGGAAATCTCAAGCTTTCCAAAGATGACTGGTCAAAATAATTCCCGAGCCTTGGATATTGGCCACAATATTTGGCTATGAAGCCAATAATTTCATTTCAACCCATACCAATAAATTTTTCCTCTACAAAGTGTACATTCTACCGAGGAGGAAAAGGCAACCCATGAAGAATTGTCTCCGAACATTCTCGCAAAGCAAGCTATTAGAGAGATTCCTCACGTGGAGTATCAACTCTATTCTAGCGCTACCAAAGACTGGCGGTCTAAGTCCAATCATAAATTTGGAAAACTTAAACAAATTTGTAAGATACGAACACTTCAGAGTGGAACAGTTTCGCTTGATTACGGCCTTAATGTTGCCCCTCCAAAGGGTGCATATTATTTATCCGTATCCGTTCACCTTGTTCATCAAGCATAGTCTTTCGAAGGGAAATACTAAGTAGTATTTTCACTGCATTCCTTCAGTGCCTTCCATCTGGCCTTAATTCGACCCCATGGAATTTCCTCAAAGTTATGAAACCTGTCTTTGCCTCGGTGAGTAGTGGCATTAGAACAATCACCTATTTCGATGATATCCATATTCTTTCTCACACCAGAGAAGAGTGTCTTGACAAAGCCAATGATCAACTTGTCACCCTTAAAGAGTTTCAGTAAGGATTTCGACAAATCCAGTTTCAACCCAAAGCACGTCGAGACCTTCCTTGGTTCTCATATTAATTCCCAGCAAATGATTTTCAGTTTTTTCCTCAGAACAAGATTGACAAGGTTACTGCCCTTGGAAATCCAATCTTGTATGGCAACGAAACCAAATTTCGGGATTTTAATGCCTTCCACAAAGAAATTTACATTCTCGTCACTTGGGACTAGAAAAAATAAATCAACTAATGCTCTGCGTAAAGCAGAAGATGACATCGACACGAAGTTTGGTGTCGTTATCTAGTCATGCGATACAAAACATTCTTTGGTGGTGGCTGTCTCGCAAGACAAAGAATTATTTTCCACCTTCATTAGCATGATAATTTCAAGCGATGCTTGCATCTCAGTATGGAGAGTAGTTAATTCTGAACAATGACAATTCCTTTGCTCAGAGAGTCTGGAGTGCCAAACAGAATTCCCCGCATAGCAATGTGTGTGAACCTCTTGCAATTCAGAACGGTCTTGAAGCCCTGTGTGGCTCGTGAACAAAAAATGTGCCTATTCATAATTCGGTCAGACATTTCTACAGCTAGTAGCATACCTGACCCGAACGAATTCACGACCAACATTGGAATTGGTGTCTAGCAATTGGATATCAGCTTCACATTCAACAGATGTAGATAATTCTGAAGTTTTTCTGCTTGTCTCGCAGAGACATGAACAACTAATTACTATTTTACATGTTCTTCACCACACAATCCACAAACTCTACATATGGATTAGCAACACTCCTCATGTCAAATGGAAGCCAAGTCTTATTGCCCTGAATTTTGATGCCTTTTTCCTTACCCTAGAACGTTTTCAGTCCTCCACAAGCTTCAACTGAACAAGGTGACCTGAGCAATCCTCACTGCCCCAATGGTGGCGGCAGCCATGGGTCTCCTATCGCTCAAAATGCGAATAGCCCCACCTCTATTACTCCAAGAGAAAATTCTTGCCCCACACCCTCACCCACCGACGAGCCTCCAGCTCACACTAGCCGCCTGCATGGGTGCTCTCTGCTAGCGATGACAAGTGGCAGACACATCGCAGCACATTGAAAAGCTCCTTTCATCATCATGGCGAGACAATACCAATAAACAAAACAAATGAGGGTGCTTGAAGACAGTAGCAATGTCTGTATTCTGAACAATCTTGTGATCATTTTTAACCCGTCTACAGAACACGTTGTCAACATCTAAGCCTATAGCATAGCCTTTCAACAAAGCCCACTCCACGATTTTTTTTTTTTACTCATAGACCTTCTCGGTCTTCCATACTACCTGAAACCGAGAGCTATGACATAGGCAAACAGCCCCTATAGTCAGACTTATGAAGGGCGTATCTAACTCCGACCCTCGCAAGCCTAAATACAACAACACTTTGGATGTTTCAATTGTTTTGAATCACTTTTTATCGTTTCAAGATACCTATGAACTATAGATTCCTTCAGTGCCTTGAGCCAAAAACAATTTTCCTAGCTCGTTTCGGCAAAACGTACACAAATGCTGAGACATCTAGTTCTTATGACATTACCGGAAGATGATGCCACGTTTGCACATTAGAGATATGGAAGGTATACCTCTAACCAGGTAATTAAAGTGCCTTCTTTTACCTCCAACCCTAAACTCTGTGTTCCGATCAACTCTTCATGAGTATATTAAATGCACAGAACATCTCCAACGAGCAAGTTCAGAAAGCAAACTCATAATTTCTCCGAAACATCCCAACAAATTGGTGACGACAAGCATCTTGGAGCGGAGGCTGAAAGCCAGTCCCTCGCAGCTGCTTGTATAAACACTTAAAATATAACTAATATACTGTCAATAGCTGTACGTATACATCCCTGTACACTGTACTGACTGCTGCATACAATTAGGTATGAATGTATTGTTGCTATGGGAACATGTACCGAGTTTCTTCTGTCTTCGAGATCAGTATGAAAGGGTACCACAGGACGTACCTCGTGTTCATATACATAAGGATTTGGGAGCACAGTCATCCCGCGTTCATCCCAGACTCTGGTCTGGTAAGACATCCACGGATGCTTATGAAAGTTGTATCACATTCTCAGCTCATAGCTACAGAAGCGCCGCAACTTCTAAACTTTCGCGCATGAAGTATAAAGGTCATAATGAAATCTTGTCCACAACTGACTGGACGAACGCTGGTACATTTTGAACCTTCTACCTTCTAACAATTGATTCCACATTAGTTCAACAATTCTCAGTTCTGCTGAGTTAGAAAGATACATGTAAATTGTGATAGTATGTGTATACCTGTATATTAATAATAATAATAATAAACTGTGCTTGTATAGCGCATATCACATTCAGGGAGAAGTCTCTATGCACTTTAAGAATGAAACAATACAAGTAAAGGAAGTAAGGTGAAAATGGGACAGGTAAGTAAACAATAGAAAATTAAGATTAAGCTGACACTGAGAAACACTGATGGCCCTGAGCCTTATCATTGCAAAAATAAATATGTTTTCACCATTCTTCTAAATGAATTAATTGTTTCAGCATCTTTAATTTTATCAGGCAGACTGTTCCATAATTCTGCTGACGCTACAGCAAATGTTCGTGCTCCGTAAAATTTTGTGACAGTCTGGGGACAAACTAAGAGAGACTTGGATTTTGAGCGAAGATTTCTAGTCGGATGATACCTTTGGATGAGGTCTTGGAGATATGTGGGGCCCAGACCCTGTAAGCATAGGAAAGTCAGCGACAGTATTTTGTATTGCACACGGACCTTTATTGGTAGCCAGTGCAATTCATGTAAAATAGGAGTGATGTGGTCATGCTTTTGAGCATGTGTCACCAATCTCGCAGCAGAGTTTTGTATCCTCTGAAGCTTGTTTATTTGCATGTCAGGAAGACCATACAGAATACTATTACAAAAATCAATACGTGACATCACATGAGCGTGAACAAGTCTCTCTACTGATTTCCGGTTTAAATACTGTCGTATTGTCCCAATTTTATGGAGTGCGAAGGATGCAGCTTTACAAGTATCATTTATGTAAGAATTCAGCGTAAGATGTTTGTCGAGTCTGACACCTAGATTTCTAGCAGAGTCGGCAACTGTATTAACAACTCCTTCATCCAGTGTAACAGATTCAAGTTGATTACGTTGTCTAAATCTACTGGTAAAATGAAGAACCTCAGTTTTATTTGCATTAAGTTTGAGACAATTGTGAATAGACCAATGCTTTACATCTGAAATGCAAGCCTGTAGCTTCTGAATGGCATCATTTTGCCTACCACCTTCAATAAATACATAAACTTGAGTATCATCAGCATACATCATACAATTCAAATTGTGATGTGAAATGATGTCCTGTAGTGGAGCAGAGTACAATGTAAATGCTAAAGGGCCAATTACCGACCCTTGTGGGACACCATGGGTAGATGAATAAACCTGGGATTTTGAGTCCCCAATAACTACACAATGACTTCTGCCTTCAAGATAAGATGCGATTAGCTTCAGTGCATTTCCGGTAAATCCATATCTTTCTTCTAGGCGCGATACTAACATTTGTTGGCTAATGGTATCAAATGCACCTGTGTAGTCAAGAAGGAGTAAGATTGCCTCATGTCCCCTATCAAGAGCTAACAATATATCATTTACAACTCTAACAATAGCAGTTTCACAGCTATGGTAAGGTCTGTATGCAGATTGAGCACTAGCAAACAAATTGTTATTCATCAAATAGTCCTGCATTTGAGAGACCATTAACCGTTCAAGCAGCTTCCCAAGGAACTTCAAGTGAGCAATGGGACGGTAACTTTTCAGGACTTCTGGATCAAGCTTGTCTGATTTCAACAGAGGAGTGATGTGAGCAAACTTTAACGTGTCCGGAAAATAGCCATTAGTCAGGGAAATGTTGACAATCTTGGTGAAAAATGGAATCAGTTCCATGGAGCACTTTTTCAGAAGATCACTTGGAATAGGATCGAGCCCACAGGTTGTTGACTTTGAAGCAGACAGTACCCTGAGAACTTGATCTTCCGTGACAGCATGAAACTCCTCAAATCTTTGTTCAGTCATCTGAAATGCGATATCAGCTATCTCTCGATAGGAGGTTTCTCGAAGGGAGGTTACTATTTTCTCAGTTTTATTGGCAAAGAATGTACAAAAACGGTCAGCTAAGGATGGACTTGAATTATCATCCTTAGGTAAAGTTCTAGTAGATTTGGCCTGACACAATCTATCAACTTTATGGAAAAACTCCCGAGGACCACAGTCCTCGAGTTCCAACGAATAATATTTCCTCCTGGCCTGAAGTAGAGTTTTATTATATTTTGCAGCTGCATGAACAAAGATTTCATGATCGATTTCCAGCCCAGTACTACGCCAGCGTCTTTCCAACTTCCTAAGGTGTTTTTTAGCCTCACGACAGTCACTGTTGAACCATGGTGACTGCGGTCGAGATGTAATTGTTCTATTAATCACAGGAGCATGCTTATCAAGAAGGTTCTCAAGTACCGACTCATATTGATTGATAAGTTCATCTACATCATCTGGGGGACAAGTATACAGTTTGGACTGCAGAATGTCTTCACGAAATGAAACAATATCTATGTCCTTCAATTTCCGAAACCGAATTCTGGTTTTTATAGGTTCGGGTTTGCCCACTGAAAGAGAGCAAATGATGGCTGAATGGTCAGACGGTAGATAATTAGTGCAAGATGTCTGACAGACTATGTCTTCGGAAGTTCGGGTGAAGACCAAGTCCAGTGTGTGCCCTTTCACATGGGTTGGAAAATCAATGAGCTGTTTAAGATTTGCTCCGGCAGTTATGTCCAAGAACATAGATGCCTCGGGATCATTCTCATCTTCAAAATGAAAATTGAAATCACCTGCTATGACAAGAAAATTTGGTTCAGTCATCAATCTTTCAAGAAGGGTGGAAAACTCTTGAAAAAATATTGGAGCAGTGATCCTTCCATCTCTTTTCCTCTGCGGACGGTAAACAACAACCAGACGAAGTGGCTTCAGCAGTTTCTTCCCAGTGAGGAGAAGATTCATGTATTCAAATGATTCTGGAGTTTCACACTTTTCTTCCCGTACGTTAAAGCTCCTATGCAGGCAGACACCAATACCACCACCATGTCTGTCAGTTCGTGGGGAATGAAGAAATTGATAAGAAGGGAGAGTTGCTCCTATATCTGCCAAAGACCGGTCATCACGGGCGTCACCAGTTAGCCAAGTCTCTGTTATAGCCAGTATGTCAATATTGTGGGAAATCACCAAGTCCGAAATCATATGGGACTTGTTCTTAATGGATCTCGCATTCCATAATGCAAACTGAGAAAGATGAGATACTTCACGCCGTTTCTCTCTATGTTGTACACTTTGAGATGACGGAGCCCTGTTGTTTCTGATTTGCTTTTGAATTCGACGTCCTCCCTTAACTCCTCTATGAGTGGGGCGCTTAGAAGATATTCCAAGTGACTTTAGTGTGGACCATAACGTTGCATCCACTAAAGTGGCGGAAAGGGGTCTAAGGTTCAATAATTCTTCCCTATCATATTTGATGTGTTCCTTGGACGAACACTGCCAAGACAAAACAGCTGGTGATGAATCATTGTGTTCATGACTGAGTGAGGAATTGCTTCGCTGTAGAGGGCCTGGATTTGGATGGATGTCGCCATGTTTTATTAGTTCAATGCGAAAACTGCTTGTACCATTGGTATGATACAAGACTCTTCCTCCAACAAAAGACCTCAAAGAGTCTTCTGTATACCCTTTTTTAACTTGAATGTGTTCAGTCAAGCAGCCCTCATTGAAGTTGAAAGTGCAGCATAAAAGAATCAGAGCAAGGGGTGTAATCCTCCAAGACACCATTGTTCACTTCCAAGGGTGTCACTCAGTAGTATGGTTGAGCAAATATCAATAGGCCATGTTGTCACTGTACAAGAAATATGGCCACTGGTCTCCAAATTCTGAATTGAAAACAGAAAATCTTTATGCTCATAGATCATAAAAAATAAACAAGTAAATAAGTCCACAATTGGCCAGTAGGATCAGGAGGATATCCCAAACAGACTGATGTAAAATTAATCCAGTGGATCAAACAGTGTCACAAGAAAAAAGTCAAGACTGAGGAGAGGGGTGCAGGCAGCTGCTAGGCGCACACACACACATACATATTAGTATCTCAGTTAAGAACAATGTCATAATACGAGTCAGATAAGACACAAGACCATAAATCACGTTACGTTGTGCATTGGAAAAATATAATGGCGACACATTATTCGGCCACTCGTTTAGGAGATTCGGTCCACCAAACTGATGAATTTAAACTCTAATATCAACCCAAAATGCAATGGACTTGCCTCTAATTATTGCTGCAATATTACTATGCCGAGTATGAACTGGTTAATGTCTAATTCCTCCTTCAAATGTACATGAATATTAAGGAACATGATTAGGATTATGTCTTGATTGGAAAATCGGTACAAGAGGTCCATTGTATTTGATTAATACGTTTTGTCTGTGCGCTATCATGCTTAATCCTGCTCCAGTTAAAGCACGCAAGGTATCAAAATGATATCATACTCAAAACCTATGCCTTGCACCTTATACTAGTAGGTTCTCAAGCAAACTTTGCTCGAGTTCTTCTCTTGTTTGCGACAATGTGTGTCACCATCGATAGACATTCTCTATATGCATGAGGAGTCACGACCAAAGTTTCAACCTTGTTGTGAAAACTGTCCATCATCCTTCTTGTCCTCTTGCCCTCACTCATGCAACTAGACTGACTTCTGTACGGAACTTTGAACATGCTAACCTCTGAAGACTTATACGAGTATTACGTAATAGAATTCCTAAATTATACAAGTAATAAGAAATATAATTAGAATTCTATTAGTATTAATGAAGTATAAGTCGAAGAGGTTCCCACCCAGCATCTCATTTGATCGATACCCTTCAGTTCTGAACCCTCCCTTTACAACACTGTACAGAAGTCAAAACTGGTGGGCCCTTATACTGTATGCTGATGTTCTGCTTAATTGCTTGACTTGAGATGTCCATACGTATAAGAATGTTCCGTGCCTTTGGAACAGCAATGATTTTGCTTTATTTATTGCTTGTCTGTATGATGAGAAGGACCAGTGAGCTAATTGTCTGCATTGCACCCAATACTGCATGGTGTTGCTGGTCTGTCTATTTAAAGCCGTATTCTCTTTGAAAAGATGCTTACTGCTCACTGACACGGGTATTTATAGCCAACTGGGACTGCCTGGAATTTTTACCTACTTTGAATTTCATTATGTGACTTCACTGCCTTAAACACCTGGGAAATGCTAACCTCTTCGACTTATACTTCATTAATACTAATAGAATTCTAATTATACTTCTTATTACTTGTATAATTTAGGAATTATCCCATATATAATCAGTTACTTCAAATGAACCATGCCAAAAGCAAATAAACTGGCTCATCAAATCCCTCCTTCTCCTAGATATTTTCCCAAACAAAGTGGAACAGAACAGATAGGCTGTAATTGTTATTTTATCGGAACATCTCCAAACTGGATTATTTTCACTTCTTCTTTATATTTCCGCTGCTTTCTACTATGGTAACTTCATGTGTCCGCATTGGCAAGTAAATAATACCATTAACACACTTTGTAGATTTACAGATTACAGATTGTCCTACGAGAAATTTCAGAGAGAGGGTCGAAAATTCACATACACCCTTTTACCGTGTCGTCATGCTTTGACGTTGTGGGCTTCCTTGCATGTGCACTTCCCAACATAGGCTTCATCCTGTGAAGATGATAATCTCTTACTACGTACGATGTGGCAACGTTGTAAGAGCGTGATTTGTGAGTCCCTTGTCGGGTTATGTAGCGTGGTACAATCACAACTCTTAGCCCCCCCCCCCCCCAAAAAAAAAAAAAAAAAAAAAAAAAAAAAATTGTTGTATTGGCGTAACCCGCCCGACCCTAAACATTCCGCCGACCCTATGTTTTTTTTATTATTTTTTTTTTGCTATCGATATCAAGTATCTTGTTGACTGCGATCGCGATCGCAAAAACCCGGAAGTGGAAACGGCTGTGGGGATATCGGATGTACGAGGGAGCTCCGGAGAGATCTCGCTAGCGCCTCGCATAGCCTCGCTTGATCAGTACGTCATCTGTTTCCCACACGGACGCGTACTCTATCAAGATTTATTCAGTGTATACTTAGCATTCAGACTGCAATGTATTGTGCACAGTTTTGCCATAGGTTTCTTGTGTGGAGAACTTACACGAATCTGTATATGTGGGACTGTAATAGAGATCGCCGTGTGCGATGAAAAGATCGTACATATGGGTCAATTTGCATCTATCTTATCTAAGTCAAAAGAGTAAAATATGAAGTAAAAACATTCAGTATAGGGATTTCAACATCTTTAAATTCTGTGAAGGGGTATAATTCGAGTAATATCGGCCTCATACATGATTTGTAGAACAGATGAACACAGCACATACGGTGCAGCAGTTGTAACTGTTTACTGAGCACGAGTTTTACACGTAAAATGCAGGTAGCAAAAAAAAAAAAAAAAAAAAAAAAAAATCCGCCCGACCGACCCTATTTGAAAATCTCATGTTACGCCAATACAACTTTTTTTTTTTTTTTTTTTTGGCCTTACTGTACATTAAGACGCGAAGAAATGCGAAGTACACAGTTCGATATTCAGTTCATAACGTGTGTATATTTATTGGTAGTAGATATACACAATCTGTATATCCAGCGTAGAATGACAGCGAATATATGAGAGCACTCCCTATAAGGTTACAACATAGCCATATATCTGATGGCCAGGGAGAATCAGAGTTGAGGACTTCTGCCCAAGACAGGGGCGTCCAGAATGATCCCTCTCAACATGTGAGGGTCAGATATATCAGGGTTAGTAAGTAAGGGGTCTTTAATGTAAGAATTACTTTGGTTACCTGTAATAAAACTAGACAAAGGACTGACGGTGGGAATTGTAAATACAGGAGTCTGGATTGACTTGGGCTTGACCGGGAGAACAAAGGAAAGGATTAAGTATCAGTTTAATGGGGGTTTACTAGAGGAAATGGTATATTGTGCTGGTGGGCTATTACATGACCAGTTTGCTGGGAAGTTCACTGACATTGTTAATGAAAGAATATAGTTACTTTTAAACTGTGGGAATTGTAAACATGAGTTTACTGAGAAGTTCTATGACATTGCTAATGAAAGGATATAGGAACTTTGCAACTGTGGGAATTGTAAACATGATTTTGGGTGGACTGGATTTCTCAATGAACCAATGTTTAGGGTACCATATGTACCCCCAAAATCGGCCATCCCTCATTACGAAGAATGCTTGTTCAAGTTCCGGCATCAGTTTGAGCGTTTCATAATTCGTGATGGATTATTGTATCGGCGGAAGAGACATCCGTCTGGAATAATGATAGAACAGGTTGTCATTCCCTAATCTGTGATCCCTACTGTCCTGTCTGTCATCCATACTTCCATGTCGGCTCTTCACTTCGGTACAGCCAAGACAATTGAGCTTATCGAAGGGCTCTGCTACTGGCATGGGATGCGCAAAGACATTGCGGACCTCTGCTCTCACTGTGAGGCCTGTAGTTCATATCGCATCTCAGTCTTCCCGCCTCCCTCACTGCCACAAACATGTGCAGTGATTTCCCACCCCTCATCCCCATCTCCCCCAACTCCAATCCGATCTCTGAAATGCACTCATCCAATCTCTAGCACACTTTCCCTTCTTTCTATTGACTGCGACATTCCTCCCCTTGCCTCTGACTCCGACGCCCCTACTACATCATCATCCACTGGGACTGATTCGGACAGTTCCACCCCTTTCTCCACCTCTTCTCCTCCTGATTTGCCCGACTACCAACCCCCTCTTCAAGTTCACTGTACTGTTTCCTCGTAAACCCACACATTTCAGCCCCTTCCCCCATCTCTGCCCCATTCTCACTATCCTCAGCCGTTGCCCAGCCACTTCACGAATTGGAACTCTGTGGTCCCCTCTCACATGTCCATTGCCTCATCACACCTCTTTTACGATCCACCCATGATCCATGCTGATAGTGTTCGGACACACGGCAGTCAGCTTCCTAATCCCCCAAATGATTATGATCCATCATAATTTATGATCTCATTTTTTTTTTTTTTGCGACAGGATGTAATGAAGCCTTTTTTCCCCCTTTACTTCCAAATTTGAAGTTTCAGAATTCTCATTAATTATTTGCGCATGATCGAGCATTTATGGCAAGTCTCCTTATCCCTTCCGTTCCTGGGCACTTAAATTCCTATTTCTTAGTAGTGAAACTTTGTTTTTAATGTCATCTCTATTTTATACATTCTTTTTGTACCTTCAATTATATTTTGCTCACTCCTCCCCGTCCAACACATGGCTGTTCATTCATTTTTCTGCATTGTCCATACTTTCCTTTTTTTCCTTCTCACTCTCTGTCACGTTCAATTGCCCCTTTCCTGACCGTTTTATATCCCAATTTCTGCTTCTTGCTCAACAATAATGTCGGTTTAACTTCTGATGTAAATTTGTAGCATTATTTGGTATTTAGGTTTTTCATTGTTAGCATGTGTATTGTGTTTTATTTCTGAAAGAATTTTTTTAACATGATAAATAAGTGTTTGTACTTTCTAGCATAAATTTCTTAGTTAAGTATGGTTGTAACTTTTGATTTTTTCTGAGAAATGTTGTTTTTCTGATCAATCGCTTTTGTATAGAAAAAAAAGGAAAAAATTGTACTATTAGTAAACTTGTTGCAGTCTAGATGTATAAATGCACATTTTCACCACATATAAATGTCCTGTTGTTTGCCCAACTTTATCCTTATACATAATATTATCTACACAATTTGAATTACTCTTGATGCCAGGTATCTGTTTACATGTTGTTCATCAACATCATTATTTACAAGTTTCTTGCTTGGTGCATTATTTTCAAAGACATCAACTCTGTATAATTTAGGTCATTTAATCTAATTGCTTCATTCTCCTTTCTCCTCTGTCTGTTCCTCTTCTTAAGCGTTTTTTATGATTATACTGTTCATTTTTCAACATATTTGCTGTGCACAAGACTAGATGTATGCCATCAGTGTATTCTTCTAGTTTGTAGTTTTGTCATTTATGTTAAGTGTTTTTTAATGTATGGTAATATAATTTTTGTCAATTTTTGGACCTCTGATTGTTCTTTGAGTTTTACATACAGTTTGTGGATTATTATGATGATCTCTTATTTTCCTATCCCTTCTATTTCCATTCTAAGCTTGATGTATATTGTTACCTCGGTATATAATATAATTGTTCACTATGCTATGTGTAGGCCATGCTGTTTTTCCTACACCTCTCAAGACAATGATATGTCCCCTGGAAAATAGGTTTCTTTGGTGATTTTTTATTTTTTATTTTTATACCTCATCTGCAAGATTTATGTACACATCAATCTTCTTTTTAATTATTTCACTAATTTGTTAATTATTAATAAGCTACTCAATTTGACTATGTTTTGTGTAGCAATCATTTCTATTATGTTTACATGTCAATAGTGTTTTCTTATATTTTTTTTTCTCTCCGTAAATGTATTAGAATTTTTTCATTTGTCAATTGTTTAAACTCTTTAAATATTGCAAATAATTGTGAAACGAGGACGTTTCTTTTTGAAAGATTGGACGAATGTAAGATGGAGAAATAGGGAGTTTATACCTTAAAACAGAACAAACCTCATGTAATTTATAAGTGTCTCTTGATTGACCAAGTTAAGAATTTATCCCCATTTCCTGCCCCAATTATATTGTCTAAATATACGACCAGTCCAATCCAAAACCATATGTACACTTCCCAGCTTTATAGTCTCATATCCTTTTATTAACAAGACCATCAAACCTCCAATGAAACTTCCATTCAGAACCCAACCATCTTTGTTATTACTTTGGTTAATCTCTACTCAATAGTTAATCCTTCCCTTTGTCCTCAATCAAGTTTACGTAAATTCAGACAAACTGTGTTTACAATTCCCACCACCAGTCCCTTACACAGTACTGTTCAATGAACCTATAATCCCCACATCAAAGACCCTCTCCTACTAATCTCTTAACTTCTATCTATGTCCCTATATATCTTATGCTTCAGGAGTTGAGGGATCAATCTTACTCCGACCCCGACTCTGTTCGGTCATGTGCCAAGAAGGAGTGGAACAGTATTCTTTATACAGTGTATATACTACCGACAATATTCCCTCGTCAATATTATGCACCATTCTGGAATTCCTGATTATTATATCTAATAAACTAAATTGTATATCTTGGAACCACCACGTTGTCTCCTGCATGGACTAATGTTCGATTGTGGCTTGACATCATATACTACAGTTGAGAGTGCACACCACGCTACCAACACCATTAAAACCAGCACTCTTACAACGTACATGATTTGGGCAATGGGAGCTGCATGTCTTTTGGGTGATGCAAGAACTTACCTCCGCCATGCCCGCTTCCCTTGCCTTCTGCGCCGCCTTCTCCTGCACTGACTCAATGGTGTTCATCTTTGGTTTCACCATCTTGACTCATCCAGATAGATTTCACAGTTGGTAGTGATCAGTGGTCCGCGTGAATGTAGGGTAGCTGCTATTAAATCATTACCAGTGCTGAGCATAAGAGACACTGAAAAGGTTTTTTTTTTCGTATCCACGGACAAAGGAAGAGAGTCATCCATGTACCGAATGACGTGAGCTCACATTGTTTTGTTTTTTTTTTGTTCCGTTAGTTGCTTTTCAAGTCGCTTTCTCTTGAAGTTTCCTTTTCAATTCAATTCAATTCGTAAACGGTTCTTCCACAAAAGACAACATTAAGCATCCGATGTTACAAATTAAAACAAACAAACAATCACATATGTGACTCTGCACCTCAAAACAAACAAAAAGTCGCTAGACATGAATTTTTAGTTAAGACCATATTCTGAAAGAGCAGACTTTAAGCTTTAAAATGATGTATAACTCAAATCAAATGGACTCTCCTAACCTATCTAAATATTGGAAAGAAAGCACAAATTCAGGAAAAGTGTGAACTGAGAAAAGAGGCTCTGAAGTACAGTGTCTATTCAAGCGCTTAATCTTTACCAAACCATGCTGGCTGTGCGATGAATGGGACAAAAAACAGGAAGTAAACCACCAGAGTAACAACAATGAAGGGATTATCAGATTAAACTGAAATTAGCCATGCCTCATTAACACATTCTGTCCATACTTAATGCCAACTTTCAAAGCAGTAGCACCATCTTTTCAAAAGTTATTAGAGTTGAAAGTGAAGAGTGTGAACAAGGTTTTTCAGAAATGAAAAAGGGATTCTAAAGACACACCTGATCACAGTATTCTACCAAAAATGTTCGAGATAAACTGCTAAAAAAAACACACTTTCCTGCCCGTTTTATGATACCAAATTTTAACATAATGTAAAAGAAGACCCACTCTTTCAGAAAATATGAAAAAGTCAAGATCGGCTAGGTTGACCCATTTCACTTATTTTCAGTCCTCACGCAAAATCAGTGTGTGCGACATTATGTTCGTTTTGAGGTGCACTGTCACATATAAAAAAAACCACAACAACGACATCAAAATTACAGTCATATATTGTCATAGATTACAACAGGCAAAAGGTAAAAAAAAAAAAGGCAAAAGGTGATTGTTTTAAGCAGTACATGGGTATTTATGCAGATGTGCACTCTTCACCATTTAACATGGTTAAAGAATGTGTTGCCACCGTAACAACATTTTTGCTTCTATTGAAAATGGTACCAAGATTAATGTGGACTTAAACGATCGCATCTTCTTCAAAAACATTTATCTTCATAGGTATGATGAATGAATTTCTAAATTGGTCATGCATTCGTAGTCAACAAACAAAGACACACACACACACACACACACACACACCAGGGAGGTGAGACGGTACTCACCTCCCTGCACACACACATATATATGTATATATATCATATAATAAATATGTATACTATATATACATAATAAAAACATATACAATATATATACCATTGTGACGAACTCGCCTTCTCGTCGTGAATAAAGAGAGTGTATTTGCCTGTTTGTACAAATGTCTCCGCGAGCCGTGTCAGAATGGCCGAGTAGGCGGGGTTCGTTTTGTTGCAGTTTACAACGATCCCTTTTAAATTACTAAAACTACTAGTCTGTGTCTACCATGTAATATGTTGGGTCAGAAGCAGCTCACCAACACAAGCGGCATACATACAAGTTCATCATCACTTAACGTATCTCACTCCCAAGCGTTTCTTGTTGAGGATGTTAAATTTGTACGCCTATTTTTTTTACCAACATTTGCTACCAAGTTCTACTACCAAGGTTTGCTACCAAGTTCTGCTACCATGTTTTGCTACCAACTTGGTCACGCTAACGTGGAACACAATTCACAACTATGTGGTGGCACAGGTAATGTGATGACTGGACCTTGGATGGGGCACGGGCAGCGATTTTTTTTTCCCGTAACCCTAACGCGTCGAAATTGCCAATTGTGGCACTTGAGCAAAGACTATCAGTGTACTAGTTGGTTGCGATACTTGCGTTGCTTTCTTGTATACAGTACCATGGTCGTCTGCTAACCACAGAATCAGATTGGAATGTGAGAATGGCACGCCGCCTTGTGAACTGTCATAACCACGGCTTTGTGTGTGTGTGTGTGTGTGTGTGTGTGTGTGGGTGTGTGTGTGTGTGTTGTGTGTGTGTGTGCGTGTTTCCACTTCGCCATCGGCATCGCGTTCTGCTTTGCTGTCTGCTTACACTACTGGTATTCCTGTGGTTTTGTTCGCCGTCTGCTGACACTTTTCCTTTGTCTCGCAAGACTTGCGTTGTTAATGATAATAATAAATATCATCTATAAAGCGCTTATAACAATGTTTCTAAGCGCTGAGCGTCTCGATGAAAACATTAGAAAAGAGAAATTCAGTCATGGAGTACAAATTGTTGTTAAGATGCAAACTCGAAGTTTTCATCAATATCTTGCAAAAGTCAATTGGAAATCTAAGCTTGGAATGAATTATGATATAAGTATTATATAGGCCTATATAGGCGTACAACTGCAGCAATTGCTATCGTTAACATTGATCATGTTTATTAAGCCATGCAGAATCAGATTCGAAGTGGGCATTAGGTCTAATTGGGTAACATGAATACACTACTTGGTTAATTTGGGTTTATACTTCTCCAACCTCACGATGATTGTGCTTTAAAAAAAATGATTCGGAAAGGCGTAGTAGGCTCCTTTTTAGTTCAGGTTCATGTACATCAAGATATATATGATTAAATTCTCATGCACTAACATCCAAGATGAAGATGGGGAGGGAAGAGAAGCTGGGGGAGAGTAATCGATTTCGATCGATGAAATCTCTATATTAATAATTATATTAATTCAATCAGCTTTATAAAGGCATTTTGAAACAGCATTTATAAAGCAAACAGCAACTCATTTTCATTCTAATATCACGTACGGTTTGAATTGATCTATCAATATAGATGATAGGTCTATATTTTTTGATGTTCACTTTATCATTGCCAACCCTATTATAGTTCTCCTCATCAAGTGCCTCGTTACCTCTACCAAAACGACCATCAGTGAAGGAAACTCAAACCCAAAGAGAAATGTGGATTGAGTGAAAGCAGCAACATTAGTAAAACACATCAGTGACAGTTAAAGGAAAATCGCACAATTGTAAAAGATGCAAAAGTTATGCATTTTTAACGTTTTGATGTTGGTACAACTGGATAAGGGGATACTATAAAAACCGCTTTCAGCAATGTTCAGAAAGTAGGAGGAATGATTACTGCCTTTAACATAACTTATGTCATTATCAATTAAGTTGATGGAATGTGTAATTTTCATGAAAAATGATTTCTTTGTGGAATTCTCTTCATGTTTTCTTTACATTGTTGTCCACATATGACGTCATGGACTCTAGTAGTCTCCTTATCCAGTGATTACAACACCAAAACTATAAAAATGAATAATTTTTGCATCGATTGTCGGATTTTCCTCAAACTTTCACTAATGTTGCTGCGTTCACTCAATCCATATTGCTCTTTTGGGTTTTGGTTTCCTTTCATATCAAGCAATCATCACTACCGTCATTGCTTCAATTAGATTATAAAACTGAGGGATCGATCACAGAAAAGAGATCTGTGGGATCGACCATAAATATCATTACTATCATTTCACAACTGGATAATCATCTTATCATCATCATCATCACCATAATTGCTACTCATATTACCATCGTATACAAATTACCACAAGCAATCTTCCTCCACCATATTGCACTTATCAATACTTTTTTTTTTTCATGTCACCAATCCATCAACAACTTCACGAAATCTCTTGCATATTTTCAGCTTCATCATTTTCATCAGTCTAAATACGCATTGAGACTATCAATATATTCCTACTCGATCCCTCCCTTCAATGCCCACATGGCCTAGCACCCTTATTGTAAGTCGATTCAATGAAATGATGAAGATAAATTATTGAATATTAAAACACTGATTTGTTTGTTTGTTTGTTTATAAGAACACTAGCCGCATCCACACGTGTTAGCTGGTTACCGAGCGCGCTCCAAAACTCGAGTTCTTGTTATACTCGTAACTTTTTATGAAACTTCATGATCGATATATTAGATATAGAAACAATCACCTGGCATAAACTGGCATCAGATTCCCAGGTGGGTTCATGAGTTTATGAGTAATACACATTTGTGGAAGCGATTTGAAACGATCGTTTTATAATGTGATGTTATTTGGCACAAATTAATTTCATTTATTCTAATGGTGAAGGATAACCAAAAGAAAATTAATCTACCCGATATTAGCCAAATTTAAGGTCTTTTCATTAAGTTGGAACATCAAGCATCTGTGCAGAGTCACAGATGCTACTTACGCGTTTTTATAATATGCATTAATAGGAAACTGATATACGTTTAAACGATGTTAGCCATCATATTATGGTGTCCTATATAGCTCCATACCAAGCCTGGACAAAAGTACGGAATCTATCAGCAACGTTGCAATGTGTGTGTGTGTGTGTGTGTGTGTGTGTGATATTTCTTTGCACCGAAAACTCGACGGCGGGCGCCTGAAAGTGCAATGATTGCACCTTCCATGCCCTTTGTGTGTGCGTCTTTGTGTGTATGTGCGAGTGCGTGCAATGTGTGTTGTGTGTTTGTGTGTTTATGTGTTTGTGTGGGTGTGGTAGGTGTGCAGTATATCGTTACTTGCAAAGTTTCGTGTGTGCTAACGTAAATATCGTAATCAAGAGTTATTCTGAAAGAAAATGAAAGCGAGGTCACAGCTGGTCGTTGTTCACGTCTGAAAAAGTAAACATTCTGGTTATAATCATAAAAGTGTCAGAAATTGCGCACTCTATTGTTAAAAAAAATGTTTGTTATTCAAACTTCGGCGTGTTTTATGAACACATATTTATATATTTCAAGATTGAGCCTGCTGTGACCTAGTTTAGCAACCATGTCATAAAGCATTACAAATTTTTCCCCTTAAACGTGATACAAAAATGCTAGCAACTATATATGAATAGGTGGCAGACGTAGATATAAGGCTTAGGACATTTGCAGGAGTAGGGTAGGTTAGATTTTTATCATGATTTGTACCTTGAGGTGCTCACAAGCGCTTTATTAGATCTTAAACTGAAATACTGATAAACCAACTGGCCACGACTTCAAAATGACGTCAAAATCACGTCCATTTCCCTTGTTCTTGAAGAAAAGGCGTCTTTCAGATGTATTCCTTGTTTTCTTTTTCAATATACGTTAAAAAGTCATGAATTGACGTGTAAACGACGTGCTCATGACGTTCTGACGTACATCTTGTCTTTAGAATTATTTACACGTCATTAAGAAGACTCTTATATGACCACCAATGACGTCTTTTGGACAACTTCCATTTGAGCAAAAATACGACATATTGACGTCAGTTTGAACGTGAATATGACGTCCAATATCTTTGTTTATTTTCGTCTAAAAGATTTTTTTTGACGTCAGTCTCGTCTTTAAATAAGTAATTTACACGTCTTTATGACGTCTTTGTATAACAACCTAGACGTCAGAAAGACGTCACAAATACGTCGTCTTTTAGACGTCATCCATTTGAGCAGAAATATGACTTTCTGGCGTCAGTTTAAGACGTCTAAATGATGTCTGATTTCTTTGCTTATTTACGTTAAACAAACGACAATTATTGCGCCTTTCTGAAGTCTAAATAATGACGTCATTTTTATATCTTCCATTTGAACAAAATTTCGTCTTATTGTTGACAGTTTCGACGTCTTTCTGACGACAGTAATGAGGTGATAATGTCGTCATTCTGACGACAGTATGTCACAAAGCAAACTGATATAACTCTATAAAACTCTATAATTAGTAGGCCTAATTATAATATGACGTTATAAAGACGTCGCAAAACTGACGTAAACATAACGTTCATATGTCGTTAATATAATGTCATAATACGTCGCAAAACAACGTAAATTTAACGTTATAATGCGTCATTAATATGACGTGATGAATACGTTGCAAAGCAAACCAATATAACTCTACAAAACTATAATTCGTAGGCCTAATTATATGACGTCATAAAGACGTCGCAAAATTGACGCGGACATAACGTTAATACGTCGCTAATGCAACGTTATAGATACGTCGCAAAACAACGTAAATTTAACGTTAAACACTTTGCAAAGCAAACTGATATAACTATAACACTCTATAATTCGTAGGCCTAATTATATGACGTCACAAGGACGTCGCAAAACTGACGTGAACATAACGTTCATATCTCGCTAATATAACGTCGTAAATACGTCCCAAAACAATGTAACCTAAATTTCACGTTATAATACGTCATTAATATGACGTGATAAATACGTTGCAAAACAAGCTGATATAACTCTACAAAACTATAATTCGTAGGCCTAATTATATGACGTCATAAAGACGTCACAAAACTGACGTGAACATAACGTTCACATGTCGTTAATATAGCGTCATAAATACGTCGCAAATCAACGTAAATTTAACGTTATGATACGTCATTGATATGACGTGATAAACACGTTGCAAAAAAACTGATATAACTATAAAACTATAATTCGTAGGCCTAATTATATGACGTCACAAAGACGTTGCAAAACTGACTTGAACATAACGTTCACATGTCGCTAATATAACGTCATAAATACGTCCCAAAACAATGTAGTCTAAATTTCACGTTATAATACGTTAATATGACGTGATAAATGCATTGCAAAGCAACGTAAATTTTACTTCACTTATGCGTCGCAAATACGACATGAATAATACGTCACAAAATTGACTTGTATTTTACGTCTTTAGTTCTTCGCTAATATGACGTCATAAATACGTCGCAAAATTGAAGAAAATTTCACGTTAATACGTCGCTCATATGACGTCATAAATGCGTTGTAAAACAAAGTATATATTACGGTATTAAGACGTCATTTAAATTACGCTATGAATACGTTGCAATCCAACGTAGATTGCGTCATTAATACGTGTTTATGACGTAAAAATTACGTCGCAAAATTGACGTAAATTTTACGTCATCAATATGTCACCAATATTAGGTAATAAATACGTCGCAAAACTGACGTAACACATCAAGAGGTCCATAACATTACGTGATAAATTGGTTTCAAAGAGACGTTGAAATCACGTCATTTTCTGGTCATTTTCAGACTTGCGACAACTTTGACCATGTAGTTGCGACCAAATTGAGACGTCTTTTTGACCTCCGTCTGCTAGCTGGGATGTTCATAAAGTTTGTTCCATCCCTTTCTGCCAATTCAACCGTTCATATATATCTATATATATATATATATATATATATGTTTTTCCTAACCAATTTCTGTGCATTTTCTGCACGCATCATAATGCATCCAGGCTGTAGAAATCGACAACTTTTGCTGATCTGAGATACAACGTCAAACGTTGAAATAGATGAATTTACAGGTCTGTATTTGAAACCTAAAGTAAGGGGAAGTCCAAACTAAAGATAACTTCTTAAAAAAAAACAAAAACAAAAAAAAAACTCAAGTGGCAAATAAGAAAATATTATTGGTTAAAGATTGAGGAAAACTTTCTTAAGAAAGGTATCATTCTAATTTTCAGCAAATTATAATCGATCAAGAAAATCAGGCAATCTATGACGTTTCCAGCGACTTCCTATACAAGAGAATAGAAAAGAAAGTACATGTATGCACAATTTCATATTCTAACGTAAAGGCATCATTTACCTTTTGCATATGAAACAAAAACCCAGCATCGGTGCTTCAAAGTAGTTCTTAAATGTGCGTTAGGGATAGAAACAACCAATGTAAATATTTGAACCATTATCATCGATGTTATGTATTTTTAGATATACAAAATGTGTATATTGTTATAATAATAATGTTTCCAGATTAAACCGTCTACAGTTATGGTTTGGTGAGAAAAATAGTGATCTCTCCTTATATTTCATGCTTTATTGAAAACGTTTTATATGGTGGGATGTGGAATGACCTACACATGCATCAAAAGTGATATCTTGAACATTTTTTAAATCACTGTTCTCAACGGTAAACAGGACCTTTAAAATACATGTTTGTATTCCATTTTAAATTCATCCTCTTTAGTAATCACTCCAAATATTTTACAAATAACCTCTGTGACATCAGTTCTATTACTTCATCAAAACATCATGGAAAATACATTTCAAATAAATTTCTCAATATCTTTACAAATGCCTACGAAGGAGAAAATTATTAGAATACTCTTCATGAATTAAGTGACGAGCACATGAAAACACCACTTTTCTGCGGGGGAGGGGGGCAGAATGAATTTTTGAACACTGTGTAGGTGATTAATTCCTAGTGGAGTCAACATCTTGGTGTCGAACCAATGTTGGCTCAACCTTATACATGCACGTAGTTATGTCGTGCCACGCTGGACTAACCATTCATGTAAACGTCACATGGATGTTGGCACAATGTTTCATTGAATACTGTCATTGCTTTTAACATCTTTAAACCGTAGATTGTTTATGTTATACAAATGCGATCCTATACACTAACCCGGCCTTCACAGACAGCTGTTAACGCCATTCTAACAGTTGACTAGCAAATTACTATATCATACACTATCTCAGCTGTTGTAAAACACAAACAAAAGAACAATCGTATGGATGTAATTTATACGGTTTTGTCAAAAAACATAGACTTACATTTTTGTACGTTCACACACGTATACACATATACACGCACACACACGCACGTAAATAGCCTTCGAGATATACACAATCACTTATTTAGACGTAAAGATGTATTAATTTATATTGTTTAAAAGTTTTATATAGTTATTATAAATCTGATACATATTTACACACTTGTGCATGTTAATGCACACCACACCCAACACAACGTTGATTTATACAGATTAATATTTCTTTAATGTCATATATTTCTGACAATGACATTGACATAGTATTGCTGTATATCTCTTGTGTGTTTATCATGTCTATGTATCCATGTTAAACGTGTGCTCTGTATATATTGTATGTATCGATGTAACTTGTATGCACGCTAACAAAACAAATTTCCAGGAACAGACAATAAAATCGAATTGAATTGAATTGAAATGAAATTTCTTTTACCTCACGGCCTATGTACACATCATTATATCAAGCAGCACTATTATCCTACCCCCCCCCCCCCCCGCCCAAAAAAAAAAAAAAAAAATCATTCGTGGCTTGTCAACGGACACCACCTGACGCTCACTCCACTTTTGAGGCTGCCGCGTAAGGCAGCCCATAAATAATCTGAACACAAGTGATCGCTGTCAGTGAAAGTGACCAGTGATTTGTAACTTTGATTGAAAAAGGCACCCTCCCGTGTACCAGGGAGGTGAGAGAATTTTAGTCTCACCTCCCTGCTAATATACCAGCAAGGTGAGTCACCTCCCTGCTTATGTTGTACACGATATACTGAGTGCTGAGTTTTGTAAAATGATATACTTGCTAAATGGCTTGCTCATGTGAAACGTCTTCGAATAAAGCTCCAATTTACCATGTACGACTTGTGTCCTCACTTCTCATTTTCCTCTGGAACTTCGATTAATGGGAACGTGTTACTGTTGAGTGTATACTACTTGCAGTGCGAATAGAATAATACAGAAATGATATTCTTCATTAGAATTTCATCTATATTTCAGGCCCATGTGTACAATGAAATTAATTTGAACAAAAATAAGCAGCTGAATTCTTATCTCTTGTGCTTCTAAATCATATTTTTCTTACACACAGTAAAATATAGGCCTATATATATATACACATCATACCATGCGTAGCGTATTACTTGACATAGAATTCTGCATGAATATCTCAGAAAAGGCTTTCTGATTACTTAGTAACTTCAAGCCAATCCATATCTGCCTTACGCACACACTTGTGCTGCTGAATCACCTTCTTTTTTAAACACACACACACACACACACGCACACACACATACACACACACACACACACACACACACCTACACACAAACCCGTTGTAATGTTTGAAGGGCGTGCCATTCACATTCGAATCTGATTCTGTGTTAGCAGACGACCATGCCACTGGTATATGTGTACATACTGTACAGTAGAAGTCCAAGCGCATGCGTACAAAACCAGCCAAGTACACTGATAGTCTTTGCTCAAGTGACACAATTGGCAATTTCGACGCGTTAGGGTTACGGAAAAAAAAAAATCGCGCAGGGGCATATGCGACAAGTCACATTACCACTATTTCCGAAATCCAATAGCGACGACTGGAACTTGGATGGGGTACGGACTATGCGACAAGTCACATTACCATTATACCCGAAATCCAACGGCGACGACTGGAACTTGGATTGGGTACGGACTATGCGACAAGTCACATTACCACTGCCCCAAATGCACTGCTGCTTGCTGGTAGAACTCTATTGCTTGCGCCACTACCAAAAGACTACTTGCTTTATAAGTCAAACTCAAAGAAGGAGACTAAAGAGTCAATGTTTTATGAACGTATAAGCAATATACTTGGTGCTTCCAAGCAGCAATGAAACAAAAGCAAATGAACTCCTGCTAACACCTACTGTTCTGTTAGTGCTACGGGCTACTTGCTGGCGACACAGTTGGACAGCGGCCATTCTGTATCCTTCCTTTCCTTATGAAAAAGGATAGAAGATGCAATTTTGCATGGCTTTAAGTGCAGAGTGAATCCTCCGGCTTTTTTTTCAAATAACCTACTATCATGTCATGGTTAGTAAATTCGATATAATTATTGATTCTAAACATATTTGGGGTTCATCGTTCCATCTAACGGTATGTACCGACGGCTAAAACAAACATATAAATACTACGATGGTGCCAACTCATAAATTTCCAACAATATAACTAATTATTTAACATCAATGTTTAAATCATGATAATGAATTATCCCATAACAACGACTATTGAGAGTACCGTATACGGCACTACTGTTGAAATGAATAGGACGCCCTCTTTTACTGTTAAACGTACAATCGATTTTAACAAGTTGTAGTTGGAAGCAATTAATAACAATCGATTCAACCAAATTTTGTTACAATATATATATATATATATATATATATATATATATATATATATATATGTGTGTGTGTGTGTGTGTGTGTGTGTGTGTGTGTGTGTTTGTGTGTGTTTATATTATATCAGCACCCTGCACTTGGTGGAAACAAAATATTGTAACAGAAATGGGATTCTCTGCTCAACAGAAAACCCATAATATCAACCAAATCCCAAATACAAGATCATATTTGTTTTGTAAAATCTTCCATTTCTTTTACTGTCTAAATATACAGCGTAATCTCTATATTCTTTTAAAAGAGAGAGAGAGGGGTAAAAAAAGCAGCCAAACTCAAAACCATACCACTATCGCATCTGGAGGATGAGGAAAAACAAAATTGATCATCTTAAACCAGTAATGTCACTTGTGAAAATGCATTTTAATGCATGAGTGATAACATTATTTTGACAAAAAGAGTGTCTTTCAAAATCTATCAGTACATACAGAGTTTAGACAACTTATTGTACAGGCAGTCAAATCTGAAAAGACGCAAGTCAACAAGGCAAATATTTTAAAAACTATGATTTTCATACAACTGTTTAGTAAATTTCTTATTTACAGATAAATTTTCTTTTACTGAACTTACAAAGAGAAGCCATGTAATCGAGATGAAATATGTCTCCAATGAGTGAATCGAGTAATATAAATCAATAAACTAAACTTATAAGTTTATCTCATTCTCAGACATTCTATATGTTATGAGGAGTGTCATATTCCAACACAACAACATTTGACATAAACCGCACCAGGAGTGATAAATACGTTTCCATTAGTAGAAATGATGTAATAGCAAGGTGAACTGTCGGAATATCACTTACTACTTGATTTGCATTAAAGGAAATAAGGTTCACTCCCTATCCACCAACCCACATAGAAAAAAAAAAAACTACAAAAGAATAAGTTGAAATAAAAAAAAAACAGCACATAATGAAATACTTTTTTGGGCGATCCAGTTTCCATTCAAAAGTCACAACATTAAAAAAACTTACGATAAAAAGAGGATTATCTCTCATCTTCCATTGTACATCTGTACTTGATTTATAATGAAAAATGTTCTTGCAAGTAATGCAGGAAAGTAGCATGGCCCTGTCTGTAGCGATCCTATGAAGCCATTCATCAGCTTGAATATCATCATTGCAAACAAAGGACTACTGGTCTGAAAACTAGAAATGAAAAGAAATATGTTTAGTTAGGGGCCTGCCCGACGGAGCATTTACTGACTCAAAGTGCAAGTGTAAGGTGCATTCTAAGCATTCGCATGCACATACTGATGTATCGGAAAAACCTATTTTATTGTCTTTTGGTAAAGAAACAAAATGCCATGCATTTGAATATCATGAATAAATTGTTTTATGTCCTATTGCGGAAGTGGATCGACTGCAAATTCTAAGTCATGAAACAGTGTTAATCTTGAAGTTTCAAGCTAAGCGTCACGAACAGGGCAAGGTACCTGGCGATTCTTCGTTAGTAATGAGTATTATTTACGCTAGGGGGCGCGATTCTTTCCATGCAATAATCATGTTCACAAATTTTAAGCCGCAAGATCACATACAGTAGTAAGAGAAGCTTTCTAAATTCATTTTGCACCTGTCGTAAGGACAGATTGATAAACTGTTTTACTCAGAACCACTGTAGCGTTGAGCTTTCGTGCGTGGTCCCACAAGCCAGTACCCGCCACCGACGGCCTAAGGATTTGACGTGACTCTTACACAATGTCGGGTTCTCACCTAACTTTTCAGCCTCAGTCAAAGAAACATTGAAGAACTTACTCTACATGTATACATTTAACGACAAAATATTATGAAGGTCTAATATTACGTCTTTGACAAAAAAACAAACAGTTCAAATGGTATACATACTTATGTGACGAACTGAAAACAACGTGATTACGCGTCTTACGGAAATCCGTCAAGTGCTGGACTACTTGATACTTAGTCACATGTGAAGTTACGTGTAAACATTCAATGTCCCAAAAAGCAAAAAAAAAAAAAAAAAGAAGAAGAAGAAGAAAAAAGACAGTATAAAACCAGTGGCGGATTCAAGAATTCCGTGAAGATGGGGGGGGGGGGGGGGGGGGGCAACAAATATTTCTATTACTGTTGACAGTTGTGACATCGCAAGGTGATGTAAAGTTTCCTGCGAGTATAGCACATAGACCTAATCAAACAACTTGAATTTGATCAAGTTCGAAGAGTTTACACTGAATCCAAGTTCCTTGACGAAACATGTCTCCTTTGAGGAGTCAGCACGTTCATGCTCAACCCCCTCTACTCATCTGAATATTTAAGTGTATTTCCCCCAAGGTAAAATAACATCAATTATGTGCAGTAGTGTGACATGCTTTCTTCGATATTCCTGATGTGATCCTGTGTCTTAATACAAACAAAGAACTATCAAGACAAACACAATCATCTTACTTGTTCAAACAATATTGTTATAGTGTAGCATAGTACTTACAGCTTCTTTGAATTGATATGATGTGAATGCAATGACTAAGACAAACCTTATACACTGTATTCAAAAGCATGATTTACGATCTTATGTATCTTTTCTTCAAACAGGAAAATCCGTGTAAAGAAATGTATCCAATTTTTGAATCTTGAACAATTTAGTGGACTACAGTGATAAAACATAGGAATATTCTGTGACCGATGGGCTACGATTGAGGAGTGAGCATGATGTCTAGACGTCGCGTTCTTCTCCTTCGTCTTCTTCTGGTCGTTCATGACTACGATCGCCGTGATGACCGTGGTGACCATGGGGTGGATGTGGGTGCGGCGGACGTGGATGGTCGCCGTCGTCGTCTCGGTCACCGTGCTCCCAGTTACCGTCATCATCGTCATCATCGTGATCGCGATCGTTGTCGAAGTCATCATCCCTGTCGTGGTGATCATCTCCGCGTTCGTCGTCGTCGTCATCGTGCCAGCCATGTTTCCCTGAGGTGAACACACGAAATTAACGGTTTTGCATTATCTAATTTCCTTCATACTTCTAGGGTGTAGCCACAGGAAAAAAAAAAAGTTTTCGGACATCCTTTCTTACCCTGTAGTGCAACGATATGACAAATTATTTCAAGAGAACATAAAAGCATCGTACTATACTGCTTTCAACCAGCAGCTTATAGGATTCAATTTCAATTCATTTCAAACTTTTCAAATTTTTAAAAAGTTTATCATTTTTTTTTTAATCCGATAACTTCTCTCCGTTTTGAAAATAGTGAGTGTCACAGATGTTACATTTTCTTTATTTGTGTGCATAAACGCATCAGTTTAAGTTTTGTTTTGATATAACAATTTCACTCTGATCCCAAATAAGAAAATGAATAAAATATAGGAAAGTTATTAAATAGAAAAACAAACGAAAAAAAAAAACGGAAAAAATGTTTAACATTTAGCTAATCTCTAAAAAGAAATTATTTCCTCAACTTTGGCATTCGGATAGCATTTAGTTGAAAATTCAAACTGCTTGATTTCAAGCAAGTCTTTCATTTTCATATCGAATAATTTCAATGTTGCAAGGATTTTTATAGTGACATGACATGACATGACGTGACATGACATGACGACATCATGCTGACGAGTCGTGACTGTCATCATACGGAAATTCGGCTGTAGATGGTCAAGCAATCCCAAGATTTGGTTGCAAGAAGAAATCATGCGCTTTTGTTATTTTTTTTATTTTGAATTACACCATCTTACACTTCAGTTTAATGTCTGCGATCCCATGCAGGAAGAGAAGGTCCATGGAGAGGTAAAGCAAACTCACCTGGGTAGCCCATGTCCATGTCCCCCATTTTTCCCTTTTTCCATTCCCACGATGACATGTGGTCGCTCTGTGAATTGAAACCAAGCAGTTCATACGGTACTATTATATCTTCAATACTCTATATTGTTGATATTAGGGGCGGATCCAGGAATTCCGTAAAGAGAGGGCGTGTTTATAAAAGTAAAGGGGGGGGGGGGCGCACGCACCCCTCCTCCCATTTTTCTTTTTATTTCTTTTGTTTTAACGAAAAGTATAGGGGGGGGGGGGGTGTGCGCCCCGTGCGGTCCTCCCTGGATCCACCACAGATATTGATATAAAATGATGAAATTAGAAGTGGGAAACAAGAGCTCTTATTTCATCTCACTCTCTCCATATTATTTTGAAGTATACAATCGTAGATGATATGTTAAGATTTATACTAATATATCATGTCCTTTAATAATGATTATCCAAATTTCCACCTTCTAAATGAAATTATCACACAGGAATGAGGTGGTTGAAAACAGACAAATACAATGTAGAAAAGAATCCCCAACAGAACACATACACAAGGACCGAAAAAAAATCTTAACAATGGTAAACTTTTGTGGTTCTCCCTTTCTCACTCTCTCCTCCTTTATATTTATGCATTAATCTCCCACTCGACCTCCCTATCAGTCTCCATTTTTTTTCGTTCTCCTTTCCTTTCTTCGTTGGTATATTTATATATCTTTCCAGCTCAAGTAAGCATTATATACCAATATAAGATTATTTCTGTCCGTGCGTACATTTACTCATTAAACAATAAGTGTAGACGATTTAGTCTGGAAACAATTTTATTAAAACTATTGTTCACACTTTACATTGTATATCTATCTCTCATTTCATCTTTCTCTACATATAATCTCCTTTTGTATAGATCTCTTTCCTTTTCCCGCAATATCTAAATCGAATCTGTAAAGATTGCATAGTTCTCTTCATTTCTATTGTTATCCCATTTTTTCTTTTTTGCCATGTGTATGATGGCACGTTTATTTTTTGTCCATAGGTATGTGAAATTTGTTGACATTTTGACCCATTGGCACAAAAAGGGTTAACTAACCTGTTCCACTGCGTTATTTGTGCCGCAGAGCCATGAGGGTCCGCCTCCCAGGAAGACCACTGCCAGAGTGACGGCGAGCACGATCAGGATGACCACGACGACTAAAGCCGACACCAGCTTCCGGACCCGTCTTGTGCAGCAGGTTTTGCCGCCCTCAACGGCAGTTAGTACTTCTACCTCTTCTTTGTCGGTTTTGATGGGAATCTGTTTAAGGACGTCGTACATATAAAATGTGCTTTAATTAGGTAAGAACTCATCTTCGTAGCGTGTTAAAGTAACGAACTTTAAGTGGAATTTACTGCATGCGGTTCATTTCTGCTGAAAAGTCCGATCAGGGGGAAAATCATCAAAGCTTTGTCATTACATCACACGCTTCGGAGCTGGATGAGTAAGGCTACAGCACTACTTTGTTTTACAGAAGAAAATCAAACAAACACAAACGCCACAGTCAAAGTACAAACCTATAAACAAGATCAGAGAAAGATGTACGCGATTATAAAAAAAAAAACATATAAGAGTCGTGGTGTTTTCCTCATTTCATTTCGAGATTTTTTTTTTTTTCATTGCAACTGATTGACAAAATTACGTCGATATAGGGCAATTTGTCAATAAGTTGAAATAATTTGTCAACTTAAGAAAAACGAGTATGGAATCATGTGGGTTCGAAAATTAATAAATTGATTTAAAAAAAATGATAAAATTGAAACATTTTGATAAAGCAGGTTGTGTGTTTACTATTATTAATAGCGCTGTTCCCATGAATAAATTACTCTCTAAAAAAAAATCGAGTGAAAATATTCACTTTTAAAAGAGTGAATACAAAAAGGGGTGAATTTAGAGTGAAATTGGAGTGAATTTTGAGTGAAAATGTTCATTTTCACTCATTTTGGAGTGACCTCAGGGATCACTCGAAGATTTTGGAGTGATCCCTGAGGTCACTCTAAAACGAGTGAAAATGAACATTTTCACTCAAAATTCACTCCAATTTCACTCTAAATTCACTCTTTTTTGTATTCACTCTTTTAAGAGTGAATATTTTCACTCTATTTTTTTTAGAGAGTAAGAAAATAACAATCTAATAAGTCTGCTTGATTGTTAGTAATCACATCTATCATACATTTTTTTTTCTCGTAGAAGCCAGCACACATCCTAACGATGCATTGTTGGTGTAGAATACTCTTGAACACAGAGGTTCATGCCAGTGGCGGATCTGGGGGGGGGGGGGGGGGGGGGGCTGTTCGAGGGTTTAAACCCCGTTTTTACAAAAAAAAAAAAAAAGGTCCCTACCGTGGGAGGGGGTATTCCCCACAACGTGACTCCCTCCCCCAACTCCCATATTTCTAACTGTGTCGTTTAATTGCCATGTACAGGTTTTATGATATTACTAATTATTTTAACTCAACAATACAGCGTAATGTACAGAATTATGTTTTTAGCTGTGAAAGCAATGACTATTTTTGAAAACTAATTGGCTTGTGCGCTCTTGTATAGAAGTATCCCTTCCCCTTTTCCCCGCAAGCAGTAACGCATTTCATTTGGTTCCATTGTCAAAATGAAGCAAGACATGATTGATTGTAATATACATTTATGTAAAGCTCATTACATCATGGATTTACAATACTTTTTTTTTTATAAATTAATGACAAGCAAGTAGAATTGGCAATTTTTACATTCTTACGTGCCTTAAACACAAAAAGGGAGAGAGAGAGAGAGAGAGAGAGAGATTGTTCTTATTAATCTCGCGATCAGACACCAACGTCTCTTTCTCTCTCTTTTTAAGTTTGTCATATAGAATTTAATATTATGAAAAGTTGTGATTTTCATGATAAATTCAAATGCTTTTGTAACAAAGTTGAAGAGGAGAGACTGGCAGCGTTAACATGACATCTCTAAACTGGTTTATTTTTACTTCTTAATATTTCCCCTCGTTTTAAGATGGTAACTTAATGTGCCCAATTGAGCAAGTAAATAAAACCATTTGTAAATTTTCTCTTGTCCAGCGCGAAATTGTAACGTCGAGAACTCACATACGACCTGTACGTGTACTGTATCACTGTGGCTTTGACGTTGTCCGCTTCTACACACAAGCTTCATCCTGTTTACCTTGGCAAATCACTAATTATGTTGCTGCGCCATGAACAGCTATAGATATTATGAAGATTGCACGCTGCCTGGTCGTGCATGGTAACACGGGAATTGTTTCATGTACTACATCTAATCATGTGTAATGAAATAATCAAGTGCGGTATAAAAAGCTAGGATTTCACAAGCCCGACCGCTGTTTGTTTTCCCCGATATCAGCGCTGGAGATGCTAATCTCAAATGACAACGTCATGTTCAACGGGAGCTGCATGTCTATTGGTGATGCAAGCACTTACCTCCACCATACCCGCTTCCTTGGCCTTTTGCTCCGCCTTCTCGGCCTGCACTGGATCAATGGTGCTAATCGTTGGTTTCACCATCTTGGTACAACTAGATAAATTTCACTGGTTTGAAATAGATCAGAAGAGTTTTTACACGCGTGAGCTTCTTGTTAAACCTCCGCAGCAAGTGATCTGTCGCTGGTGTGATTGTAATCGGTCGCTGCTAAGTCATTACCAGTGCTGCGCATCAGAGACAACCAAAAGGGGCTTTTGTAACCACAGACAAAGGAAGAGAGTTGTTCATATTATATACCCACCAACTCGAGCTCGCTCTGTTGGTTTGTGCTAGTTGCTTTTCAGGTCGCTTTTTCTTTTAAGTCTCATTGTATACATTCATAACATAAAGCAGTGCGTAGACACTTACAAAAATCCTATATTGCCGTTTTTTCGTAACCCCTGTCTTAATATAGTTTGGCTAGGTAATAAATGTGGAGACATTATTGTAACAAATCAGCGGAAGAAGTGGAAATATGAAATAAACGCAAAGATGGTAACTTCATCATGAAAGTGATACAACGTATACCGTATTCATGAATGATATATTATGTGTATAGAACACGTTTGTTGAAGTTTTGCCTTCGTCAGTTTATCATCCTTGTTCTATTCCTGAAAGTGGTCTTTTTACTATTGAGGAGCACGCATATATATATATATATATATATATATATATACATTTATGTATATTGCTTAGCTATCTATCTTCTTTGTTTTAAGGTAAACTCTAGAAACAACTGAGTAAGAGTTATCACTAACCAGTGTGACAAATGTCTCACTTCCTCTGTTTAAGAGGTTTTGTTATTCTTATAGTTTGCTAGATTTGAAACACATTATTCTGATAAAACTTAGTTACAAAAAACCAAAATGTATTTGGCACGAAGAGGAACAGATAACGTAATGAAATTAAGGCTTGATATAATATAGACATCCTTTCATGACGAAGAACAACGTTACTTCAGTTTCAGGGTACTGAAATTTTATTCAACATGCACAACCCTGTGTAGAATCCATGTAAACAATATAGATGAGGGATATTGTGAAAGGTTGCGAAACGTATACATCAACCAGCAATGGACGTAGATGAAGTATAAAAATATAAAATAATGTTACTGAGTTCTCTACACACATGTGGCAAATTGTGAGAGTGTAAAATGCCTGCTTTGCTTTGATTTATTCAGGGGTTTTCCTCCCAATCTCTATCTTCTAAGATTTACAAAAGTATCACAGTATGTAAATGTAAAATGTACTTACTGAAATATATATTTTACACTAGGAAATACTGCAATCAAGTAAATAGCTCCTTCGTTTTCCATTTTAACTGTAAATCCTCCATCAGTATGAACTCTATTAGCATCCCTTTCATGTCTTAAGATATGTACGAATGTACGTATGTTGGATGTATGCATGTATTCATATCGTTCAATGAACAATATTCCATCTGGCTGACTCGTAAATTATATGAAGGTATACGAGTACACTATAAGTCCATTACTTACTCAAATGTAAAGATAAATGACACTTTTTTTTTTCATCTATACTTATCAACAAATAAAATTCGTTCTTTGACCTTTCTCGGCCTCTCTTTCTTTCTTTATCTTGTTGTTTCTTTCTTTTCTTTCTCTTTCTGTTTTACCCGAAAGTCACCGCAGATTTTTCTACAGCAACACTGGAACAGAAGAAAGGGAATAGACTTATGTGTTTTTTTTTTCCATCGACGCACTGCGAAGAGACTACGATAGCTATTTGCATAACACTCGTGGCGCCCCGTACCTTCCGTGCCAAGCACAAACTGGTGTGCGACAAGTACGTGAGGTGTACTATGATGGACGGGGAAAAAAAGGCGACAGATATAGTGACGTCAACAATCAATGTATACGTCCAGGGATGCATTGTATTTGCATTGTTCGCGACGCATCAACCCGTGAAGATGTGCGTGCCGAGCTTTTAATGCCCGTAGTCTACGGCTTCAAGAACCTTTACGGTGACAGCTTCCAAAAAGCACTTACGCTTTCAAGCGGAAATCTGTGCGACAATTTATAATAACTGTATCATATCCATGCACACTAATAAGCTGCATTGCATAAAAAATGGTTCCAGCTTATGCTGCCGTTATTACACAAACGTCAATGTCATTCGAACCATTGTAGTGGCTTGTTTCTTTTCATGTGTGCGTTCGTGTATTTGTTCTTTCTAATATATCTCAAATAGATCATTAACTTGCAAACAACGAAATGCGAGTCTGTGGCGAGAACTGATTTCTTGTAAATTCGCCAAAGGCGAACAAATGGAGCGCTGCGGGGCATGAAAAAGGAACAAAGACTGATACTATTAGTAGCCACTTTGTCAACAAGTTGAACTTGGAAGACCCCGGATGTTTAAAAGGGGGCACTCGGAGTTCAATCCACGCAACAAAACAACTAACTCTCTTTCTTTTCTCTCTCTCTATTTGTCTCTCGCTACGTGTATATATATATATATATATATATATATATATATATATATATATATATATGTAACAATTACAATATTCATTTATATATGTTCATATCATATATATAAAGGTATATATCTGTATGAACATGTATAAAATGTATCATCTGTATAGCCTATGATGAATAAAGGTATACATGTTATATGCATAAATGTATCTGCACATGTATTAATCTTTATATTTGTCATAATATTTGGATGTCGCCTCCTTAAGTAATACACTACCTGCTTAATATGACTAGGCCTGCATTTAATAAGGAGAGACAAGAAGATACCATTTTCAATTACATGATATCCCATTCTATCTCATGCTTTACTATTTCATTTTCCATACACTGTTCCTTAGAACGGGATTCGAAGGTCTATTGTATATTATAATATCTTCTCAACCCATTTACTTTTTTATCCTGATATTACAATGCAGAGAAATTTCAGGATTACCTATCTGCAGAAAATTGACCTTTAAGGTGGTAGAGTATTATGTTATTTATAAATATACAATCGGTTTCGATTCTTTCCGACCTCTTATTTGCATAACGGACAATAGCTGCTTCATGTAGTGGTATTTAGTCTATATGTTTTGCCTGTGAGCACATTTACATTAATTACTCGATCATGTATGTTGTGTAACTGTGTAAGTAGGTAGGCCTACCTAGATGAGAGAAGACAAGACAGTGAAAGACAGAGAGGGAAAGAGAGGGAGAGAGAGTGAGGGGGAGTGTATATATATATATATATATATATATATATATATATATGCATATATTCAATTCCAAGTCAAGGTTTATTTCATTTTTCAACAAAAACATATGTTTCACCTCATTTAGTAACAGAAAATAAGGTAAATAGAACATAGTGAAATAAAAAGACTACAACAATTGAGGACCTATAGTAATCAGACATTGTATCGCAAGAAAGAAACAGAAGTGATCAAAGTGAAATACATGTATACCGTTGTTTTAAATGCGAAAAATGGAGGGACCCACTAAAAAGACAGAGCTTGTAGTATGTGGGCCCCTCATGTGTGTGTGTGTGTGTGTGTGTGTGTGTGTGTGTGTGTTTTGGTGTATGCTCATGAACAACTACATGGAACATACACACTGTGTTCACAGTATAGTAAATACATTATACGAGAAGGCAAATGAAATCAAACGTGACATACGAAGCAATGTGCGCATTAAATATTATACTGTCTGCTCCTGGCGGCTCCGACACAGACACAGACAAATATACCTACACACACACAAACACACACAATTTGTGTTGACATTTCGCAGTGCATATGATGCTGTTTTTATCACCCACACTTCCACAAAGACACAGAGACACACGCACACCATCACTTATACAGAGAGAGAGAGAGAGAGAGAGAGAGAGAGAGAGAGAACGCCTGCAGAATCACATACGCATTTATACGATGGTATCAAAAGAAAAAGAAAGGAAATCTGCAGACGAGTGAATTGACATTTCGTAACGCCTCTTCCAATGTTTGGGGTTTGAATTGAGTCTCCACTGTGCTTCCATGTACATGCAATTCTACAGTAAGTGATTTATGGATTTGCGGAAAATGTGTGCCTTCCTACCACTTTATCATAGTGATTTAACTTTACTGGAAAAAAGCTCCTTCAAAGATGACGATGAAACCTTTACTCCTAAACTGAATATCATGTATGCTTTTAATGAAATTGAGCAGCATGCATGCCTAATGACATGCATACGGTATGCATGTATTACATTATGTGCACATAACAATCATAATCATAATATGTAAGCCTGTGTGAAGTGTTCCTTTTCAGAATTTGCTAAATCCGCCTTTGACGGCAAGGGAAAAATCTTGGGTGTTGATTTATTTCATGTCCTTATTAGTGTTTTTATTACTTCCCAGGCACCCCATAATGGGATAAAGAAAATGTGTCTTTAAGGAAAACACAGTACAACGTGTACATGTCTACATTGATTTTTTGAATAACCATCATTTTTTTTCCTTCTCATTTCCTGGATAACACCCTATAAAAAAGAAAACAGTTTGGCACGATGACGGATAATACATTGATGTCGTCTTGGTGACTAATTTCTTTGACTTCGTTCTTTGTTTTTCCAGGATCATCATAATTTTTATACTTTCTCCTCCTGTTGTGTCCATCCCCCAAAGAATATAATATGCATAAAAATCAAACATTAATTTTTCTTCCTAACAATTTAGTAACAAATGGGTCATCTGGAAAACTACACTCCTAGGAAAGGTCAAAGTGTAGTGATTTGATCCAGCTGAATTTAGCACCGTTGGGAATAAAGTATAACTAGTTTTCCTTAACATTCACCGAGGTAATGACACGTATCCGGGCAATTACCCCGAGAGGGCAATTACCCCCCCGGCCAATTACTGGTTGGTGGTAAGGTTAGAGTAGAGATTAGGGTTAGAGTTAGGTTTAGGGTTAGGAGTTTGGGTTAGGATTAGGGTTAGGTTCAGGATTAGGATTACGATTAGGGCCAGGGGAAGGGTGCGGGGTAATTGCCCAGGGGGTAATTGCCCTAGACCCTAATGACATAACTTACTAATTGTTTCTTAACCCGTTCCATACTAAATTCTGAAATCCCCATAGACTGCTGCTTCTTTAGAACAAAAACGGCTAATACGTTTTAATAAAATATATTAATTTCTATTATTATTATTATTATTATTATTATTGTTATTGTTATCATCATCATCATCATCATAATTGATATTATTATTATTATTATTATTATTATTATTATTATTATTGTTATTATTATTATTATTATTCATTCGACTAGGTAAACATTACAAACATGAAACAAAAACCAGAATGAACATTACAAAGGATACACTGTACTGTACACGTTACACAAAATGAAAATGAAATGAATGGAGACTACATGGGGGTATGGGCGCACAAAAGTAAATATATTTGCTATTGCCCGTAGGCATGTGAACCCACAGAAGGTCATGTTGCCCCTAGGAAACATTCAACAATCATTCAAAACTAAAAAATCATCACTCAACCCCTGGTCCCCATCACTTAACGCCATGGCCCACATCATCATTTGATTTAATTTGTCCCAAGTGAGACAGTTATCAATGCGTACTCCGAGGTATTTACATGTAATAACCTGATATATTTTATGCTATCAAACCAAAAATTAAGCATCTTGCCTTTGATTTCTTTTGTGACCCAAATCAACATTTCTTTACATTTCTTCGCAGTCAATGCAAGACAATTACATGTAAGCAATTTTGAAATATTTTGTCAGTCAATAAATTACTAAACTCAATGTCCACAGGCTTGTCACCAGGACATTGTACGCATATGTCACCTGCATTATACACACAAAACATGTACATCCACTTTATGACTAGACGTATTATTATGTTTTGTATTTCGTGTATGAATGTTTGTTTTTGTATAATGAACGTATTTGTCTGTGTATACGTGCATTCGCATGTTTGTAAAAATGTGAAGGCGTGTTTTGTAATGTGAATTATGTTTTGTATTTCGTGTATGAATGTTTGTTTTTGTATAATGAACGTATTTGTCTGTGTATACGTGCATTCGCATGTTTGTAAAAATGTGAAGGCGCGTGGTTGTTGTGTGTATAGTATGAGTGTGTGTGTGTTTAAGAATGAATGGACACACACATAATTTGGTTCATGAATAAAATTTAAGAAAAAAGATGACTTTAAAGTAAAATATTACCTTTATGGCTCTGATGGTAACACCATTTTCTTTTCGCGCCATCAACGTTCAAATCATTGTATTCGCACCCTCACACCTCACTACCTCCTCATTCTGCATGTGAACCCCTTTCACACACTCCACAGACAACAAACACTACATAGGTACACTTTCTTTTTTTTTTTTTTGGTCTTTATATTAATCATTAATATCATTAATCTTAATATTAATAATATTAATCTTTATAGGGCAACTGCACGTTTATATTGAAAAAAAAAAACCCTGAATCTCTAGAAAAATTTTACAAATTCAATTTAAAATCAATTCGGCTTCAGAAGGTACTATAATCCATTGAAGTGCAATACCGTCATAGGAAATTGATCAATCAGAGACCATTATTGACTTGAGCCCTCTACCGACCTAATATGTAAACAAATATAAGTTGGCTTTAAAAGCTGACGAATATCTTGTAGAAGCTCATCACATTACGATCAAGCAATTACGGGAAATGAAGGAGACCCAGCTAAAATTTGGACGTTTTGTCAAAACGTTTTCAGAACGTCTTTTTGTGGAATGTATTCGACGTATTTAAAACGTTTCTAATGAACGTGATAAAACGTTTCTTTAACGTTTAATAACTAATAAAAAAACCTTTCGGAATTTTTAAGGACCCTCGGAAAACCTTTTGGACGTTATAGACGTCAGTAAAACCTTCGAAGAATATTCAAAACGTTTTGTGGACGTTCTGCGGACGTCCGGAAAACCTTTGAAAACCGTCTAGAACGTGTAAAAAACTGTTTAAGAACATCTAAAAAGTCTTATGACCCGTTCCAGAACGTTTACAGAACCTTTCACATCCGTCTAGAACGTCCAGAAAACCCTAGAACGTTTAATGTTTCTTTTTTTTTTTTGGGGGGGGGGGGTTGGGGGTATTAAAAAAAAATATATATATATATAGTTATGAGATTATACAGGCACAATCTGGGATTATTGTACCCTAATCCTAATCCCATATATTCCTATCCTAACCTGTTCCTAATGTCCTACCACCTATACCTATGCTAAAACCCATTTCCAATTGTGACTCTGCACCTCAAAACAAACAAAAAGTCGCCAGACAGGAATTTTTAGTTAAGACCGTATTCTGAAAAAGCAGACTTTAAGCTTTAAAATGATGTATAACTCAAATCAAATGGACTCTCCTAACCTATCTAAATATCGGAAAGAAAGCACAAACTCAGGAAAAGTACAGTGTCTATTGAAGCGCTTAATCTTTACCAAACCGTGCTGGCTGTGCGATGAATGGGACAAAAAACAGGAAGTAAACCACCAGAGTAACAACAACGATGGGATTATCAGATTAAACTGAAATTAAGCATGCCTCATTAACACATTCCGTCCATAATTAATGTCAACTTTCAAAGCAGTAGCACTATCCTTTCAAAAGTTATTAGAGTTGAAAGTGAAGAGTGTGGACAAGGTTTTTCAGAAATGAAAGAGGGATTCTAAAGACACACCTAATCACACTATTCTACCAAAAATTTTCGAGATAAACTGCTAAAAAAACAAACCACACTTTCCTGCCCGTTTTATGATACCAAATTTTAGCATAATGTAAAAGAAGACCCGCTCTTTCAGAAAATATTAAAAAGTGAAGTTCGGCTAGGTCGACCCATTTCACTTATTTTCAGTCCTCGCGCAAACTCAGTGTGTGCGACTTTATGTTCGTTTTGAGGTGCACGGTGACAATTGTTGAATCTGTATCACATTCTTTTATATACCAGCAAAATGTTGTAATGCATGAACACATGGTTACTAAAATTAGATCACACACACCTTAATTAGGCCTATTAACATATGAAAATACAAATTTGTACCTCTTCATAACACGATTTGAAATTGTGAATAACTGAACAATAACTCAGGTAAGTTTATTTTTAACACAGAAAGCTTGAACCAAGCCTAAATCTGCTTATTTCAATGTCTTTTATCTATTTCCACTAGTTTTCAAATCTTTTATTTTCTTATTTGAATATTCATAAATAAGCATGAATATTCATGAAAAGAAACCAATAACGAACACGTAGCGGACCAGATAAAAACGTTTTTAAAAAGTTCATTAAAGACGAAGTTGACGTAGCAGACCTAATAAAAACGTTTTGTGGACGTTATAAAGGACGAAGACGTAGCAGACATAATAAAAAACGTTTTGTAACGTCCATTGACATTTTTAAAACGTTTTCCCCAAATCCCGTGCTTTGCGGTAATTGCTAAGTCCAAATTTTGATGTTGTATGTACGTTTTAATACGTCAATTTTATACGAAGACGTACGGAACCTCAAAAAAAAAAAGTTTAGGAAACGTTTTGAAAACGTTATGTATTTGCTGGGGAACTCATTGACATAACAAACATCCTAAGAAAAGGACAGGAATAAAAATTAGTGGACAGGAGCAAGAGAGAAACGGCGGACAAACAGTGGTGAAAGAAGATGATATATATAGTCCCATGCATTGTGTTTAGTGTTAATTACTGCGCGTTACTGTTTAGATAATAACTGTTAGGGTGTTGAGTTTTATACATTGATTGAGTTTGAGCAGTAAATAATTGTACCAAAAATTAAGCAATTACAGTGAGTTTTGTAGGTATGGAGTGTGACATAATGAGTAAAAAGAAAAACTGTCATCGATCTTATGTGGTTTAATGTACATGTAGGCCTAGATACTAGTTCCCTGCATTTAATTGTTATCTTATTCAGTACATTTGTGTACTGAGTTTGTAGTTAGGAGTTGTAATATCATGTTGCTCTTTATTCTAAATTTATATTGCATTTTGTGAATTGTATTGTTAATAAAGATGACCAAATCTTCTTAATAAGTACATGCATGGCGTTGTTTATATTAAAATCAATCAGTGTGTTTTGCTTTTAATTCAAGTTCATAATAATTATGTTTTGTGTTTGATTGACCAGCACAAGCACTAATGAATGGAGAGAAGAGACAACAAAACTTCATGAGGAGAGAGAGAGAGAGAGAGAGAGGAAGAAAGAGAGAGAGAGAGAGAGAGGTAGAGATTGAAAACTTCAGAAATGTGTGGGTGCAAATTATTGAATTGTTCAGAAACTACGCTTTTGATTAAATGGATTTGAGAGATACCTCGCTAATAAACCTAAAGATTGTGGAGTTTCATCAAGACGAGTTTTTTTCGGGTGCACATGTTTTTGTGGGTTTTTTTTTTTCCTGCCAATTAAGAATTCTTCATACTTTTTTTTCTAAATTTCTGAAGACTGGCATGTCAAACAAAGCCAGTAAAATTGACGTCGTCGTGGGGCAGAATCAATTCACAACACATTCAACTGTTAACAACGCCCTCAACGTCACAACATTTAATTTTGTGGCGTCATCACGGAAGTAAAAATGAAATGGTATAAAACGCAGTTATCCCAGCGTTCTCGTATTGCCAGCCCAGCGCCAATTACTCACGAAGAGCATTTTCGACTTGTTTATTTTGTGACAATTTCTATTCTGACTATTTTTCTTGGTTCTAAATTTACACACACACAAATCAACAAATAGTTATTTGGTGATCAAGCTGAAATTTCATAGCTGAGATTAAAAACAAAATACAAAAAACAAATGTCACTATTTTTGTTTCCAAAGATCACCATCTAGCAACTCTGGGTAAATCAAAATGGTGATTCATTACCTCGGGAAAATTTACTTTGTTTTCATTATTTGTGACTATAAATTATTTGTTGATTTTGAAATCACAAAAAAAAAATCTCAAATATCAATTTGATGCCCAGATTAATGTTTTATTACGAAAGGTTTCACGATATTACCAGATTTCATCATTTTTTTTGGGGGGGGGGGGGTGGTTGCTAAGATGAGTAATTTTCAACATACATGTGAACTGACTCATCCGCCAATGTTTACTCAACATTGAAAAATAATGCACTTAAGTTTTCATTAATTGTGCTTATTACATATACATATATATGTATTTATCGATTACTTTTTTTTTATTACGAAAGAAAAGCTCTGATAAAATCTCCAAATGAAGAGTTTGTTTGCAGAAACCGATAAGTCCATATTTGCCAAATGGAGATATTTGCGATTAAAGGTCAAGAAAAATAAAGAGAATAATAAGAAAATTTTTGTTTCTTTTGACCATAACTTCAAAAATGTACCTTTATATGTAGTGACCAATACATCATTTAAAAGGTATTATTTTGTACTTTATGACAGAGACCGTACTTCAAAATCTTCAAAAATGGACTTATCGGTTTTTGCGAACAAACTCTTCAAATATTGTTCTAATGACTACACTAATCAATCATGAGTTTCAAGAAAATTACTACATTTGACCATTTTTACTAAGATCAGCCCGATCACCTTCTTGCAACGCTTCCACAATGTGTGGAATGTATGTGATATGCATAAGTGGCCAAAAAAAAAAAAATGGCAAAAGACATCAGAAAAAGAAAAAGAATAGATCCGACTGGAAAATGTTCCGCTGATATTTTTTTAAAGATTTTTTTTTTTTGTCCTGTGTCATGGCATCTGCAATAGGAAAGAAAAGACAGCTCAAATAGGGCTTGGTCACCCGAGATGAAAATGCAAAGTAGAAGTCACGTTTTCCCCCCTTGTTTTATTTTATCCAGTATACAAGATTACGATATACGTAAATGCTGCAGTTCTTCGCTAGTAAAAGAATATACATTGAAAATTTGTAAGGTCGGGAGCGTTCTTTCAGTTTAGATGATACGTTTCAGCGGTGATGACAAATTCTAAATGTTGCCATTTAAAGGTAGGGAATCCCATTTGCATGCCTTAAATGAAGAGTTGTGTAAACACAGTGGTATGTTGAAGAGAGTATCATTTTAGAAACTCCCATAAAGTATTGAAAGTGGAAGGTAACATTTAGTACATTTTTATTGACCGTTAGATTTTGAATTGAATTTTTTTCGGGGCTCACCGTAAATTCCAGTACATTACTAGGCTACCTTTGCAGACCCATGCACTGTATGTGTGTCCATCATGTATATTTTGTGAATAAAGTTCATAAAAACTTACAAACATGTCTATACATTCTTGCCACACACTCTATATGTTATTACATCAGCTCTTATACTTTTAGATTTGCGTTTTATAGATAAAATAAAAGAAATACAGAAGACTGCAACAAAAAGGCTTAAGTGTGGCTGACACACAGAACTACTGAGTAGTTGAGTTATGTGCATTATTCAAATTGTAGATAACTGTTGACTTCCAAATTTCTAAGCAGTGGCCTAAACAAGTCCCCTGAGGTTCATATTTAATGTTTTGCTGCATTTTGGGAGGTCTGTAAAAGGTATCCCCTACCTTTAAGGTTGATGTAAAACTTTGCAAGAAACAAAAAAAAAAAATCCTGAACAACTACCTAATAAATCATTATGGCAAGGGTAGCTGCATCGGACACTGTAGTAAAAGAAAACCCAAATCACTTCGTATTGCATCAACCATATACCTTTTACGCTTCAAACATAGATAATGTCGTCACTTTTTTGTCATACCTAATATAGGAGTGTTTGTCAGAGTATATGATCCTTCTAAACTTGAATTATTTTTGAATTGATGACATATATTTTTCTATATTGAGTTACAGCGAAAGAAAGCCCTCATCAGTTCATATTATTAGATCAACCGTATACACGTTAAACATACATGATGATGGCACCCGATACAGAGTGCACGTCATTCCATTACATGTCTCTGTTAATTCTAGTATGTTGCATGGAATTCTCAAAAGAAACGATATCGACACGTTTATATTATGGAACATTCTATCTTTTTCTTCTGCCCGTTCCATCTCAAAGAAAGAAAAAAAAAACACCCTGTAATGATGCAACTATATAGATACTAACTAAAAATCAAAATAATTATTGTAAACTTTTTTAATAGATAAAAAAAAAAAAGCAGCCTCAACGTTTGTTGCGGTATGTGATGTTTAGAGGCCCAATGTTTCTCATCTGTAGGCCTTTGATTTGATATGTGGTCAAAGATGCCGCGGTAGCTAACATAGTTATAGAAGAAAAAAAATAATCAGAATTTTCCACAAACTATTTCAGGGCATTTAATTATGTTCATTCTTATGCACATGTTTCAGTGCCCTTATACTGTTATATACGTCTACCGCCTTCAACAGTATGACTCTTCTTCATCCTCTCCGTTTTTCAAAGTAACTCATCACATGTCCGTGAAAATATGCTACATATTTTGACTACTAAGTCATAGAATAACATATTCTTCTGTAATTCTGTCGTTTCTTTTCTTTTCTTGACTTCGTTCGCGATTTTTGATCGAGATACTTCCTCGTATTTATTGGAATACATGTACGAAGGGAAAGTCCCTCTTGCGCAAATGACGTTATGTATCTTCAATATTATTTTCAGTTTCCTTTATGGAAGAAGTTCAGAGTTTGCCTAAATGTAATGGACTAGAATCCTTTGTTTGGTGGGTGACAAAAGAGTCATACCGTGTCAATAGATTAGATAGGTAATAGATAGGTAATAATCAATTGATTTCAAATGAGAGAGAAAGAGAGAGAGAAAGAAGGAGAGAGAGAACGTAAGAGAGAGGGAGAGAAATATAAAGATGAGAGATACATTAACAGCTTGCTCACGAGTAACACAACCGACAGAGAAAAATGGTCGAGAAATCTAAAAACAATCTATCTTGCTGGTGTCTCCCCCCCCCCGAAATAAAAACAAAAACAAGCAAACAAACAAACAAACAAAAAAAAACAAAAAAACGACGCATCAATTTCATGTTGAATTTGTTTTAGATTACACTTGGTTTGCGGTTCACCATGTATGTATAGTCCTGAGAAGGACTGTTGGAGTGACAGGAGAAGGATAGAAAGAAAGTTGGATGAGAGGTGAGAATTGAGTAAGAGTATTCTTTCTGGAATGAGTGTAGTCCTGAAAAGGACTGTGAACCAAGGAAGTATAGAACCAAGGAAGTATAGGATAGTAAGAGACTCAACGTTTCGGACAGTTGAGTCTCTTACTCTCCTATACTTCCTTGGTTCTATACTTCCTTGGTTCACAGTCCTTTTCAGGACTACACTCATTCCAGAAAGAATACTCTTACTCAATTCTCACCTCTCATCCAACTTTCTTTCTATCCTTCTCCTGTCACTCCAACAGTCCTTCTCAGGACTATACATACATGGTGAACCGCAAACCAAGTGTATCTAATACCACGCCATGCAAACACCTTCTCTCAAAAATCATTTGTTTTAGATTATTTCTTTGTATGCCTAATAGTTTTCAACCCTTTCTGTGCCCAGCTAATGTACGTTGTGTACATCGCTATAATGATTTTTCAGCCTGGAGTTACTGTTTTGCTCTGCGCCGTATTACCTGATGATAGCCCACCTTTTTTTTGTGTGTGTTTTTTTTTTTGTTCGACATTTGGAACATGAGCAAAATATATCATCCTGTTTTCATTATCTTTTCCCCCCCCCCCTTTTTTGTTGTTTACATTGCTTTATCTTTCTCCCATCTTGCACCCACACGTCATGGTCACGAGTCTATTCAGCACCGTGGGGAATTTTAGCAATGATCTTTTTTTTTTCCCTAACAAAGGACCTAAAAGATGAAGTATACAGTGAGCTGCCCAGGGGGCAGGGAACTCGTACAAACGAGCATGAGAACAATGGAGGATATGGATGATGGTTTCGACGGTACCTGTGTAGTTGATCAGGGAGGTGTGGGTTGATGTAGTGCAATCTAAATATTCGTCATTGATATTACGGACGGCTTCGAATGCGGGAGCGAGACCCTCGCCCCCTCAGAAGTTAGCTGTTGGGTGAGTCAAGAATACCCCGGTCCTTAGACTACGTCGTGCACAAGATCTTGGTGTTTGAGCCTGACTGAGTTCCGTTCCCGGAGATCGGAACTCGTTGGGAGAAGAAGAACCAAGATGGTGAAGTTGGGATTACTTCCGAGTAGTCCCGACGCGGACGCAGAAAAGAAGAATACGGCGGAGGAAGAAGGGCTCGACAAACAAGACATTGAGGATGGCAAGGGGACAAAGATTCTTCCTGCAGATCAGCAAGTCTCCTTACCAGTAGGTACACTCCTTCCATATAGAACTCCTTCCACCAGCTCTACTTTTTAATTTTCTTACTTTGATAAGGCTTACTCTATCTATGAAACTCTGAACGCACGTAAAGATATTCCAAGATATAACACACTTACAAGAAGTGACTATGTATCACATTTCCTGTATATACTCTAGATGTATATAGTCTCTCATAATAACTAGATGAATAACTATTCAAGGTTGAGCGGAACAGCTGGGTTTTTTTTTTAATATTATTGTCGACAACTGCAACACCGTTCGCCTTTTGTTGCAGCGGCTACAACTGATATACGCAGGAGTGATTTTAGGGGAACAATTTTTATTTACACAGTTTACAGAAGCCAATGAGCGTTAACAGTCACCAGTCCAACCCTCAGCTGTTGTGTAAATAGTTGAGGCATTTTGGTTATATTTTGTAAACCTACAAAACAATAACAATGACAAAGTGCAGGTCAGATTTCTTATATTTTCAGATCCAGGTCAGATGCAGCAGAGACACACTGTCAGCTTGAGATTTACGTGTACATCATTGAAAATGGAGCTCAATGACAAACTGATATCTGCAAGCTACGCGCTAAAGAAAAAGAAAGATTCAAAGTCCAGGGTTTATTGAAGTTCATTTCATCTTTACTTTGATCCACTTCTATTCACTTTAAGTGAACAACAACAACAAAAACAACAAAAACAACAACAACAACAACACCAATTATACACAAGACGCAGGATTTTGTTCAATTATCTTAATACCTTCTACGATGCCTTACTGTTTCAGAGAGATTTCTGTAGGATTTTGAACGTACACGTTTATGTGACTCATTGTCAGAAAAATTAACGAGAAATGTATACATACGACGCAAACGTGACTACTAAACAACAAATAATTACCTGTTCATTTTATCACAGAGAACAAAGTGTTGAAATATCAACAAAAGTAGTTCCTAATTTTTCCTAAAATACGACTAAAAGATAATAAATGAACACCTTTTTATTCTGACGAAAATGACAAATGGAAAACAAATCACGACAATATTCCACTCATTTACAGTTTGCTCCATATAACAGTCATGGGTGGCTTATGCTGCACATTATGATATCGGAGTTACGCATTCAAATTAATCTATATCTTGTTTAACATTGAATTGCATGATATTATGCCAATATTCAGTATGTCATTTGTTGATGTAAAAATCATTTTTTTCCTGATCCAAACGAGATATTGACTTGCTCGATTCCTGACTTCCAACGAAGGATTTTTAAAATCATTTTAAACATTGGTCCATTGCACACATCATCTAAATTGTGTCTTTTCCCCTAAAGATTGTGATAATGAAGGTAATAGATACCGATACTGTCCCAATGTCAAAGTCTGTTAACTAAAGAAAAATATTTTGTCACTCATTATGCTCTCTAAAACATGACCCGGTTCATAAAGTAACTTTATATAGTAACTGTTCAAGTGCAACAGTACTCCACACTGACGTTTCCTATAGTAAGTGCTGACAATCAAACAAGGTGGATTGATATCTATCTTCAAAATTAGACGCCCAACATGAGATTTAAGTTTATATTTTTCTGGAAACAGTAATTCTAATCGCTCCCACATCGCATACAATCTGCAGAAGGAAACTTTCTTCAGGGGAAGTGGTTGTAGTTACAAAACCAACATATAAACAGAAAGTATCAAACGTATATTTTGGAGGGGTTTTTTTGTTGTTGTTTGTTTGTTTGTTTTTGATTTTGGTTGACATTCAAATGTTCTAATAGTAAGGTTTTGCTTCGTATATACAAAGTCAACTTGGACAACGATTGAAATTGTATTTGTCCTTTGATGCTTTGTGTGAGTAATATTCTCCCGATGTATTATTCGTAGCGTGTTTCGAAGTTTGTAAGCGTAGATTCAAAGCCATAAAATTACGACTCGACACCAGATGTGTTGTAAATATCATTCTCTAACCATGAGTATGTGATTGCATCTCAGTACAATAAAGAAACTATGATGAAACCAACAGCAAACAATAGCAACCAGCAACTTTAAAGGGATGGTTTAGTATTGGTTGAGGTGAGGATTGGGCTTTTAACTTTTTGAGAGATACCAAGAAACTACTTATAAAATAGTACAGAGCATACCATTCTAAGAGGAGAAGATATGCAAAGTTTGTTTGATGAAAATAGATTTTGGAATGCCTCAGACATCAAAAAACAAGTAAAACAAAAAAATACTAATAAAAGGTGGGTCCCACGTTTTATTAGGATCGCTCTGTTTTTGATTTATGTCTTTAGATAGCCTTTTCAAAATTAATTTCTATCAAAGAAACGCTAATTCCTCTTGGAATTACACGCTCTTTCACATTTCATAGGTTTCTGATTCCCTCTCTCTCTCTCTCTCTCTCAAAAAAAAGAAGAAAACAAACAAACAAAAACCCAACAGCAACAAATGTTTTAGAAACTTCAAGTTACGTCTCAACCAAAACTATACAACCCCTTTCAGATGATAAGCAAGGGCAAATGATAGTCATAAAAACGTAGCGTGGATATTTTGAGTAACAAAAACGGCTTCTCTGTCATTTTCGCTGTTGTTTTACGTTTCACAATTTGTTTCTTGAATGTATTTCAAATGACAAAATAGAAGGACCACCAAACACTATTATGACTAACTCTTCAAAAAACAAAACAAAAAAAACCCCACAAAAACCTCTGCTTGTTCTCCAACCTCGCGCTAGTCCTCCAACTTTCCTGTTTCATTTTATACTTCTGTTCTTCTAATTCTGTATTTCTCGTAATTTCAGCCCCCCACCACAGCTTCTTCATACTGCCCCCTCCCCCTTGTTTCCTGCACCCCAGTCTTCATAGTTCTCGTCTTCTTTCAGTAATTTTTCTTTATATCGTTCTTTCTTCTTTTTTTTTATTCTTTCAGGTTTGTTTTGAATTGATTTATTCACAAAATGCCTATTTATACACATATTATTCATAAATACTCACATAGTTTGTACATTGAATACATTATTATTATGCATTTTGTGTGGATAGTCGTAAGCTATACTATGAAAGCTTGTCTGGGACGTCCAGCCGAGGGATAACTTACCTAAAATCATGTACATACCATCATTCAAAACTGTATTAAGCACGTTCAATTAAATCATATAGAAATATGAGAGAAGGAGACAGAAAGGAAGAAATATAGACAGGAAAATAAGAATAAGGTACTCTAAATCATGGTGGTTAAAGGTGTGCAACACTGATTATTCTGGTAACATGAAGAGACTCATTCGGACGTATAATTATGTCTACGTGATGTACGCATGACCAAACGAGGGGGGCCTGTTACGGCACATTTTGGTAAATCGGCACACTTTGGTAATTTACCAAAATGTGCCGATAGTGCACCTATACCTGACGGGATCAACTGTTACCAAAACATTGCAAAATGTGCAGTTAAAAGTGGATTTGCCTGCACATTTTGGACAATCTGCACATTTTGGTAACTGAACTAAAACCCATGGATGGACTTGAGAGTTATTATACGGTCAAGGAGTTAAGGTGATTATGGTCCTGCAATACGGACAAACAAGACACGTATTTAGCTCACCTGAGCCGAAGGCGCGAGCGAGCTATTGCGATTGCTTTTCGTCCGTCATCCGTTGTGCGTCGTTCGTCATGCGTTGTGCATAAACGGTGTAAATTTTCATCTTCTCTTACACAACCGGTGGGCAGATTTCAACCAAACTTGGTGGGAATCATCCTTAGGGGGTAAGAACCCACAGTTGTTCATGTATAGTATGTGGATCCCAGGGGGCCCATAATGGAGAGGGCTCCCAATGGAAAAGGGGTAAATTATAAAAATCTTCTTCTCCAAACCCCAAAGCAGTACAGTCTAGATAACATTTTATGCTGTATGTAGATACTTTTATGAAGAATGCAGTTTGTTTATGGCAAGACCCAAAATGGCCCCCTTAGGCCCTAGAGGGGCTGAAAGTTTGAAGGGGGCAAAGGGGAAACATACATTTTTATCTTCTCCTTCAGAACCAGAGGGCAAATTTCAATCAAACTTGGTGGGGATCATCCTAACGGGGTAGGGACCCAGAGTTGTTCATGTGGAGCATGTGGCCCCCAGGGGGGCCCAGGGAGAGAGCCCTCAAGGGGAAAAAAGGAATTAACTTTAAAAACCTTCTTTCCAGACCCAAGAGCAAGATAGTCGTATGTTGTATGTAGATACCTTTATATGTGAAGAATATAGTTTGTTCATGCCAAGACCCAAGATGGCTCCCTTGTTCCCCTAGATGGGAGTGAAAGTTTGAGGGGTGGGGGCCAAGGGAGGAAAACACATTTTCATCTTCTCCTTCAGAACCAGTGGGCGAATTTCAATCAAACTTGGTGGGGATCATCCTTAGGGGTTGGGTCCTAAGGTTGTTCATGTAGGGCATGTGGCCCCCATGGGGAGCTCCCCCCCCCCCCCCCCCACTGGGAAATAGATAGAAATTTGTGCTCCAGACCAAAAAGCATTGCACTCAAGATATGTTGTACGTGGATATCTTTATAGCTGAAGAATATAAGTTGTTTGTGGGAATACCTAGGGTATCTCCCTCTTGCAGACCGGGGGGGGGGGGGGGGGGGAGGGGCAAGGGGGAAGAAACATTCTCATCGTCTTCAGAACCATTTGGCGAATTTCAGACAATCAAACTTGGTGAGGATCACTCTTAGGGGTTAGGGTGCCAAAGTTGTAGGCAAGTGTGGGTCAAGTGCCCCCCGCATGGGAAGAGGTATATTTTATACATGTATAGATACCTTAATAGATGAGGAATATAAGCTGTTCATGGCAATATTTAGGATGGCCCCCTTGGGTTCCTAGAGGGGTGAAAGTTTGGAGGGGAACAAACAAGGGGGAGGGGAAGAGAATCACATTTCTATCTTCTCTAGAACCAATGGACAGATTTCAACCAAAATTGCTAGGAATCAACCTTTCGGTAGAAAGACCTAAGTTCTTCGTATGTTGGGGGGGGGGGGGGTGGGTCTCTTAGCGAAAGGGAGAATGGACCTTAATTTACAGGGAAATTGCGTCTAGTGTATTGACTGCGATACTCGGGTTAGTGGCCAGCCCCCCGGGCCTTTTTTTTAAGGATATGATGGTTAGTGTGTTGCCATGGTAACAGTATATCATCGCAACAAACTATGACAAAATCTTGCAGATCAAATTACTTCCTTAATTTTTGCCAAATGCTCACGATATTTGGCACGCACTTTGGTCTTGGAGTGAAGACGTGCAAGACACATTCGATAAAGGATGGGGTACTGCGTTGTCATGGTAACGACATATAGCAATAAATCAGAGAAAATGCAAAAATCCTTGTTTCTCACGTAAGGCCGTCTTACGCGCACTAGGGCGTGAGTATAATTATCTTCTGTGATATTTCTTTATAGTTTGTGTAGAATGAAGCCTCGACTGGCTTGTTAAAATGACACTGCCAGTGTGTAATCGGCCAGTAAAGGGGAAGGGGGGAGGGGGGAGGGGGGCAATAAACCGCTCCTGAGATAAAAACTCCGGATTTCTTTCCTCTTTATTTAAGATGCATTGGTAGGAGATTTAGCATTCCAGGAGTAAGAATTAAGGTGATCAATAATTGTCCCAGGCAGGACTAGTGTTCAGGGCTAGTAATTTTGTGAAGGGGGAGGGGCGTTTTTCTGGCATAGATATGTCAATGTATTGAGTCCCTGTGCTGTCATGGCACCATTATAATTATGTCTGGGTCATGGGTGGCGATACAGAGGGGTAAGGGGGGACGGTCCCCTATAATATGATTTTTAGATCACCTGAACCGGGGGCTTAAGTCGTGCGTCGTTTTATGCGTCTAAAATCGATCACAAGATTTAAGTCATTTTTTTTTTTGGGGGGGGGGGGGGAATCACCCTTAGAGGGTAGGGACCCAAAATTTTGCTTAGATTTGCATGGATTTGCATAACTTAATAATTTAATAATTCTTTATTGAACCTTGGTAGTCCAAGCCAAGCCCTATCATATAAAACAAGCAGAATCAAACCCACTGTTAAATGTAGGAAAAGTAACATTTTTCGTTAATTTCATTTATGGAAAAAGAATCGCATAAATTTGCATAATTAATAAATTTCAGAATTCTGTGTTGTAGTTTCAGAGCCCTTGCCTATCTCCATAAGTCAGAACATTCAGAAGCAAAGTCGGCCCGAAATGACAATGAGAAAGCAAATCTTATCATTTCCAGCACACATACACATACACTTGCAAAGAACATTTTTTACTCCCCGGAGGTCCCCGCAGATGACCCGCACATGAAGGTACCTAGCACGTATCTCACCCGTAGTCGCCCGGAGGTGTGCATGCAAATCCTTTTTACCCGCAACCATGTATAGACCCTATCACACCTTTCCGGGAAAGCTACACGGGCTTGTCGCGTGTGGGGATTTTCCAGCATACCGGACAATTTCTGACGGCGAACAAGAATTTTGTCGAGTTTTGCATTTGTCTTACTTACTGGACGGGTTCTATACTTAAGCTCTACTTGCGGGTATGCTGTGTGATCTGCGTTCCAGGTGCGTGGGGGCTGACAACTCAGTGAAGGTATTCCTCTTAAGGAATGGCAGAAGTCCCACAGAATGTCATAAATTTGGCCGCATACGGGAACTGCGTGGGAGTTGCTTGTGAGGTGTTGCCTGTGAGGGGCTCATACTGGCGTTCTGCGTGTACCTCTGCGGGCAATCCCCGCGACTCACTTGGAAAAAGTTTTGGTCATGTTCTAAACTTGGCTGCACGTAAATCGGACTTGCGTGCGCACCTCCGGGCAAATACGGGCGAGATACGCGCAGGTACTGTCAGGTGCGGACCAACTGCGGAGAGCTCCGGGTAGCATATTTGCTACCCCGCAAGTCAACCCGCAAAACTTCCCAGCTACGGTATGAAAAGGCCTTGAGCATGCTCAAAATATGTTCCGAGTGAGTCGCGGGGGTACACGCAGAACACCAGTAGGAGACCCTCACCGGCAGCACCTTGTAGGCAACTCCAACGAAGGTACTTCAAAGTACCCGTAAGTCGCTCGTAACAGAAAATGGATCGGTTTCAAAGCTCTCAACCAGGTCACACGCCCGCAGAAAATTTTCCTACGTGCTGGAAAATCCCTACTTGTAACAAGCCCGCGCAGCTTGCCCGGAAAGGTACACGGCCTTACAGGCCGTACGTGTCACATCTTTCCGGGCAAGCCTTGCATGCGACTTGCGAAGAACAATTTTTACTACAAGGAGGTCCCCGCAGATGACCTGCACTTAACAGTACCTATAGCATGTATCTCACCCGGAGTCGCCCGGAGGTGCGCACGCAAATCCTTTTTACCCTAACCATGTTTAGGCCTTGTCACACCTTTCCGGGCAAGCTACTTGCTGGATGCGTTCTACTTATGTTCTTCTTGCGGGTATTCTGTATGACGTGAGTGCCAGGCGCGTGGGGGCCGGCTGACAACTCAGAAATTCATCTGAAGGAGTGGCAGAAGTCCAACAGAAATGACAAAATATCATTATCTTGGCCGCGCACGGGGACTGCGAAGTACCTGCGTGGGAGTTGCCTGCGAGGTGCTGCTAAAAACTTGGCTGCGGGCAAATCGGACTTGCGTGCGCAGCTCCGGGCAACTACGGGCGAGATGGGGAAAAAAATTGCAACAAGCCCGCCGAGCTTGCCCGGAAAGGTGTGACACGGCCTTTAGGCTGCCGAACTCATTCGGTGGGGACAAAAACCAACTGCACTTACAATTTGTTTTTGTGATGATTGTGGAGGAACAGAGAGGTACCAAAATGTGCCGTCAATGTCCTGCACATTTTTTTCTCGATTTTTAGCGCTTTGTCGTGCGGGATATTTTGCTTATCGCAAGCTGAGAGTGTGATGGTATCAACATCGCGACATACGAGTGTACGATCTTTAATGATATCCGCAAAATGGCAAAAGAAAAACAAAATTTCCGTAAGTGCCGATGCAGTGATTCAATGTACAAGGGTTGAATGCAAGAGTGAGTGTCGACTGCACCAGTATTCGGTCACCAACGAGCGCCGCAACCGTTACGTCCCCGATGCAATTTTGCGCGAACAGGTTAGTGCCCGGCGCATTTTCAGCGGCCTTGCACACGCATTGACTTTGAACGTGCATATCGTGCAGTTTGACTGGGACCGAGCAAAATTTTTCCGTGATTGAGGAATGTTCCTCCAACGACAAAAAGAAACTATATTAATATGAAAAATCACTAAATACGGGCCATTTTGTGACGACGGAAAGCGAACTTTCACACAATTTTCACAAATTCAGAAGGAATCGTCCCTCAAACGTAAATTTCGGAATTCTTATTCGAACATTTGAGCAGCGAAGTCCGTTGTCTCGGAGGTTCTGTTTTCGTATGGTAGCGGAAAATCGCGAAGTAAGAAACGGGAAAATGTTCGGAATGGTCACCATACTGTGGGGGTCAAAACTATAAGGTCACACAGAATTTGCAGAGGTCAACCGATTATCACCAAAATCTAATCGATTCTTTCCTGTCACTATCCAAACATTCCCGGAACACTTGGTGCAAATCCGTTCAACAGTTCTTTTGTTATCTTGTACACAAACAAACAAACAACCATACGGAACCCTTTACATAACCCCCTGCCGATTTTCATCGGCGTGGATTAAAAAAAAAAAAATTAAACCTGGGGGTGCAGGTAAGAACCCTGTAACTGGAATTGCTGAGATATTTGCCAAGCATTTTCTAATTTGCTTGTCTTCTAAAAGTATGTTTACTGTTTGGCACCATCGTATTTTATGAGCAAGAGAATTCCAATATCACTTACATAAAGCTGGTGTTTTCCTTCTGCTACTTCAGGTCTCGCCCAGTTTTGATGCAGGTTCCCCAATAATAGTCATGGCATTACTACTCTATTTTCCCACTTTATCTGAATGACACGTAGGACCTGGCATTCCTTCCATAATGGTGTAATCTTTTCTTGAACATCTCTTTCTTTCTCATGTATTAAAGTTGCTTTGATTCTGTTTCAATTATTTTGAGTGTAGTAGCAATAAAAAGGAGACGAATCATTCGGTAATATCATAATATTAGTAGTTTTTTATGGAATACGTTAAGAAATATGCAATGTTAGTGGAATGATAACATTTCTTTAACCTCTGATTTAAGCGCTGATTATTTCATTGTAATGATTTTCGTATGGCAGTAAAGCTGAATATTTACTCTTTTGAAAATACCCGTATTTTTTTATTCGTTACATGTAAACCGCGTCGAGAATACTCCTTTTCCAAACCAAACGCAAAACAGGTTCGTAAAAACAGGAAGACTTTAATTTGATTAGATGGCAAGCCTGCCCATTACGCTATAACGTCCTGTGATTGGTTAATAATGGATCTGATCAATTGTCATCTGGCATGCTGCCAGCTGAAAGTTACGCTCTGAACGTGTGATTCATTACAAAAACCGATGTGGGATTATTACCCTAATCAGAAGACTTACAGATTTCCAGTTGTATAGAAATTAGGAAATTTCGTATTATACCCTGCTTGAGAGAAGCGTGTTCGTGTGCCGACTAAAAGGTGCACTACATTAAGAATGACATTATTAGAAAGTACAGAATTTCAACTTTTATGTGGTTTCCTTTTTATTTGGGCTCCAAACTTTTTAAATTTTGCAGTCAATTAATTAAAGGAAGCCAAAGGACAATAATCGTATTTTAAGCCACCTATGATAGATTCTCTCCAAAAATTTATTAATTCCTCCAAATTTGACATTACAAGGAAGGGTGGATTTTCAAAGTAGGATTTTTCTTCTTGTTAGGAACATGATATTCAAGCATTCGTCATCTACGTGATGACGAAAACGGTGTATACCTGCCACAATGAAATCCACATAAATCACGAAATTTCCTTCCATAAAAGATTTGGTCAGGGGAGTACTTCGATAAAAAATAACATTTTGGTAGTTAGTATGTCAGACTTGCTGATTGATGCATCGCTTCATTGTTATAATCTAAAGGTCGGATTTTTGGGAATGTACAGGCATTACGCTTTTAGGACCGCCAATGAGAGCGACGAATGACATACCACCATAGTTCATATCGTTAAGCAAATTTATAACTTAAAAATTCAAATATCTAACTTTCTTCAGCATGCCTGTTATTGTTTTTGGCTCTTCCGTCTTCCCTCTTTTAAATTAGGGCACATCATAAACTCTATCTTCATAAAATTTTGCCAAAATATAACAAATATGTTGTATCGTCGCTTGCTACGCTTGTTGGCAAGCATGAAGTTGTTTTTGCAAAGCATTTGAATTAATATAAACAATATTTTCACGTACAATCATTGTACGGTTTGGCGCCATGTTGGATAGAGATGCCGTCTTAAATGCATACCTACGAGCGCAAGTACGTCCGATGACCTCTGAAGGTCAAACTGGTGTCCGTCACGCTTTCCGCATTGTGACCGACTTACCTGCACCACTGAAGAGGAAGCGTTTCTTACTCGAGCAAAAAGCGTATCAGATGAGAAAAAATGAGAACAAATCCACAAGAATCAAGTTGAATGGTGTAAATCTGCATCTAGAGTGTAGGGAGAAGGGATCTTCGTCAGCATGGCGTATTGTCACTGATTGAGTAATCTAAAGCTTCTACAGTTGGTTGAATAAAAAATGTAAAGCTTTGAATCTACACGTCACCAGTCCCGAAGTTGATTATTATAAAACGCCTTTTTTTTTTTTCTTTTTTTTTTTTTGATTCCGGTGGTCGAGTCTACAGTATGTTATCTTATCACAGATGATGTGTTAAAACCCTTACGCGATCATCGTTTTTTGCCCGTGATCGAGAAAGATGCAAATGTGCATATTGATCAAGCGAATGTATGAATCGTGTCTCTTTATGATCTGTTGTTGATACATACATACACCACAAGATTCTCTCCAGTGAATTTTTTTAATGAAAAAAAAAATATAATTGAGTGTTAATATTTGTTAACCATTATATTGTTAGAAAATCATAGAGGTAAAAAAGAAGAAGACATAATTGAAATGTGATGAAAAGAAATTGATACTGAGATCTCTCAGAAACTGTTAAAACTTTCATTTACGGATTTGGAAAAAAAAAGAGACTGTTCAGCAGAGATAATAGATATTTGATTATTATACATCCAATAGGAGAGAGAGAAAAAAAAGGAAAGAAAAATACTTTCGACAAAGAAAAATGTTTTGGGTTTTGTTAAACGAGTTTGTTGGATTGGACAAAAGTTTATTGGTTTTAATGATACAAATCAGTTCCTATGAATACTACCTGTACAAGGACATAAAGGCGTTTTGTATAGTTGAGTTTTTCAAATGTAGTAACTCAAGACGGAGTAATGTTTTTTTTTTTTTGTGTGTGTGTGGTTTGTAACAAGAAACAGCCAAAAGTGGGAAAACACCACCTAACCATTTTATCGTAAAACTTATAGCTAGTTTGTAATCACAAAATTGAAATTAAAGAATATTTTTCAGATTGGTTCAATGTGTGAAATAACTATGTCATGACCACAGAAATGTGCGACCTAAATTGGTTTAGTAAAGTCAGGGTTATCACTATATGCAGTGAAAAGAGTATCTATCTTTAGCGAGGTCATAACCTACGCGACATGTTGGTTGTTTCTTTTTTTCACAATGCTTATCATTAATGCCTGAGCACTTGTTCTGAATTTTCAAAAGTGCATATAACGAATTCTATACATGTATATGGATAATTCTAATGTACACTTCTTGGAAGTGCTTCTACTGGGTCCAAGATTAGAAATATGGTGAGAAAAAAAAATAGCAAATCTACAAAATCAAGTTAAATGGTGTAAATCTGCATCTAGAGTGCAGAGGGAGAAGGGATCTCCGTCAGCATGGTGTACTGTTATTGATTGAATGATGTAAATCTTCTTCATTTGGATGAAACAAAATGGAAAGTTTTGAACCTTGATCTCACGTGAAGTGAATTATCATAAGACGCCTTATTTTGGACTTTTTTGAGTGGCGATTTTTACATCCGTGATATTTTATCACCGTTTGATGTGCTAAAATCCTTACACGATCTTTGTTTTTTATATATCTCGTTTGTAAAAAATTTAAAAAAAAGAAAGAAAAAGAGAGAGAAAGAAAAAAGAGCTTAAATCACGCGAAGTGAAATGTTTTAGTTAATTTTTGACATAATTATGGAGCTTGTCATTTCGCAAATGAAAATGAGAGAATAAGTATGATCCAGAGGAGAGACTGACTATAGATATTCATTTTGAACGAACATTTGGTGCGAAATGGTCATCGTGTTTAATAGTCATACTTCTTGACTTTAAAAACATTTTGCTTGTTTGTTGTGGACAATTTTTTTTTTACGGTTACATTCATGAATATTCACCTTTAGACAGTGATGGTCTGGGGCATAGATTTTTTTCGGACTGATTTCCATACATTGATCCGGAAATTGTGGGGGTTGATTTGCTATTCGCAGCTGTCGTCAGTCAGCTCTGATGCGTTGCGTTGCGTCCAAACGTTTGTGTGTTTTGTTTTGTGTTGTGTGTATTGTAATGTTTACGTCACAGTACAGTCTTGTTTGTGTCGTTACTGTTTGTGTACATAAAATGAAAACTTCCACAGGTTGTTCCTCTTTTCTTTCCTTCATTCTTTTCGTACATGATGCAGGATAACGTTACGTTTATTTCAATGAATTGTCGCGGCCTAGGAGATAGCTAAACAATATGATGTTTGTTGTATTCAGGATACACACTTTACTCGGGAAATAGAGACCGATATACGTAGGGAATGGGAAGGTAAATGTTTTTTCTCTTTCAATACGTCCAACTCAAGAGGAGTATCAATTCTTTTTAAAAACGCTGTCCCAGTAAATATAAAAAAATTTAAAGTAGATAATGTAGGGAATTTTGTGGTTTTAGATGTAACTCTGTACGAATATAATATTACTATCGCGTCGTTGTATGGGCCAAATACAGACAACCCAACATTTTTTGCAGACCTTCAACAAATTATACTAGATTTTGAGAATCCACATGCTATTGTTTGTGGAGACTGGAATTTAGTACAAGATTCAAACCTTGATACATATAACTACTTGCATGTTAATAACCCGCGAGCAAAACAACAAGTAAATAACATGAAAGATGAATTAGATTTATGTGATCCTTGGAGAATTAGATTTCCAGATAAAAAATATTATACATGGCGACAACCTACCCCTTTTAAACAGAGTAGATTAGATTTCTTTTTGATATCCTCAGAACTTCTTTCATTAGTGCATAAGGTTGATATTCTTCCAGGTTATCGAACAGATCATTCTTTAATTCTTTTAAGTCTCAGTTTGAATCAGTTACAACGAGGCCCTGGCTTTTGGAAATTTAATAATTCTTTGTTAAAAAACGAAGGTTTTGTTTCACACATTAAGAAAAAAATAAAAGATACTATTCTGTTTTATGCAAAAGACGGAGTACAGTTCGATCAAAATGATTGCATAGTGGGTGACTGTGAATTCATCGTAAATGATCAGTTATTTTTTGAAACTTTAATGATGATAATACGGGGAGAAGCAATATCATATGCTGCTTTCGCTAAAAAACAAAGTGTGAATAGTGAAAAGGATTTAGAAAAGAAAATTGAAGAGTTAGAAAGAAAATTGACAATTTTAAATGATAAGAATTCCATATTAGAGGAAATTGATAAATTGAAATTAGAACTGGAAGCTTTCCGTTTAAAATCAAATGAAGGAAGTGCGATTAGATCTCGGATAAAGTGGATGGAGTTTGGAGAAAAACCTTCTAAATTCTTTTTAAATTTGGAAAAGCAAAATAATATCAATAAAGAAATACGTCAGTTATCGACTGAAAATGGTGATATTTTAGATAAACAAAATGACATACTTAAGGAAGTGTTTGATTTTTACTCTAATCTTTATGCAGAAAAAGAAACTGATGAAATTAATTTGGAAATGTTATTAAATCATCCTGACATTCCTAAGTTGTCTTCACAATTGTTCTCTTTATTGGAAGGTCCACTTAGTGTTGATGAGGTTTTTTCCACTTTAAAACTCATGAAAAATAATAAATCTCCCGGACAGGATGGTTTTACTGTAGAATTTTATCGTTACTTTTGGGAAGATATTAAATACTTTCTGGTAAGTTCACTGAATTATGCGTATTTCTCAGGACAATTGTCAAACTCACAAAAAATGGAAATAATAACCTTGATTCCTAAAGGAAATAAACCTAGACATCTGTTAAAAAATTGGCGCCCGATCACTTTACTGAATGTAGTTTACAAATTGGCATCCGGTTGTATTGCAAATAGACTCAAGGGCGTTTTGTCTTTTTTAATACATGAAAATCAAACAGGATTTTTGAGTGGTCGCTTCATTGGCGAAAATATACGTCTATTATATGACACGCTACTTTATACTGAATTAAATGATATAGCAGGCATGCTTCTAGTTGTCGATTTCGAAAAAGCTTTCGACTCCGTATCGCATACTTTTCTATTCAAGGTCCTGGATTTTTTTCACTTCGGTCCATCTGTAAAGAAATGGATCAAGTTATTTTATGCAAATGCATCCTCTTGTGTATTAGTTAACGGATTCTGTACAGATAGATTTGAAATAGGACGAGGGTGTCGCCAGGGAGATCCTTTGTCCCCCTACCTCTTTTTGTTAGTCAGTGAAATACTTGGTATCCTAATACGACACTCGGATTCTTTAGTTGGATTGCATATGAATGGGAAATCGCTTAAACTTTTGCAATATGCAGATGATACCCTTTTGACACTCAACGGTTCAACCCAGGATTTACAAAGTGCTCTTACAATACTTAATGAATTTGCAAATATGTCCAACCTCAAAATTAACGTAACTAAAACTCAAGTAATATGGATTGGGAAGAACAGAACTTTCAAAAAAGAGATTTTACACGAGTACAAATTAAACTGGATATCTGAAGGATATTTCAGGTACCTGGGCATTGATTTTTCAGTTAAATTATCTGAAATGGTTAATCACAATTATCAAGAAAAGGTTAAAGAGATAAAACGTCAGATAGCGATATGGCTGAAAAGAACATTGACTCCCTTAGGGAGAGTAACGATAGTAAAATCTTTATTGATACCCAAACTGAATTATTTGCTTTTATCTCTTCCAGAACCAAAATTAGAAATTATGAATGATGTTAACCGATCTTTTTATAAATTCATATGGCACGATAAACCTGATAAAATAAGTAGGAAACAAATGTGCCAATTATACAGTGATGGTGGGGTTAAAATGACAGATATTTTTATACATTCTAAATCACTCAGAATATCATGGATAAGAAGATTCTTTTGTTATCCAAGTAACGAAAATTTCACTTTACATATGTTCCAATCATTCTTGCCTCCATCATACACATCTCTCCACTTATTCATGGGGGCTGAACATTACAAAGAATTAGCCATTTCAATGCGCAACCCATTTTGGAAAGAGGTATTATTAGCCTTTTCAGATTTAACTCAGTCCATTGTAGATAATATCGCATGTCAACCCCTTTGGAACAATCCTAGAATACAAGTTAATAACAATGTAATTTATTATAAGTCATGGTGTGCTAAGGGGGTACGTTTTGTTAACGATGTTCTAGAAACAGATGGAAAATTTCTTTCATATTTTGATTTTCAACGTAAATACAATGTACAAGTAAACTTTCTTCAATATCATGGTTTGTGTAATGCTATTCGATTTGGTTATAATAAAAATGTCATACCTAAGATTATGGAACCTACATGTATTATCCCTGAAACATTGCTTTTAATAATGAAAGTGAAAAAAGGTTGTGCACATATCTACCAGGCTTTCTTGAAACATAAGACAAAGGAATGTAAAAGTCTTATAAAATGGAAACAGGAGTTTGATTTTGACAATATCATTTGGAGTTTTTATTACCAAATTCCCTTTTATTCAACTGTCGATGTAAACATGAGATGGTTTCAGTTCAAGATGCTAAATAGAATTCTTTATATGAAAGACGCTTTATTGAGATTTAAATTAGTAACAGATAACTTATGTACTTTTTGTAATAACAGCGAAGAAACAATTATGCATATATTTTGTTCTTGTATATATTCAAACGAGATATGGTCAAAACTTGAGCTTTGGCTGTCCCGTAATGCTATTCATATTAAGCTTACAAATCAAAATAAATTATTTGGTTTTTATGGACGTAATAACAGTGCCCTCAATTGCATTATGATTATAGTAAGGAAAGAAATTTTTACAGCCAAATGCAAAAATTGTTTGCCAGTTTTTGAACAAATCATGTCAGCGATAAAAAGTTATTATGATAGGGAAAAGTATATATGTAAAACAAATCTGAAAGAAAAGAAATTTATGAAAAAGTGGTTACATTTTACTAAATGTTTCTGATTGTGTTTTCTTATGAAATGATTTGTCAGGTAATTTTCTGACACTTTGAAAAGAATTTGCAATTTATAATTGATTTTTGTAACTGTTTGCTGTTCTTACTGTATTTAGAATGGCCAAGAATATCATGTGTTAAATCTGCATGTACATACATATCTCTTTTGTATATATTTGTGTGTATGATATTATTCAATAAAGGAACCCTGTGGAAGGGGAAAAAAAATATTTTCACGCAGTGTATGCTCAAAATACTTCAAAGTGGTATAAGAGCTATTGGTAAAGCAAAAATATTTTTGCCACGCAACCAGGCCAACCCCCATCCCTCCTCCCCGCCGCCCCCCCCCCCCCTTCCCCCACGGACCTTATTTATCAGAACATTTTGACAACATGCATGCACATACTAATCTATGATTGTAGAGTACTCGTGTTATGTGCCTATATGCGTAGAGTGTGCCAAGTTGTCACATAGCTTTACGTTACCACCCATGCCTATCCAGATACGACGGACGTTTGTTACACGCCACAACTTTACTGTTGGCTCTGGTCATTGTAAGACCAGGTTTTTCACTGAATGTTTTATTCTGTGAACAGGGTCAAGCTATCCAGTGATAATATGGAACTACAACTTCACCTGAACAGTCGAGTAGACATCATCATGAATGTTAATGTAGAACATGCACTATTGATTATGAACTCATGTTCACATCCTCACATACTTGTTCGTTTGCTTGTTCGTTTGTTTGCCTTGCATACGAACCTTGCACTTCCCACTAACCGCAGACTGAGTAAATAGACATGTAACGATACATTACGAAAACGTCTGTGGCCTACGTGCCTTACGGACCTCCTCCGACATGCATGACTACACCATCTTTATTGATCAAAACAGCTTTTCATCTTTCTCACATTCGAATTACATGAAAAAAGGGGGAATAAAGGGGATAAGACCACGATCAGGTGATTACAACGCTCACCTGATTTTTTGTCAGTATTTCCCTTGTTGTTGTTGTTGTTGTTATTGTTGTTGTTATTGGTTACATAGAAGGCTTCTTTGAAATACACTTTACACAAGGATCATGTCATTTCCTCATTCAAATACAGTAATTAGATATCTAGAAATTCTTTTGCTGATGTAAGATCCCCACTATGTATATATAAATATATATATATTTATATATTCACATAATATATGTATATGTATGTATAGATGCATATTTACATATAGTTATCGAAAGTTCGTCCTATTTTCTACATTCAATCCTTGCATTCTCCCGCCTATTCGATTCTCTCTTCCTTTATTTATTTGTTTTACATATAGGTGATCATAACTACGAAACTAATTTTAATCCAACAGGGGGAAAAAATGGCACACTCCATCTAACGGTTATGAACAGAACCACTCGCATATCAGATGCTCTAAATGGGATGTTTTAGCTTCCTACCACTGCCTAACACGGTTCACTGCGCAAGAAAAGATTATAGCATTTATTTCTTGTTTTCGAATTTGAATTCTTGGTGACAAGGGGGAAAGAAGGGGATCCCTAAAAGAGGAAATGACATTCTGTTTTTCAGACCATTGTAATTCATCTTTTGATTCATTTATGTTGATGTTTTTGTTGGAGCTCGGGAGGGACTGAGACGGCATAGAAGAAATTCTCGAATACTGGATTCTTGAAAAACAATGTTGAAACTGATATATTGTAACACGTTTCTCCGTCTCCTCCTTTGTCTTTGTGTCCTATGGGGTATCTTTCTGTCTTGTTATGTCTTATGTTTCCTCGACGGATTCTTTTGTATTGTTTGATTTGATTTTACTTATTGGTTACTGTTTTTTATTGAACAAGCACATGCGTACATACAGTATACCTGCATGCATAATGATAATGTGTATACTGTGCTCTGATATGTTTTTTTTTTTTCTGTTTCTTGTTATTTTCCTTCTTTTTCTTCTGTGTGTACTTTTTCGTTTTCCTTCTCTCTCTCTTTCTCTTCAAATTTCATTTCTTACGTTGTTGCGACATCCATTCTTCTCCTCCTTTTATATTCATTCTTCTCCATTCTTCCATTCTTCCTCTTCGTATCTATCTTGCAATAGTACATTTATCATTTTCTTAGCTGATTTCTTTTTTCTTTTACAACGGGCTGCTCCCAGTCGTAAAATGCCGTGTGAATACACGAATATGAATAACCTGCCTTCGTCCCGGGGAATCGAACACAAGTTATCATTTTATGGCCTTTTTGATGTTCTCTTGGAATTTCTAAAGTAAATTGGAAGAAATCCATTGATGACGGAAAGCAAATATTTAGTAGACATAATGTCTCATTTGTTAGATTTGTAAGGTGCAGTAGCCCTTTGTTAACTACAATAGCACGTACCGTTCTTTCGTCTGATTCAGAAAAACCCCAGTCAAAATGGGAATTTCCATTCATGAAATCATGGTGGATAAGGGGGGTTTCCCCATGATATCCATGAGCACCACCGGCAATATGATTATCCTTGTTGTTAGAAACGCGGAATCAAGAACTGAAGTTGGTGGTCAGTGTCAGACACTGGGGACAAAAATATCAAACATGGGCAATGAACAATATTTGCTGAAATTTGCGTTTGCAAGAAAAGAAAAAGAGGAAAAAAGAATCGAACAAACAAAATAAGGGAATATGCTATCGACCATCTGTTCCTTTTCATATTTTTACATTCTTTTAAAGAATAATCATTGCCATGATCATCTGCACAAGGTGGAACACTTTTTATTCTTCTCTGGAAGGGGAAACAATTCTTTGGACGGAAACCTGGCATTTAGTTTTCTTTATATGAGAATCCTTATATACCTAACAACTCTTTGGAAAAAGAAATACCAAGAAAATGAATTCCGTTTAATCAGGAAAAAGATGTTGCCGTTTGCTTGGTGCTTTTCATTTTATTATTATCAGCCCGGGCGATACGGTGCAATGAACTCACTGATAGGAGGCCAAAGCTTTTGAATTGGTAACAGTCATCGAGCACTGTGCGGAGGGAAGGACAAACAAAAAAAAAAAAATCTCAAAAGTTCACCTCCTCGTATCTCCCTTATTTTCCCACCAAATCCCTTGAAACTTCGCACATATATCTAATATGGATATATTATCCTTCATATGATTTTGGGGCGAAAGTGCTGATTTATCTTTCGAGATATGTGTGTTTATTCTGTTTGAGTCGACCGTGGGAAAGGGTTACCATTTTTTTTTTCTTGACATAAGTCTGCGCCTGCATGAATATGCATTTGATTAACATATTGCTAGTCTGTATACACCAGACTCACTACCTGCGAAGTTTCGTGTTGGAGCAATTAGTTGTTATGTTAGGTGACAATAAGAGCAAAAAGACAACCGAATTTCAGAGAAAATACTGGACATGCTCAACTAGATCATCGTCCTGCGCATGCGTTATCCACTGGTCAGTGCACTCTTAGCCAATCATCGGTGTCAGGTTCGGCGCAATGCAACAGGGTTCGGTTTTCGGTCCACAGGAAGGTGAGTGGGCTGGAGAGGAACCCTGCAATGTGCTTCAACTGTTTCAGGCAGCACAAAAACCGATACATCGGACTGCGTACTGCTGACGCTATGGATTTTACGTGGGTCACGAGTGACAGTGATCTCGATTTTTTTTTTTCTGGACATATCCGTGAGCCAAATGATACAGAAAAGATATTTTGAAGAAAGTATGGATATACTACCATAAGTCATATACCGAAGTTTCATTTTGGAGCAATGAAGGAAAATGTGAACACTTGCTTTGAAACCAAATGTTCTGTTTTGGAAGCTAAGTTTCGACGTTATTTTCACAGGTTCATCCTCAATAAAACCCAAAATAACTAACATTGCGAGTTAGAGAATAGTTTCTTCTTAAATTTGCTGTATAGACTTAATCATTTGATGGCTTCTGAGGTGAGATATTGCGATTGTCCTTCAACACTTCCCTAGCGGTCTTGCGTACACAAGCCGTCTACTTTATGCAAATGAGGCTTCGAGGTTATGTGCTTTTGGCGAGTTAATTGCACCGTATCGCCGTGCCTGTTATCAAGAAATAATAACGTCCAATCGCTCTTTGCTTATCAGATGTCTGAAATTCCATGTCTTGAATATTTCGTAATAAGTTTACAAACGTTCATCTGTAATTTGATGCATTTCTTTTTCTCTCTGCTGAATTTAATTGCAGGAGGAGCATGACGAGCCCCCACCTCCGTATGAACAGGGAGAGGGGAAAGGACTTCCACCTCCCTCGTATAACAACTACCACCAGCCTTATCACGTCAACGAGTCTGAAATAGTGGTGAATATCATGCTCAACCTACCTTCCCGCTCAACCTACGATTCCTAATATCCCCAATTCCACAGAGATTTTCTCTCATCGGTCACTCATCGGAAGCGAAGTTTATCACTTCCGGGGCAACCACCAAAGTGTATCGGATCACAGTCAGAAGCATCCGACTTATGTTGGTCGTCTAGCACAGGTCAGTGTCAGATATGTCGGGCATGATCCCTGTGATGCGATGAGGCAAGATTATCCGCCAGTGAGGATCACGCGCCACACGTCCGACTCTGACCTGATGGTCGACCAACGAAATCGGATTCATCAGACTGCTATCCGATACACTTCGGTGGGTGGCCGGAAACAGCATTCTTTGCTTCCGACGAGTGACCGATGACAAAAATATATGTGGAATGAGAGCATGTAGCACATGAATTCATGGGAATATCAACTCGATGCTCGAATTGTTGTTTTCAGTAACTGCAGTGAGACATTGTGCTCATGCATGGCTCGACACTAACAGTGGCCCGGGGCCACGAAAAATGAAAGTCGGGCCACCAAATTTAAAAAAAAAAGGGCAAATATGGTGGTGGTTCAAAATTTTTGAAAAGTATGTCAATAAATTCGTAACTTTTTGCGCCGGAAATGCATAAATGCATGCAGTGAGTGTGTGACTCATTAAAAGGACCGGGACTTTTAATGTTTAGTGTGAAGCCCTGGCTCGTGTATTATCTGCAATTAGATGACATGAAAATAGTATCATCTCTCACTTCAGTAATATCCATGAGTCTGTATGTTACGTATCATCTTTTGTTTTTAAGACTTGGCAGTTTAAATAGAAATTTGTAGAGTTCGTAACTAATACTGTAACGGCTTGACTGTGACGACTAGGCAGATTTGTTTTTTCCAAAGAAAAATTTAGTCCTAAAATAATAAGCTGAAATTTAAAAAAAAAAAAAAGAAAAAAAAAGATCTGTTTCATGGACTTTTTCCATACATCATGCAGTGGGAGGAATTTGAGGTAATGATGTCACGTTGTATCATGTTTAAAAACCTGTATACCACATTCTTTAAGATATCATTTTTTTTTAAATAGATGTTTAATGCTCGTGAGTGTAATGTATGTGGAGTTTGTGCATAGTTGACTTATTGGCACAGAAAGGGTTGATCGACACAATCAGTTTATACGAACGTACCTTAAAATGTCATAACTTTATGTGTTGTTTAATATCAAACAACATTTGTTTTTCTCCAGTTGAATATTAAGCTGTAAACCTAGTAGATTTGAGATCAAACCTTAAAAGGCCGAAATTGTGTATCTTTCATTCTTATCTCTTTTTTTTTTCTTTTTTGCTTGCTTGGCTTTATACTCTGTAGTCACGATAGTCTTAATGACAGGCTGCATTACTGTATCTTGTTCGCTTTACCACAGATGACTGATCGTGTGATGTACTTATTTTTAATCCTGTGTTGATCTTCTTGTTTGTTTGTTTGTTTTTGTCTGCTTCTCTGTCTGTCTGTCTGTCTGAGAAGAATAAGGAAGAAGAAGAGTCATTTGTTAATTCGCATACAGACTTTCTTGTATCCATGTCTTCTCAAAAGTTCTGGGCTCGTGAACCTCACTGTCGTGGGCGTTGAGTATAATATTAGGAGCATCGTAGACCTCGTTGCTCAGTCAGATGGAAAGCAAAAGCGCTTCGTTGTTGGTGGTGGTGGTGTTGGTAGCTCGTGAGAAGTTTCCGGCAGAGATCAGCGGGCCACCTGTAAGCCATCGGTAATTGACCCATCGAACAACGGTTCATCGCCGAACAATTTCGTGAAAATCGACCAATGGCCGGTAGGAGATTGTCCAGTTACCGGTTGGACAACGATCAGTGACTGTTCCAACTCTATACCCTGAGAATATCCCGATATTTCGCTTTTTTAACCTAGAACTGAACGGTGACTGACGAGAAGTCGACAGGGCATCGCTGGGGTTTTACAGCCTGCTCGATAGCTCCAAAAAGTGCTGGGCGGTGCCAAAATTTCAGCAGCGAAGGAGCAGGGTACAAATCGGCCGGCGGTCGCCGCTCTGAGTTGTGACCGTAGCCTAATGCATCTTTTTGTCGATGTGTTATTCATGAATCGAAGGTTGTTCATTATTTTACAGTCAACAGGAGACACGCATGAAAGGTTGACATGACCGATATCCACAACCATTATTATCTAAACGTCCATGATAACAATATTGCTTGTCCTTGGCAGCTGTTTCTTTCATTTAGACAAGCAAAGACCAGACTCCTCGAGCCGAATTCAGCACGGTGTTAAATTTGCAACACAAATATCTGAAACTGGTGTTTTGTTCGCTTATCAGGTTCCATAACAATAAGCGGCAAATACACTTCCGTGATATAGGCATTGCAACATACATGTATAGATATGTATTACACAGGAAAAGCATTTTGACACTGACATCAAGTCCTTTTTGTGAAATGTTTAACAGGACTGTAAGTCTGAAGGCATATAATTTTATTATCATATTGAAGCACATTCATTGTCATTTAAAGCTCTTTAATTTCTAGTAATCTGTTGGGTACCCGCGCTTTCTGATGGTTTTCCTTCTCCCTGGAAGATTCGCCTAGAGGTCACGAAGTCTTTCTTGAGTGATGCTTCCCCAGGCCTTAAAAAGATGCTACCAATAGACGAAGACAAGTTCTGTGCCAGTCTAACCACAAGCAATGATGCGAGATTCGCTCTCCTAGAAGCCCCCCCCCCCCCCCCCCATCCTTCCCCCGGCTAGCAAACTATAAACTCTGAGTCCGATAATTGTGTGCTCTTTGTAATGTATTCCGTGTCATTTAAGTGCTGATCTGTTTATTCTTCTTCTTCTTCTTCTTTGCAACACAGAAAAAGATTTTCAACTACGACGCGGAGGCAATGAAGAAGGCACCAGCGCAAACCGCCACCAAGACGCCTACCAGTCTAAAGCGCGCCCTCATCGCTGTACTCATCGTTCTTGCTTTTGTGTCGGTGACTGCCGTAGCATCTCTTGGTTACGTCATAGTGACGAAAGACAAGGTAAAGGGGTGGCTGCCGCCAGACCGGCAACAACAACAGTATCCGAATCAATAATTGTGAAGATGAAAATATCAGTTCCATATGGTAGAAATACTAATACGTATGAATTACAGTAACAATGAAAATAGCAATGATAATGACGCTGATACTGATCTTGTTCACCCAGTATAGTAGTCAGTTCTGATATTGCTCCTTACCAGGGTTATGACGAGGAAGCACTGCACCAGCATACTTAGATGGCAATGGATACATTCTTACGGCTACGTATGTTATGAGGGGCAAACTGTGAAATTTCGTTATAGGAAAAAATGAGCAAAGAAAATGGGATACCATTAGGAATCGAACCCGAGACCTCCGGATGCTAGCCCGGTGCTCTACCGACTGAGCTATAGAAAGCCCTAGTTCAGTGTTCGTCCCAGAAACCCTAAATTCTCAATGCTCGGATGGTCAGAAGCTATAGCAGTGCACTTTGTGTGTGACACACAAGCACGCACTTGAGCCTGGCAAAAACCCAGAGGATAATTGAATTTGGGGATAAATGCGAGGGATCACCGATTAAGAAGTGATGCAGCTTCCCGAGTATGTAACAAACGTAATCAGAAGAAAACTGACCTGAAATCATTTATTATTGGAATTATATTCATTTCTTGTCAGTTTTCTTCTGTTTACGTTTGTTGAATTATTTCGTCATATATAAATTCAAGTTAAAAGAATGGTTTGGGATGGTGGGTTTAATCCACTTTTTTATTTACTTGGAGAATGTATTTTTTTCTTGTTGTTTTCAATGAGATCTAAATTACGTGAAATCATGAAAGTGTAATTATAACTCAGTACAACTTTTTTTGGCTAATACATTTCGATCAAACTGCCAATGCATGTGTAATTGAGTGACATAGCAGACATTCGTGGGTTTTAAAGTAAAGTCGAACTCTTTGTAATTTACAGGGCAGCAGCGAGACAATTGTTGGACTGCCAGGTGGTTCAGGTCCGACAGATGTCCAGGACGTGTTGACCAAATCTCCAGAGGCCAAACCTCCGGTGATTGAAACCAGTCCTGTGACGAGCACGCCGACATTTAGCACACCGAATTCGCCCACTACTCAGTCGACAACTACGACCAACCGGGCGTCTACTCGGCGTCCACCACCGAGGCACACACTCCCGATGGACACGTCGACTCCTGCGGCAGTCATGCCGTCCACAGATAGGTCACCCAGTGATCAGCGCAGCACGCTGGCTTCAGAGAGGCTGTCAACCCCGACACCGCCAAGCTCTCCAGCCGCCCCGGAATCTGTGAGACGAACATCGGCTGTCACAACTCGTCCACCACAGACCACCAAGCAAGTCAATGCCAAGACATCCACACCGACAGTGAGCACTCCCTCCGAGAGCATGTCTACCAAGCCTACGACCAATAAGCACTCGACCACAGCATCAACAGCAAGGGTGCCCTCGACAGCTGCAACTTCAACAAGTAGCAAGTCAACTGCGTCGTCTACATCTGCAACTACGACAGCAGCTACTCCCACAACTACTTCATCGACTGCAAAACCCTCAACATCGCAGTCGACGACTAAAACGACGCCATCTCCACCCAATGCCGAAACCACATCTTCCGTTTCATCACGTATGCCAACCACTACCGTGATTTCTACGACCCATTCGACGATGTCTTCAACCATGGAACTGACGACAAAAACGACTACGTCGCCTGCAAAGAGCGAAGTCACAACATCGCAAACGTCATCGACGTCATCAACTAAGACAACCTCGAACACGCCAACGTCATCTCCATCAACCGAGTCATCAACGACGGAGGGTTTGACGACAACTCTCAGTGAGGAATGCACTAAGCTCCGAGACTGTATCGACAAATTTGGCAACATCTCAACTTGGGAAATTTCTTTCGGCGAAAAGGGTGAAGGAGAAGAAGGACCTGGCGCCGAGGGTTGGCCTGGATGGCTTCCTGGTGGAACAGATGATGATGACGACGACGATGATGATGATGATGATGATGATGATGATGATGATGTTGGTGAAATCTGGGAATGCTTTATGGATTGGTTGAAATGTAAAGGGCAGGAATCAGGTTGGGGGGCTAGCTCTGAAGAAGAGACAGACGGAGATGGAAGTGATGAAGAAGGAGGAGGAGGATGGGGAGGATGGGTAGGAGGTGGATGGGGAGGAGGCGGATGGCGTTAAGTAGCCAGAACATGGTGAGAAAGGGGTATATGGCTAGGGAGAGAAGAGTTGTAGGTTCTACAGAGCGTATCAAAAAAAAAAAAAAAAAAAAAGGTAATCCAACTTTGGAGGGGTTGGTTGTAAGAAAAGAGGAAATGCTTTGGAAACAGGGAGTATTAAATGTATAACAGATAAGAAGACTGCAAACATTAGAAGAAGAGAAAGACAAAGAAGACAAGAATAGAAAGCATAAGAAACGATAAATGAAAAGAACAAGAGAATTGAGGAAGGAGGAGTAAAGGAAGAAGATGAGAGGCTTGGAGAGAGGATGATATAATAGCTAAGGACACGAGAAACATGGAGAAAAGTGCGTAAAGGAAAAAGAGCGCCCTCTCTCGATGAATCATCCTCTTGAATGAATAATGAAATGCATAAACAATATTGTACTCAGACTTTACAAGTACACAGTAAGAAGCACTATCATTTACCCTTTTGCTTCCCTGTTCCTTTATGTTCCGGATTGACTTCAAAGCATTTATCTGTTTGGTGTCAAAGTGGAGTTCTAGCTAATTCGCGCAACTTTTGCTAATCTATTGGAACTTTTCGTAAAAAAAAAAAAAAAAAAAAATGTGTGTATGTAGGAAACATGCATCCATCCGTATTAGAATCAGCAAATACTTATACGATATTCAGATTCCTGTATAGCTTGCAAGATATTCTTTTTTTCTTTTAGATGCAAAACAAAATCGAGTAAATATGTTTGTAAGTACATCAAAACGAATCGAATAAACTGTTACAAGCTGGATAAAACCGCTGATGTGAACTAAGATAAGAGAGAAGAATGACCACAGACGGGCCCATTCCTGGATATTACTCATTCATGCAAGAGCTCACCATTTCTCCATACGTTCTAATCACGTACAAAACGGTTCCCATCAAGAACGGCATAAAAGCAAATAGAGCTTTTGAGCTCATGATCTGTTTTATTTTTTTTTATCCTCTCTTTTTTGACGGCACAACGTGTCAGTCATGATGAAATTCTGCACATTAAGAGCGACAGAAATATTCAGTGTAACAGCATTTGTAGAAGGAGCATGACACCCAAATACGCTGCTCATAGAACCGCCGAGGAAGTTTTGGTTGGCTGTTTCTATCTAATCAAGAATTAATTGATATCAGAGGGATATCAAATAGTTATTATTTCCTTCAAGATAACCTGGTGTATTCATAGAAATAGATGTTAGAAGGAAAGTCTGTTATGATGTTATATTGCTTTATGTGAGAACACAAAATCAGAGAAGTAAATAACTGAAAATTGTGTAAAAAAAAATAACACACACACACACACACTCACATAAATGTATGAACGGATAGATATAACGAGTAAGAAAAATTGGCAACTCTAAGTGACGTAGATTTTGAGTAGCTTTCCATTTGTTTTCTAGCCAATATTTCACACATTTTCATTTCTCTCAAATATTTCTGGCGCTGACAGAACTCATCTGTTCATGAGGACGGACAAAAAGAATTATCTTGTTATGTACAAAGAATAGAGTTAATGAAAAGTTTTCATGAGATAAAAATGAATATTTATGATATTTTTCTTTTATAACAAAAAGAGCTACTCAATTTATTTGTAACACAAACTTGCCAATATTTCCAGCTCTGTAGATTTTAGCAACTCATTAAGTCTAGACTTTTTCCATTTTTTTGGGATCTACTTTTCTGATTGTTCTGTTTTCGTAAAAAGCAGCACAATATCAGAATGGAATTTCCCTTCAAGTTGCTAAAGCATGTGTGTATTAATGTATCATTCCGGACAATGAAAACTACGCAAGATTCAATCTTTCCTGAATAAAGAAAAGATGATAAAAATTAAATCAATTACCGCTGGTCCTGCTCGTAAAATGAGTATTATCTGTCGACATATTATGTATGCATGTGTGCATGTGTGTGATGTATACTTATTTCGATTAAGATGTGTATGAGTTCCGTAGGAACCGCCTACAAACTATTGGGGAGATTTTGACAAACCAATTTTCTTTTGAACTCTTCGTTGTACGTATATCACCATGATAAATAAACACAGGCCATTGTCATAGCTACCGTTTTTCATTCCGAGGCTTGTATTGAACAAAGTAAAGTAATACTAAACGAAATAATAACAATGATTACGATAATATATATTTAACAAATGCACACATATGAGGAGTTACTTGCAGAAAAGTGGTAAATCCACTATTAATGGTGTGAAGAAATGCCTGGATTTTGTTTTTAAATTTCAAACGTTCATAGTGCTTCTATGCAGGGATTTTATGTCAAGCTAAAGCACCCCATAATTCTATAAAGAAAATGTGCCGAAGAAAAACCTTCCTGTCATCACTGATTTTCACAGATCTGATATTTTGGGGGATTTTGGGAATTTAGCACTTTGGGGGAATTATTACGACTATGTGTAACGTGTTAATGTTGTTTTAGCAAGTAATTACTGGGACTTTGAGTGTTTCTCTACGATGATTATCCCTACATGACTCTTCCCCGTTTTCTCCATTCCTCTAATGGATTTATATGGATAGAAATGACATGTCTTACAGGTAAAAGGCAACATTTGTGTAACCTGGGAAGCTAGAGTGAAAAGTAGCCTACGTGTTACCACACGAAGACTCGGTGATCAAAGTGCAATCAGGCATGCACACTGGACTTTGATTGGATTCCGCGGATGGATTTAGCACCTTCTTGAGCAAAAATAATATCTTAATTATAAAAAGATTGTCAATATTTTGAAGAGTTTATATTATTTACTTGCTTATCTTTTGTTTATATGATTTATATTTATTTCAACAAAGTTTAATTTGATAAATCAAGATTCTTCTCGGTAATATCACATCAAATATTAACAATACAGATTACAATGTGAATCAAAGGAGAAAAATACACGTGTAGATTAAAGGGGAATACTGAAGATATTGAAGTCAAAGATGGGGAAACATAGAACAATTTGTCGTTTACATCGTTTAAAATGGCCTTTTTGAAGTGGAGTTAGAGGATATTGAAGATTTACACCTGTCACCCCCTGAAATCTAGGTCACAGCGTAAATTTCGAGGCTTTGCCGATGACGTCATGGGGTGAAGGGAATCGCGCAAGGTCTCGAGCGCTGCAGGCCCCCGCGCGCATAATGCATGCATTGTATTATACAAGTTGTTGTAGATAGTATTTGCATATAAAGTTTTGAAAGTTTGTTTTTCGATAATGACATCGTACGTTACGGCCAGTGATGATCAGGATGATTTCTTCGTGGAATTTGAATGTGGAAGCGATGATGAACTGAGTGATACAGTAAACACTAGTGATGATAGCGATGGTGAAACTAGTGACGATGACCCTGGTGAAGTTGGAGAGATAGATGTTGATGACGAGCCGCACGGCGGGGCGCAGGGGGAGACGCAACGGGCGAGCTAGTGGGGAAGGCCCAGGGCGGTCCGGTTGAAGCGGACGGACTTAGTGGAGATTGGCAGTACGAGCCCTTGCCACACGGCAGGCCAGGGGACAATGTTGGTGACGCAGGACCAATGCCAGATAGACTTCAAAATTTAGATTGGTAAGAGTTGTTTTTATTCTGAACTGAAAATGAACCGAGCTTAGTGCTGACTTGAACTCGTACTTCAGAGCAGCAGTAGGCCTAACTGAACACAGCCCAGTCGCTGTAAGTAGCGCAGCGTCTGGTCGGGCTACGTATTATCATATCTTATCACATCACACTCACTCCGTACTCCCGTTCACAGCTCATCAGCATTCTATCTAGCTAGGTACCCTCACAAATTTACTGCACGATCCATTCATTACTTCACCGAGTCCATCAAAGTTGTATCACTATCGATGAAAATCGCAGTGCTCTGTATCGTTTATTTTATCACCAGATAGGCCAGCCGGCCTAGTCAAGACTTCGACTTAGCCGATGCCCGCGCATCGCGTGGTAGCTAGTATCAGCGATTCACATACGCCGAATGTTTCGCGATTTTTTTTTTTTTTTTATATATAATTTTCGTCAATTTCGCGAACCTGGTGCTTTTTGCGAATTTAAAAACACGAGAAATATTAACTCTCTTTCCGTAAATATTTCCCCTTTCCGTAGTGTACTCCACAACCACGAATTTAAGCACTCGCGAAATTATTGGCAAGTCCCGATTCGCGAAAAAAAAAATCGCTAAACATATGGCGTACACAGCTGTAGTACTACCAAGAAACTGCTGATATAGTACATTGTACGTACCAAAGAGGTACGAAGCCCAGGCTTCTCCGCTCTTTGATACACGGAGGCTACTGCACTGCGACATACGCGGCCGGTGAAGGGCGCATGCATGCGACTGATCGACTACGAAGCACCACTATAGGCACTAGACCTGACAACTTCTGTATTCGTGGCCTAAATAACACGTAACAGACTCTATCTAAACGAGAAAATGTGTGATTTCACAGGAGACTTGAAGTAGAAAACATTTTTTTTTTCATTTTTTTTTTTTTGGTGACATTCTGATAAAAAGATGTCTTGGCATTTCGGGGTACGAGCCTCGACATCTCGCTCTCATCGAGAACATACATAAGTAAGCTCAGGCTGTTGTGTGATACTTCCGGGTTTGCCCTTCACCCCATGACGTCATGGACACGTCCCCAAAATAACCACGGATCTTCCGATTGAACATGATTCAGGATACAATTTTTCTAAGCAGCCGTTCTCCAAAACGCAATTTTCTAAATGGATGAATTAAAGGCCGCTATGTTTAACATGCTCTAAGCTTGAAATGGAGGAATAATCCAACAAAATATGCGTTTCCTTTAGTATTGGTCTGCTTTAATTCCATAAACAACATATACGTAAACACATCGTATTACCAACTTTCCAAAACATTACCAGTCTATGGAAAATGAATACCTATTTGAAAAATATTTCATTTGATGAAAATGGATTTATCTCCTTTTGAAAAGGAACACAGTCTTCGTTTGTTTGTTTGATATCTAAAATATACGTGCACACATACAGTTTAAAGTTGATGCATACGGCACAGCAATTCAAACTGCGAAGAGTATCGTGTTGATTAAAGTAACGGCATTCCTTTTAATAAACATGTGAGATTAAATTTGAATACGAAAAGTTCATGGATTACGAAAGAGTATTGACATTATGCTGCTTTGAAGATGTAGCATATTCAGCACATTCAGTATACAGCTGCCACGCACTGTTTAATAAAATGATGAAACTCATTCCAAGAAAATAACAATTCGTGATATTTTATTCAAAAACCAACAGAAATATGTGTATAATCAGAGTATGTTTATATACCGTATCGTATTATATATGTATATAATTCATATTCAACAGCCCAGTAAAATAACTTGTTTCGTATTGTCCGAACAATAGTATTTCACCACATTGATATCAACGGCAACGATTAAAAGTCGAAATAAGATAAAGAATTTGATCGGACAACTGATTAAGTAGCATTTAAAAACTATTCAAAGTAAGTCCATCACCTTTCCATTAATACCTCACGTGTTACATAACAATGAATATTCTTGAAGTTCTAATCATTAATGTCTGTGATTGTCTTATAATCTTCCCTAAGCACGTTTATTTTTTTTCTCAAATTATCAAGAACCAATGAGAGTTGACACGTTATAACATAGCAACACTATTGACATAACATCCAACCACAGTATCAAACACTGGAATTTTTAGGCCTGAATAAATCCAGGCTGAATTTTTTTTTTTTTTTTTTTTTTTTTTTTTTTTGGCTAGCGAGCTTGAATTCTCCCGATGTTGAAAAAGACGAACCCGGAAAGAGTAAGGCGAGAAAATCCATGGCGGTGTCGACATAGATGTCACATTTTACGTAGTATCTGGTTGCATGTCGAGTCTTGTTACCTGACAAGCCAACATCGGATGTGGAGAAACAATCCCAAAATAATTAGATGAGAAACACTGAGAAGAAATTTTTAAAATAATGAATTCGATAAACTTCAAAATATAAAACTATTATTTAGTTAATCTAGGTTATTTGTAAAAAAAAAAATCGTTTGCATTATAAGTACAAATTGAAAAAGAAATGAGCGATCGAAGAACAAATATACATTATACAAAAATACTTTGACAATGATTTTACGCTCTGAGAAGAAAAGATACTATTCTAAGCAATCATCGAGATAAAAGTTTGATATGAAAAATACTTGGAAAGTTCTAAACCAGGCCATGAATATTCCGAGTAAAAACTCTGCCATTGATAAAATCAAATTGAATGATGAATTAATTAATGATTCTCTTCATATTGCATATATTTTTAATTCTTATTTTTCAAAGAGGCGAAATTATGCTCATAACAGAGGCTCATTTTACTGAATTTTTAGGTCAGCATAATTCTAATTCCATATTTTTCATGCCAACTTACAGATTTGAAATCATTGATATAGTTTCCTCTTTTGAAAATAAACGAAGTTCTGGTTATGATGAGATAGATAATTTAATACTTAAGGGTGTTATTTCCCAGGTTGCTGATCCACTTGCTCATATATTTAATTTGTCAATTTTTAACGGTGTATTTCCTGATAAAATGGAATTAGCTTAAATAATCCCAATATTTAAGACAGGCGATAAATTTGAAGTCAGCAAAAAAAAAAAAAAAAATTTCAATATTATCGTCGTTGTCTAAGGTGTTAGAAAAACTTTTTTTACAAGAGAAAGATCATTTTTTTAAAGGTAAATGAAGTCTTTACGAATTCTCAGTTTGGACTTCGTGAGAAACACAGTACTACGCATGCTCTTTTGCATTTTGTTGATAGAGTTGTTCACGCAATCGATAATCATTCTCATTTAGTTAGTATTTTCTTGGACTTCTCCAAGGCCTTCGACACTATCAATCATGATATTTTACTTCATAAGTTATCGCATAATGGAATACGTGGGAAGACCTTGGAGTGGTTCAAGAGTTATTTAGTTGATAGAAAACAATTTGTTACAAATTGGAAAAAAAATGATTCAGTTATCAGAGAAGTTAAATGTGGCGTCCATCAGGGAAGTCTTTAAGGGCCGTTATTGTTCATTAGTTATATCAGTGATTTTTGTCGCGTATCCGACGACCTCTCTGTTATTCATTTTGCAGATGACGCTAATGTACTTTTTGCCCATAATGATATTGATTCTCTCGTTCATAAAATTAATATTGAATTGAAAAAAAGTGACAAACTGGGTCAGGGCCAATAGGCTATCACTCATTGCTCAAAAAAAGAAATATATGCTTCCTACTAATATTGATAGTTTAAGTACAAATATAATATTGGATGACTCTCATCTACAAAGAGTCTCACATATCAAATTTTTGGGTGTCATTATGGATGACAAACTTTCCTGGAAATCACATGTTGATAATGTTTGCAATATAATTTCACGTAATGTATATGCGTTGTAAATAGATTGAAATTTCATATTCCACAAAAATCATTACTTATGCTATATTCGTCGTTAATATTGTCCCATCTTAATTATGGAATATTAATTTGGGGCAACATCAGAATTCATTAAAGAGAGTGTTCCTTCTAAAAAAATAAGCTCTCCGTGTTATCTGCTATTCCCCTGTACGTTCTGATACAAATATGTTGTTTGCCTCCAACAAGCTCTTAAAAATTACAGAGTTGTTTTTGTTTAATTTAGGGCAATTTATGTACAAGTATTGTATTAACTTGCTTCCGTCTATTTTTGATTTCATGGTTCTCAAAAATCAATCATGTCATGAATATCCCACTATGCGTTCCAATGAATTTCATTTACCTCTTTTAAGAACGATTTTTGCTAAAAACACAATTATTTATGTAGGCCCAAATTATTGGAATTCTTTGAATCATCACATAAAAAAATGCTCCATCCACACATTCTTTCAAGAGGAGACTTAAGTCTTGTTTATTACAATCATATGACTCTACAATACTGAATTAACCAATTGGCCTTTTTTCACTTCGAAGAATCAATGGTATTTTCTTTCCTGGATGTTCGCAATGTTGTCATCTATGCCATTTTGTCCATAGCGTCCTGAAGTTGACTTTCCGTATGTTACTCCCGTCTATACGTCCCTCTTTTTTCTATTTTCTTGTCTTTTTTTAGGCGTCAAAATAATACTTTGTCCCCACAACTATCTTCTGATTCTCTTGGCATGCTTCTGCCGAAGATCGCTGTTTCTGTTCTGTTTCTGTATCTGTTGTGCATTCTTGTCTGCTATTTTGTCTTCAGTTTGTCAGTCTTGTCCATCCCGTTTGTCCTGTACAACCCTTTCTTCAGTAGTTGTCTTGTTGTCTAGTCCTGTTTCATGTTTGTTCGCGTCTATGAAAGTGTATTTATCTGGTAATGTAATTTTCAGTGGCTTCCGGACTTCTTCCTCATTGTTATTGTTTGTATCTACGAAGATTCAATTCATCTTTCCATCGATGTTCTTTTCCAGAGGGGCCCCACATACTACAAGCTCTGTCTTTTTAGTGTGTCCCTCAATTTTTCGCACTTTAAGCAACGGTAGACATGTACTTCACTTCGATCACTTCTGTTTCTTTTTTACTATACAATGTATGATTACTATCTGGTCCTCAATTGTTGTACAGTAATTTCATTTTACTGCGTTCTACTTACCTTATTCTCTGTTATCAAAAGAAGTGAAACATATGTTTTGTCGAAAAATTAAATAAACTTTGAATTGAATTGAATTGAATTTAAAAAAAAAATGATTCAAAAACATCACAAGCTTCAGTGTCAAATCATCACTACGAAGGTGAATGGTTTTCATAAATTTCCACACCATTACAACATGGCCTACTACATCACGTGTCTGTGTAGTCCTGTGTTGAAACTGGTTTGTGTTACATTCAATAACACTGACATTAAAACACATAAATTAGAGTATTGTGCCATCACTGCTTAAGATAAAATCCTCTATCATACCATAACAAATAACACACACACACACAAACACACACACACACACACACACAGTGGTTAAATAATGCGCAATAATCACCTATTCTCTATGAGGCGTGAGCCGATCAGTCGACCTGTGAGAGTCACCGAATTTCCTGACAATCGGCCTCGACATCGAATTCCTTTAAGATGGGGTCGTAAAGAATCTGTAGCGATGATTGTTGCCAGATTTTCATAGAACACTGATACACGGCCTTAGGTGTGAGAGATAAATAATTAAATAAATAGATTAGAACAGAAATAGAAATAAAAACAAATAAATATAAGAGAAAGCCATAAGCCCAGGGACTAGACTGAACGAGGACCCTAATGGTCTCATACTAGTACTTTTCATACCTTAGGTAACAATGAATTACACATAAGGCTAATACACCGTTTATGAACCCACATTTATCCTTATGATCAACCGAGATATTGCTTGATAATCATAGAGAACATTAAAGCAGATAACTGCTTCTTCGTTTGTTTTTTTCTTTATTTTGACCCAATATTAAAGATTCACTTAAAGAGCGGGATGAAATAAATAAAAGCAGAATCGTTACATTTTCATCAAATTCGGAAATGGGAGAAAAAAGATATTGAACGCAGCTCGGTTTCAAATCATAGCCATCATACTTTCATGAAGAGGACATATCGGACTATAGATCTGATTTGGTCTGGAAAGAAAGTATTTTTTTTTTCTGTATTTGCTTTCCATGCAATCATATTGTGTTTATCCCCATCGAGTACACACGTCATTTAATTATCTTTAGAGATGACAAAATGCTTAATAAACTTTACTATCTCTTGTTTATGTTTGACATTTCTAGTAGTCAACACATGGGGCGCTAGTAATAAAATAGTACATGTACCAACTATTAGGTATTGTTTGGGATAGGTACTTAATGCATAGACGTTATTATTATGTCCCCAATATCGGAAATTTGAATTTGCAGATAATATTCATCAATATCTAATATTATATGAATTATGTGTTTAATATGATGATTATATGAAGAGTTTAAAGATTAAAACTATATAACAGGAAGTAAAATATGGTAATCTTGGGACAATAGGGAATTTTCAAATTGCTGTACTTCGAGAATGTTGAAAATGGAAAAGCTAGAAAGATCAGATCTTGTAATATTCATTCGCCTCAAACATTTGTCAAAAACCATTATTCATAATCTTACCTCACTCAGGCTGTTCAAACGCAGTTGTTCTTTACTACACTCCTCAAAGGGTGTTGAGTAGTCGCAGGAAGACTCCCCAACGACCACAGTCAGGCGATACATCGTTCCATCTTCCGTTGGCTATAATACATGATTCATATGAATATCCATATGTTATATATAATTATAGTGCGATGATGCTCATACTCGTACCGTACGCCTCTGTCCTCTTAGGAAGAGTTATAGTGGAGTATATATATATATATATATATATATATACACAAAATTACATATGATTATAACATAAATTATAATATATATTTGACATATGTATACACATTCACATATAATCAGCAAAAAAAAAGGTAAACTCATTTTTCATAGAATAATCGGCCACAAGTTCCTGTATTATATACCATATTCAAGGTAATATAATTGGCTATCAACCTGGGTAGGTCAATACAAAGATAATGTTTACACATGAGGGAACACATTTGTTTTTCTCCTCCAAGACACACAAGTAAAAATGGCAAAATAAATAAGTTGATATTCATGCTTAAGTGCTCTTCCACATAACAATAAGAAGATAAGACAAACCTATCACAATAAGATACATGAATTAAGTTGCAAAATAATTCTTTGATTTCTCTAATTCATTTTAGGAACTAGATATAAATAAATGCCAAAAGCATATAGGAACAATGAAGAATCTGGGGTCAAATCCAAAGTCATATGAAATAACAGAAGCAATATTTTAAGAAATAATAGAAATGATCATTTGTTTTCAAATTAGGAAAATTCTATATAATATTTAGTTCATAAGTCTCATGAATCCTTAAATTACTAAATAAAAAGAGTGAAATAAAAAAAAAATGTATTGATACAGTTCTATTTATGCCATTACCCCTATGTCTTTTGAAAGTTAAGCTGACAGAAAATGTTTATTTCCCCGTTAGTTTCGCACTTTGTTTTTGTTTTAGGTTAAAAAGAGAAAAAGAGAAAACAAATCGTCTTTTTAAGTATTTCATTCATGTCTGTCATTGTGTTAAACTGCTTGTTATTTTTTTTTGTCATTGTTATCTTGTAAGGTATTGCCAAATGAAAGACATGTCAAATTTTGCAATTTTTATTGTTGTACCTAGGAGGGCGAAAATGGATGCAGTTATTTGGAACATGTCTGCCTATTCACAAATCTGAATGACATGACCAAAGAGAATCCGCCACCAGCTTTGAGATGAATTTGAATGCTCATTGCTTAAATTCGAATGCGCCGTTAGTGAATTTGAATGCTCCGGCAATGAATTAGAATGGCCGGAATTTGAATTTGATTGCTGATTCAGTGCTGCGAGCGTGGAATGCGTGAAATCGAATGCTCGGAGTAGGAACTTGAATGACAAAAGTATGAAATTGACCGGGAAAGCCTACACATTCAACATAATTATGAGGAAAAGAATGTATGAGGACGTATGTCCGTGTGTGCTAACCTGTACTGTAGCCATGGAGGTGATTGTCCCAACTGATGCGATGCGGGGAATGGTCAGCCAGGTGGAGTGACCGGCGTTCTCGTTGGCCTTCTTCAGCGAGGGCCTGGCGAAACGATCGAAGCCCTCGACAGCTTTCTCTAACACTTCTTCGGGCACATTTCCCATAGCAAATGGTTGCTCCCCTATGCCTGATATCAGCTGTGAGGCACATTCTTGATGCAGTATCAACATCACAAGCAGTACACCTAGTAGAACCTTCGGCGAAGGCATGGTGTGTTACTCGCGTGTGGGCACTCTTCACCGCGTAAAGGCCTGCACTTTTTAGCGGTTTCTCGTCTGCGTATGGCGAACTTGCAAATGAAACGCAAGTGTTCTATATTCCATATAAAATGAACATTGACCCACCAATGACAACAAGTGAGTGTAGGCCTACACTGCGCGCATGATTGGTTTTTCTCTACACCCTATCAGAGTTATTCGCTGCTGTTGTTGCTGTTGATGTTCTTTTGTTGTTGTTGTTTTTACGTATTTCTTCTCATAATCTGTAATAGTCCCTCTCGGGGGGAATATGGTACGGATGGTATGAATGAAAAAAAAAAATATTCGCTCTAGTGCCTTTTGAAAATCAATACTCTTTTGAAAGTCAGCCATGTGGAAATAAAAGCTGAATAAACAGATACACACACACATAATGCATATATATTATATATATATACATATAATTATATATATGAAGAGTTTGTTTGCAAAAACCGATAAGTCCATATTTGCCAAATGGAGATATTTGCGATTAAAGGTCAAGAAAAATAAAGAGAATAATAAGAACATTTTTGCTTCGTTTGACCATAACTTAAAAAATATACCTTTATATGACGTAACCAACATATCATTTAAAAGATATTATTTTGTAGTTTATGACAGAGATCGTACTTCAAAATCTTCAAAAATGGACTTATCGGTTTTTGCAAACAAACCCTTCATATATATATATATATATATATATATATACACATATTATAGGCGATGTGCTCTTTTCAGTTAAAAAAAGAAAAACATGAAATGGAGTCTGTACGATGTATTCAGTACCATTTATTAAAAGCAAACAACGCATGTCTAATAATTAAAGATATAACTAATATTTGATTACGTTCTGTCCAATAAAAGAAACATTTCATTTATTTTTTTTTTACAAATCATTTATCATGTTTTCGACACAAATTACATCCCTACTGTAGATATATTTTGATATAATTAATGAGTATAGAAACCAATATTCGAAAATTCAATATGTACAGATTGAACTCTAAATTGTCATTCATGAACTTAAATCATAATCTGCACAAATATAGATATACCCTATTTCACTTTGTTTCACAAACTTGTGAGTTTATTTGTGGAATAGATAACCTGACATTTTATTTAAGGCAACGGCATTTCTAGAGGCGATACAGTCACGAAAAATACAAGCACATGAATGCTACATCATGGTATAATTCTGATCAACAAGTTCCGATCCAAAAATTGGAATACTAGCGACTCAGTTTTTCCTCTTTTAGCACTGTTTAGCAGTGTTTGAAATATGAAATAACCACATTCTTCCCTACAAAACACTTTGCATATGGAAATTAATGGGAGTGGCGACATTCTAACTAGTGTGATAAGTCTTTGTACAAGTCCATAACTGGGATAAACCATTTTGAGGGAGACTCAGTCTCTTGGTAACATGGGATTATTCATCTATTTTATTTCATTATCATTTTTTGTCGGGAGGGGGTGGGCTTTTGTCTGCCTGTTGTTGTTTTTTCTCGCTTTATCTTTTATCCCCCACACACAAAAGAGAGTAGAACCAAAGCCTTCAAACCAAACAATAATCGCTCGATTCTTTACAATAGAATCAGCCCTTCAAAATTCTGAAGCATCAAAATGATATTAATGATGCAAACGAAAAACAAAAAATGGAAAGAAAAAAAAATCAACTAAACAGTATCCAGAAGTGGCAACTGAAGAGTTGCTTAAACCTCCTCTCCTCTCTTTCTCCTTCGCTCTCTCTTTCTCCCTCTCTCTCTCTCTCAAATAATAAAGCCAAAATAACAGAGAATGTAGGCCTAGACATTATGTCATGTTGTCACCCTTTACTTTACAATGGAATTTGTGATTAATATAAGTCCGTGTGATTATGTCAAAAAAAGGACCAGTCCTATTATATGGAAATCTCTCTCCCTCTCTCTCTCACTTTCTCTGATTCTCATATAGGTCAGTATAGAATATATACATGTAGTGTGCTAAAGTAGAATGAAACTTATGTGACAAAAGGGACTGTCAGTTAAGACCATCCTATGGAGTACACAAGCATTCCTAAAATTAAGAAAGTTTGAGAAAAATGGTTATTGATAAAGAGTTTACAGCTAACAAAGACGACATACCTAGCTTCCGTACAAGCAATGTAGTAACTTCTGGTCGCCATTTTTTTTTTCTGTGATAGGACGCAGTGTATAGAGATTGGGAGAATTACATTTTACTGATTAGTTTGCGCGTTCACTATTGTGATATACTTGTAACAAATTGTATACGTAACAAATCTAATCTTACATAGAATAGATATGTGATATCAATGGAGGAAAAATGAGAGTAAAATGTTTAAATGCTCACGAGATGACAATAAAATACGCTAGATATCAAGTGGGTTTTTTTTCAGGAAAATGCTAAAGATTAGGAAATACGACGTTTAATTTCGTGAACTCAGTGGCTCAACTTTTAAAGTTTTGATACCTCGTCTAGATCCGTGTCGCATAGCACTACAAACATGTAGAAAGATACTCATACATATTACAAAGGGCTTATCGCCACTTGACCACCAAACCAGCACGCTGGCTGCTTCTATCGCTAACTCACATTTCAAAACTATTTTGAAGCACTAAAGATTGGGTTTTGTTTCATCTGCAAATGCTAAATAGTGCCTTTAACCGTCACTGTATCTGTTGAGGGTTTTTTCCCATTATTACTTTATCCTGGAATTTGTCCATCTGCAAGGCAAACCTGTGTTGATGTACGTCCCCAAAATCTATACATACATGATGGGAAAACAAACCATCTCTCTAAAAAAAAATCGAGTGAAAATTCTCAGGTGGTGGCGCAAAGGACGTTGTGCAGATTATTTGTCAGAGCGGTCGAACCACTGGATGAAGAGATACAAGAGCAAAGAAATATGATTGAAAAGAAAAAACAAACAAACAAACTATGAAGGAATTTTCAATACAGAATACTCCCGTTATAACGAACAGGTTATCACAAAGTTCCGGTTACAACGCAGTATTCGGGAAGCAACGTTATCCATTCTGTGCTTTTTTATTGTTGATTATTTTGTTCGTTTATAACGAAATTTCGAAATGACGAAAGTAAACTGCCGGTGCCGAGGACTTCGTTATAACGGGAGTCCTCTGTAATGATTTCGCCAAATGGAAACAATCGATTTGCATTTTAAAGGTAAGGTGTTCATAGTAGTACAACGCTAACAACAATAGAGGAAACTAAAATTCTAAATTTAGATTCGAACCTATGTTTTGGATGACTTTGATGAATAAAGTACAATTATCTTTTCAGATCTGTAGCGGTTTGACCAAAATCTCTTAAAGGGGAAGGCTAGTAACTGATCAGTGGGAATCAGTGGAAATGCTGGGAGATGATTGTTCCAATCCTTATGGGATTCATTCAAGAGTTCATTGTATATCTATTGTTGTGTGAAAATGATTTGCTTCAGAACGGTCTCATATTCAAGTAATGTGCAGATTAATGCTCCGTCACTGACCAGGGACGCTAAACTGGAAGCATTAAACTGCACATTACTTGAATATGAGACCATTCTGAAGCAAATCATTTTCACACAACAATAGATATACAATGAACTCTTGAATGAATCCCATAAGGATTGGAACAATCATCTCCCAGCATTTCCACTGATTCCCACTGATCAGTTACTAGCCTTCCCCTTTGAAAAACATGTGTGTAATGTCGACGTCACAGTTTTTCTCTGCAAAGGGTTCACTATTAGGGCCACTGTGTCTGTTGAGGTAACCATTGTTGTCATTATTTTATTATTATTATTATTATTATTATTATTATTATTATTATTATTATTATTATTATTATTATTATCACCATCATCATCATCATGATCATCATTCCTGAAATTTACCTACCCGCAAGGCACAACATATACATCCTCACAACCTATCGCATTCAGGTTGGGAGGGGAAAAGACATTACGTTTTCACGTGTGTGATCGCTGCCGCACGATTTTAAAATAAGTCGATCGTGGTCGTGATTTTTACAAATTTCAGGATTAGTAAGATCGCGAGATAATTCCAGAAGATTATAATACTACAAACAGCACCTCTTAGATTAAGTTATTAATTAAGTTACAATTTGATGAATAGCTAGATATGGAGTTTTCTTCCTTTTTTTTCTTTTCTTTTCAAGTGTACACGTTTCCATTTTTTGACTTGATTTCAAGCTGTCGTGATTTTCTGTCGTATTTTGTATTCATGTTCGTTTCTATCCATTATTAATGGTTTAGAATGAAGACACATATTTACATCATGATATTTGTTGAAGGATCATTTTTAAAAGCCTACTTTTTGCTTCTCATTATTCCGCCACTAACATTATTTGATACCATGCATTTTTGTTTGTTTGTTCGTCTGTTTGTTTGTTTTGTATGGAAACTTTGTAAACAAATTATGATAATAAAATGAATGAAATGAAACAGACGAAATTTTCATTATATATTCCATAGGTTTTGTAGGCTATTTATACGCATTTTTGGATACTGCAGTTGATAACTTGCTAGAACACTGCAATAAACTTAATGGACTCTATATTAGCTAGAGAGGCATTAGTGATTAGTGGCAATTTGTCGGTAGGCGATGCAGTGGTATATAGCGTACTGAAACTATTACTTTAATTCGCAGTACCGTATGTCAAAAAAAAAAAATACAACGGGACCCTCCGCAATGATATCTTTAAAAATAGGGAATCAATCCAAATACAAATTCAGAGTACGAAACTAATAGCCCATTGCCCACATCTTACAGAAAACTCCATTCGATTTCCTTCAGTGGTCAAAGAGAAATGAGGAATTTTGTAGAGGATGTCAAGAATCTCTTCCTTCCAAGTTCTTGTATTCTCACACAAAAGATCGAAGTGCTAAACTTGGAAGAATCCGACTGATGAAATGCTTTACAACTTTCCACATTTCTTTGTGACCGCTTAACCAAATACTTTATCACAAACATAATAGCACACACACAAACAAACAAAAACAAACACACACAAACAAAAACAAACAAACAAAAACAAACAAAAACAAACACACACACACACACACACACACACACTAAGACAGAGACGTAATGGTTAAACCTAAAACAATAGTCACTCGTGGATATCGTGATGAAGTGACTATCGTGATAGTTCCTATGTGTGCATTGATTGTTCATGGGTACCAACCCCCCCCCCCCCCCAAACAACAACAACAACAACAACAACAACAACAACAACAAGCAAACAAAGAAACAAACACGCACAAAGTTCTACAAACAGTCCTGAATCCCACAGGGTGGATTAATTTGGGAAGCCAACCTGTTGCGCTACACCTCATTACAGCTAAAATCCTGTGGTTCGAGATCCTTGGGAGGCTGCATCCATGTTCGGTACCAGATTTGCATTTCGCATTGGTATGTGGCCTGGTTGTTAGAGTGGGAAAACAACGATATTATGGTTAAATATACACGAAAAAAAAAGTCAACATACAAATAAAACGCTGACACTAAAAGTCTGTAGTGATGAAATAAAGAAATATTTGAAATAAAAGGAGATATGTAAAACGGAAGTAGCCTATCCACTTCACCCCAACCCACCCCCCGAAAAAAGTGCATTTATGTGTTAATAATGAGAATAAAATCCATTCAATTTTACTTCAGTCCATCGCGAGTGCACCCAGGCAATTCACGATCAGGCGCCTGCCATTATGATAGCGTCAGACCAGTTGTCCGGGGTGGCGGTGCGCGCGTCCGGGGTCAACCCACTAGACCGACTACCATGTGTCATAACAACCCATTGATCGTATCCTACAGCCCATGAGTTCGACACTACGCAACTAACGCCCATAAGACCGACATTGGGTAAAATAAGCCCACGAGTTCGACAGGTTTAATGTTTTGGTCTCGTGGATCCGTTGTTTGCTAAACTCATGGGCACCGCTGTAATCATTCGTGGGGTGCATAAAACTTATCGGCTGTATGACTCGTGGATGTGGGGAAGACGAAGGAAGCGAGGTGTCTACAAGGTAGCACAAACCCCAAGCACTTTCTGATCTGGAGATTCTTCCGTCTGAAACCTCTAGCAAACGGGAGATTCTAAGTTGATAACAGTGCGCGAAGCGCGAAATTCCTTGCGGCCGGGGTCCAGTCTAGGGTTCTAGATGCTCTCTCGTGCTATCTAAGGCTTATTTTTCAACATACGATATAGCAATAAGTAAGAAATCCTTTACAACGGGAGACACAGAGTCAGGGCGGGAGAAATCAAATCTCAAGCGGGAGAACGGGAGATTGTGCAAAAATGGGCTTTCGGCAGGAGATCTCCCGTCGAAAGCGACAGAGTTGGAGTCTCGGGGGGGGGGGGGGGGTGGACAATGTAGCCCCATGACATAGATTATAATAATTAAGCATGGGGCAGTGCGTGCGCGCTGCCTCACCTCCCTCATGCTAGATGGGCCCGATGCCTTGTGTGATATCTCTTATGTGTTGTTAGGCACATTGCTACTTCAGTCAGTTGAACCAGCCAGACTAATTCGTAGAGGGAAGAGATCACTCGTTATTCACGATCCATACTCCCGCAAGTCCAGATACTGGACGATTTTAATCGTCCACATTCCCCACACAAACACACGCATATACACACGCATCCACCCACACAATGCGCCCAACCGCTGATTGCGACACTCCACCAATTGGTACTCCCGAAAAGGAGGGGTGAATAATTGTGTGATACAGTGTACATACAATGTACAGACACCATCAACGTACGTCCGTACGTACGCGGGTACACTGCATACGAATACAGTCCAGGAAGTGGACTATAAAATAGTAGTGTAGTAGTGTTGCCCGTACAATCAATACACCATTGGTTTCTTCGTAATGCAGTATGATTATTACATTTCCGGACTTGAACATAGATGACGCTGTTCAGCATTTCTTAATGAAGTGATATCTGCTTCAAGATACTTCACCTTTGCTGTGGTTTATTCATGGCCCCGATTTCAACCAAGCTGGCAATTCATAGAAAATGAATCAATAACATTAAAACATCTGTCAGCTGGATCACGTTGTAGTGTGTGTGTGTGTGTGTGTGTGTGTGTGTGTGTGTATGTGTTGTGCGTGCGTGTGTGTGTGTGTGTGTGTGTGTGTGTATAGGGGGTTGGTAAAGGGCTTGTTCATTGCTTTTCTGTTTCTTAAGTGTCTCGAAATGGCATTTACTGCAACTACAAACAAACAAACAATCAAACAACAACAACAACAAAAAATCGTTACCTTATAGCTGATTTAGGATAATACTGAGAGTTAAGAACATTATTTATCATGAATGACACAGCAACTGTGTTAATTACATTTATGTCATTAGTATTGATTGTTTTCCTTTTAAATGACGTCCCATAAAATTTGATTTTGTTAACGGTTCTTCATATTGTGTTGTAAACGTGATTCACAAAGGATGATTTTTAAACATTTCTATATAGCATCACGACACTAATGAGCCATGTCAAGGCATGACATTTAATCTCGGATTTTTGGTTATTAGGTGATCCGAATATCCTTCGGATCACCTTCTGTATCTGTACTGATTGTTTATTTCTGGACAAAAGTTGTGCAGAGGTTAGCTCAGAAAGTGCATTGCCTCTCAATGTCAAAATTACACCATACATGCATCATGTCGCAAAGACGACAGCGCAAGTAAAATCACAGTGATCAGTCGACCGTGACGTCACTATGACGTCATTATATGAAAACACATTTTCACGCATATCTCATTAATGGAATGGAATATTTCGATGAAATTTACGTCACATATATTTCAAATCATGTGGATTTTATTCATATTCTCAAAATTTATTTTAATCTCAAAGCGCGCGCGTACGCGCGCGTTGAAATATTTGTTTGCTCAAATCGAGCTCAAATTCTTTTTGCACACGTTTCAGATCATTTGGAGTATTTTTTGAAAAATTGAAAAAAATTGACGGACGCGTACGCGCGCGCACATATTCGCACCCACAGCTAATATGAAATAGAAATTTTCAATTTTTTCACACGGATCGGATGCCCGAAATGTCAAGGAATATTTCTACCAAGTTTCAAGTCGATCCGTTTCAATATGACGTCATACGGGCCCGTCAAATTCAAAATTCCGCGCGTGCGTCAATGGGGATACACAGTGCAACTATGCCAAAAAACCGCCAATTTTAAATTCGATTTTACTCGTCAGGATGGATTAAAAAAAAATAAAATGATTAAAAGATATCAAATTTCTTAATAAAGTAAAAAAAAGTAAATTTTCAAAATGACGTCATCAAATTTCAAGTTTACTCGAGCGTATCTCACTTATTCTTAGCTGATTTTCACCCAAATTTCAATATGTTGTAGCTTATGAAATGTTCTTTCATAAGTGTAATAACACAATTTTGATTAGATGACAACATCACCTCGAAAAAATTGATTGAAGGTAACCTTGTCAAATTTGACCAGTTTACGTGTAATCTCAATGGGAGTGCAATTTTTATGGAAATGAAAATTGACATGACTATCTTTATCGAGCACCAGCTCACTTATGCTTCAGTGAATTTCTCTAAGATTTTAATATGTTGTAGCTGAGACGTAGGGCTCTCGTAAGTGTGCCCTTCATTTTTTCATACGTTGTCGGGATCACGTGAAAAAACTTGGTTGAAATTAAAGTTTATCTTCGATGTATTGAAATATTTCTTTCTTTTGCAACTTCATGTGCAATAACTCAAGAAAAACATACCCTATCACCACCATATTTTGCACATGTTTAGTTCATGTCACGAACATTATTTCATAAATTAACAACTACTTGATCAGACGCCATCTTGGGTATGTAAATTAGGGTCAAAAGGTCATTGATGTTTCATTCTGTATCTTGGTGAATACATGTCCTATCTTTCCCATATTTTGCACACACAAAGACCATGTTACAAGAATCATTTCACAAAATAACCACTTTTTGCTCAGATGCCATCTTGTCTGTGCAAATTGGGGTCAAAGGTCATATGTACTTCTTTCTGTATTTTCGTTATGACGTGTTATCTCTATGGGAAGGTATTTCTTTAGATGTGTAAATTGACATGATTGTCTTTATCGAGCACTAGCTCACTTACCCTTCTGTGAATTTCTCACATATTTTAATATGTTGTAGCTAAGACTTTGTGCTATCGCTACGGTGCCCTTCATTTTTCATACGATGTCGGGATCACGTTAAAAAACTTGGTTGAAATTAAAGCTTATCTTCTATGAATTGAGATATTTCTTTCTTTCTGCTACTTTCTTTGCAATAACTCAAGAAAAAAAAAAAAAACCTATCACCCCCATATTTTGCACATGTTTAGTTCATGTCACGTACATTATTTCATTAAATAACAAATACTTAATCGGCCAACATCTTGGGTATGTAAATTAGGGTCAAAGGTCATAAATGTTTCATCTTGTATCTTGGTGAATACCTGTCCTATCTTTCCCATATTTTCCACATGTATAGACGATGTCGCAAGAATCTTTTTACAAAATAACCACTATTTCGTCAGATGCCATCTTGGGAGTGCAAAGGTGGGTCAAAGGTCATATGTACTAGTACTTGTTGCTGTTTCTTCGTTATACAGAATTTGGTACCAAACATGGCAGATATGACTCCCTTTGCTAAATGAGAATCCAAACATCACACGGCCAATGTCTCTAAACACAGATGAAACTTGTATGGTCATGCCTATTGCGATCAGTACTCGAATCATTGATAAAAAAAAATCGGATCACCTTAATTTGTCAGTGATGACAAATTACAATCTCTCGTTTTACTTTTACCTTTCTTGTCATTCTTATTCTTCCTTTTCGTTATTATTGATATTCTTCTTCTTATTATTATTATTATCATTATTATTATTATCATTATTATTATTAGGTGATCCGAGTATCCTCTCGGATCACCTTCTGTATCTGTACGGATTCTTTGTTTGGTTCTTCTTCTTCTTCTTCTTCTTCTTTATTTCTGGACAAAATTTGTGTAGAGGTTAGCTCAGAAAGTCCTCGTCCTATCAATTTCAAAATTATACCATATATGTATCATGTCCCAAAGACGACAGATCTAATGTATAATACTGATCAGTCGACCGTGACGTCACTATGACGTCATTATATGAAAACACATTCTCAATCATATCTCATTAATGGAATAGAATTTTTCAATGAAATTTATGTCACATATATTTCAAGTTATGCGCATTCTACTCATATTCTCAAAATTCATATTTTCTCTTAAAACGGGCGCGTACGCGCGCGTTGAAATATTTGTATGCTCAAATCGAGCTCAAAATTTTTTTGCACACGTTTCAGACCATTTGGAGCATTTTTTGAAAAATTGAAAAAATCTGACGGACGCGTACGCGCGCGCACATATACGCACGCACAGCTCATACGCAATGAAAATTTCCCGTTTTTCCACTTTGCTCAAATGTCTGAAATGTCAAGGAATATTTCTACCAAGTTTCAAGTCAATCCCACTCAAAATGACGTCATACGGGTCCGTCAAAGTTGAAATTCCGCGCGCGCGTCAATGGCGATATACAGTGCAACAATGCCAAAAAACTGCCAATTTTAAATCCGATTTTACTCGTCAGGATGGACGGTGACTTCCCATTTTCTTTACATATTCTGAAAGCTGATGAGTTGTACATGTTATTTCATGGGTTGGCAATGCTGGAAAAATGATTAAAATATATCAAATTTCTTAATAAAGTTAAAAAAGTAAATTTTCAAAATGACGTTACCAAATTTCAAGTTCATTCAAGCATATCTCACTTATTCTTTAGTTGATTTTCGTCCAAATTTCAATATGTTGTAGCTTATTAAATGGTCTTTCAGATATATAATAACAACATTTTGATTGGATGACGGCATCACCTCGTAAAAATTGATTAAAAGTAACATTGTTAAATTTGACCAGTTTACGTGTTATCTCTATGGGAGTGCAGTTTTTCTGGAAATGAAAACTGACATGACTATCTTTATCGAGCACTAGCTCACTTATGCTTCGGTGAATTTCTCCCATATTTTAATATGTTGTAGCTGAGACTTTGGGCTATCGTGAATGTGCCCTTCGTTTTTTCATACGGAGTCGGCATCATGCCCAAAAACTTGGTTGAAATTAAAGCTTATCTTCCATGTATTTTCATATTCCTTTCTTTCTGCAACTTTCTTTGCAATAACTCAAGAAAAACAAGCTCTATCAGCCCAATATTTTGCACATATTTAGTTTATGTCACGTACATTATTTCATAAAATAACAACTACTTGATCGGGCACCTTCTTGGGTATGTAAATTAGGGTCAAAGGTCAAAAATGTTTCATCCTGTATCTTGGTGATATGTCTTATCTTTCCCATATTTTGCATACGTAAAGACCATGTTACAAGAATCATTTCACAAAATAACCACTTTTTGCTCAGACGCCATCTTGTCTGTGCAAAGTAGGGTCAAAGGTCATATGTACTTCTTTCTTTATCTTCATTATGACGTGTTATCTCTATGGGAGGGAATTTTTCTAGATGTGAAAATTGACATGATTGACTTTATCGACGACTAGCTCAATTACCCTTCGGTGAATTTCTTCCAGATTTTAGTATGTTGTAGCCAATGTAATACTCTTTAAGTTTTGTTAATCAAAGTTTTAATCGGATGATGTCTTCACCACGTGAAAATGGATATAATGTAACCTTGTCAAATTTAACCAGTTTACGTGTTATCTCTATGGGAGGGAATTTTTCTGGAAATGAAAATTGACATGACGGTCTTTATCGAGCACTACCTCACTTACTCTTCTGTAGATTTCTCCCAGATTTTGATATGTTGTAGCTGAGACTTTGGGCTATCATCAGTGATTCTCCATTTTTTCATACGACGCCGAGATCACGTCCAAAAACTTGGTTGACATCAAACTTATCTTCGATGTATTTAGATATTTCTTTCTCTCTGCAACTTTCTTTGCAATAACTCAAGAAAAACAGCCCCTATCACCCCCATATTTTGCACATGTTTAGTTTATGTCACGTACATTATTTCATAAAATAACAACTACTTGATCAGACACCATCTTGGGTATGTAAATTAGGGTCAAAGGTCATAAATGTTTTAACCTGTATCTTGGTGAATACATGTCCTATCTTTCCCATATTTTGCACACGCAAAGGCCATGTTACAAGAATCATTTCACAAAATAACCACTTTTTGCTCAGATGCCATCTTGGCTGTGCAAAGTTGGGTCAATGGTCAAATATACTTCATTCTGTATCTTCGTTATAGTGTATACCGAATTTGGTAACAAAGATAGCAGACCTGACTCTCTTTTCTAAATGAGAATCCAAATATCACACGTCCAATGTCTCTAAACACAGTTGAAACCTATATGGTCATGCCTATTGCGATCAGGACTCGAATCATTGATTAAAAAAAATCGGATCACCTAATTTGTCAGTCTTGACAAATTCCAAGTCTAGTTATCATTATTATTATTATTATTATTATTATTATTACTGTTATTATGATTATTATTGATATCATGATTATCATTTTTATCACGGGACCGCACTTAACTCACAAAAACCCTCATCAAAGTGCAAAATAAGTCTATACCCCCTGCCAAATATTGAGGAGATTAGCCTAAACTAACTCATCGTGTTACCAGTTGTATAATGTGGTGTATTGGCTGGTTTGACTTTTAATGTGCATATTATGTTGTTAGCTACATAGATCACGCGCTGTTTCATTGTTGAGAGTACGAAGAGATATAAGCTTGGATTACGTGTCTTGTCCATAATGTTTTCCACTTGAACTTTTTTTGCCTGTCTTCTATTGTTATTCTTCTATTTATAATTTGTTTTAACAGAATAATCAGCATCGACCATTAGACATTAGGAAAGTTCATTAAAGCGTTACCAGTGATACAACACTTGCTACAAAATAGGAAATATTCTTGAGGTTATGAGGGATGACATTCCATATTTTTGGGTCATTTTGATTACGATTTTTTGATCAAAATTTCTCAAAATGAAAAATTGGAGTTAAGTCATTTAAGATTTTTTCATTACAAATTTCTTTTATTCACTTGTGATGTTTCACTTTGTTCAATTTTGAAGATATTGTTACCACATGAGAGTAAGTAAGAGTAGGCGATTATTACCTCGCTCGGGCTGCTCAAATGCAGTTGGTCAGTTCCACACTCCAGGATAGGCGTTGAATAGTCGCAAGAAGACTCTCCAACTACCAGAGTCAGATAAAACAGCTTGCCTTGTACTGTCTTTTAATGAATGTATGTACAAAGAGGAGAGATGGGTAGAGAGAGAGAAAAAAAAAACAAGGGGGGGGGGAACAGAGATGAACATTATCGACATGTATTCAGTCAGCATAATCTTCAATGTACTTCCACAATAATTATGTTCGATGATGCTAGGTAGACAACAGTTAAGGGGATGGTATAGTGTTTGGGGAGATGAAAAAGTATAGAGCATACCATTTTAAGAGTACTTCAAAGTTTAATAGATGAAAATTGGTTTTGGAATCGCTGAGACATCCAAAAACAAAGTAAAACAAAGCGATCCTAATAAAAGGTGGGTCCCGCTTTTTTTTATAATGAATGCTTTTTTTATCTCGGGTATTTTAAAACCAATTCAATTAAATAAACGTTGATTCCCTCTTGGCATTACATGATCTTTCATATTTCATGAAAGGTTTCTCATTATCTCACCATATAGAAACCTGAAGTTAGGTCTTATCGAAAACTATACGCGCCCTGTAAACATAAAACTATAATTATTTTACAGTGTATTTTTGGTGCTGCACAAACAAGGATATTCTGATGCTGATGCTGATGCTGAAAAAAAAAAATCCTTTTAACAATACTGTTGCTTATTTTACCCTACTTTTTTAGTTTGACTTCATCAAAGAATAATCAGGAAGAATTTCAGATACGGATCGACACTACGACATAGTGTTCCTTAAAATAAAACTAACAACAAAACAAACAAATAAACAAACAAAACACATTCGATAAAGGTTTCTAGTTACACTAAAGAAATTCGGATATTGTGGATTGACTTCAACTTTGAAATGTCATATTTTTTATCGTAAAAATATTTTAAATAAAAATTATCTCTCTGAAATAATATGTGTTTGGAATGAGGAGACAAAGATACGAACAGGAAGCATATTATATGCCTCTTGAACAGTTGTAACTAACAAACGCTAAAATATCAAATGAGGGGACCCACAGGGATGTTTATCAGGTACGATCTTGTTTATTGTTAATAATATAAATATTTTTTAATATCTTTGCGGATGACTCAAATTATTTTCTTTTTCTAATCCTCTAACCCTTTTAAATGCAATAAACTAAGAATTAGAAAATTTCGCCGAATAGATAAAAGGAGATAAATTATCACTTAATCTTCAGAAAACAAAATGCTCTTTAGAAACTCTATAGAAGCACCACCTGTTGATATATTTGTATATATATCATATATATATATGTTTTTTGTATATGCTACTACCCTGGAAAATGTTTCTCACGTTGAATTCCCCGGAAGAACAATAGCTAATAAGCTTTCAGGGAAATTTGATATTGACAGTAATATTATGCAAAACTATTTCACGAATCATTGGTATAGTTATAGCAAACCTAAATGTTGTCTCCCTTTATCGTCTCTGCTTACATTACATTAATCCCTAATATTGCCTTATTGAAAGTATGGTATTTTCGCTTGGGGGAATACTTATCAAACACTCCTAGATAAATTACTTCTGTTACAAAAGAAGTGACTCTTTATCATTGTCATATTCCATTTGTTGTCTCATACTGACCCGTTATATTTTGAACATAGAATATTGAAATTTGAAGATTAGGTATTGAGGAAAATTTCTAAATAATAATCTGATAAAGATAATCTTCCAAATATATTTGAACAAATGTTTCGAAGAAATCAATCCATTAACAATTATCAAACAAGGCGATAGAAGGAATTTCCTTTGCCATTTATGAGACTTCCGCTGGCTCAAAACACCTTCATTTACGATAAGCCAAAGTATTGGAACTCACTTCATAACAATATGATAACAGCTAAAACTTTGAACTCGTTCAAGAATAAGTTGGAAGTTATTTAAATGAAATCTTATACTATACAACCGAATAAGGTTCGTTTCATTATCTCAATCAAATCATAATTTCTTTAAATATCAAACTATTATATATATTATACAATATATTATAGAGGAAAATAATTTGTCTGACACATGTCCTCCTCAGATTGTTGTAATTGTACAGAAAAAAAAAATCTCCTTATTTTAGGAGAGCTCTTCTGCATTCTTACCGGTATGATTCTATGTACTCATTATTCTTTGAAATAATATTTAACCAGGTTGCATTTTATCATTATACTTTTGCATCATGGAATCATGTTTACTTGTGTCCACGATGGCACATGTTGTATACAGTGTAGTTTTATTTATTACATATATTTCCCTTCACAATTTGATCTTATGTCAGTTGACAGTGGTTCCTTTGATATTGTAATTCCTTATTCGTTCTATCTTGTATTTTCTGGGTGTCCCGTATGGTACAAGTTTGCTATTTAGTGGGATTCTCAATTTCTATTCCCATCCTTATCTAATTTGTATTATGCACAAAATGAAATAAAATAATGTTTTATTCATTTTGTTACTCATCACCACATGTATTTTGTTAATTTACGTTTTTGCAACTATTACAAATAATCATGTTCTGCTGATACATTGCATATGATTTGCTCTGTTTATTTGATGGAAATGAAATGAAATTCAAACTTTGAAACAAATACCGTAGAAAAACAACGACGTCAAAACACAAAGTGCATGTAAACTGTTCCAAGAGTCGGTTTTACTTGCGCAAAACCGTCTCATCAAGTCAGCGTTTTCATGTACATATCGTAAAATATTGATATTATACGTAAACATTTATAGATATGTAAGACGAAAATGTTTACATACAGTACCTGTTCTTTAGCTGAAACGAGGCGGGGAGCGGTTAGCCATGTGGAGTGACCTGCCTCCTTGTTGGCCTCCTCCAGCCGTTCCCGAGCACGACGCTCGAAGTCATCGACAGCTTCCCGTACCACGACTCCCGGCACATGGCCCAGATCAACGGGTTGTGGCCCCGATATTTCCTGCGAGACACCACATTTCTGCTGAAGTAGTATTACTATCACCTGCAGTACACCTAGTAGACACTTCGGCGAAGGCATACTGCTTTATCCCCGTTGTCGCTGTTCACAAGCACTCTGATGCAACACTTCTGTCTGTTTAAAGGCCTATTTTGCTTATGTGTATTACCATGTGCGTGTGGCCAGATTGTCGATTAAATGCTGATGTTGATGATCTATATCGCAAAATTAGATCAATTCAACGTCAATGCCCAAAATATCGACAAACAAGTGAAGGCCTATAATGTACGCCACGGATGCACAAGAATTATGTTCACTCAGCCTCATCGGATTTCAGTCGTTGTTTTCTTTCTCGTTTTCCCCTCATTATCTGCCCGTCGTTTTGTACCCCTCCCTGAATGGAATTATGCACGGCCGGTTTACAAAAAGAAAAAATAATGAAGAAATAAAATGATAACAATCAAGATTAAAAGAAAGAAACATGAGATTCGACTAATAGTGCTTTTCATATCAACACTCTATGTTAATGCCTATAATGAAGGTAAGCCAGGTGAAAATAACTATTATGAAGAGCTTGCTTTCAGCAGGCGCTAAATCCATTTTTTCAATATTGTAGTAACAACTACTTCATTTTGCGACTCAAACTTTAGTTTAAAGATAAACTGAGCTTATTCAACACACCTTTCTTGAGTGTGTGCTTTCTTTCCAATATTTAGTAGGTTGTAGGGGAAACCGTTTGATTTGAGTCAAAGGGCCTACATCATTTTAAAGCTTAAAGTCTGCTCTTCCATAATACAGTTATGCTCTTCACGAAAAATTTATGTCTAGCGACTTTTTGTTATTTTTATGATGCAGGGTCACATATAGAAACAAAACCGTAATGAATTGACCGGTATGGAAAATGAAGGCATACAGATTAAAAAAATATGTGGCGAGGGCGAGACTGATAAGCTCCTTCAAAGCATGTATGGGTTTTATTGTGTTGTTTTGTTGATTTTCTTTAGTTAATCTTTATCATCCCTGAGGATCTAATGGCCTCAAAGCCAGACAATTTTTGTAAACAGGCAATAATCGACCTGACGTCACAATAGATAATTGCCTTTGTATGTAAAGCTGAAAAGGAAAAAAAATGTCCTCGAAAAAAAAAAAGAGGGAGAAAGAAAGACTCAACACGAGGTTGAATGTGGTACCTACAACAACGCTTTTCTTTTCGAAACCCTAGTCTTAACCTCCCCCCCCCCCTTTCTCAAACATCCAAGGCAAAATGCTTATTGTAAACACAATGTAATCACCCATGACTTTACAGCGGAATTTCTTATTGATATAAGGAACAGTGGCGTATCTAGGGGGGGCAAGGGGGACACGTGCCCCGGGCGCCGCTCCTTGGGGGCGCAAAAAAACGGAAAAAAAAAAAACGAAGAAGAAGAAGAAGGAAAAAAAAAAGAAAAGAAGAAGAAGGAAAAAAAAATCGCCCGGAAGGGGGGAGGGAAAATGTTGGGGGGGGGGGGGGGGGGGGGGCGGAAAACCAAATCAAACAAGATAAAAACTACACATGATGATGACGCTGACAAAATGACAATGTTTACTGTGTTCACACAAAAATTCCATGTTCTGTGAGCTGAAATACAAATATTTTCGGCTCGTTCGCTGCGCTCGCTCGCCAAAATTTATATAAAAAAGAAGGTAAGAACAAAACGTGATGATGACAAAATGACAGTGTCTATTGTGTTCACACATGTAATTTTATATTTAGCAGGCAAAATGTTTCACGGAGCAGCGGCTGCAATTTCTTTCGTTCTGAAGCGATCGCCAATTGGATCAAAAGAAGGCGCCAACGGTTTCGAACATTGTACGGGGGGGGGGGGGGGGCGCAAAAAAAAACCCGAATCAAACAAGATAATAACAAAACGTAATGATGACGCGGAAATATACAAATTTCGGCTCACTCGCTCGTAGTAATTTAGATTATTTTTTCAAGTCCTCAGTTTGTCGGTATAAATCGTTATCTATAAAGCCGTCACTATTATCTTGATTAGAATATTATAAGATTTAATAAGCAAAAAATGACAAGAGTTTCATGATTTGTAAGCTGAAATACAAAAATTTTCGGCTCGCTCGCTGCGCTCGCTCGCCAAAATTTGTATAAAAAAAGAGAAGAAGATAAGAACAAAACGTGACGATGTGCGGACAAAATGACAATGTCTATTGTGTTCACTCATGTCTTTTTATAATATTTAGCAGGTAAAATGTTACACGGAGCAGCGTCTGAAATTTCATTAGTTATGAAGCGATCGCCGATTTTATCAAAAGAGGACGCCAACGGGGGAGGGGGCGCAAAAAAAAAAAAATAAGAAAAAAAAAAACAACGTAATGATGACGCAGAAAAATTTCGGCTCACTCGCTCGTACTATAATATAGAGTATTTTTTCAAGTCCTCGCTTTGTTGGTATAAATCGTTATCTATAAGGTCGTCACTATAATTGTGAGATTTAATTAGCAAAAATAGACAAGAATTTCATGTTTTGTAGGCTGAAATACAAAAATTTTCGGCTCGCTCGCTGCGCTCGCTCGCCAAAATTTATATTAAAAAAGATAAGAACAATACGTGATGATGACGAGGACATAATCATATACAAATTTCAGCTCACTCGCGCGTACTAATGTAGAGTATTTTTTAAAGTCCTCAGTTTTTTGGTATAAATCGTTATCTATAAGGCCGTCACTATATCTTGTTTAGAATTGTAAGATTTTGTAAGCCAAAAATGACAAGAATTCCATGTTTTGTAAGCTGAAATACAAAAATTTTCGGCTCGCTCGCCGCGCTCGCTCGCCAAAATCTATCAAAATTCATTACATTTAAATCACCCCTCAAAAGATCCCTTTTAAGTGCTTGAAAAAGCATCATGTGGACCTTGTTTAAAGTCCTATACCGGGATGGGGTTGGGGTTGAACACTTTTTCAGAAATTAGGGGCGCAATTTTCGTGCTTGCCCCGGGCGCCGTTTTCCCTAGATACGCCACTGATAAGGAAGCATGATTTATGTCAATATAAGGAAATAAAGCCATAACAAAATAACAAAATAAAACAAATCAAAGGTGAAAACTACAAAGCCTTTTGACTGTTATGTTCCACATTCGCAGCCCAGGCTCAGTCGGCTGTACATAATAATTATGTGCGGATGGAATATTCCGCTCAAACGCACAAATCAGCCCAGCAGGTCGATGGCCAAACGGAATGCCACAATACAATAAAGAAACTGATTCTCGCGATTCGATTCATGTCGCATGCAACTTGTATATTATATATGAAGAGTTTGTTTGCAAAAACCGATAAGTCCATATTTGCCAAATGGAGATATTTTCGATTAAAGATCTAGAAAAATAAAGAGAATAATAAGAAAATTTGTGTTTCTTTTGACCATAACTTCAAAATTGTACCTTTATATGTAGTGACCAATATATAATTTAAAAGGTATTATTTTGTACTTAATGCCAGAGACTGTACTTCAAAATCTTCAAAAATGGACTTATCGGTTTTTTGCAACCAAACTCTTCATAATGTACATATTGAGTGACTATCAAACTGTGCTAGTGGATTTTCACCTACCTCTAGTTGATCTCGTACTTATTTTTATCGACGATCTATCATTTACATTGGTCCTATGGATATACCCTGTGGAATTCTTAGTCTCTCCTGCGTAGTGTGCAATTCGTAATGCTGGCTCTATGAATGAATAATCTTAGGTCAGCTAAAAATGAGGGACATCTCCTTTCTGGCTGCTTCCTACCATATCATAAATACTGTCAAGAGCGTTGACCTATTCATACCTAACTGTAATTGTATTTTTTTTTTATACTGTCTACTGATTTGTATCCGTATATATATTGATGTATGTACTTGTTTTTTTTATATATATGTTCCTTGCTTTGGTGATATAAAGAAACTTGAAACTTGGATTTGCAAGTACACTCTAAGGGTGCGTTCGAACGCTCCTAGAGTGTACTATACCGTACTGTACCGAGCCAAAAGTGGACCACTTCCCGATGTGCTCCAAAAGCGTATATTATTATAATATACCAAAAGCGTACCAAAAGTTCGCTGTAAAGCATGTGCGTATCATGTGCAGACGTCACAATGCAAAAGCAACATCACTCTCTTTGTTCGGGACACTGTACGCCAACCTCTGGATCTGGCACATTCATGCAGGGCTTCGAAAACCCTGCCCCATATTAAAGGCCATCGTGCCCCCCCCCCCCCCCCCCCCGCCACAAAAAAAAAGAAGATAATATTCAATGAAAATAATAATAATGGTGATAATAATATTAATGATAATAATAATATGATAATAGTAATGCATAAAATTATTATCTTTATAATTACGCCCATCAGCCTGAACAATATAGCGTAATAATGATAAAGAAGTAAAACCGAAAATCCACAAATCACTATTCAAACGTCATCCCCTGGGTCTGGCACATTGTGCATCGTTTCGAAATGCCCCCCCCCCCCCCTATATTATCGATAATCTTTACCCTCCCCCCCCCCCCCCAAAAAAAAAAAAAGTGAAGTTCTGGCACATTATGCAATGCTTCGAAGTGCCCCCCCCCCCCCCCCAAAAAAAAAAAAGAACAAACAAACAAACAAAAACAAAAACAAAAACAAAAACAAAACAAAACAAAACAAAACAACAACAACAACAAAAACGTGACCACTGTCGCCAACAGCAACAAAAAAGATCTGACACCTTTTGCACCACTTCAAAGTGCCCCCTCTATGTTAAAGTTCTCCCCCCCCCCCTACCGCCAACAACAACATTAACAACAACAAAAATCTGGAACCTTCTGCACCTCTTCAAAGTGCCCCAACCCTCTATATAATTATTTACATATTCTTGCCCCCCCCCCCCCCCCCTCCCTTCCCGGCCCCCAAGCACCACTACCCCCAACTACACCACCACCACCACCAACAACAACAACAGCAACAACAACAACAACAACAACAACAACAACAACAACAACAACAACAATATCATGGGTCTGGCTTGCACACTCTGAATAACTTGTCACATCACATCACACCCCCTTGGTCTGGCATACTTTTATCACATCACACCACACCCCCTGAGCAATGATTGGACAATAACCAACTTTTTTTTTTCACAGCTATTTATCAATGCGGTGGTTACGCTTATTCAATGACGTACACTTCTACATGAATATTCATTGTTGTGCAAGTATCATAAAACAAAGCAAATCAACTCATTAGTGATTTTGAATCTAGTGTCATTCGAATTTTGTTGTGCAAGTATCAAAACAAAACAATTCAACCCAAGTTAGTGATTTCGAATTTAGTATATCAATCTTATCGATACAAAATGATGCAGATGAAGATGATATTGATGATGACAACGGTGAAATTAAAGAAATGGAATGAATGACCATGCAAAGCCGAAAACTGAATTTCCAGCAGTTAAAAGTTTCCTGTATATGAGGTTGACTATCATGAACTTGACTGGCGCCATAGAGCTCTATATTACAGCTCTATGACTGGCGCACAACTCGTGGGTCGTGTGGAACAGCTCCGTGCAGTCAGTGCACACATTCTTTGAGACGAGGTTGCTGGTTTCGTAACACACAGCGCGCGCTATTTATGTAAACAACCAAATTGAGCATGCTATTATTCGCCGCATCTTCTATGCATGCTTTACGGTATACAACGTTACGTTCCGTTGAGCGTGATCAGCTGTGAGATCGAATGACTGTTCACCTTGTACACGTAACCGTTACAGACTGACATCCTTCGGAGAACTTTTCCTCACTCTTTGTTGTATGTTTACACCAAGAATTCCGATGTTAGGAATCAAATCATTTTATAAGGTCTCCGATATCGATATGGCACCACCAGCGAATTCACGGTCGAAGCGATTGCTGAATCAAGCGCCGGAGGAGGCATGCAAATCGTCATCGCCCCCGAAAAGACGGCGGGTAAGTCGGCTCAGCTGTGCAGTGACGTGCATGCGTAACAGGCTGCTGAGTTGTCTGTTCATTTCAGTTTAGCTCGGGTCAGTTTCAGTTAATATCCAGAAACATTCGCATAAATTCAGGGACTAAAATCACACACACATCATGTAAAAGAACATAAACTAGTGTGTGCAGAGGTTTGCACTGCTTGTGTATCAATATCCAGTTTTGGACGTTGCTGAGTATCGATATCCACGTAGGCCTAGTCGTAGAAGTTGCAACTTCAATTAACAATTTCTGTTTTGAAATTTTTGTAACCAACCTACTCAAATTAGATTAGAGTGGGGATAGATAGTATTTGACGCTATTTCAAAATTTAATAAATATAGAGGGGGTCTAAATATTGCTAAGCTTAATAGGGGCCTATCCGTCCTGGCCTGGGTTCAGCCTAACTGCGTTCGGTCTGCTGTAAATTGTTCTACTAGGCCTGTACTAGTCTTCACATAAAATATGATACATGCACCAGTGCAGTGTTGACCTTTAAACAAGACATTTTTCATTAAGCTACTAGAAGTCTGATGGTGCTATGTGGAGGAGTCTGGTAGAACTCTAAAGGTTATATGATTCTATATTGTCCATGAATAGATCGAGATCTTATGCTTTGAGCGCAAGGGAAAGATGGTGTTTTCATCGTATCTGCCTTATCAATAATAGGGAGTGAAAAAGGAACAGGGGACCAGCGAAATGGATGTCAAACCCCTCCCCACCGTCAATGCCAGACGCTCCACCAGGATTTCAAAGCAAGTGAACACACTCCGTGCAGAGAAGGAAAATTCGAAAAAGGTGGTGAAGAAAGAGGAGGTCGAGGAAGAAGAAGAGGAGGGTGAGGAGCATCCAAAAGTAAGTGGATCTCTCGAAAACCACCTTGGTTTGGGAAAGAACAGATGAAATTGTGCTGTGTTTTTTAAAATATTCAGAGGTTACGGTGTCCAAAGGAAGGCTTGTTTCCAGGGTTCTTCCTTTTCAATGACACTGTTGGTATTGTCATTGATCAATGTTTTAGAGACATGAAGGTCCTCATCATATAACCCTGTAGTGTTGATGATGCATCCTTGATGATGAAAATTTTTAAAGGGGGAGCTTAAGTTGCTAAATGATGTTACCTTGCACTTTTTTTACCTTTCACTTTGAGCGCAAGTAATAAATATTCTACGTATACAAATCATCATTAACCAATTGCTATGATTGGCCAATATGAAATTATGTGATACCCTCAGAAAGTGCAGCTTGTATTAATATAAAGAAGGGCAAAAAAAAAAACAGTGTGTGTCTTCTGTGTTGTCATTATTTTTAATCATAATGTTAACAATATAGTAGAAAGCAATACTAACCATAGATGCCCCTTTTTTCTGTGTTCATAGAAGCCTACTTGCTCTAAGAAATCGGACAGTGCAGTTTTTGTTTTCTCAGTAACAATAACAGTACTTCACTTTCCTGTTGCCCAGATTGAAGAGGAGGAAGACACTAACACAAGTGGTCTTTCTGAGTATGAGCGCAGGCGTCTAGCAAACATCTCAAAGAATGCAGAGTTCTTCGCTTCCCTGGATATATTTCAGGTGAGTCAGTTGGTATTTGAGTAGTTTCCTGCTTTCATATGATTTGTAGGAGTCTGTTTTTAATTAGACCTGTTAACTTTTCATCAGTTGTCAACAATATATTTTGATGAAGTTCCAAGAAGAAAAAAAGAATACAGTGCTTGAAACACCTTGAAAGATGTTTGATGTTTAAAAAGAGAAAAAAAAAAAACAGAGAAAAGAAAAGAGACATTAAAAAAGATGCATAGATTCCATAGGTAAGCTTCAGAAGCAAAAGTTATTGACCCACTCAAGTAGTGCCTTGAATGAAGTGCCAAATTGTTCTTTCTCTCTCCCTCTCTCTCTCTCTCTCTCTCTCTCTCTTGCATGTATGCTTGCTGGTGTCAAAAAAAACAACAACAACAACAACAAACCAAACATTGTTCCCTGTATTAAAGAAAACTGATGTGCACAGAGACAACTGCTAAAATGATTGAACAATTTTGGAAACACTTTTTCCATTATTTTTAGTGAAAGCACAGCAAAATACTTATGATTACATTATGACAAAAATATAGCTCTACAAATTATGTAACATTGCAGAAATTCAGTATTACAGTGCTTTCAACTGGAAAATTTCTCACAATTTTGTTACCTTGATTAATTTTGAAGAAAATATTGAAATCAACAACTCTTCTCTGAAAGACAGGTCAAATGTACTATCACAGTGACTTTTGCTCTGTTCTCTCTTTGTTTTTATGAATTACCAGAGCACAGTCAAAGGAAAGAAGCTGTCATTTTCAAACAAATGCCATTATTGCTCACTTGATCTCCTATTTGCAGGCCAAGGAGAACCTCACTGCTCTGTCACCTGCAGCTCAAAAACAGCAGAAGCTCCCCACAAGAGGACTCAAGACGTATGTTTTATAATCAGCTTGCCAACTACAAAGTTTTTTCTCTTTTTGTTTTTTGTTAACCTGTTCCTCCCGCAACGCTCTGAAAACCTTTAATGCCCCAAAACAAGATTCTTTTTGCACGGTGACACAGAATGGACAGATTTGTAATCCACCTGTGTGAAAGCAGTCAAGCAATACATGTATCCACCACTGCCTAAAAAAAGAAGAAGAAAAGAAACAGATTATGACAGTTGTATTGTCCAGAAGCATTTACAATTCCAGTCTTTTTCAAGACATGTATTATTGTGTAGCTGTAACTATAATGTGCAAGTTAGATTAACTAGGAAGCCATTTTCTATGGCATACAGTTTAGGACACTTATTATTCCCAGTGTATCAACATCCCAAAATAGCTATGTATTCAAGGGATTGTTGCTTTGAATTTATTCCTTTATGAAATGGACCCTTGTACGTAACTTCACCACATAACAAGCTATCACTCCATCTGTCAGTGGAAAGTCCCAAAATGTTACAATGGAGCAGGTTCAAATTTTGATTGCTTCTCTTTGTGTATGTGTAGTTTGTTTGGGTATGTCTCCTTTTTTCGTCTTCGGCTTCTTTTTCCTTCTGTACAGTGGGGACAGTCTAAAAACTTCTTTCTTTCTTCCACCTTTTTGTGTGTGTAGTAAGAGGGCACCAGAGATCCTGCCTCGGAGGGCGCCCTCGCTGCGCCTGCAGAACAAGAGCCCGGAGGGATCGCAGCTTCCAGAGAAGTTCAAGGAGCCGCCGCTGTACTCACTCTATCTGCCCCAGCCCTCGCAGCACGTGAGTAGCAGTAAAGTCGAAAGAAAGTGATCAAGAAAACATGTGATATAATGTATGTACATGCTCAAACCGAGTGCTCCTTCAAAACTGTCCCCATGCTTGCGTGTACGTCTGTGGACTATACACTTCATTTTCCGAGAGATTTTATCTTATTTCAAGCAATGTTGTAACAAAATGATTTATTTGAGAAGTCGCTTTGTTTTGTCAGAAGGTTTGTGTTATTTGTGAAGTTGTGATGAAACATATCGTACACTTTTTATTTTCTCTGTTTTTTGTTTTTTTAAGCAGCTTTAATTACAAATATCTCAAATTGACAAAGATGGAGATAACTCCTTTTGCAATCAAACCCTTGACTTGATCCTGGTGTTCACTTTATCACCCTTTATGTCGCTCATGTAGGAAAGGAAACCGTCCGGTCCCATCAAGATGGAAGCAACCAACGTGAAAAAGGAAGACAGGAACGATGAGGGAGTTGACTTTGTCAAGGGACTCGCACGCCTCGCCAAAGGCTCAAAGGCAGCTCTGAAAGTCGATGCTGATGACTTGGAAAGGTGAACATGTCTTTCAGTAAAGCTTACATTAACCTACTGAACACTAGTCCCAAGTATACTCAGGCAGGTGTCTATGAGGAATACATGTAATATAGGAAAATCAGCATGTCCTCAACAGGTTAAACCTGTTTATGATGTAAAAAAGGGTGATGAATCGTAATATATCATTGAGAGATCTTCCAAGCGTGCTTGACTTGTCTTAAGAAACCCCTATCCAACATTTCCATTCATTCAATACCAGGAAATGATTATTGTGCTACATAAATTGTTTTGTTTTCATTGAATTGGCTCCTCCCAATCTTACCCAATGTCTTATGAGGAAGAAAGATAAAATGGGACTAATCAGCTACAATGTGCATTAACTCTGCACAGAATAAGAAAGAAATGACTAACATTAATATTACCAATTTGAGAGAGAAATAGACATTCAATCATACTTACAGATGTTGCCAGGTGAAGAGTCATTCAATGGAAAAATTAAAAGGATTTTTGAAAATTCCTCTTTCGAAACAAACCCTTGCACATGACCAGCAAAGGGTTCAAGTGGATGACTGGTTTTGTTCTTTTTGCTATTTTCCTTCTGCCCTATATAACTAAAAATAATTCATACATTGTAGTTAGAGTTACAGTGAATAGTACCAAACCATGGACATGTGGTTTTTAGAACTCTACAGAGTTATTCTCCTGACCTACTCTGTAAGTATACCGGTAAATGAAAACCGTGCTTCCTAAACATTTCTCCATACAGATTTGCCAAACGACTCCAGAAGATGACGATGAAAGAAACATACCTTGCCAAAGTGGTTCCGGAGCGCATTTTCTCCGTTGCTGTGCACCCGACGTGTGAGAAAACCATCGTTTGCGCTGGGGACAAGTGGGGGAAGATTGGTGTTTGGGATGTGGTGAGTAAATACACACAATTTTGGCACAATTTAGCATGTTACTCCAACAGAAAAGTTGACACTTATTGTAAGCTTCTGTAAATTGCAGTTGCACGATGCCAGCCAAGCAGAAACTAACCTATCAGCTCTGAATTTGACCAAACCATTGCCATAGTAACAAAGGTGCAATTATCGCCACTGTGCAATTAAACTACCTATGTATGTGGGTTTTGTGATTAACGGTGGCATATTGTCATAGAAAATATATGTGACCCGCTACAACAAAAGGATCCGAAAGTCAGGGAGGACAATTTTCTGAAAATGGCAAGACATTATTCCCTTAGTCTTCTACTTTAATTCATATATAGAACAACTCAAAAAAGTATTCGGTTGCGGAGATATCGATGATTTTAATAGCACATGTCCAGTGGTGGTGGAAATCAGAGTTTCTAGAATATCACCTTCAAAGTTTTCCTTCCGATGCTATCATGATCAAGTCCATCTGCCGCGCTAAATCCAAATCTTCGGACACTATTCTGTTACGTTGGAAGTCGGAAAATCATGGCCCAGAAAAACAGTGATTTCTTACCTTTCCTTTGATCATTTAGCTTCGAAATTATGGCAGATGATATAACTACAAAATTATGCCAAAAACATAAATCCGATTGTTTTGACCAATTTTGATGACGTGACTTCAAACTCGATTTTCTCGGCTCAGCTGTCAGCGACTTTAGGATCCTTTTGTTGTAGCGGGTCACATATGTAACTAGATAGACTTCTGTCCAAATTGTTTGAAAAAAACAATATACAGCAAACTAACAAGCAAAGGAATTGGAATAGCAAAAATCGCCAGGTATTTTATCAGCTGTTTGTTTACTACGTATGTAGAAAGATTTTGTAATGTACTTTGGAGCAAAAACGTTGTAATCTCTAATATTTTTTGTTTCTGTTGATATGCTAGAACTCCACTCAGGGGCAGGATGGTGTGTTTCTTTTCGAGCCCCACGCCAGACCTGTCAACACCTTGCGGTTTGATCCAAACGATGCTAACAAACTGTACTCCGTGTCTTACGATGGGACCGTGAGATGTGGTGATCTACAGCAGATGGTGTTTGATGAGGTGAGCTCAAAACACTAATAGATTTTCTCATTCTAAAAAAAGGAACACATATTTGCCTTTCTCATGTAGAAGAGGCTACGACGTTAATTCCTTGAGTGTATAAGGGCTGTAGATAGTAAGTATGGCTAACTTCTTCATGAGGGAGAGAGATTTGTGTGTGTGTGTGTGTGCATCAAGACTTTAAAATAATTTTGTGGATGGTTTAACCCTATTTTAACTGGGCTATTTGAGACCAAGTTTTTACTGGGGGGGGCAATTTGACCCCCCCCCCCCCCCCCCCCCCCTGTTAGATCTCGGCCGCCGATCACGCGATCGCCTCAAAATTTTGCCTGAACATAGAGCCGGATATCATCTACAAGATGACATGGTCATACAATAGAAATATAGTTATTTTCTACTTTTAATAGATCAATTATGCAAATTTATGCATGAAATTATAGTTTCACCTGTAACTCTGTCAAAAAGGCTGAAGAATTGCTAAAGTTTTGTGTCAGAATTCCTCAAGACACATCAAACAATTTTCTTGTAAAAAAGTAGCAGAATCAAAATCAATTTCCTTTGTTTTTTATTGTCTTGTTAATTTCTTAGGTATTTTATCATTTTTTCAGCCTTTTGTTTTCTATAGTTTTTTGGCCAAAATTTGTTGCAGGGACTTTTTCAAGCTTATCTACATTAGAATTGATTAATTTCTATAATTAAAAGTTCAAATAATCTAATTTATATCAATTTAACCAAAGAAAAAAAAAACAATTTGTATTGGATTTACACACGATATCATGAATTTGAGCTGTTTTCGGGTCGACATGCATATGTAAAACATTACGTAACTTCAGAACGGTGTACCCGGACGTCGCAAATTTGGCCTTGAAATATGCAGGAAACTTCAGTGAAAAAAGTCATGACACAACGCCGCAAATCTTTGCGCATTGCGGAATCGCGGGGCGAAATGTCGAGGGGGGTCAATTTGACCCCCCCCCCCCCCCCAGTTAATATAGGGTTAAGTCATCAGAGAGTTGCAATGATGAGAAGAAATGATACATTTTTCTCACTTCGTTTCATGACATGTCATCCCAAATTTGAAATGTCTTTCACTTCTATCCCTTATCTCTTTGATTCTCCAACCTTCTCCTTCACCCCCCCCCCCCCCAATCCTCCCTCCTTTCTGGTTCATCTTTCCCCTCCCAAAGACCTCCTGAATCTCACTCTATTATTCCTAAACAACTAACTTTACATCTTATTTTCCTATCTCCAGTAGTACATGCCCAACTTCCAGCTAACTGCTGCCCTTCAACTATGACTATTTGCCTCCCCTCCACTCTCCTCTTTCTGTGGTCATCTTTTGCAAAAATTACAATAAAAAAGAAGAATAAAAAATCCTTTCAAGGACTTCATAATCTATGCATGATGTTACTGCAACCCTTTCTTTCTCAATATTATTCCCCTTTTAACCCGTTGAGGACGGTTTGATATTGCTACAACACGCATTTCCCATAGATGCTTGCCCGAGTATACTTGGGACTCGTGGTTTGATTTTTCACAAAATTGGAGACAACTTTCATTTCGTGATTGGTCTTTCAAGCAACATTAGCCTAATTAGCAGTAGTAAAAAATACTGCAAAATGAATGATTGACACAAACATGATTTATTGCTTGCTCTATATGCATCATAGGTGTATGCCACTGAGGATGAGGATACGTGGACGTCTTACTTTGATTTCTTGTCCAGCGATGCCAGATCTCTCCTGGTCACACAGAATGAAGGAACAGGCCATGTGGCGGTCATTGACCCTCGATCACGGTATGCTAGCAGAGACGCCAACTATCACTTTCTTCTGCAGTTCAGTGCACTTTTGTTATAAAGAAGTCCCCGGGCATGGCAGTCACTTTTCACTGTATTTCAATTTCTTGTAGTCGAACAGTAAAGTATACATTCAAAGACATAGATGACAAATTTGGGACCTGAATTTTTACTTCGTTGTAACAAGAATTTAGTATAACTGAGTTCTTTATGACAGGAGTTACTGTGCACTGTATTTGGTATTGTTTTGTCCCCCCCCCCCCCCAAAAAAAAAAAAAAAAAAAAAAAAAAAAATATATATATATATATATATATATATATATATATATATATATATATATACTGCAGGCTTCATTGAAAATACAGTTTTTCACAAATTGTATTACTACACATATTTGTTGCAAGAAAGGTAAAGATACTGTTTTTCCACCAAAAATACAGCTAGTCAGCCCTTAGAATACCACAATGCTGCTCACATGGTTGATATCCCTGTGGTTACCGAGTACGCCCAGACTCTTTAATTCTGGAAGACTCTTCCTGAAAAATTGAATATGATTTTGTTACTTTATTTCCTGATAAGAGATTGTCAAAAACTTTGCTGGTTTTGATGTAGACCCGTTGTAAGGTGAGTACAAAGTGTACTCGGGCAAATGTCTAATGGAAGTATGTCTTGTAGCAAAATCAGCCATCCTCTACTGGATTATATTTATTTATTTTTTTTTTTTTTTATTTATTTTTTTAAATTCTGTTGAGATGCATTTAACACACGTGTCTCTCCTTGAAAGCTTTGTAAATTTCCCTTGATATTGGTGTGTGAATTTTGGCACCCCTGTGGTAGGAACTGATTCAAATAGACAGATTATCAACAGCAGAGCTGCTGCTTGATTCTTCATAATTATTGTTATATTTCAGTCTTGTTTTCATTTAACTTCATTCCCCAAAAATAAAATGTGATTTTTGTTTAAAAAAAGAAGAAGAAATTTCTACCAACAGAATTAGAAAAGTTAACATGAAGAATTTTCCTACTGGTATTTTGAAACCAAAGAGTCTGATTGGCGTTCAGGTTTTTTCTGTTTTTTTTTTTTGTGTGTTTTTTGTTTTTTTTTCCAACTTGCATCTCATCATAGTTTCTGTGTGGTTACAAGTATATTTTTTCATCTACTAAAGAGTTTTAGCTTTACAGTGGGACTGTGATATGAGCTTAGTATCCTCATGTATACACTTTGTTTGAATCTGTCAAATTGCGATAAATGGTTATTTCAAAGTATCAATGCCAAGTGCAATTCTTCAATGCACACTTTCCCGAACCTAATTGGTTGGAACAAACAAAAAGAGAGAGAGAGATTGTTCTACAACTTTGTGGTAGAAACACTGTTTATTCCCTATGCCAATTTTTCGAACTCTGTATTTAGACGGCAAAAGGTTACTTCTGTACACAGAGTGTAGGAAAATACTGAAACCCCAAGTTCAGCTACATCGCACAGAACTGTTCAGGCCTTCTTGAAAATTTACCTGGGCAAGTACTTTTGTGAGTTCTATGATGCATGACTACATACCGTTCTCCTTCAAGAAGTAAACATGCCATGTGATTTTATCTCTTTTCAGTGGGACCAAAGCTCAAAGTGTGTACATGGTCCACCCCAGGAATGCCAAAACAGTGTCCGTCCACCCAACCATGCCTAACTACTTTGTCACAGCGTCAACTGATGCGTAAGTGTAGTTATTTGTCAACTTCTCATGTGCTTATGTATTTCATTTCACTGTTATTGGGCTGGGAACAATTACATTTCAGCATACGGTGTACTGTAAAAGTGAGAATTGTTGTGGTGTAGAAATTGTGCATTTCATAGAACAATCTCGTGTGAGAATAAAAGCATGCACATTTTCCTTATTTTTCACTTTTTTTCTTTGCTTGTTTACTAACCCTTTTGTGTTTTCAGTCTGTAAGATGAAAAGCAAGTGAATTCATTTTACCCAGCTGAGTACTAACAATTACTTAGTCCTGAAATTTTCTGCATTTGCATTATGTATCTGTTTTCCGTCAGTCCTCTGGAATTCATATGAAGAGTGCTTTTAAAATGCTTGCTCTATAAAGTACAATGATTTTGAAGTCATGACAAATTATCAATGAAACTTGCCTGTTTCTGTCACAACCTTCAGACAGGTTACATCATACTTACATAGTGTTAGCCTTTACTGCCATTAAGAGCAATAAGGGAGTAAGTAGTATGTGTAGTTCTAAACAACCATTTTTTAAATTTTTTTTTATGAAAGGTGTCAAAATGCTCAGTACAATAAGCTGCTTCAAATAAGCAGGGACTCTAAGGATTTTGAAACATCAACCATTTATAGCCCATCACTATTATAAACTAATTTCGCAGTCAACCATGTAACGTTTTGCATTCAAGTGCGATTTACCTCTTTCTGAATTCAATTTTAACTTGAGCATAAAAAAAAACATGGAAAAAAAAATTGTGGATTTGCAAAAAGAGGCACAAGCCTTTACTTGAATAGAACGTAAAACTTGCAAGGAAAGAAGTTCAGACATTGTTGCATATTTTTCAGGAATTGATATTACACTCAATTTCCTTTGGCAGGTCTGCAGCCCTGTGGGATATCCGCAACCTGAAGGAGAAGGGACTTAACAAGCCTGTGGCGTCGATGCCGCACAGCAAGTCTGTCAGTTCAGCGTTCTTCTCACCCATCACAGGCAGCAGAATCCTCACCACATCTTTTGATGACAAAATAAGGTATGGTGTCTGGATATATTTTGTTTAAGTAGCTGTATTGATTTATTAGATTCTGTTATTGATGAGGTACTTGTTGATTGCTGATATTGATTAGCATCCAGTCATTACTGGTGGACTGTTATGAATTGACTGATTTGGCAAATAGTATGCAAGTAAATACCATACCACTTTGGTTGCAGTACTGTGGTATGAAGGACAAAACGTTTGACTGATCAGAGGTCCAGAATTTAGGACATATTGAAGTGTTAATAACATCTTTTGATGAGATTTTGTACCTGTGATATCTCTTTCAACCCAGATGAAAACTGGGTACCTGGCAATAGTAGGGTTATGATAATGACATGGTTCTAGAAGAGTAGTGCTAACTCCAGAAGAGGCTACCCTGGGTAAATTAGATATTATCATATTATTTCACATATTATTTTGTTTTCTAAGTTTCTTTTAAGTTTCCTTGAAGTGAAACCTCAAACACGTGCATTTATACTTGAAGCCTCTTTTAGAATTTGTGTCACTGTAAGCTGTAGTGATGTCTTGAGACCACTAGATAATGTTCAGAGTATAATACACAATGACGCAAAGAACATACTTCATCCTTAACTGTCAAGAGCCCATTTCAATTTCAACATCTGTAGACCCTACTTTATTTGACTTACTTTCTGGGCGAGTGTAAGCTATAAAGCTTCTGAGAGACAGGGTTCGATATACATTGTAATATTGTGCGCATTTGTGCATGCTTTTTGCAGTGATGTAAATACTCTGATAGCATTTCATTTCATTTCATTTCATTTCATTTCATTTCATTTCATTTCATTTTATCGTTTCTGTATGGTACAATATAATCAACTGTTATCACTTTCAGAAATATTCACATGGTTTATAATAATTCATGGCTGATTTTGCACATGAAAGGTAAGCAAATCATTGTGACAGAGAACAGAGACATATTGAAAAAAAAAAAAAAAATGTCAAAATACCATACAGGAGGATTCCCAGTATTAAGCCGAGCTTAATATTGTGGCCTCATGCACAAAGAAATAAATAAACAGTTTCAACCAACTATCGACTTAATTAACTACAACAAAAACAAACTACAGTTAAACTCGCCTAAGTCGACGTCGCATATGTCGAATAATCGCTTAAGTCGATGATTTTAAAAAGTCCTGATTTTTCCCCATTGACTTACGTGTATTAATTCACTCACAAGTCGAATTTTTGTAAGTCGAATACTCGCCTAAGTCGATGAAATTCCAAGAACACTTTCACGGAAAAACCATTGAATTCACTGTGCCTAAGTCGAATAAGATTTTATTGTGTGATAAATCACTGTCAAAATCACGAGACGCCAGTTTTTGCTTACATACAGTATATATCAAAAGAAACTTTGCGTTAATAAATATTAACGTTTCATTAACGCAAGCGGTTTTACCTGAATCGTTAGTAACGCAAACTAACGATCGGGAAAATTAACGTTTGTAGTAACGATGAGTAACGATCCCTAGCGCAAATTAACGATGTTTCGTTAACATTAACGATAGGTAACGCAAGAACTCACGCGAGATTTTGGTTTTGTAACGAGACTTGGTGAAAGGACGACGTAGCCCCTGCCGAGTTTAGCGATCTATGGCTTATATTTAGCGGAGTCTTTTCGCGAATCGAATCACGATTTCGCGAATGGTTAATTTGCGATCTGGGTCACCAAAAACGCACGCCGGGCCACCAAAAAAACCGAATGTTTGCCTTCAGTTTCGGAAATGAACAGCGGTAGCAATCGGCTCCATAAGATACTAGAATAAATGTCAGATGTTTGCTCTTAATTTTGGAAATGAATAACGGGAATATTCGACTCCGTATAATACTAAAATAAATGTCGGATGTTTGCTTATACTTTTGGAAATGAGTAATGGTAAGATTCAGTTCCGTACGGTGCTGAAATTAATGTCAGATATTTGATTTTGCGTTCGGAAATGAATAAGGATAAAATACGGCTCCGGAAGATGCTGAAATAAATGTGGAATGTTTGCTTTGACGTTCTACGCATAATAATGATATTCAACTTCATACGATGATAAAATGCCGGATGTTTACTTTTAACGTTCGGAAGTACATAACAATAACATTCTGCTCCGGAAGATGCTAAAGTACATGTAATTGTCGAATTATCCCTTCGACGTTCGGAAATGAATAATAATAATAATAATCAACTTCGTACGACGATGAGATAAATGTCGGATGTTTGCTTTTACTTTCTAAAGTAAATAGCAATAACATTCGGCTCCAGAAGATGCTAAAATTATTAATGTCAGATGATTGCTTTTACGTTCGGAAGTGAATAGCAGTAATATTCTTCTCCATACGATGCTAAATAACTGTCGGATGTTTACTTTTAAATTTCGAAATGAATAACAGTAACATTTAGCTGCGTTTGATGGTAAAGTTAATGTTTGATATTTGCTTTGACGTTCGGAAATACATAACAATAGTATTCAACTCCGTCCGATAATAAAATAAATGTCTGATGTTTGCTTTTATGTTCGAAAGTAAATAGCAATAACATTCAGCTCCGGAAGATGCTAAAATAAATGTTGAATGTTTGCTTTGGCGTTCGGAATGAATAACAATAGTATTCAACTTAGTACGATGATGAAATAAGTGCCGGATGTTCGCTTTACGTTCGAAAGTAAATGGCAATAACATTCAGCTCCGGAAGATGCTAAAATATACGTCGAATGATCCCTTTGACGTTCGGAAATGAATAACAATAATATTCAACTCCGTAAGATTATGAAATAAATGCCGAATGTTCGCTTTTACGTTCGAAGGTAAATAGCATGTAACATTCGGCTCCGGAAGATGCCAAAATAAATGTCAGATGATTGCTTTCGGAAGTGAATAGCAGTAACATTCTTCTCCATAATTAAGATGCTAAAATAAATATTAGCCATTTGCTATTTAACATTTCGAAATGAATAACAATAACATTCAGCTGCGTTTGATGGTAAAGTAAATGTCGGATGTCTGCCTTAACGTTCGAATATGCATACAGTATAACATTCGGCTCCTTACGATGCTGAAATAATTGTCAGATGATTTATTTCACTTTTGGAAGAGGACAGCAGTAACATTCGGCTCCTTACGATCTTGAAATAAATGTCGGGTGTTTGCTTTTGAATCTGGAGATCGAATAACGGTAATATTCTGCTCCGTACGATGCTAAAAATAAGTAACAGATTGTTCCTTTTACATTTGGAAATGATTAACGGTATCAATCGGCTCAGTTAGATGATGAAATAAAAAACGGATGTTTGCTTTCACGTTCGGAAATGAATAAGGATGATATTCAGCTCCAAAAGATCCTAGAATGAATGTCGGTTGCTTGTTTTTACATTTGAAAATGATTAACGGTAACATTCGGCTCCGGAAGGTATTAAAATACTTGTTAATGGTGGACAATTGCTTTTACAATCAGAAATAAATAACGGTAACTTTCGGACCGAACGTAGGACCAACTTACTTTTGCTTGGTTGTTTGGGGGTTTTTTTTCGGGCCACCAAAAAATAAAAATCAATCATTTTGGTGGCCCGATCGGGCCACCAAAATAAAAGTTAGTGTGGAGCCCTGGCCTGCATCAATGAGGATAAAGTGTCTTGCTGAAGGGCAAATATCGGGCACACCGCTCCAGCTCCCGGCTCCAGAGTAGACAACATACATGTACATTATACATATGTACGTGTGGTGTAACTGTAAGTCGATTTTTTTCGACTTACGCACAAGTCGAAAATCGCCTAAGTCGATGTGTTTTGCTCAGTCCCGAGAAGATCGACTTATGCGAGTTTAACTGTATTTCACACAACAAAACATACAAGGTCATTTACATAGGTGATGCTAAGAAAGAAAAACAAAGAAGAAGGGGATAACGATAATGAAAGATGGTGACAAAGAAGGGGAGAGAAAAGAATAGAAAGACTCTTCGTTCACTGTACAATAATACACTGTACAAATACAACGCTATTGCAGGTGCACAATTACCTGACATTACAAAAATGTTGGTGTTTACCGTTTGGCGTATGACCTTGATGCACACTTGTTATTGGCTACATTCATAATGATCCTTTTTTTAAATCTTGATAATGTACCCCTGTGCTTCTCTGTGAATTATTTTTCCTCTCAGCATCTTTGAGACAGAGAGTGCCAAGGAGGGGAAGTTGACAGGTGCCAAGAGGGTGCTATGGCAGAGGTGAGAAAAATGAAATCTTTGTCTTCTCAGGTATGGTGAAAAATGAAATCTTTGTCTTCCCAGGTATGGTGAAAAATGAAATCTTTGTCTTCTCAGGTATGGTGTCATTGCAGTAGAAGTTGTCTCATTGTAGTTGAGAAATTTTGATGGAAGTTTAAAGGGATGCTATAGTTTTGGATGAGTGGGGGATTCAAAATTTAACCTTTTTTTGGTGAGATATTTAGAAACCACTCAAGAAATATTGAAGAGCTGGTTTTGAAATGGCTGAGATATCCAAAAACAAAGTAAAACAAGTGGTCCTAATAAAAGTGGGTCCCATCTTTTATTAGGACCACTTTGTTTTTGGATATCTCTGCCATTTCAAAACCAATTTTTATCAACAAAAAAAAGCAAACAAACAACCTTTGATTCCTCTGAAGAATTGTATGCTCTTTCATATTTCATAGGATGTTTTCTCATTATCTCACAAAGCAGTTGGAAACCTGAAGCCCTATCATCCCTTTTAATCATTGTATAGTCATTGAAGGGGAATTATTTTAATGGTAGGTGGTTGTTGCGATGGAGCTCAGTCTTGATTGCCATATGCATCTTTGTACTAGTTTTACAGGAGAATAAGCATGCTACTACAAAGGAAAAGGATGAAATTTTGTTTTATAATCATTGGAACACTTCTATTGATTCATTAGGTTTTTAAGAATGAATGCTGTGTACCCCTGTGCTCCTCCAAATGTTGATACATTGTACCAGACTGACTGTGATTTTTGGTATGATTATCCTCCTCTCACCGTAGCCATAACAACCACACTGGCCGATGGCTGAGTCCCTTCAAGGCGATGTGGCATCCAAGGCGCGAGGACGCGTACGTCGTAGGAAGCATGTGCCAACCCAGGCGGGTGAGTGACTTGGGCTGAATACATTCTCCCTTTGTAACAACATGAAAAAGTTCACTAAGAATGAGGAGACATTAAACTTGCTTACCTGAATCAGAGATATGCAGACTGGCACTATTCTGTTATTAAGTATAAATTTTGTAATGGGAAATTTGACATGTTAAGTTCTTATTACTCTCTGCAGCTTAGTCTTATCCCACATCTATCCATGTGTTTCATGTGCACTTGGTCCTTGTGACATGATGACATGACATACCCTTCTTACATCACCTAAAAGCCTGAGGCTCAAGTGAGCTATTAGTATTGCCATCATTCAGAGGCACTCACCCCCAAACCCGAGTTTGCTATATTCTACCTAAGGTAATACCTTTGAAGCCTGCACGAGTACATAGAATATGAACTTGCGATACACAGGTTAAAACTAACGCCCTTGGTTCTCTTGGTTCCTTTTAGAATTTAATCTTCTGCCATTCTGTCTTCTTTTTTTCTGAATGCAGAAAAAGTAAAAAAATAATAATCAATAGATAAATATGTATTTATTAAAATCTCTTTTCCTCTCTCCTCCCAACCAGGTTGAGGTCTTCACTGCCAGGGGAAAACTCCTCCACAACTTCTCCCACGAGTTCCTCGCGTCCGTTTGCTCCCTCAACGCCTTCCACCCGACCAGGGACATGATCGTTGGTGGCAACTCCAGCGGGAAACTCCACGTCCTCATGTGATGGGGGGAAGAAGTGTTGAAGAAAGAACAAAAACCCAACAGCTGTGAGAGTGTGGTCTAAAGCTGCCATGTTTATCCCACCTTCTAAGGTCTCGTTAGTGACATGTTCTCGCGAAAAGTGCCCTTCCAATATTTGTCATAAGTGCCAAGTGGTCTCTGATTGTACTGGAGTTCTCCTGAAACACCATACCTGTACAAGTCCTGATAAAGGAATTTGGAAACTTCCTTCATTTCAAAACTTGTTTTGCCTACTGAGATGGATGTAACACACAAGTGCCTATATCCATAACAGCTTTCTGGAATCTACCCAGTTTTGATGGGTGAATAATGGTAGACAATCTGCTGAGAATGCCAGAGGCATCATATTAGACATATTTTATGCTATGCTTGCAGTATGGTCAACAGGGAGCATTATCCCTGGAAACATGTGTAGTAATACCCACATTCCACAGAGATCATCTCTCATCTGGCACTCTTCAGAAGCAAAGGTTGTTGCTTCTGGCCACCACGGAAGTGGATCGGATGGCAGTCTGATGAATCCAACTTGGTTGGTCAACTATCGGGTCAGTGTCAGACATGCTGGGTGTGATCCGATGAGGCAAGATCATGAGATAGGACCACACGTGACATGTCTGACACTGACCCGATAGTTGTCCAACCTGGGGGGTGTTTCATCAACGTTAGTCAGCGCTGACAATTTCAGCAAAATCCTTGGTTTTGATTGGATGAGATGCTCTGGTCACTGACTGTTACTATGGTGATTGTCAGTGCTGACTAACATTGATGAAACACCCCCCAGGTCAGATTCATCACACTGTGATCCAATATAATTCGGTGGGTGGCAGGAAGTAAACAAACTTTTGCTTCTGACGAGTGACCAATGAGAAGAAATCTCTGTAGAATGGAGAGATAAGACAATCACATCATGATGCTGAGGTCATAAAAATTCAAAAAACTAACAAATGTGATCATTGTATTTTTGTTTCTTTTTTTTAGAGCACCTTCGCAGCCTTCTTGAAACTTGACTTTGTACAAAAGTACACATGAGAGTATGTGTGTGTCTGTGTTTGTGTTCATTTTACAAAGCATCTTCATGACTTTCCAAAAACATATTGAAGTATAAAAGCACATTTGTGCATTTGTTTTTGTGCGTTATTGAAAAGGAATGTGATTTTCCATGTAATAACTTACCTGATTTCTTTTTTTAAATATAATGCTGCTGTTATGTTCTTGTACCTTCAATACCAGCTGTGTACATCATTCCAATGTGTTTACCATTACACAATACAAAACAGCCTTTCTGAATAGAATATCAAATTTATTCCCCATCTTTCTTCTTGCTGGAAATTTGTTTCTATTGAATTCAGGCCTAGAGAGAATGTTGTAATTGTCTCACACATCTCAGATTATGCTTCGAGGTGAGTTTGTGTGTGTACACCCGCCTGTAAGAAATTCCTTGGGAACAGCAAGTTTCTTTCGTCACATTCAAATTGTGTCATAAAGGAAAGGGATTTTTTCATCACAGATATTATTGAGGATAAGTTTGAACCAATCATTACAAGTGTACTTTTGATTGTTCTTATAAGAGTGAAGGTTACAATTTGATATGGAGAACTTATCACGGTGTTAAATTATGGTCAAATAGCGATATGCGAAGAGTGAAGTCTGCAAATGTTCATTCTAATTTGACCCTCAACTGACAGATTTATGGGCCACAAGAAGACAAAGAGACAGCAATTTTTCACTATACATAAAACTCTTTATTGTTAGTTTTAAACTCGCGCTATTATGTCATTGAAAAAAATCATCAAATTTGATGAGTAATGGGAAGGTATGGACTTTCTTCTTGTTTTTGGTATGCCCTTTGTATTTTGTTTTGTTTGTCCCTGTGCTTTTGTGGGGATATGGAAGCGATTTGAAGAGCAGCTAAGTACAATGATTTTGCAGAAGGCTTTTTGGAATATTGAGTTCATTTTGTCTTCCTGACATGAACAAATTAAAAAGCCTCCAGGAGTTCAGAATTTTTTTGTTTTTTTTTTCCATTTCGATAACATTCAACACAATAGTGTCTCCCCGAAAGCTGTTTTAGAGAGGAACCTGTTAATGTTGGCAGCCCTGTAGGTTGCTTTAGGGTTCTTTCATTCAAGAGGAAGTGTTGACCAGATCGATAGCACTGTCCCATATGATTACCGTAGCTTCCTGGAACATGGCAAGCTAAGTATCCAGGCCTAGAGGATTGCCATATTTCTTTAGGAGACACAGAGTTTATGGAATAGTTACTGAGTGAATCCCAATCTTCTCTGTTTAAAGTTGTTTGGTTCCAGGATTGCGAATACAGAGAGGCCTACTGTAAAGGCCACCGCACACTACACGATCCGACTGGTCTTAAAGTCTTAAGCCAAGCTGGGTCTTAAGACCAGTCGTACGACCGGACACCGCACACTATACGACCCGATTGTAAAGCGCGCGCAGTGCGCACTGCGCGCGTTTGCATTTTGCTGCATTGTGAATGGCTGAAAGCTCACGACTGGTCGTAGAGATTCAACATGTCAAATCTCTACGACTGGCGCTAAGACCCAGTCGTACGACTAGAAAATGGCAAGACTCTGACGTCACACTTCTAGTCTTAAGGTCTTAAGACCGGTGAATCGGGGCAAAATCGTGTAGTGTGCGGCGGGCTTAACTTATTTTAGTTTACATGCACTGATTCTTTGGCTTTTTTTTTCTGTCTGTCTTTTTGTTTTGGCAGAAAATACTGCTTTTCCCAAATTGTGTTACAGTGCACTACCTTTATAACAAACATACATGTGTAGTTACAGTGTAAAGGCATTTTGTTACACAGGTCCCAAAATCATGATCTACGGCATACTTGCCAACTAGTAAGATTTTATCAGATTCAGTAAGATTTTTTACGTTAAAAATAGCAAAATCAGATTTTCTGTCAGAGAAATCAGATTTTTAAAAAATATTTAGATATACATTTCATGTGTATTTTCTGAAGATTTGACGGAAAGTAAGATTTTTAACTTCAGTTTGCATATAAAATAAGATTTTTGCAATCCATGAGTAAGATATTTCATCTTGAAATGTTGGCAGGTATGTCTACGGTTGTATTTATCTTGTTGTATGACTACTTATCTGTTTTGCTGTCAGTGGAATTTATGTATGTATATTCAAATGAAGGTACCTCACGACAAGGTTTTGTCTGTACATGTACTTCACACGTCTATTGCAGGAAAGATTTGTTTTTTTCACTAATAATAATGTCTTTTTAGCCCCCAGAATACAGCAGTTTTCTTCACAAGGTTGACATAATTGTAAGAAGCCTACATCCAGTGGTCCTTCTGTCGAACACTTTCCAAAACTTTACGCCAGTCTTGAAGCTTTTGCTAAAAAATTGTGGAGATTATGTGTTGTGTCGTGTGTTGCCCATCTCCCTTTTATGTTGTATACATGATCTTTGTTTTAACAGTACAGGTACTTTCAGTTTCTGGCACACAGTAGTGGATATGATGTATTAATGACACACATAGGCCCAAATTCACGAAGGTGGTTTAAACTTAGACCATGGTACAAATTTAGACCATGGTCTAAAATAAGCGTTAAATAGGCGTACCAATACATGCGCGCATAAATGCACGTTTTTGTACTGGATGCTTTTTAGCGTACGCAATCTGTCAATCATATCTACGCAGAAGAAATTTACATAAACCATGGTTTAAATTTAGACCACCTTCGTGAATTCGGGCCATTGAGTATGTATTGTATTTTAGGTGTACAAAATGATTGTAGGCAGACCTGAATATTTTAAGAGGCAGTAGATATAAAGTTATTGCATAATATATTACAGGTGTACAGTTATACTTATATGTTAAAACTAACATGATGAATAAACGCTTTTTTCATGTACAGTACAAAGATCTTCGGTAATTATGTTACTTTAATAACAGTATTTTAAGTATGTCTTTCTTTTTTTTAATAAAACTCTTTCCTGTGGAAGAAAAATAAAGTGTGTCTATGAGAGTTCTTTTCTAAACTGGTTAACGTTTCTGTTACTGCTACCGGATTCCTAGAATGTTAGACTGTATTCTGATATTAAACTATTTCTCTGCCCATGAGTCAAATGTGTACAAATTTCACACATGTACCATACTTGCCAACTAGTAAGATTTTATCAGATTCAGTAAGATTTTTTACGTTAGAAATAGCAAAATCAGATTTTCTGTCAGAGAAATCAGATTTTTGAAAAATATTTAGATATACCTTTCATGTGTATTTTCTGAAGATTTGACCGAAAGTAAGATTTTTAGCTTCAGTTTGCATATAAAATAAGATTTTTTGCAATCCACGAGTAAGATATTTCATCTTGAAATGTTGGCAGGTATGATGTACCTATGACCAGGAAGTAAACGTGGCACATAGAGGGTTAATTGCTTCATTCGAGGAAATGACAATGTACACTGTGTCCTTTGTATTTAAAATGAATAAATAAGTTCGTATGATGAATAATTTAATCAATTGAATAATGATTGTTATCTGATTTTGATGCTCTCGCATAAGGCGACACTGTGTAAAGTCAGCATTTCGCAGTACATGTAGAATGTAGTCGACACGGCAGAGAGGTACCAATCTTTCCCTTTGCTAATTCTTGAATTTCCTCATCGAAGTCGACAACTCACATACTGTAGTACATGTACCGACACAATTTTTCAGTGCCATGGTATGGTTTTAGTTGACTGGGGCTTCAGAGGTTTTCTGTGTGTTTGTTTGTTTGTTTGTTTTTTGTTATTTGTTGTTGTTTTGTTTTTATCATGAGAAACAAGTGATGACATACGAAAGAGCATACAATTCTAAGAGGAATTCAAAGTTTATTCGATGAAAATTGGTTTTGCAATGGCCGAGATATCCAAAAACAAGGTCCTAATAAAAGGGGGCCCCACCTTATATTAGGACCAGTTCCCAACATACACTGTATTTAACACTCACCAATTCGCAACAGTGCGGCGCCGTTCATGCCCTTTATCCTTGCCTGTACGCCAAAATAAGGGCGAGAACTCCCCCCGCCCCACCCCCACCCTCTTCCTCTCTCTCTCTCTCTCTCTGCGCATTTGCACAATATGTGTCTGGTACAGCTTAGTACACAGATATCATGGATAAAGGTGTAAATTACTCTGATAGGGTGTGTGTTACAGTGTATGTACTGTTTTGGAGTCTGATTGTGGTATCAGCGTGCTGCATATAGTGAATATGCGGGATGCAGCAAAAAACGCTAACCACATCTGATAACGAACCTCATTATACGCCACCAGCTATCATGGGTGCAAGAAGCTGCAGGTAAATTGCTTGCAGGTCGAGGCGCCAACATCAAGGGGGCATTTCATAAAGCATTTTGTCCGACAAAGTTGTCGGACAAATTTGCTCTCGGCCGATCAGATGCAAGGATTTCAGTAACTTGTAACAGTTTGTCAGAAAAATATCAGACCAAACGCTTCATGAAATACCCCCCAGAGCAAGCTATTTTTTTTTTTTTTTTTGACGCTTTTTATAGCCTTTATTCAGACCAATCAAATGAAATTGTTACATTGTAGTGACACAAAAAATAACTATAATACACTGTTTAACGGACAACAAAAGGTTGTGTGCAAAATAGATAAAACATACATCAATTGTACACATTTGACATGATTCAGTCACCAGTCTGAATAAAGATTTTATCTAAGACAGATACAAGAAACATAAGAGGTGATGGAATTACAAAATCTTTAAAATGTAATCTATTCACCAGTTATAAACATCATGAGAACTAATATCTCTTTGGGTCTTAGGCAAGTGGAGATTCATAACCAGATAATATTTGATTAAGCTTTAATAATGACGATCAGAGAAAAAGAACCAGTATATGGAGCGGGCAAAGCAAAACACAGAATATTCCATCCATTTTAAATAGATTGACTGCTCAGATAAATACAAAAGATATGTCTTAACAGGATGCAATAATTAAACCCGGTATTTCATGAAGTATAATTTTCCCATTTCGCGTAATGTAATGTCAATTTATCCTTTAAAGTTGCTTTTTCATATTCAGACTGTTTTGAGGTGGCGATTGCCCTAGATATTTCTTTACAGGTTGGAACTCTTCCACTTTTACGGTTAGCATAAATCATATGCTTAATCAAAATTAACACATGATTCAACAAAGCATCGAGTTTGATATTTTCCCTGAATCCAAGTAAAACGTCAAGCCAATTTATATTAACAAACTGAGGAAAATTTAGTTTATTTCCTACCTCGTTCCATATTCGATAAACTAAAGGACAATCATAAAATATATGATAATATGTTTCAACCTCTTCCCTACAAAAGGAGCACAGATTTGATTGTGTTATTCCAAACTGGTGAAGTTTATCATTACAAAAAAATAACATTGTGCAGAAGCTTATATTGGAATTCTCTCAGCTTCCAGTCTAGTGTCGAAATTCTAGGAATAGAAAAACAAACTGCAGTAGCCGATCTATCCATGTTTAATGCTAATACTTCTGGGTGTTTTGAAAGAAAAGAATCTTCAATGGTACCAATAAAAATATTGTAAATCATTTTTGAAGATACTGACACTAAGGGGTACACTTTTTTGTTTATATTAAGACTAATTTCAAAAACATCAGCAGGGTTATCACTCAAAATATGATCGCCACCTTCCATTCTGCTGGAAATTTATCATACAATTATTCATAAAGAGAAATTCATAAAGAGAAAGCTATGCACAGCCAACATGAATGTAGAACGCCCTCTATGTCAAGCAGTAGTATTCAACCAATAAAGAAAGACATTGTCGGCGTCGATCATATTGACTGTGTGCAGTACAAGTTGCTTGTAATAATTTGAGACTTGGAACGTCGAGGTCCCCAAATAAGGCGAGTGCCGGCTAGTCGGCGATCTCAAAAACAGGGAAACGAGAGAATAGAGCCTGTTAATTACCCCTCTTCTTCCATGACGTTCTAGATGATTTTTTTTTAAACCAAGACGCAAATAGATTAAACGAGGCAAATTATACAAGGTTCATCGAATCCGTATATGTACAACTAACAGCAGCATGAGATTTTCCTTTCACACGTCCTCATCTTTTCACCAAATAAACTGGAATTTGGAAAGTGATGACGTCATCTTAGGTTTTATATTCTACATATAAGTATTTTCATTTCATTTCATTTCATTTCATTTTATTTCATTTCAATCATTTAATATCATGGATATTAATTTTGTTTCTTCCACATTTTTCTTTCACAAAAAGTGTTAATAAAATTTTTCAAGCAAAACATTTGCAACTGAAGAGTTTTATCGCAAAACGAGCAAACTCCTTTCTTGTTAAGTTGAGATATTTGTGATTAAAGCTGCTACAAGCAAAGGAAAAAATGATGCAAAAATATGGGATATTTTTAATCATAACTTCTAGAATATTCCTCGTTATGTTACAAGAAGGTGAGGTATTACTGGAAAGGTTTTATGTTGCTCTATCTGATGATGAACTTACTTTGAAATGTTTAAAATAGCGCTTAGCTCATTTTGCAATATAACTTAACTTTAAAATTCCATAATAATCCCATGAAGGGTGGGATGGTGATGTAACTGTTACAGCTCGTTATTCCGAAGGTCCGTTATTCCTAAGGCTCTTCAGTCCGAAGATTCGTTATTCCGAAGGTTCGTTTTTCCGCATTTTATTTTCGGATGAACAAAATCTTCGGAATAACGAACCTTTGGAATAACGCCACAAAATGTTCGGATTAACGAACCCTTTTTCATTTTCGGATTAACGAACCTCTAGGTATAGGGAATTTGTGTGTTTCGGATTAACGAACCTTCAGAATAACGAACCTTCGGAATATCGAACCCTCGGAATAACGAACAGCACCCGATGTAACTCATTCTGATTTGCTTGTAATTAAGACATCACTTAACCTTTTAAACGCACTATTTTCTTTGTTTTTCGTTACCATTAATCTCAAATAAAAAATCTATGTCAAATTGATAGAAAAAAAATGCATTGTACATTCAAACTCCTCATGATTTGATGTTTTTACTTTTTTACTTTTTTTATTTTGAGGCAAGGGGTAAGAAACTAACAGCGCCATGATGTATACTGGTTCGCAACGAAAATTCCTTCTGTCAGCTGTGTTAAATGCCAATTATACACAATGAGAGTGTTGTATTCCCAAAGCCATGATTTTCAACCCAACGACCTCAAGAACGTTCTGCACTGTGATGTGGTATGCAAAAGGGTGGCTTTATCTCGCGCATTTTTAGTCTTTTATATGTTTTTGTGGTTTTGGTCGAATGCATTTAAGCGAATAAATCTGCACCGATGCAAAACACCCTGGCCATCACCAGTAATTCGAATCCATTTACGCCGCTCACTCTGGCTTGTCGTCAGCCAGTGTCCCGGCGTACTGAAGCAGCGGAAATATAATGTCCTCACGTGAGAAGATCCGAGCACATGAAGATTAGGGAGAACCCTTAAATGCTCGTTGAGTTTGCTTCCCTCTCATCAAAACAACCCAAGGTTGTCACGAATTAATCGCACCGATAGAATCCCTTGATATCACATGTCAGATTCTCTAATTATTTTGTTTCACTGCACGTTACCTTGAGTGCTGTGTTGATCTTTCCGATTATACCGCAAAATACTAATGTACACCGGAGACGCGGCGGCAAACAGTCCGTATTTGCATTTAGTTCGTAGAACGCTAAAATGTATCCTATCACTATGTGTGTGTAAGCATTGACATACATTGAGTTCTGCCCTGTCTTCAATAATGTAGTAAAGTTTTGTCTTCTCCAGTTTTCTAAAGTATATCGTTGGAATTCCTACACCTGATGACCGGAAGCGGACATAATACATGCCCTGATAATACGTATATGCAAGTGGGGCGAGGCGGTCTGTATAAAAATTCACCAATGACATGAACGAGACAAACTGTCTTCGACACACTGCCCATCACAGTTTGCAGGACTTTTGATGACATCATAAAGGGTAAGACAACAGGCCTACTACTAAGTTGTAGATTAGTGTCCCCTTCAGATGTCAGGTTACTTCTCCTTTGCTCCAGACGAGGTGCATAGGGTGTTTTATTGAACCACGTATTGAACAATAATATGCTTTGTATTGTCCTTATATTATATTCAAATTTTGTTTTGCTTCGTCTTATCACTAAAGCCCATAAAGGGGTGATATTGTATTGGTTGTGGTTAGGATATTCAGCTTGTAACATTTTTTGAGATATACATAATAGAAACTGCTTTTTGTAGTGTTAAAAAGCATATATACAATCCTGAAAGGAATTCAAAGTTTATTTGATATAATCGTTTTTACAATGGGTAAGTCATCCAAAGACAAAGTAAAAGTATCAAAGGGATCCTATAATAAAAGGTGGGTCCCACCTTTTATCAAGATTGCTTTGTTGTGGATACCTCGGTCATTTTAAAACCAATTTTCATCAGACAAACTTTGAACTCTTCATCAAATTAATATGATCATTAATATTTCATACGAGATTTCCAATTATCTCAAATAATCCCCATCTATTAAATAAAACAAAAACAAAAACAAAACAAAACAAAAAAAAAACTTTGATAACCTGAACTTCGATCTCAACCAAAACTATACCCTCCCTTTGATTTCCAAAATATTTTCGAATTTGTAATGCCTTAACGAGAGGACAAACATACCAAGTTACTGCACAGACAAGATAGGATAGGTAGAGGAAAAGAGAGGGGTGGAAAACTAGAGAGAGAGATTCAAAGAGAGCTAGGGAGAAGTAAAGGCAGAAAGAGAAGGACCAGGAGCATGGAGAGAGGGGGAGAGAAAATGGGTGGCGACAACAAAGGGAGGGGGAGTAATGATTCCGTGTCGCCACCGCGGTATTGTATGTGTCATCTGCCTCAAGATCGCATAATACACTTTTGTACAGAGATTAAAACAGAGTACATGTCATTGTCTACCTGGCTCTTTGCCTATGACGTCAACGGTGACATTGTACTATATGCGCTACTTTAACCATTGAGCTGTTTAAGTGTCGAATGCTCTAACCTTATAGAAGCCTTTCACTTAATGTAGAAACCTTGAGTAGCCCACAAATGAACAGAGGATAGGCCCAAAGCGTATTATATTGGAAGCCTGCTGTTTAAACCTGTCTCCGATGTAAAAACCACAACCGAAGATTTCCCGCTTTATTTTTTTCTGATCTCCATCTCTCCCTCCCCCTTCCTAACCCCCCCCCCCCTCTCTCTCTCTCTCTCTTTCTATTCCTCTCTTTGAAGCCCTGATTTTTTTTTTTTCGTTTTCTGCCCCTGTGCGTCTAGAAGACACCGGGAGATACTAACAAATGCTTAAAAAAACAACAACAAATATCAAGAGATTTCTTCCCTAAGAAATCAACAGGAAAATCTGATCTTTGGCTTTAGTTGTTTTTACAATGTTTAAAAACAACGGCAATTAGTAAAATTATTTCAAGTAGTTAGATCTTTTATCTTCATATAACCAAAGTAAGTACATCAGCACTTCACTATGATTGTTTTAATGATAAGCGACACGAAGATAAATAACTATCATCTCAGAGTCTTATCGACTACATGGAGATGGTCAAGCATAACCATTTATATCCAGTGAAGAGATATAGATAGATAGATAGATAAATAGATAGATAGATAGATAGAGGGAGAGAGAGAGAGAGAGAGAGAGAGAGCAAGGAAAGACCCAGACTTATATTTCAAACTTGTTTTCCCTCTATTTTTCTTGATCAACCAATTATTTCCTTTTCTCATTTATTTTTCCATCCTTTCCCTAGACAAGCCACGAAGAGATAATTGCTGAGTATACTGAATCCGCCTCATCGCTTTCTACGTTACAGTAATCCCCGCACATAGTATACACACGTCTAATCGGCTTTCCGCAATCGATTTACACGATAAATATCGATCGCGCTTCTCTTTCGGACCAGAAGGCCCCGGGCACCTTACTATTCAAACTTGGTTGTAATCCTTTGTACGACTTGATGACTGCACCATTGTCGAAGAGTCTATACAGCCTCTTATGAAAGGCCCCACCGGCATTTGAAGCTGGGAGATTGAAACTTGTTTACTGTCTCGGACAGGCGACTGTTATTGTGTTGCTGAAAGCGCTACATGGCCATGTTGAACCAATGTGCGTGGAAAGCCGATCCAGAGTATACAGCAAAGGACTGGACTAGTTCCTTACACTGATTCACGTACACGTAAGAGGTTGCGGCGCCCATTTCCAATCACCGTAAGACCAGTTCCTGGAACTAATTGGCTTCAGGACCAATCGTACGTGACCAGGGTAGTCTGCAAATCCGGACAAGTGCGTCCATGGCGCCGCGGCGCTTGTCGTAAGCGTGGAATATCAACTATATACGCACAGGGTAAATATCGCTCCCTTTTCTTAAATCATGTCTTAATTGATAGAACACCATTGCCAACACTGAGCATTATGAATACAATCATTCTACTCGCATTTCTCAGCTTGTAGTTGTAACTCATTGTGTGGTGGTAGTACAGCCTCAATAGCTGGATGGAATGAACGAATTCTTATGATACTTTAATAGGCCTACAAAGTGATACCGAAGGCACGTCATGCAATAATCATTTGCGTTTAAATACGCACAAAATTTAGTTTCTATCAGAGCGAGTTACAGAAATAACGAAAATGGATGTTAAAATACATTGTAACATATTGAATATAAAATGTTACCTATTAATCGTCTAGAAATCTTCTCTTACGATATGAAGTAGAACGTCTGTAGTGCCCGGTGGTAGAAAAGTAAAGTAAAGTAAAGATTTATAAGGTAATTGTAGATTATTTCGATAAACTTTGAAAAGATTTCCTTGTGTGTGATTATGAGCACTTATACATTAACCCTGTTAGAGGGTGATGATTATTTAGCTTACAATGTACATGTATTGCAGGCACAGTGCCTGTTATAGAAAATAGATAGTCTGATGTATTCGTATATTCATCTCTATTCCATGTACATGCACAGGTATGTACATGTACATATCTCCATTGCATGTTTTAGTATGTCATGTAGATTGTTATTCTTGCCAGTTTGTATCTTACATGTATTTATTTTTACTCACATACCCCAGGAGGGTAATTGAGTTAAACTAAACTAAACTAAACTAGATGTGGTACAGTATGTACACACGTACATGTGTATATAACATTAAAAATGCCAAATCTTCATTTGCTTTCTGTTGCAATATGTGCTATAGTTGTATATTCTATTCTAATTATATACTTTTGCCCTAATCTTTTCCACGTGGCGTACAAGTCTGTATGTTATTTTTGATCTTGTTTGTTTTATGGTTCATGGGTGCATTCTGTTTATAAGTAAGATTAAGAATCTTGATGTGCAGATGCATCTCTTTGTAGAAAGGATGCTTTTAAAATGAAAATGATTGAAAATCTTTCATCTGTGATAAATATTATGTATTTTTTTAACGATATAGTGGGAGGAAAGCAGGTACGTGCGGGGCATTAGGGAATGTAGTAAAATAAAAAATAAAAATGTGTAGGATTGAGATTGCGCATTTTTTTTCTCGCTGATAGATTATCCGTAGTGTCAGCAAAATGCACAATGTGAGATGAGCTCTTCTTTTATTCGGTCCAATATTCCACCGACATGCAGGCGGGGTGAATGTACTGGCTTTTTAACTACTTTGGACTCGATCATTTCGATAACTACCACGCGTTAGTGAACGTGAAAAAGTTGCGAATAAATGCGTTACAGTGTATGGCACATTTTCCCACGCACACTTTAAATAGGGAACAATAATGGGCACTGAGCTGATCGACCGTGTCAAAAGACAAGGATAAAAATAAAAATGAAGAAAAAAAAAGAAACTGGACAAAACAATAGCACAGCTGAGTGGTTTAATTCATTGTTTGACCTGATCTTGCACGTGAAATCAGATTTCAGTAAGATTTACACAAAAAACGGCAATTTACGAGGTTTGTATCATGAGGGCAGGAATAGACTGCGAAGGGCACCGGCCGTTTACATGTACTTCATGCATGGTACGATAGGCAAAATCAAAAAAACTAGTTGGAAAACTATATGAAGAGTTTTATCGCAAAACGAGCTACTGTGCGTGGTAAATGTTAAGTTGAGATATTTGTGATTAAAGCTGCTAAGACAAAGAAAATAATGAGAAAATGTGGTATGTTTTTATCATAACTTCTAGAATACTCCTTGCTACATATGTGACATGTGAGGTATCACCGGAAAGGTTCATTTTGCTCTATCTGACGATGGGCTTACTTTAAAATGTTTAAAAATGGCCCTTAGCCCATTTTGCAATGAAACTCTTTACTGCACACCGCGTGGCTTTAAGTATATTCTCAAAATCCGTTAAAACTTTATACGGTCTCTCCACGTTTTCCAACTGAAAGGATGTGGATTTTGAAGTTTGAAGTTTATTAGCAACAACATTTTGAACATGTAGAATCATAACACAATTGTATCTACATACACGTACATATATGAAAAAAAAATATACTTATCTGTTACTCCTTTACAATAACATGATTGAATAATGAGAGTTAAATATGATACATGTAGCATACAATGTAATTCTACAAAGTTGATGTTGTTAACAAGGAAACCAAAAGTTAGCACAAGTGCTAGTCGAGATTGGTCACCTTGATCTCTATACTAAAAGCTAAATTAAATACAAAAGAAAAATTATTACACGGTTACATTGTAGTTGAAATGACTGTGAATATTTATACATCATTCATTTTCTAACATAGAAAACTAGTAATACTTGATACAGTACAGTATAATATCTATTAGAGTAGGAAATTTGCAAGGCATTTACGAAATGTAGATCTTTTGCTTTGTTCACACATTTCTCGTGGCAATATGTTCCAAAGTTTTGGTCCTAAGTAAGAAATCGAAAATTGTCCCTGTGTGGTTCTAAATTTTGGTAAGTACAGTACAACATTCTTTTTTTCATTTGTTCTTGTCCTGTAAGTACAATGTATGATGCACAATTTGGCAATAGTCATACAATGTACAGAGGGTGCGAAATAGTTCCATTGCAGAGATCGTACATAAATGTAAGAACTGAGAACTTACACGTACAGTATGTAACCTAACAATATCTAGAAGTTTGAATCGTTGGAACAATGGTTCTGAATGTGTTGGTAACGACGAAAATGTTATACAACGTAGCTCTCAGAGCCATTTTTTTTTTTATTTGAGAAACATGCATACAATTTAAGTTCTCATTCTCATTTAATTTGTTTGATTAGTGGTAGTATTTCGACTGCGACAAGTTAAAGGACACTTGCACAGCATGTGCAATCGGTCGTAACTCTATACGCAGTGTCGTTTGCAATCATTCAATGATATTACTAATATGACGTGAATTTGCAGTTGCGAACATGTTGACACCCATACACACATACAATGTGGGCTTACTCACAGAACTTATGCATTATTGAATGCTGATGCGCATTCCAAAAAAGAGGAAAAAATACATAATTGCACATGTTAAGGTATCTGTTCTTTTTGACTATTTGTTATAATTATAGTGATGATTCATTGTATAAATATGTGGGGAAAAGATCTTTGCCAGGGTCAGAAGATCAAGTCCTTTGTGTATCACAGCAAATAATGGACGGATAATAGATCAACAGACATACTGTAATGCAGCAGTATATTTATACAATGTTAAGTGCACGTGCACACACATTAAAGTAATAGATACACAATAATGCCAAGTAGATGTCGTATCAAGGATTGCCATTTCAAGGGGACAAGTAAACAATTACCGCTGTATTAGTCAGTATTTTTTCATTTAGTCATCTTACATGTATCTTTACAGCTGTCACTTAAGGATGATTTCATGTGGGTCTTTTTTCAGTCTTGCCAATCAAAGTGACAAAAAGAAACAGGAGAAACACGAAATCTCTTCTTTTTTTCATACGAGGTCAAAACATGTTGTTTAAAAAGTTAATGATATGAATGCTCGGATGTACACTTTGTAAATGCAGGCATTCTGTACTGAATTTTCTTTACTCGACACTTTACACTGCTTATAGTATAATGTATTCCTTTGGCATTATCCGCAGATGTCAGATGATAATGTTATTGGACGTCCACCGGCGAGAGAAGTTATCCATGGCCACTATGTACAAAATGTATATCTACACTTCTATGAATTCCTGTGATTGACACTTCCAGGACCACCGTTTTAGAGATACACTGTACATGTACCATCAAGATGTGTGTTATGGAGCTCTGCAGCATGACATTGTATATACTGTAACAGTTAGGGACATCAACCTCATCTCTTTAACGGTTCCCTTCTACCCCCTCCCCAATGAATAGAGTTTACATGTAGCCTATGCCACTTGCGTTGAAGATATCCATGAGATCTCCTAACGTCCATCAGTCCTCTTACAGGTATGTAGCAGGTAAATTTGTAGCCAGCGACGTTCCCTACTTATCTCTTCCTTCAACAAGCTTTACTGAATATTCTATTGCAACCATGCCCCCCCCCCCCAAAAAAAAAAAGAAGAAAAATATAGTAATGCAATATCGAAAAGCATGTTGGTGCTGCTACTTGTTTGCGTCCGTCTGCGAGAAAAAGACTTTGTAGATAAATCATATCCAACCATTATGATTTAGCCTTTTAATCATCTCTTTCCAAGGAGCCCCATGACGCGTGTCCTTCCTTGTGAATATAGAGCCATTGTAATGGAAGTTTTTTTGTTTTGTTTTGTTTATTTACTTGTTTGTTTGTTTGTTTTTTATTGTCAGAGGTCATATTTAATCTGGTATAGGTATAGTAGTGTATAGTCTTCGCGAAGGTCACTCGTTACTACTACAATGTAAGATCTTGTATATGATTATTTCCTGCACGCGTTGCTACATGTATGAACGGAAATACAATTAGTGCATGTGATCAGAACTGTCCACAGTTTAAATTCATTCAGGTCTATAGGGCACAATACTGTCTAAGCAAGCTACAAAGACAACAAAACTGTCCTGGCAGATAAGGGGCAACATTCAAGCGAAAGAAAACTGTGACACGCATCCTTTGAATCACCTTCATTATACTGTAGGGATCATGATCAGAATCCCGGCCAAAAACTAATCCTACTACTTTCTTGTAAAACACCTGACCTGTCCTTCAAGTATTATTAGAATCCAACCGCCTAGCTAGCCCCCCCCCCCCCCCCCCACCCAAGAATAATAATAATAATATATTTCTAACAAACATGTACCGATAAGTATATCCAAACGCCGGCAAATATGTTGACTCAATGATACTGTATACACTGTGTGATTAAACACATGGTGTATAGTGAAAGAGACATTATACCATTCGTAACAGAGAGAAGAAATATTATGCTTATCTATTTGTATCAATTTGAAATATCCCTAAACTATTTGAGATTACACCTTTCGAAAAAAAAACAACGAAAATCATCAGAATATATTGCATGTTACTTAATTACACCTTGAAAAATATGTCTAGTCATGTACATGTACAATGTAACGAGTGCAGCACCATTGGATCAGTAGATGCATTTTCCCATTAAATAATGACCTCACTTTAGAAAATTTGAAAATGGCATTCAGTTGCCTTGCTTTCAAACTCTTTGACAATAGTCTGCAGTAAATTTATAGAAAGAGTATAAATAAATGAATACCACCTGGTGGGTTATGGGTATACAGGGGTGAGAGAAGGGTGCGTACAGTCGCCTGAGGCTGGCTCGACAAACCGACATGACCGAGCCAAAAGCCGTGGAGTTGAGAGAAATATCAATCATAGAAAAAGAAGAGATTAAGAAGGAAGATAAATGAAAAGTTCATCATCAGGTTGTTTAGCGTCTGAGACCTTGAGGTCATGGAACGGTCATTAGGCCTGAATGGTAATCCACATAATAATACTGTATTTCATTTGTCTTCCATGCACAGCATTGTTATTAACCTGACGCACAGCTATTAACAATAGAAGGGTTTGTTTGCAAAAACCGATAAGTCCATTTTTGACGATTTTGAAAACTCTTCATGATTGTCCCTGTCCATATAGCAAGTCTGAAGTGGGTAATAATCTATAACTTGTGCGTTATTATGTAGCGTGTATGCACCATTTGTTATTGTAAATAGTACTTGCTTACGACACCGAGTACGTTTCAATTACACTGTACGTGCACTTTTATTTCAGAAAATCCCATTGAATTTACGCGTACCCTAATCACTGTTGAGTGTGTGCATATGTAGTGGATGTTGATTATCGGTCTTTTTTCATCATGATGTTGACTGCGCAAGTATTGAACCGGAACTATTACATACTTGGTTGTTATAAGATCACGTGTTATAATAATCCATTTGATGCAGATGAAGCGCAGAGATAATATACAAATCTATGCGATCTACGCGTATTCACTTATCATTTTCTTATAATGTACGCTTATATTGTTTGATATCTTCACTAGCTCCGTCACAGCTCATGGTTGTTATAAGAAATGAGTATAATGTACACGTGTAAGTTCTTACTTTGAAAGCATGTTCACTGTTACGCTTCTTGTTATTGGGTATCTACGCTATGGAGGGCACATGAGAACTGTAGAGTATACATTGTAAGTCACATCTAAGGCAAACTTAAGAAAAGCCCAAAGAAAAGGGGTCTGAATCATGCCGTGTCCTTTGACCTTTCGAAAACGATCATTTCGACAGTATCTATTCAATCATATCTGTTTATCTTGAAATATGCCTCTATTCATCCATTCAACCTCCGACTGCAGATTTTCATTTCAGTGCCCCTTTTCTGTTCTTCATTTTCCCGTGAGTCTCTTTTTCTCTCCCTCTCTCCCTCTCCCTCTCCCTCTCTTTCTCTCTCTCTTTCTCTCTCGCCCTCTTATTTCTCTCTTCTATTCTCCTTCTTCTTCTACCCCCTTCCCTTCCTGGGCCTCCCACACCCCATCCATTTTTCCATTAGATCATGCTTTTTTGAAACACACATTTGTATTTTGTCCGTGTTCACTTTTCTCTCTCTCTCTCTCTCTCTCTCTCTCTCTTTATTCACTCCACCAGCGATAGCGCTTTGAAATGAAATCGAAGATATCATTTCGCGCTAAAAGGCTAACAGCACTTCTCTCTTTATCGTTGTAAGCATCGACTCAGGGAGAATACACTGCATAGAATGTGTGTGATATAGATAATAAATGTCATAGACACATGCTGAGTATATGGCGTGCCAGGTATGGGTGCATTGCCACATTATTGGGACAAGTCAATCGATTTCGGGACTTTTTTTTTTCTGTGTGATTTGATTCGCCTTCTTCTTTTCCATGCATCATTGTAGATTGCTGGTGCCAAGGGTCTTTGTTTTTTATACATGTGCTCTTGCAATTTCATCATCTTCTTTTTTTTTTCATATTGTTGCAAATTTAATACCTACAATAGTATAAGAAAACGAAAGAAACACTTCTTTTGTACACTTTATAAGAAAAATAGGTTGAACTTTGCACCTTTACGGGTGCAACTTTCAGGGGGTTTTTTAGGAACAGTGAGCACCTTTAACTGTGCAACTTTGCACCTTTCTGGTCTGAAGGGTGCAAAATTGTATTCGTATAAAAGGTGCTACTATTGTGTTACACGTGAAGGAGCAAAGTTGTACCTATTTTTCTTATGTGTTGTAGAATGTAATACACGGTACATTTGTGCAAGTGCACAATTCACACGAAATTCATGACAGTTTTCCTTCAGATTGTTCGAGTTGCAGGAAGATTAATTCATATGACAATGATGACAACATGATGTGGTAGGATACCACTTAACAACAATACAATTTTGTGAAAGTGAAAATTCTCGCGTCGAGTTGTTTTATGGCAATTGATTGGCAACTTGCATTTCATCGACGTAAATAAACACCGATTGCTCATTGTTCTATACACATGTCACGGCTTCTACTCATCATGGCTACTACGAAAATACTGAATAGTCGACAACAGTTCCATATTCGAAACGTTCGAAAGTTCCATAATGAAGGGGAAAAATAACAGAAACAAAAAGTTCGATTTTTATTTCCCCCGGAGAATTCTGTTCAGAAAATGATGAAAAATCGTAATGTCGAAGCTTCGTCAGTACGCCTACGCACCATTTTTTTTATAGGTTTTCGGATTAACGAACCCTCGGAATGAAATAACACAAATAATCGGCGTTCATGTACATTTGTAAGTATATATGACATACAATTTGTGAATCAGTTTCAAACATGTTTTGCATATCATCGATATCATTTTTTTTTTCTAACGCCTCTTTATTTTACTTGAAGTACAGTGTGGCTTATCTGTATATCTCATGTTCTATCTTTACCTTATTCATAGTTAGATATCACATCGTGTCATCCATTTTATTTTCAATTATCAACCATTCTCTCTTTCATTTTAAAGGCACAGTGCGACTAAACTTCCACCAAGCTTTGGGTGACCGTGGAGAAAGAAAAGGGACATGAGTGATGCCGAAGATGGCCCGAGCCCCGAGGCAATTCGGCAGCTTTTCGACGCCTGTGACCTGGATGGAAACGGCTACATCGAGTGGGAGGAGTTGGAGATAGTGTGCGAAGAGCTGGACCGAGATGAACTGGAAGGCATATTTCAGGTTAGTGGGGCAAATACGAGGCGCATTTCGCTTGTTGAAGGGTAGAGGGTTGGAGTTAAAATCGCTTATTGTAATATAATAATTGCTATGAGATTATTGCCACTTGGTCTTCTATCAGATGGTCTACTTCCCAGTTCGTCTAACACCACAACGGCTGAACTCACTTGGTCTGCTATCAATTTCGTCTAATGCCCTTTTGGTCTATTTCTCACTTGGTCTAATGCCCAGTTTGACTACTTATCTTTTCGTCTAATGACAAGAAGGTCTAAGTTTAGTTTTATCTCCTTGGGCTTTTCCCCATTTTGTATGATAAACTACGGGTATTAGACGAAGTGGACATAGCCCATCTGAAAATACACCAACTGATAATGAGGCTAAGTGGCAATTGGACTAAATGTTCATGAGACGAACTGGTTATAGACGAAACAGGATTACACCCTGCAGGTTGAGATTAAATGGTTATTAGTCGAAGTGGGAGTAGACCAAGTGATAGATCACCTCTGATACATTTTTGTATGTATCGGAGATCCCCTGTCCCATCCCCCACCCCCTTGCCAAAGAGATGAAAGCTGGGTATAGTTTGAATGACTCGTCTCGATGTAGCTTGTAGACATGCCTACGGTCAAAGTTTGAGGACGCGCGTCGAGGGAATTGTTGTCCTTCAAATTATGTACATATCGCAATGATAAGAACCGGACACATTTTTCTCTGTTTGCCCATAGGCTTTGGACGGGGATGAAGACGGCCGTATCAGTCTGCAGGATTTCAGCGAGGGTTTCCATAGCGTCAGCGAGACACTCCTTTCAGCCAGCCGCCGTAGGCGGCGCCAGCAATACGTGGAAGACCTCGAGAAGTCGGACTTCGAGAAATTCCTCTGCCATGCCGGAGCCGACTTTGATCTCCTTTCTTGGTAAGCAGTGATTTATATAGATTTCGAAATCTGACTCTTGACCATGATATCATTGATGAATGTAGCTACAAAGTATGTATGTCACTGGCCTGGAGACTTGGTCGTGACCTGGTGGCGACTCGAGTATCGCTCAGGCTGGTCGCGGGTTATTCGCGAAGACGCCTCTACGACTAATCCTTGGGACTAGCCTGGACCCATTTCATAAAACTTGTTATCAGTGACAAGTTGTCATAGTTGTTATAAGCTACTGAAATTCTTGCATCTTATTGGCTAACAGCAAATTTGTCACAGAAATGTTGCAGTTGTAACTGACAACAAGTTTTATGAAATGGGACCTACATTGTAGGTCTCCGTGAGTTGCGGGAGAACTGAACATGTTTTATACTTCCAGAGACTCTTTCCAGTCTCCAGCTGGCCTCGAAGACGTCTCCGTTACGTCTCCTTTTTCGCGACTAAGTCTCGGAGACTTATTTTTGTCCGCGATGTCTCTGAGACGTCTCCGCTGCCTTGCGGAAACTCATTGGTGACCTACCATAACAGGAGACGTCGCGGAGACATCACCGAGACCTAGAAGACGTACCGGAGACGTCTCCGCGACGTCTCCGCGACTTTCGGTCGAATAGATTATTACCTTATTTGGAGACGTCTTTGAAGTCGCCGTGGAGTCGTCTTCTAGGTGAGAGCGCAAGTCATTTTTTTTTTTGTCTTTCGAATCGCAGGAGTCGGCAGTCTCGGTGACGTCACTTCCAGTGAGATATACCCCTCCAGCCCCTACACCTTACCATATACACACGCATATGAAACGTTCCCTTGCCCCTATGGGACAAAAGAACATAGTCTAAAAGAGATAGATGTCTGTAAACCATAGAAAGATAGCCTATCTATATTCTAGTCTACGAACATGTCTGATACGTATTTCATTGCAACATGAGACAGAGGGCCGATGTAAAGATGATTATGTACATGGTCATATCTGCAGGGCTTGTACAAACGTACATATCAAAACAAATGCAAGCACAACAACATGGAAATAGGTATGAGTGTGCATTCTGTACGTGTGTGTATCATCTGTCTGTCTGTCTGTCTGTCTGTGTGAAGAATACAGTGAAGACAGAGAAGGGAGGTCTCTCACAGAGGAGATGGAGAGGTCCGTTGTTAAAGTGTCAAATATACCAAATCACCTGTTATCCCCCTTCCCCCTCCTACCGCCACCCATCATTGCAAGTCTGAATGGAAAGTATTATGTACTCTGACAGTCATTTGTGGCTCTTACACTAGCCATGACCCACTCTAACCCCACTCACATCGGTCCTGAATTCACAAACTCGCTTGACCGTGAAATATCTAAAAATCGATATTCTACATCAACACCCATCTCCATGAAAAAGAATATTGATAAAACTGTGCAACAATAAAACGAGCCCATTGTATAATACGCTTTATGCCTTCCATTCATATTATACATAGTTGTCTGAATATGGCACCACGACGACATGCCCTGCCCTCACCTGTGATTAAGAAGGAAAGAAAAAAAAAAAGGAAATGAGCAAACAAAACGACACGGATTTGTCACGTGATTGAATGACGTGTGCGTTATGCTTACGTTGTCTGACGCTCAGCTGGCTTACATGAGTTTTGTAATACATATCCCTATTTTAGTGCATTCCGTAGCGTGTGGACCCATTTAAACTAGAATACTCCAGTTCTGTTTAACCCTCAAGAGCAGTGAATGTTCTCGACAGCTTGACATCTTGCCTGACCTTTTCCTGACATAGCAATACCTCAAGCATTCAAACAGTTTCAAAATATTTCTAGAATACATGCATAGATTGAACATGCATTTTTGATAGTCGATTAGTCGTCTACGTTTCGGGGAGAGACATATGAAGAGTTTGTTTGCAAAAACCGATAAGTCCATATTTGCCAAATGGAGATATTTGCAATTAAAGGTCAAGAAAAATACAGAGAATAATAAGAAAATATTTGCTTCTTTTGACAATAACTTCAAAAATGTACCTTTATTTGCAATGTCCAATATATCATTTAAAAGGTTTTATTTTGTACTTTTTGACAGAGACCTTACTTCAAAATCTTCAAAAATGGACTTATCGGTTTTTGCGAACAAACTCTTCATATATTATGACTTATGTTTCTTCCGAACCCCGTTCAAGTACCTGAAATCCAGCTTGGATTTCCTAACAATTTCAAAGCCATGCAAGCCTCGTGTATGCTACCTGCAAGTGAAAAACCTTTGTCATTTGGGAGTATAAGTATATGTTTTTAAACCGGCTTCTTGGGCGAGACACATTGTCATATGTGATTCAGCAACAAATCACCTTCTTAACCTTTTTGCAAGTGAAGATTCCGTACATAATGGCCTATTGTTCCCCGGAAGGTATACAGCAGTATTACTCTCATTTCGATAACCTTCTAATATTAAGCAAAATAGATCACTGCATGTGTATTTTGTGTCTACTAGAAGTTATGCTTATTTGAAAGCCTATCAAGACTTTACCAAGAGACTTGTGTGCCACAGAAATAATACTGACATATTTTTGTTGACCTTTGACATCTTTCAAATTACGTAATCATATAATTCATATGAAAACAATAACGATAGTAAAGCATAAAACAATCCGTTTTAGGGTGTTATCTGACGGGCGGATTCGGGCGGTTCGTTACCAATGGGATATTGTCGTTGCAGATTTTCTTAAACAGCGTTTATGCGTTCGGGGCTGCATTCTTTTCTTTTATCATTTTTTTTTTTTACATTTACTCATCGTTAGATAACAGTTCATAAGGTAGAGTAAGAAATTCTTTGTCACTTTGGCTACTGTTTTCCTATATGCTTGCTTGTTTTGACATAAAAAATTGTTTTGTGTCTAAAATTAGCAATATGCTTTGGAAAATTAACGTTCCTGTTTCTCTAAAAAAAAAAAAAAAAAACATTTTATGCACTCTTTTAAATATATCAAACCGATCTTAAAAATTACAAACCAGTGTGATGTAATCTTCATCCATTACAGGTGTTTAAAAAATGCAGTGAAGTTCAATTTCATGGTGAAAAGATGATAATATTTGCAGGAAAATCCCCCTGGAATGGATAAGATAACAACCTTGGCCTGGTATTTTAGAGATAATATAATGCTTGCGGTCATTATCATTATTTTTTTTGTAACACACACAACATTGTGAAAATACTTACAGCAGCATGCGTTCATTAAACGCGCTTCGCTATCCCAGTCACGATGTAAGGTAAAGGTTATGACGATAGTATGAAAAAAAAAAAGAAGAAAAAAGATCAGAAAAAAATTGGACATCTCCTAAATTTGGCAGCTGTTACCAGGTCAGTGTTTGGTCACTCCGGATAGCAACTTGGACTTGCACAGTGTACACAGTGATTCATAGACGAGGCACGCGTTCATGCACGCCTCTATGATAGCATTATCAATAATGTCGGTATGATTATGTATAGACAATTCACGTGACTTCTTAACCACACGTGTTGCCACTTGTGTAATGGCGGGAATGCCGTACTCGATTTTTCTAATACAATTCATATGGGGTATGGATATGTTGTCATGGAAACCTCACAGTCAACTTTTTTCGCCTGTTGTGACGTTGCGCTTTTGACCCCGTTTACAGTGCGGGGCTGGGCCGAGCCGCGGCCGAGCCCAGCCTCAATTGCGGGGCCGAGCCCCGCAATTTTGTCCGTTTACACTGCCGGGCTCAGCCGCGCTTTTAATTCAAACCTTTCAATATTTTGTCGTAGTGGCGCTCTGCTTGTAAACAAACCAGTGCCGTATACGGCACTGAAACAAACGCAATTTGGTATAGTCTGGTGTTCAGACCCTTTGCAAAACTGGATTCCGTGGCGACGAAATCGCCGTTCGGGCAAAGGCCTTTGCCGAAGGAAAAATCCTTTGCAGGACAAAACCACCTTAAACTATACTAGTTTTCGACGTTGAGGGGGTTAATATCCTAAATAGCGAAAAAGTCCGGGCAGAAGGTCTGGAAGAAAGACTAAAATTGGCCGCGCATTTGGCCCTGTTTGCGTTTACACTGAGACCCCGTTTACAGTGCGAGGCTCGGCCGCGGCCGAGCCGCGGCCGAGCCCGCCTTCATTTCAGTGTAAACGCGCAAAAGGCCAAATACGGGGCCAAAATTGGCCGCGCATTTTTGGCCACGCTCTGGAGGTGGTCTCGGCCAAATGCGCGGCCAATTTTAGTCTGGTTTCCAAACCCTCTGCCCGTACTCTTTCGCTATTCAGGATATTAACCCCCTCAACGTCGAAAACTAGTATAGTTTAAGTTGGTTTTGTCCTGCAAAGGATTTTTCCTTCGGCAAAGTCCTTTGCCCGAACGGCGACTTCGTCGCCACGGAATCCAGTTGGCAAAGGGTCTGAAAACCAGATTATACCAAATTGCGTTTGTTTACAAGCAGAGCACCACTACGACAAAATATTGAAAGGTTTGAATTTAAAGCGCGGCCGAGCCCGGTAGAAAGTGTAAACGGACAAAATTGCGGGGCTCGACCGCGGCCGAGACCACCTCCAGAGCGTGGCCAAATGCGCGGCCAATTTTGGCCTCGCATTTGGCCTTTTGCGCGTTTACACTGAAATGAAGGCGGGCTCGGTCGCGGCCCCGCACTGTAAACGGGGTCCAAGCCCGGTTGACATCACCAATGTGTTTACTCAGCAATCCTCGCCAATTTAACGCACAAACCATGTCACACCATACTTTATTCTTTCCAATGAATAGATTTGAAATACCTTTACATTGTTCTAGTTATTATTGTCATTAATGTTATTATCATAATTTTCATAATCATTATTTAAGATTACTGATTTTTGTACGAAAGAACATGATCATTGGAGCAAGCTTGGTGTGCTGTGTGCAATAGAAATGCACATTTATAAAATACTTGGCTTGTATAAAGGCGCATTTCACCATAGTGTCCTAATGGGAAGGTACATTGTACAGTATTGGTGGAGATGAGAATTGGGCTTTTAACTTTTTGCGAGATACCAAGAAAACACTTATGAAATAGTACAGAACATACCATTTTAAGAGGAATTCAAAGTTTATCTGATTGGGTTTTAAAAAAAGATATCAGGTAAAACAAAGCGATCGTAATAAAATGTGCAATGGGTCCCACACTTTATTAGAATCGCTCTGTTTTGGATATCTCAGCCATTTCAAAACCAATTTTCGTCAAATAAACGTTCAATCCCTCATGGAATTACATGCTCTTTCTTATTTCATAAGAGGTTTCTCATTATCTCACCAAAAAAAAAAAAAAAAAATGTTAGAAACGTGAAATTAGGTCTCAACCAAAACTGTACGATCCCTTTAAAAATCTATTGTTGTTTGTTCTTGTTTGCGTAACTGACTGGCATTTAACACATATTCAAATTTTTACTCTTGTTGTCCCTACTCACAATGTATTTTTCTTATGTTGTTTTTACTTTTTGATACATACGCGTCATGATCATGTCACTGATAACTGCGCACGTGAAAACGTTGTAGTGTTCAAATCGTAGGAGACTCCTATCATAAATTCATTATCTATATCATGTATACACTCTCTTATTTATGGTGCTAGCGATAGATTATGCCACGGTTAGAGTTTGACGTTTGTATAGCAGCTTAATCACTACGTTTCTTAATTGTTTCTTAGCGACAACGTTTTTATGATATGGCAGTCTATGAGAATACGCAGCATTTCTACATAACTGACGTAAATTGTGTTCAACATTTTGTTGTTTAAGATGCAATATTTGACCCTGAAATAATATGTCATCGTATAAAAGAGATATCCGATAGCTGTACACGGTGGAGAGCCAATGACCTTCGACCGTACTGAATCCTAACACCTGTTGCATTTAGTTCAATATAAATTTTCTGTTTACCGAACGAGCCAGCTTGCACGATCGTTTTGTTTGCGCTTGAGGGGCGCGTTAATATCATCGCGCTAACATGACACACTACGGAGGTTTTGCACACATGCACACACCAAAGCTCCTGCAATATTTTTAAAGGGATACTGCCGTGACATTTGAGAGTCTACAATAGGTGCCTTAGTTCACAGTCTTTCTCACGCCCATGTTAATTGAAAAATGGCACTACACAATTCACGTAAGATTTGAATATCTTGTGCACTTTCTGTGAAAGATTTTCATGCTACTATGATATTATGTCCCTAAAGTAAACTATTACAACCCGAATAAGTCAGTGAAAATAATTCAACCAGTATTTAAATTTCTGTGCATGTTGGTGACTTCTGTTGGTCGTAGAGAATCTAAGTGTCAATAACTATGACTGACAATTCATGGTAATTACATTGTATCTTCACACGAAGTATGTCGTGGCAGGTTTTCATTCGCCACACCAAATTAAAAATAAGTTAAAGGAAACCAACACCCAAAGGCAATGTCAATAGATTGAGTGAAAGCAGCAACATAATAGTAGAACACATCAGTGGAAGTTTGAGGAAAGTCGGACAATCGACTAGCCTTTTGTCAAGGCCCTCTCACTGTATGGTGAAGAGGCGTTCGGCTGGGCTCGCTTCGCTCGCCCATTACAGCGAGAGGGCCTTGACAAAAGGCTAGCAATAGACGCAAAAGTTATGAATTATTAAAGTTTTGGTGTTGGAACCGCTGGATGAGGAGACTACTAAAAGAGGTTAATGATAATAAAGAAAATATGAATGGAATTCCACAAAAACTAATTCTTTCATAAAAATTACACATTCCATCAACTTGATACTGACATACAATTGTACAATGTATGTTAAGGATAATAATTATTCTACCTGCTTTCTTAAAGCGGTTAGTATAGTGCTCTTTACGATAGAAAAGTGAAAGCATGTTGAATTTTCTTTACATTTTCTTTATCATCTGCCAAAGGCTGGCTGAGATGCGAGGACTTGTGTCATAAGAGTATACATCTTTAAACGCCTGCTGCTTTGAATTATGCATGTATAATTGCATGACGTAGACGCATGCACGCTAAGCTTTAATACCACACATTCATCTGACCCGCTTATGAAAGAATGGCTGTGATTGGTTGGCACCTTGACAGACCGATGTGACACAATAGTTCTCACGTTGAGTTCCCATACAATATTCAACACCTACATGTATAGATTACTGTATATCTTTGCCAATATACGAGGAGAGTGTTTTACATAGCAGTGATCTAAAATCATTTGCATTGTTATCTTCTGTTTTTGGTTCCGAAAATTGAGTGGACCGGTCTATCTTCTGTTACCAGAGATTTAATAAGTTTCTCCACTTCATCCGCGATAATTTCCTAAAACGTTTCCCCCGTTATTCTACCAATTCTATTTCTATTTAACGTTGATGTATGTGCGTCGTCATCTGCTGTGAAACGACGTTTGTTTTGCTGACACCTCATGCATCATCTCCTCCCACTATATCTAATGATATTAGAGTGGCTGAGGTTTAAGAATTTTCAACGTACGGACCAACAACTTCAATGTATAAGAAGCTGATGGAGCAAGGCAAGTGTGACATCCATTTTTGGATATCTATTGTGGAATAAGCGACCAAACCAAAGCGACGTTCTTTCCCCTCGAGTGAACACCCGCCTTTGAAGTATTGCCTTACGCTTGTTCTCGTCTGTAGCAGTATTGCATGCTACGGCGATCATATATTAAATATGCATTACTGCAAGCCATGAAACCCATCTTAAGCGTGATATAGAGCTGCTGCAGCTGTGAGAATAAAAGTCGTTAGCGGTTCGTTATTTAGCACTGAGGAAAACAGTGTCACCTTTAGAGCTAAGATATTGCCTTTTTCTCGCGCGACAGCCAGTCAAAACTTCAAGAATATGGAAGACTACGGGTAGTGCTAATTGTGGTGCAGTGAATTTGAGTGATGAGAATTGTACATGTATGTTCGTCTGTTAAAGGAAAGGGAGATTTGCAATGGATCAATCTAAAATTCAACAGCTGTTCGACGTCTGCGATCTCAACGCCAGTGGCTACATCGAGTACGAAGACCTCCGCGAACTCTGTCTCGGCAATGACCTTGAGATCAGCGATGTCGAGCTCGGCAGCCTCTTCGACGAACTCGACAAGGACGGCGACGGTCGGATCACAGCCGACGAGTTCCAAGGCGGCTTCCACAGCGTGGAAGAGCTCCTGCGACAGAAGGTGAAAGGGATAGGAGGAGGAGAACGCAGCGGTGATCGAGTGGACTTTGACGACGTCAATGACGATGTTAATGCTGGTATCACTCCAAAAAGGACTTCTTATGGGCGAAGCAATAACAACAATAGCATCATGAAGAGCGGAAAAGCTACTGCAGCCCTCTCCGCTTGGCAAGACTTAATGACAAGCCTAGGACCAGGGGCAAGTCTTCTACAAAGGTTTGTTTTATAAAACAAATAGCTCTCACAGCTAACAGTCACGTTCCGCGCAATAACGCACATTTTGTCATTCTTATGCCCTCGCTTTGTAGTACAATTATCTACATTTGTACAACCATACAGTCTTTACGACTTCAGTGCTCATTAAAAACTGTGCTATAATACTTTTACCGCTTACCTTTAAGGCACTCAAGAACAACTGCGCAGTACGCATTTTTCACATTTGTAATGACAAGTGAAAGAAATGAAACCACTGATAAAAAAAACTTTCCTCGTATTAATTCAGAAAAATATGAGAAGATGTATTCAATTCATTATAATGGATTTAGAGAGCAAAACTTAACTATTAGAAAAAAAAAAATGCCCCCCAAAGTATTAGTCAAAAATTTATCGCAGTTGCAACACGCATGTTTGTAAAACTTCTCTTGATCTGAAAGACGAATTGCTTTCAAGACAAAGCGGAGCTAAATGTGAGGTGACCAAAACGAAAAAAGAAAAAAACAAAGTCCAGAAAACAAGAATACGAGAAGACGAGATCATGAAAGAGTTAAAAGAAGTAAAATTTGATAAGTATAAAATGAAGATATGTCATTAAAAAAAAGGAAAAAACAATATCTATAACACGGAATGAGAGGAGCAGGTTGAGGAGACGAACACAAGTTGTGTGTATCTCTTCCAAAGGATAATCCCGTTATCTCTTGATTAATGTATCCAAAAAGAATAATCCATCGCAGGTGGTCGTTTCGAACTAGTTTAGGTGCCACGGTGCCACACGAGAATAGTCACACGTGTTGCTTTAGTCACGTGACAAGCTTAACTCCTATGGTATTGTTCGTAATTGACAGTGTCAATTATTTTTTTTTCTATGATTTGTTTTTGCACTTTATGGAGTTTTGTTTGTAGGATCCTTCAGTGGATAACACCTGCAGGTGTAGAGATCAATAACGTACTATACTCAGAGAAAGTTTTTGTTGAGAGTATCATTATCAGCCAATCACGTGTTAGTTCTTTTATCCTTAGACTTTGAAATAACTCGAGAATTACGAGAGCTGATTAGTTTTAAATCTTCCACACGTCTAAAGGCGGTGTTTATTTTCAATTCAATTCAATTTTTATTTTCCACTCATGGGGTGGAACACCCTCGTCAGCCAATGGCTGGTTTTCAGAGGGGTCCATAAGGGGTCTATGTATGGGTATACTGAAGTCGGCTAGAGACTACTTTTAATTACTAGTTCAAGTTCAAGAAGATTCCGGATCAGTCAAAAGTTGATCTGTTCAAAAGCAGTAATGTGTTAGAGGCACAACAGTGAAAAAATATTGTATCGATATCGGATAGAAATCAAGGGAGTTATGATTATTAAGTTTCCCAAAATTTCACAAAACATTTTTAGGACAGTCAACATGGACATGCAGATGAGTGAGTTGATGATATCATGTCCTCACAACCGTATGTACATTAAATTTTGTCATTCTCTCTTTTTTTAAAGAAAATAACGTCCAAGTCTCAGATAATAATATGTGATGTGTTATCACAATAGCCATATAATTTCAGGGAAACAATTCTTCGCAATAAGCAGATCTAAATTTGTTAGATGCTAAGCTTTATTTGAAATTGATATATAATTTGCCCATACTTAGTACGCGGGAAATACCTTTAAAAGAATGTCAAAATATAAACTGTAAAGGTTATATTTCCAAAGTCGGCTCTACGTACATTTGTCTTCTGATCTCCGACGTTATACTCGTGCCGTGATGATGTAGCATGTATACATGTGTGATTCTAATTGTTAAGTTATTCAGCCAAGAATAAAGTTATCAATAGCAGAAAAATGAACTACACTATTCACTGAAAACTGTGATATGACTACATCATCAACTCACTCATTTGCATATTTATAAAACCTTTTCAAGAACTGTTTTGCCAAAAAAAAAAAGAAAGTAAGCGAATTTGTATAATTTTGTAACTGTTTTACTTACTTTTAATTCCGATTTTCATCAAATTTTCATTGCTGTACTCGTAAAATTTTACTCTTTCTTACGAACTTTTTACTGATGCAGAATTTCCCGTCAAGAAACAGTACGTAATAGCGTCGCTAAAGATAAAGTGCATGTTCATGTGTATGAAAGTATATTGTACATTTGCTGATAGAACCCTTTCAACACAAGAGGAGAAAAGATTTGTATACTCTGTAATTGCTATAATATATATTCCGGACGGTATTATAAACATATCAATATATTATATTAATATGTTTATAATACCGTCCGGAATCTGTAGATTATAGTGCTTCATGAATTTTACGTGAACTGTCAGATCAATGGTCTCACTTCTCTGAAAACAATTGAACAAGGTTTAGAAGATTGTTCATCAACAAAGTGTTGCGTTGACGCTTTCGTGTCCTGGTGTTAGTCATCGCCATATGTTCCACTCCCATGCATTATACATTGTATAACGTTATGTTTGCATTATCAAAGCCGCATGCGCGGTGTTTTTCCGTAAATAGCTTGCATCCCTAACCAGGGCCCTGTTGCATAAAACCCTTACCGCTAGACTTACCGCTCCTTTCTAGCGGTAAGTCTTCAAATTAGCGGTAAATGTTATAATCCAAGATGCTCATTGGCTGTGACGCCTAATTTTGACGGTAGTTACCATTGAAATTCAATGGTAAGTTTTATGCATAGGGCCACTGATGTTGTGTATACTTAAGTCCGAGTCTTGATGTTCCCCTTCTCAAAAGTACCCACGCCACTTACTTTTTTTGTCCTATAGGCCATTTGTTGTTGTTGTTGTTGTTGTTGTTGTTGTTGTTGTTGTTGTTGTTGCTGTTGTTGTTGTTTTCTCGCATACCTGAGACGCAGGCGGGTAAAACCGATATTGACATCCTCTGCGACAAAATTTTAGTTTCTCTGGCAAAACTTACGTGGGACATTGATTCTAGAAGCAATGCTATGCTTTACTTTGGATTCCAACCAAATATGGGTCACAACCACATTGGGGGATCTTTGTGTAATATGGTCCAATCCAATGTCGCATCAAGGTCAAGTGTGTTTCAGGGCACATGTCATGTTAATGACAAGGTATCTTTTATGTAACACTCCTGTAATTAAAATCATTTTGTAACAGAAGCTTGCGCATAATGAAAATATATTCTTAACTAATGTAAACAGCTGGTACATAATTTAAACGCTTCTGCATGCAAATGTAAATTGTTTCATATAGATATTCGTCCATGTCAAAGTTGAAAAGTACATTCACACATATAGCAGACATGACGTGGCATTGGTCCTATAAAAGTGCAAATTACAATACTCTGTACATTCTGCACATGTTGACATTCAGTGTACATGGTATGCGAATATCATTGGGTAATGGCTTTTGAACGATGGTTATAAAACACACAATCGCCTACGCATCTCACACAGAACACGAGTGTGATATTTGCCATTACACACAAAGTAAACACTGCTGGCATTGTGCGAAATGTGTGTTTGAAATGTCAAGGGGCTTTTCCACGTCATTCGCATCGATTTTGTTTTCTCTTCGCTTTGTTCATCCCGATAGATTTATATACGGCGCACCTTCGATTTACAAACATGGCATTTTCATGGAAATCTAGGGAACTTGAACCAATAACGCAAATATGCGTGTTATCGACTTTCAAATGTAATAATGCACATACATAAATATCGCTTTGCGTTTATCGCTTTCGTAAATTCAAGGAATGAGGGGGAATCCATCTATAGATTTTAGGAAGGAATTGCGACATGACACCAGTATATGAATCTCTTCTCATTATGTAAGAATCAGCATTAATGATTAAACTAATTCATTATTTTGTCAATACTTCTCCGACGAAGGTGCAAGAGTGGTATAGCATTAGAAAAAACGAAGATTTAAAAGAGGTAATGTTCTTTGATCCCGCCTTTTATGTTTTGATTTGATGGTTGTGAATATTTTACTCTTTCACCCCATTAAACAACAGGTCTTAAACGATCATAATTATTATACGGAGTTTGGAATATAAACTTAAGAAGGGAAAATATCTTATCATGCTCTTTTATATTTTCCTTGTCGCTCTAATGTTTAGTCCTCATGACGGCCATTTGCCCCTATGGCGTACATGTGTATATCAAATTTAATGACCAAATGCAAAGCCGTCTAAATTCGACACGTCCTTGCAAGTTATGCTCTTCGAAAGCATGGTTCTAGCCTCGCGTTGAGGGCGCCCCAGCTTAAGTTTTGACGTCCGTGTTGTTGACAGTTTTGACGAGTATCTTTGTTTTTGGTGGTGGTGGTGATGTTGATATGGCTATCTTAATAGCTTTGACGAAAAGCTCCTTGTATTATTGTAATCTCTTGAGCAGTCTATAGCTGTCAAGGTCATTCGATGACAAATAGTTTTACATGTAATTGAGAAGAATTTGTGTCAACTGTTGCATTGTCTCCAAACTGGTTGTTTCAGTTTATTTATTTTTTTTTTTTGGGGGGGGGGGGGTTGAGCAATTGTTCGTTTCTCGAGGGCTGATCGGAAAGGAGCAAAATTATTCATATTATATATTGCAATTCCCATATAACAGAGATTTAACAAAATAAGTGAAAGGCAGGTCCGTATATTCTCGAAACAGAATGAAACACGACAGTTCCGTGTCGGATATAAATAAAAGGTTAAGTATATTTAATAAAGCAATTTAAAATGCGTTTTGGATATAGATAAAATGGGCTATAAACTGTAAGAATCGCCTAGGGTTGTAAAAGGGGTATCTCCAAAGAACCGAAAATTCATTCATTCATTCATTCATTTATTTCATCAGGGAAAGGCCCATTCAGCATAGGCTGTTTATCAATAGGTCCGTGTATAGATTCATACCTATTTCTAACGTACAAACGAAAAAAAAAACAAAAAACAAATCGGCGTATACAGTACATCAAAACAGAAGATATGTACAGCATACAACATAAGAAATGTTAAATATGAATCGTACATAAAACTATAATTAACACGAGGTTGTCATAGAATGATACAAGTAAAGTGAATTAAGATAACATCAAAAAGGAAAAGAAATATTACCGAAAATGGAACATGAAATACGGAAAAAGTCTATATTCATAAGTGATCAGTTTCGTTTGGCAAGTAGGCTTACACATACAGAAATAATGTTATTTCATTACTATTCTTATTGCAAGGTAAAGAGTAAAATGATAAATAAAATCACATCATAGCATATATATCCACTAGATACATTCACATATACCATAATATAAATCATTAATAAAGAGTTTCTTTCTCTCTCTCTCTCTTTCTTTTCTCTGTTTCTTATCCCAGCCAAGATCAAGTGTGTGATCTCTACCAACAGCTCCACTCCTCCGAGGTACCCCACCTCCTCCGCCAATTCGAGACCGTCATTTATGACGTCATAAAAGACCTGAGACAACGAAACTCGGAGATAGACAGATTGGAGAAATCTCTGAAAAGGTACAGATAAAAATGAACATGAAAAAACGCAAGATTTTTTTACCACAGCAATCTCTAAAAGTTTAATGCAAGTGTGTGTGTGTGTGTGTGTGTGTGTGTGTATATGTGTGTGTGTGTGTGTGTGTGTTTGTGTGTGTTTGCATTAATTGATTGATACTATTTGCCTCGTTCTTGTAAAATATCGCACTCTGTGCTTGGTTTTGTTATTGTGCGAGTCGTTTACATGACAGGAACGTCGGAAAAAAAAACACGCAAAAAGTAGGCCTATTATTAGTCATTACATTGCATCTAAGTCTTACGGCATGAAATGGTTATAATACGTACATTATCTAACTAATTTCATACTGCCATTTTGTCACTCTCTATCTGTAAAAGCCAGGCACAGACATACCTTCCCATCAATACGACAATACGACAAGACGGCAGACATCACGATTAACATTTAATAATTACCTTGTATGTCAAATTCTTACCAATTAACCGTCATTAAACGAACGTATACCTACATTTTCGAAAGAAGTAATTCATGCTGATAAGTTAAAAAATGCATTTAGAGATTATATTTCTCTGTGATGCAAATTGCAATGAGCCTAGTAAACCATATGAAAATATTGCATATTAGTCGATGTACCCTTTGGATGCCGATATTGCCGATTGAAAAACTAACATATAGCTGATAACCTTTGACCTCTTCGTCAGGAGTAACGATTCCAATGCGGAGCACCTTAAGCAGCTCGAGTACGAGATGGAGATACAGGTGACTAAGACGGAGCAGCGGGTCAGAAAAGAGGTAGGCTACATACTCACCGCTTACTTCCGATCTTTTCCCGAGTGTATAGAGGTAGGCTACATACTCACCGCTTACTTCCGATCTTTTCCCGAGTGTATAGAGGTAGGCTACATACTCACCGCTTACTTCCGATCTTTTCCCGAGTGTATAGAGGTAGGCTACATACTCACCGCTTACTTCCGATCTTTTCCCGAGTGTATAGAGGTAGGCTACATACTCACCGCTTACTTCCGATCTTTTCCCGAGTGTATAGAGGTAGGCTACATACTCACCGCTTACTTCCGATCTTTTCCCGAGTGTATAGAGGTAGGCTACATACTCACCGCTTACTTCCGATCTTTTCCCGAGTGTATAGAGGTAGGCTACATACTCACCGCTTACTTCCGATCTTTTCCCGAGTGTATAGAGGTAGGCTACATACTCACCGCTTACTTCCGATCTTTTCCCGAGTGTATAGAGGTAGGCTACATACTCACCGCTTACTTCCGATCTTTTCCCGAGTGTATAGAGGTAGGCTACATACTCACCGCTTACTTCCGATCTTTTCCCGAGTGTATAGAGGTAGGCTACATACTCACCGCTTACTTCCGATCTTTTCCCGAGTGTATGTTATTCATAAATTCATCTCCAGTTTATTTGTGTGACTCGATGTTAATTAGTTTGTTAGTTAACTGCTTAATTTGTGTGTTGTTGTTTTTTTTTTGTCTGTCTGTTTGTCTGTTGTAAATTGCATCTCACGTAAATATACGCGTAAAATGACGCATGTCACCTGACATTGAGAATGACCTACTAGTGACAACATTATTCCCATGAGATACCCCTTTTCACGCAACGTCTTGAGACCGTCTGTGTCTGGAATTAAGACTACAGAGGTGCACTGTATCGATTAGCTCTGTTGTCCTCGGGGCAAGAAGCGCTCGAAGATGAATAACTTTTGGACGATTACAAAGAGGTAATCGATATGGAACTGCTTCGGAAGGAGAAAGAGACGTGTGCGTCTTCCGAACTTCGAATGGTATGGTAACGTGGTGATAGCGTATTGTGGACAGGTGGTATTGCGGAGATGTGTTTATTTACCACTCTTGATTATTGCTGATGAAGGCTGCGCCGACAAGACTATTCATAGCGTGGTCTATAAGTGGATCCCTCTTTTCTTGTGCAACGTATTGGACGATTGTACTAAGAAGAGAAGCGATAGTTAAGGTCCTAAGAAGCGTATTGCTACTTTTGGTATGTTACGTCTCCGTACTATTCTACAAAGTTGGGTAATATCTCATTAAGGGGGAGGTTACAATTCCTGGGGACGTCTTCTTGGAACTTTCTTCAGTGTCGTCCAAAAAAAAAAAAATTGTCCGCTTGGATCAGCTAACGGTCTTGAATGTTGTTTGGTTGTGAACAGCATCAGTGTAGGAAAGTGGCGAGTGCCGGTTATGAGCCGGAGACTCTGTGTACATGTCTTGAAGATAGTAAGAAAACTTGCTATAAAGCATGGCGCTAAGTCTGAAGGATTTCACAGAGGCATTGACTGATGTTGGTGAAGCTCTGAAATCTTTGCTGACGGACGATTTCACCCAACCCATGCCACCTCCGAAGCCATATAACCCAGCGCGGCACCAGATTCACCCAAAGGGGCAAGGTCAGGCGACTGCTGCGCCCCAGTCAGCTAGCTCCCAGGGAACAAGTTCGTCGAAGTTCAACCATCACACAACCCCCATCAACCATGGATCCTCCAGAGCTGATTACGGTCAGGGAAGCACTGTCCAGAGGCAACACCAGCATCAACTGGACACGCCGATGCAAGAGCTTCAGAAAAAGCATCCATACTACGGATACAATCCTTTCCATACCTCTCAGCTGAGTGATCATCAGCAACAGCGACAGAATCTTAGCCATCAGCGAGGACGTCCTCGAGAGCTGCAGCAGCAGGAGTACGAGCCAGAATATTGCCAGACCCCAACGGAATCCTATGTCTCCGCATCGGATCAAATTCGGGCAGCGATAGCCCGGACGTACAACCCGCTCTCAGAAGCCACCAGCGCGTCACAGAATACAACCCAGGATCGGAACTCGAACATCATCCACAAAATCCCTAAGCACTACCAAGCAACGCCTTTGGTAGGGCAAATGGTTCCTTCAGCTGGAGCTGTTAAAGAGACACGTCGAGATGCAAATATCGTTCAGTCGCGAACAGAGGACGGCAGCGAGCACCGCATCTTGAAACACTACCCCCAAGTGACCTTACCGGTCAGACCAAAGTCCACCCCGGACCTCGGTGGGGACAACATGTACAAGTCCAGCCATGATCTTCGGATGCCTCTGAACGCCTCCCCGGGACTCTCCGGGGATCATGTTTTCCCATACCAGAGTATGCCTCAAAAATCCAGACACCAGATACCTGCCACCACGAGGTACGAACCGGGACATTACAAATCGACTCCGGACCTCCGGAAGTCGACAATGACACCTCTTTCGCGGCAGTTGTCCGGTGACGTAGTTGTGCTTTCCCGGAGGAATTCCGTAGGAGGGGCACCTTGTCTCGCTAGACCGAAGCCTTTATACATTAGAACCTCACATGTCAAGGTACCACTCAGCGATACTTCTTACTATAAATATCAACCACAACGGCTTGACATTTCACTTGTCTGTCTTTGTCCATGTTTTGTTCTCTGTTGTCTAATCTGTCTGCTGAATTATGAATTGTAAAACTGGTGTTCTAGTCGACATACTATAAAGTGATATCTGTTTTGTGGAGGGGGGTTGTCATTGATGTAAATATGCGAGTAATGCACCCAATGCTGCTAAGATGACACGGAGTATTATAATACATGAAATGATATGAAAGGTAGAGAGAGAGAGAAAAAAAAGAATGCTGTTTCTTCTATAAAGAAACATCATTCGTTCAATTTCATGTCAAGTTACTACACATTTGGCTTAATGCCAAATAACTTTCAAATGGAACTAAAAGAGATCTTAACACCTTCTTCTTCTTCTTTTTTAACTTTTGGGAGTCATTATCATTTACTTTCACCTGACATTCAATCAGAGGAGAAATGGAGGAAAATTATATGTAGCCTTTTTCTTTTTTACGGATAGGCAACATTGAAAGAAATTGACAAGAATCTTAGCATTACGGTGTGGGTATTAACAACTTACCACTTCAACTTACCATTCCATCTCAACGTGCAGGAAAGAGAGCGAGTGGAGGCCGAGAAGGAGGAGCTGCGAACCCAATTGGAGTCGGAAATCACCGAGCTGAAGAGTAACCTCAACCAGATCCACAACGTAAGCACTTTACTGGCATTTTGTGTGTAGAACATGGCACCTGTTTGCTTGTAATTTATTTCATTATTCATCTAACCCTTTCTATGCCACGAACTTTGGACGGTGTGTACAACGATACGGGGTTTTCTCTGTCAATCGGAACTCAAGGCACACAAAGCATTTTGAAAACTATTCGAACTGAAGGTTTTGTCTTTTCAAAAGTAAAATGGAGTACTCTAGTACACGACAACTATCCCCTGTTAGTCAAGTACACAGTTTATTCAACAATGATAATGCTAGGCCCTAATGAAAAAATAAATACAATCTTAATGGTAATAACAATATACCTTACGGGAACCGGTATACCACCTTTATGGAAAGTAGTGACTTTTCAAGTGTAAAATGAGACGCGTGAGAATGATTGTTTACTTTATAAGGTTTTGCAACAGTAATGATAATCATAAAAGCTTTAATGTTACTCATGACTTACGAATAGTACTGGGAATTGAGATTAAGGAAAATCGTAGCAGCAATAACAGAAGTACTAAGTCATGAAAATGTATCAAAGTTGACAATAAATGACTATCTAAGTACTCTTTACTTGAGATCATGTAAATAATAGAAATGTGACGATAATCAGAAGGTCTTTATCAAAACAGGGAGGTGAACTCTCACCTCCCTGATCAAAATAATCTACAGTGAATTTTTACCAGGAGAGTGTAATTTTCTTGAAAATAAATTTCTAGTAGAATAGAATAGGAAGCAACACGTTTGTATCAAAGAATATGAATTCTTCGTTGATTCTGCAAGGATCGCCCTCTTTATAATACACACAACAAGAAAAAAAAAATCCTAGGAAATGAATAATATATAATCTGCATATATGCAACGCAGTAGTCTCTTTTACTCCCTTGAAATGCTTCGTCTAAGCACCATACTCACTTATATCATCTGGCCAGGCGGAAGACCGGGTGGTCAGCAAGGAGAGGCCCAGGGAGGACCTCCTGCATAGCATGAAGAAGGACATGGAGCAGCTGAGAGGGGAGAACAGGACCCTCCGAAGCAGTCTGACCGAAGCCCAGACGAATCTGGCCCTGTCACGCAGCGAGCTCGTCACACTCAAGAGCGACTACGACGACCAGCTTGGCTTCATCACAAAGTGCGTTGACCTCCTTAATCTCTCACCGTTTACTGTTGTTTATGTGTGCTCACATGATCTTGTTACCGTTGGCATGGTTGGCTTTTGTGGGGTTTATCATGGAGCGCACGCGGGCAATACATTACAAATCCAGCGTATTGAATGATGAAATGGCCGCAGAATCTTTACGACAAATTACTGTGATTTTTTTTTTTCACATCCTTCTTTTTGCGTCTCGTACATGATCAAGATTTTAAAGACATCACCAGTTCCCAAAGATTGTTGTGAAATGCACGGTCTCCTAGCTCCTTGATCAGAAGTGTCTGTGTTTCTCATGATCACTACTTTTTTCGACGTAAATGCGATATGACAATATCATATTTCGTAATATCTCTAATCTTCGAAGTTAGGTCTTTTTTCTTTGAAGGGCACTGAAAAGTTGCCACATTCGGAACTCCTGTAAGTAAATACAAGGTGGTGTACACACATCATGCTTTCAAGAAATTATAGACATGACTTGAGAGTCCTTCGAGACTTCTTCAGACTTCACAGGGGCGTTCTAATTCGGTTTCGAATCAGATGTTCCCTCTACTGTTTCTCTACTCTATTTCTCTGAGATCTTGGTCGAAATATTCTTTTAGCTGCACTGTTTTGATCATTTTTTTTTTATTTGTCCTCATTTTCCACTACAGCAATCGTGATGTAATCCAGGAATACATCAGTGAACAAGACAAAATGTCAAGACAGATCCAGCTACTTCAGTGAGTAGTGGTCACCCCTATGTTTTTTCTTACAATGTCACGTTGGAACAGATGTTGAGTGCATTGTATTCAAGTTTAATTTACGTATAGTTTAACTGTATGAAGTGGATATAGGAGGCCTGTCTGTTAGTTTATGGACCGTTGATCCTATGTGTGAGTTGGACATCATTTCTACCCTTGAACTCCTTTAAAAACTATCCGTCGATGGTGCTCTTGGCAGTGAAATTATTGCAAGTGCATTGTACTGTACTAGCCTTGATATTTACGTGTAGTTGTTTTTGTTGCTTTTATCTTTCTCTTTTTTTTTCGAAAAATATATTTCTAATGTGCGAGCGGTAGAAGGGGGAAGGGGAGGTGGGATTGCTCGCTGTAGAGAAAGAAATATACCTCTATTCACTTATTTCGACTGTTTTGATTGTTTTTCTATATCCAATTATTGTCAATTGATCCTTCGTATAGAATGCTGAATTTTGCTATTTCTCTTTCTACACAGCGAAGCCAACAAGAAGCTACAGGACACGAACGATGATCTCCGTTCGGCACTGGACACTGCTTCGAGGGTGAGCAGCATGTCTAAGTTATATAATTGCACCTAGAGGTTGATAGAGCCACTTTTTGCACGCTGTCTCACTTTAAATCTGGGAAGAGGGCCACTTGAACAATGCCAGGCTATATGTTTCTTTGACAATGTAATGCAGAAAAGTAGAATTACAGAGTCTATAGCATTCTGTTGCATATTATCTAACAATCTAGATAACAGATACATTTGTAACACGATTCAGTGTATCTGATTTTTTGGGTTTTTTTTTCTCTCGATCTAATGTTATTCTGTTCTTATTTCTTTATAATGTGTTTCCCTTTTCTGTCATTCCTTTATACTAAATTGCTCATATTTTGAATACCATGCCCAGGATTGGGCAACCTACAGTCGATATAAGATGCTTGTTGCAACATAAAAATGATGATTATCGATGATAATATCATAAGTTTAAGGTTATCCACGGCGCCTGCATAGATAAAAGAAAATAAAAATGAATCTTAGCGGATGACGGTATGGATTAATGTTGAACAATGCTGGCAATAATAGATAATGACTCTCATGAATATTGATTATTACCACATTATTTTCTTTTCCAGTCGTCGCGGATGTCTCCTCGTACAACGCGTCTCCTTAGCTCAGCGTCCTACATGAATGATTACATGGACGAGGCTTTCTCCGCAGATTCGTATGTTTCTCTCTCTCTCTCTCTCTTTTCATCTCTCTCTTCTCTCACACACACATACAGTAACATAATTCTCATTTGCTGTTCTCTGTTCTCTTTTATTTTCTTTGCCCCTGTTACCTTTCCTCTTCGTCTTCATTTTTGACTCCGCACCTTTCCGTTGTCATTCAGTTTCTCATCTTTTTCTTTTGCATTTAGCTTGTGATATTTCTATCATTATTGTATTCTACTTTTTTTTCGGTTTACCTTTTCTCTGTTTTAAAAGCAAACAATTGTTTTACCTATGTATTTTATGTAAAGTGAGGAAATAGTATGCATTACTAAATTTCGATTTCAATAGAACAGATATATCCCTTCACTCCTTCATCCATCCCTTTTCTGCCTGGGATTGTGGACGAGGTGTTCTACATATAATGCAACGATGTTTTCTTTGACACCCGGTACTCAAAGCATACAAAATAATGGAGTTATAACGAAATGGCATGTGTATAAATAGGATGAGGTAAACTCTGTTTTGTTGCTATCGAAGACAATTTCATTATAGCTCAATTAAGTTGGATTGACCAATTTCCAATTAACTTACAGCCATAATTCGTTTCTTCGTTGTTGTTGATTGTTTGTTTTTTCATTAGCTGATTTGGCTGATTTTTCTTATTATTAATTTGATTTCATTTTGTATCGATTCGTCTTTTCCTACATTGTGTTATGCTTTGAGAAACGCTAAATAAAATATATCATTTTGAACAAAGTGAGAAAAATTATTGTATTAGACTATAGGTCCAAGCAACTGGATAGGCTAATGGATTACATGAGATCGAATGGCGGAAAGCATATGTTTATCGTTTTTTCTTTAGATATATAGTTCAGGTCTCTTTCTCCTATCACATAATCAAATAGATCGAGAAGGCGGAAAACGTTCGTTCGCCAAGGCTCGTACGACGGGACGGAGATGCAGGTGTCCGGGGGCAGAAGGCAGTTTGTCTACCCCACGGCTGACGGCGACAACTATCCCGACGATGGAGGTAGGTATACGGGGAGGAAAAAGATTTGTTTCAAGTGACTAAAGAATGGTGAAAGAGATAGCAGAGAATTAAGTAGAAAAGTAGAAATCAGATAATCTGTAGTAATCCGGTAGACAGCCAGCGGAGAACCATCAGAAACCAAAGAAGAACCAGAGGAGAATCAATAAAAAGACTATAATTAGAGAATTAAAAGAGAACCATCAGAGAACCAACAGAGAACCATTAGAGAACCATTAGAGAACCAATAGAGAACCATCAGAGAACCATTAGAGAACTAATAGAGAACCAATAGAGAACCATCAGAGAACCATCAGAGAACCATTAGAGAACCATTAGAGAACCATCAGAGAACCATTAGAGAACCATTAGAGAACCATTAGAGAACCATTAGAGAACTAATAGAGAACCTATAAAGAACTATAAGATTAGGCCATTAGAATAAAAAAAAAATAGAATACCCTTAGAACAAAACACACACACACACCAAACACCTTTAGAACCAATAAAAACCATTATAGATCAATCATAGAACCTCTAAAGGACAATCAAATCAAAGGATCATCGGAGAACTTTCATAGCACCACTAAAAGCATAACAGAGACTCGGTTGAAAACTTTCAGAACACCAATAAAGTGCTATCAGATAACCAGTGACAGAACATTGAGGACTCCAATGCAGGACGCTTGAAAGGACCAAGCAACACCCGTAAGAAAACAGAATAGAAAACCATAGGAGAACCAATAGAGATTAAGAGTTCAAGAACCAATGGCGATACATAAGCGAACGGATACATAGCCATCAGTAAGATAAGAGAGAAATAAAGATAAGAGAGCAATTACAATCAAGCAGAACACTATCAATGCAATTACCAAGACTTCGTACTGTTTACATCGTGTTTTTGATGTTCACTTATTCTAATTTTGATGCAACGAGATTATAACTTCTCCACAAATTTCAAATTATCGCGGAAAAGTTTACATTTCTCATCCAGGCGCGAGAAAACTTCTGGAGGAGTTCCTTGGTAAGAATTTGGTTTTCGGTCTGATGTGCCATGATTCAAAGCAGTCCAAGTTTGCCGTGTTTACACAATGTTGAGTGATGTGTTCTGTGATAGTTTAGCGATTCTATATATTTTCATCTAGTTGAACTATGAGCATCTGCTATCAGCACCTGACGAGCAATAATTTTGTACGCACATGCCACAGAATATCGGCTGGTGTCACCTTGTGTGGGCGTTTGTTTGTGACTGACAGTGCGTGCAAATACACGGAGTGTGAGTTGCGAGTTGGCATACCCATGTGTGTGTTTGTGGTTTCTATGTATGTTTCTGATAATATGAGATTGTGCGTATGTTTTGGTTACCATTGTGCCACAATAACGCATTGTAGCATTGTAACATTGTCGTGGAGATTAGTTTGCTTTGTTGTTTTTCACTGCTTTTATTGTCAGACAGCCACGAAGCACTTACCAATAGCAAGGAGGTTTTATACATGGAGTTCCAACTGGTTGTAATTATTCAAACAGTTGTCAGATTTCTATTGATGTACAAAAGAATTCCACAGGTGCACTTATGCCTTTGATAATCGATGATCGACGAGGCCGTCTTGCTAAGCAATCTGAAGATTTATTTTGAACGTTATCATAATGTTTGCCATATTTTGCTTGGTTATTCATTAAATGAAATGAAATTTCACTTAATGATAAAGCATGTAAAACAAAAGTCAATTCCGTCCAGAAACTTGCACAAAAGTGTAAATCAGAACTGTGTCATGTGAAAATATTTAAAACTGTACCATCCTGGAAAGCTGGTTTTATCACTTTTCGGCTTAATTTCCCCAATTAAAAGTAATATGGAATAATCTTCAAGTATAATTCTTTATTGATAGATATATCAGATTAGTGCCCACATATGCCCAGTCGAGTAATTTTCAGTTTTATTTCAGCATTTTTGCTCAATTTCTGTTCGCGCATCCTCGTGTCTGTACCACCTACCTTTTATTAAGAAGGGGTAGCGAAAAGTAATTACCATCACAAAGACATATCTTCCTTTGAAAGTGGCTGGTGATTATGCAAAGAGACACTAGTCAATTGTCTTCCTATCTGTGAGGCAGCTCCAGTTTAGCACATACTTAAAATATTTCTTAGTGGCGGCATCAAACATGAGATCAAAGGGAATAAAACTGTTGTTACTCTATGTATAAAACCTCCTTGGTAATGGTCAGCATGACTATTTGAGCCATTTTTTATTCCAATATAAATGTGCAGTGCGAATGGAACTCAAGATTGCCCCGGGGTCCCACACACATACCCTTGTGTTCTTCGCTCCTACTTGTCATAATTGTCCTGACATCTGATTACCTTGCACTCCATTATGCAATAAAACAAATAACAACGTTTTCAAAGTTAGCAATACCTTTCGATGAGAACGATAAGTAAACATGCTAGGGTCAGTAATGTTTAATTCCATCTGTAGGGGATGTTTCAATTAAGTTCTTTTTCATAACAGCACGTAGTATTTTAGGGCCTATAGAGTACAATGATTGTCACCTATCCACTTCACCGATCTAACCTAAGTATGTTGTTCGTAAGTGATAGATTATTTCTTCTCTCTTTTTAACACTTTGTGTGTTTCTAGTGCAGATAGACACAGAAAATCCCATGACGTTACACACACTGTCCAGCATCCCTTGCACAGATCATTATAATCGGTTAATGACATTGAGTGAACAATTGCAGTGAAAGTCGTCTCACATTTCTCAATTTTGCAGCGCTTTACGATATTTACCGTGTTTGCTCACTCCTTATAAAGTAGCATCACTTTTTGCTCGCTTTTTTTTCTATTAGATTCTGGAAACTCGACTCTTCGGGATCCCAACGAGCTGGACTCAGAAACCGAAGAAGATATTAGAAGAGCGCCCCCACTCAGGGAGGAAATTGCAGTCTCAATGGTACGTGACAGCTGGCGATAATACATAGCAACCAACTGCAGTACACCTAATACTAACTGATGAGTTCAGAACTATGCCCAAGTGACAATTCGGACTTCTTTAAATATGTCGTTATTTTTCAAGTTTATTCGAAACATCGCAATTTAATCCATATGGCAGTGATGTAGGTCTTTTTGAGTTCTTTAAACTATGCCATTTTTTTATTCTCTCTCTTGTCAAATGTTCCTTCCTTTTTGTGGGGGGTGGGAGGGGTGGACTTCAAGGGGGAAATTCCTAAACATCGTGGAATTCTTCCATGATGTCACTGTCAAACTGCATTTGACGATCGCAACAGATGGCTTCAAAAAAAAAAAGAAAAAAAAATATTTCCAAAGAACGTAGCCGTGTATTTAAATGAACCGAAATGAATCAGTAGTAAGATATTTTCCCCCTACAACATTCTCTTCCCATTCTTTATTCTAGGACTTAAAGGTGTGTGTGTGTGTGTTGTAAAGCGGTTGTCCAGTGGTGTAGTTCATACCAAAGATTTTAGTTTTATAGTTTGCTTGGGAATCGGAACTCCCAAAGGCTATTGGTTCCCGACCACAATTTCATTCCGAGATATTGATAAATAAGTGTATTCTCTTATTTTCAAGATACATGCATGCATTCATTATCTAAAATCATTTCCGCAAAAAATCCTTTTACAATGTTTAGAAGCAAGAACTACTTCAAGCGCAGCGACAGACCTCCGCCCAGGTTCACACACAACAAGCAGCAGCTACGTCATCTCAACTCCCCGCCAATGGCAGGCCAGCGTCGGGCATGCCCGTGATTACGTCACCTTACAACGAACCTACCAGCGACTCCCGCGGAATTTCCCGCGGAAGTTCGCCGCGTTCGAGTACCACGAGTAGGAAGCGAACACTGCCCCAGCTGCCCCAAAAGGTAAAATCCACAATCCGGCTGCCTATCCTTACCTGTTATGGTGGGGGAATAACTCTTGATTGACTGAGATTTATTTCACTGTTTCTTTAAGGGTTACTCTTTAAAAGTACACTGAACAAAGACAACAAGCCAGTGAAAGAGAAACATACCGCGATATTTATGATCAGAGCCATATTCATCGCTATATCAAAAAATGTAGTTATTCGAAACGTTTTACACTAATACCAGTATGTATATTATTGCCAGTAAAAGGGAAGAATTTTACATAAAGATACACAAATAAAGATACATAAAGTTAACTTGCGATTCCCATAATTGTACAAATTGATGTCAGCCACTGTAGTGGATTCATCGACATCAACATTACTTGCTTTTGTATTCTTTGAGTTAACGTATTTTGCCATCAATTAATATATATTATGTTGTTGTGCAACAAACAAACTACCTTTGGTTATTGTCCCATACACAAAATGTGCTATTAAAGCATCTCTCTGTCGATTTTATCCATAATGTGGCAAGTTGGCGCCATACCTTCATAACCTTTTGGATTACTTTGAAAATGAGGTACGATCTTTTCTGCTTTGACGATGTGACATACTTTACTTTTTGGTGTGCTTTTTGGTGTGCTTTGTAACTTTTGAACAGTATTGACTTACACACTTTTCGTAACCTTTAGCATTTTTACACATAGAACATAATAATTATAGTTTTACATGTTTGCGTGATAACATAAATTCATCTATATGTGAGTCCATTAAACAAAAACAAAATAGAATGTGCTGTGAAGTTTTCTTCATAACAATTCCAGAAACCATAGCATTATAGTGTATAACATTTTATTTTCTGTTTTTCATGCTAAACACATCGTTATTGATAACATTCATTATTATAATTCGTTTAGACATTGATAATGAAATGTAATACTTAAAATGTGATTTTAATCTGAAGCCGTACGTGTAGCGAGCAATTTTTTGTGGATTTGTTGTTTATTAGTTGTTTTTTCTAATAATGCACATGTATTAATTTGTTATGAATAATCATGGTCTTGTAGGATTAATTTTGAACGCATACTCCTGTTGAAATCTTTCACAGAGCAAGGACCCCATTACCTGAAAAGTTTAACTCGAGATAATTTGTTATGCCCCTTTTCGACTTTTCTTTGATTGAAAGCTTAAGCGAATATACCGAATCTGAAACAATTATATTCCATTATTTAAGTCGTTACAGATGCTATTTACTTGATATCTTTTGCAAAAAAAAAAAAAAAATGGTAAAATACAATGCATTTTGTCGGCCTACTTTCAAAAAGGCATCTTGAGGAAATCAGTTGCATTTATGCTAGTATATCATAGCCACAATTAATGAAGAAAAGGGGAAACTATAAAGATAAAAGGGGGAAAGTATTGTGACTTGATCTAACATTAGAAAAAAAAAGAAGACTTTTTTTTTTTTCATTTCATATTACGCGTTACCTTTTGATCTTCCTCCCATAGCCTCTGTCCCCCACGCCCCAGCAGCAGCCCGAGCGAATGTACAAGATCGTGCTGGCGGGAGACGCCGCTGTGGGCAAGTCGAGCTTTATCATGAGACTGTGTAAAGGTGTCTTCCATAACAACCTCAATTCCACGCTGGGTGAGTATCGCTGGGTCTACAGGCAGTTTCACGTTGTTAGTAAAGACAGAATAAGCAACGATTTGATGTGGTGTGTATGTGTGTGTAATCATGTAAGCCTGTATGTGTGTAAGGTTTTTTTTTTTTTTTTTTTTTTTTTTGCAACCTCAGCTCCACGCTGGGTGTGTACGACTTGGACTACAGACCAGCAAATACTGACTCTTATATAGACAACACGCTTTTTTATTATTTTTTATATGAGAGTAAATCATGATTTGATACAATTAACGGTAGCGAAGTTTCTTCAATATCCGATTATCCTTTAAATCTGAGAGAAGAATAAGAATGGAAACTCCATCGACCTTGACAATTTTCCTTAACTTCCCTTCACGTGAACAAGCCCTAGAGTTATTGAATACACATTTTCATTTTGTCAAAAATAAATCTACAAAGAAAGGAAAGAGTTGAACTGAAGCTTGATACAAGGTTCTTATAAACTCCAAATTCGAAGTGAAAAACAAATTTTAAATGAAAAACAGCATCAGAAGCAAGAATGTTGAAGTTTTGTCCATATAGGAACTGCTGTGGCTCACCGGACAAAAAACACTGGCTTCTAATCTTGACCGCTCTGGTTCAAGTCCATGATCATCACTACTATCTTTTTCAGTTTTGGCATGGTTCTGTGGCACTTGGTAAAGTGCACTTCAAACTTATTTAAAGAATGATTTGTTTTCGCAGCTGAACCATCCAAGAAATGGTACAAATACTTCAAAGTCAAGGATCTTTTTGTGAAATAGTTTGATACTTCTTAAAAAAAGTAAAAAGGCAAGTGCTAAGGACGTTTATCTGACATTAAAAAGTAAGTTAAACACTTATTTTCAAGTATCATTGCACTTTTATTAACCAGGCGTGGATTTCCAGATGAAGACAATCGATATTGACGACCGAGTGACGTCACTGCAGCTCTGGGACACGGCTGGGCAGGAGCGCTTCCGGAGCATCGCCAAGTCGTACTTCCGGCGCGCGGACGGCGTGCTGCTGCTCTACGACTGCACGTTCGAGCGCTCCTTCATCAACGTGCGCGACTGGATCGAGGCTATAGAGGTGAACTACGCTGCTTCTGGTCTTTTATTACAATCTGAAGGGCAAATAGCTCCTCCACAGTACATAAATCGTGGGTGAATTCGCGGCTCCCATTAGAAATTATACAATAAGTATCGAGGAAATAAAGTTTGGGCAACAATCGATATGAAATGGATGGTAAAGGGTTTTATGAATGTTTAAGACAATAGTTCTTTAATACACGAGATTCTTATTTTGTACAACATCTTGGGATCACAATTATGGGTTATATATTCTAATTTACAAGTTCGTTTATGCTATATGCCCTTATAAATACTCAGGCTTATTTAGTTATTATCAATCTCTAATTGCATCGCGAGGTTTTTCACACTTTTATATCACCAATTCTTACTTTTAAACACAGGATAGCGCGCACAAACCCGTGCCCGTAATGATCTGTGCCAACAAGGTGGATGCTAGGCCAGCAGCTGCCGCTGAGGGCGTGCGTTGTGTTCGGACGGAGGATGGGCAGCGACTCGCCACCGTAAGAACCAAAACGCTTGAAATAAAGAAGAAAAAAAAAACCAACAACGACCCATCACATCTAAATATTATGACGTCATATTCATCAGATGTTCCAGTTGATAAGGCCATTGTATATATTCCTACGTTTCATTGTACACTCCGTTTTAGATTTGTTTTGTTTGTTTGTTTGCTGGTTTGTTTTTACCTTCTTTAAACATTTACGGAAAAAACATTAGTATGCTGAGAAAAAGTGGAATCATTACAACCATTGCTATCGACGGGGATCGTGATTATCCTCTTACAAAACGATTTTGAAAGTCGCGTTCGAAACTCGCACAACGATTTTTTTTTTTTTTTTTTTAGTATTGCCGCTCTCCTTTTAAACAAGACTAAAACAGAAGTGAAGGAAAACGTCGTATGGTTTCTTTTCAAGGCGGAGATTTCCAATGAACACCAGGTGCTATTAGAAGAAGAAAGAAGAATTAAACGATCCGCTATTTACGTCGGCTTCGTTCCATGTCAATTCTTCAAAAAAAGAAAAGAAAAGAAATCATGCAATATAGTTGATATACAATGTAAAGAAAAATGTTGTATGGTTTCTTTTTTCAAGGCAGAATTTTCCAACCAATACCGGCTGATATGTAAAAATAGAAATCAATCAACTATTCGCTATTCCCATGTCAGGTTCATGTAGTGCCTATTCTTCCTCAAAAAAAAAAAAAAAAAAAAAAAAAAGAAGAAGAAGAAGAATGCGATGTAAACATGCGTGGTGTCTTTTTCAAAACTAAGTTCTGTAATTAACAGCGGCTGCAACAAGGAAAACACACAAAAAGCCCCAAAACTAGCAATTTTATTATTAGAACGGAGTCGTTTGAGGCCACTGTCGTTAACACATCAAAAAGTAGTAAAAAAAACAATAAAAAGAAGGGTAAAATAATGAAATATTCTTTAACTGAACTGCTGGACAGTGATTTCTCTCATCCTATCTATGTGCAGTAGAATTAGTGGTCCATTGTTCGTTTGAAAATCAGTCTGCACTCTTGTTGAGTCGATGTGTTGTCGAGATGGACCACAATACACAATGTTATCACACACAATTAGAAAGTAAGTTATAGGACTATGTACGGTGATGTAAACTGTGTTTTTTTTTTCTTCAAAACGAATATCTCGTCTTCATTTATTCTTCTCTTTCAGTCCTTCAATGCTCTATTTATTGAAACCAGCGCCAAGGATGGCTCAAACATCGAAGATGCAGTCATTGAGTTGACAAGGTGAGAAATAGCAGACAAACAAGAGAGTAGTTTGTTACCATGTCAGCAATCATCTTCAACCCTTGCACACCCTCACCAATAAAGCAAAAAGGATTTCCCCCTTTAAAGGTAGGGAATCCCATTTGCGTGACTTAAATGAAGAGTTGTATAAACACAGTGGTATGTTGAAGAGAGTATCATTTTAGAAACTCCCATAAAGTATTGAAAGTGGAAGGTAACATTCAGTACATTTTTATTGACCGTTAGATTTTGAATTGAATTCTTTTCGGGGCTCACCGTAAATTCCAGTACATTACTAGGCTACCTTTGCAGACCCATGCACTGCATGTGTGTCCATCATGTATATTTTGTGAATAAAGTTCATCAAAACTTACAAACATTTCTATATACATTCTTGCCACACACTCTATATACATCAGCTCTTATACTTTTAGATTTGTGTTTATTGATAAAAAATACAGAAGACTGCAACAAAAAGGCTTAAGTGTGGCTGACACACAGAACTACTGAGTACTTGAGTTTTGTGCATTATTCAAATTGTAGATAACTGTTGACTTCCAAATTTCTAAGCAGTGGCCTAAACAAGTCCCCTGAGGTTCATATTTAATGTTTTGCTGCATTTTGGGAGTTCTGTAAAAGGTATCCCGTACCTTTAAACGCCCACATAATATGCACACAACAACGCACAAACAAACAAGAGTCAATGCAACATAACTAGTTGACATTGATGTCAAGATTGCACACAAGCACAGTTTGGCGTGGGCTGTACAAGTTACCAGCTCTTGGCTAGTGATACGTGTTCATTTCAACTATATCAGCAAATTTGGATTTGCTATTAACAACTCATTGCGTGCTCCACGTTGCTAGGAGAATTGTATCCCTGGATATCCCCCCCCCCTCCACCATGCCCAATACATAATGATGCGCTGTTCCAATTCACATCTGCAGTCGACTCCCGTTATAACGAAGTCCTTGTGATCGGCAGTTTTCTTTCGTTATTTAATATCGAAGTTTCGTTATAACCTAACAAATAAACAATAAAAATATACACATAGAGCGGATGATGTTGCGGCCTGAATTTTTACTTCGTTGTACGTGTTCGTTATAAAGGGAGTGCATTGTATCACTGTTGATCTCTCTCCACAGGCAACTCCACAAACGAGAGGATTTGGAGGTTGGCTCCAGTGGGATGACACTGAACACGGAAACACCGGGCAAGAAGAAGGATACGGGATGCTGCGATTTCTAGACTCCACACCCAGTCGTCCAGTCGGCTTCCAGGCATACTCAAGGTTTCGCCGTAACGTGCTCTGTCACGGACGAGGCATTTCACTTCACATACCACCAGATGAGAATACTGGGGAAGGAGTCCATGAAGTTGCACCCTTTTCGTACTGCCTATTGTCAATGTGTTTTGTCTTCCAAACAGTTACGCTGTTGTGAATTCTGTGGACATGATAAAAAAAGTACTATACTTGTGCCTTCATTTAAGTGAATACCATGTTGCCTACGTTTTTTTTTTTAATAGTTTCAAGTTGATACTATATAAAATCAAACTGTAATTATATAGTACTTCACGACGACAAGTGCCTTTTTACAGAATCGGTGTACTTAATGAAATACTTAAGCAATAATGAATGCCTTTTATGCCTTGGATATTTTTACTTTAATGGTTGAATGATTTTTATATGTTTCATTGCGAAAAAAAATATATATTTTCTATCTGTTTGATTATTCTTTTTCAGAGAGAAGAGGAGAAAAAATGTAGGCCGTCTTTACATCATGTTTCCTACTCATGATATTATTTCTGTTAACACACAACGTCTTCACTTTGCCCCCTTGCCATTTCCAACAGATATTAACTAGTTCATAACGACGGTGCCTTGTGATTGAAATGACTAGAAGCTAATACACGAGTTTTAATGGACCGGACATTTGCCTTTTTTTTTCGTGCTGAAGCACACTATTTAAACTTATACCAAAATTAATTGTTTCCATACCTTTTCTCGAGGGTATAATAGGAGTCATCAAAACCTTGCAAAAACGTACAGTGCAATATGCTTACCTTACATTCAATACATTTCTAAAGCATTCCAATTTGAGAATAGTGAATAACGTATATTCTAACATAATCGCACATATGAATATTGAAACATAACCGATATACTCTATTAACCCTGCTAACTATGGAAGAATTGAAATGTTATTTTATTACATTGAACGCGAATTCGTAGCAAATGGCGTCGCATGCGCGTGTTCTACGATTCCAGTGCTAACTTTATAAAGTGTGAAAACAAGCCAGCCAAGATTGCATCTGATCTATATAACCTTATTCTCTTCTCCCTTTTTATGAAGTCAATGAAAAAAAAAGGAATAAACACGCAAGTGAAGTATTAAATTCCATATTTTGACACAAGATTTTTTTTTTCTCAAAACATGAGGGATAATGTGTCATTACACAAAAATATGATACGATAACAACCATTACAATCCTAATCATGACAACAATAACGACTGCACACTGTCCGTTACATTAATGTTGAAGTTTGTGAATGCAAGTTCCTGCGATGAACTGTCGATACACACACTGCATTTCTAATTCTTTATCATTACTGCAGTGCGGAAAGTGAAAGCTTGCATTCAATACTCTTGTATTGAACTATTTGTGTGTGAGTTCAGGTCAGGGCACTTGCTCCTGTTTTATTATTTATCTTATATCTTTATGAAACTTTTTTTCGAGGAGCGTTGAATCGCTAAAGCTTATCAATTTTAGTTTTGTTTTTCAGTTACAGGCGAAGCTTTCCACAAGTTTTCAATGATGTAGTCTGGGCTCCGTCCCCTTTTCCTTGGTGCGACCAAGAGAGGGCGCAAATTTTCTGATTGCGATAATCGAGAGACTGCGCGCCCAATGTGTTCTCGGGTATCGCAGTTCTCGGCCTATCGCAATCCTCGGGTGTCACGCCCTCATACGGCTTGTCGCGTACACTGAATCACCCCTACGAGTAAAAAGAGTCCAGAAGCTAGACTATCAATGATGCAGTGCACGTACTCGAGATATTGCGTTTACTACTTGAGGCTATGTTTTTAACGTGCTCACATGGGTCTTACGATTTTTATTCTTGCTTTTCATCATTTAGTTGATTTTTTTTTTCTAGAAATGCTGACGGGTTGCTTTAATACACTTAAAGACTGGTAACACCATCGTGCCTTATTATATTGTGAATGTAAATAAGATTGAATATTCGTAAACATTGTAAGATGGTTTTAATTTTTTTTTTTTTTTTTTTTTTTTTTTTTTTTTTTTTTTTTAGCAGACGGGGCTCTCTTCGTTGGGTCGATTGTGTTTAATATCTCATAGTGTTTTGTTCTTTGTAGTATAATGACATTGATGTTCTGGTTTTTGTATTTCGCTCAAAGTAAGTGTGATCTGTTTATTTCCGTGATTTCATGCAGGAATATAAAATGAGCCGCTTTATCGCGAAAAAGTAGCAAAGCTTATATCGGCTAGTCTCCTCATAGACGTATTGCGAGCTTTCTGGTAAGCTGATACTTCGGGGAGCATGACTACAAAAAGGTGAATGTGGCAGTCTCGCGCTTTATGATGTCTACGTCTTGGATTAAGACTATACAGTCTGCTATAATATGTCAATCTGATTCCGTACTGATAGCAAATATTGACTGGGTTTTTTTTTTTTTTTTTCTTCTTTCTTTCTTTCATGTTCTGAATCTGTTGTTAATTTCAGAGGTATCCAAGATGCGGATAAAATGCGACAGCAAGATTGATTACGAAAGAGATCTAAAGCCCAATCATTGTCACTATTCTCTTTTCTTAGAAAGCTGACTTCCTTAAAGAATGAAACCAATCGGAAGTATTGGTAACTGCTTTCATTTTAATAGCAAAAGTAATTCACTTACACTTCGTCAGCTAAGCCATTGGACAATTACATTCATTGTTATAGAAATCACACTGTATAAACTAATAGCTGGATGACTTGCAGTGTCTGCACAATATTGCAGCGTGGCATGTACATGTACTTGAGCAGAAAAAAAAAATGTAGGGCATGCGTTTTGTAAGAACGATATCTTTGCTTAGTTTGAATTTTGTCTGGTTTCATATAAACACCGCTTCTTACACAAGATGTGTGCACATACGAGCACACTTTGTCATAAATAATACATGCAGCTGTGACAGATGCGACTTAGTACGGATGACAAGCGACTTCGTAGCCTAAGTAGGCCCGAGAGCTATTAGCCGAGAATCACCCCATCTTATAAAGTCGTAGATATAAAATGTGATGCTAAGAGTCCGAGTTTGTTTTAGACAGCGTATTTTATTCCTGGTTATCGGGACATGTTAATGTGAGAAAGACATAAAAAAAAGCTTATGAGTGTTTTGAAATCGCGCATATTTCGTTGAGGGTTCTACATCTGCTTGAGCAGTATGCGTTAGATGAGAAATAATTCCCATCATATTATGTAAATATTATGTAAATATGGTATGTATATTTGAAGAGTGTACAGAATGAAGACGAAATCAGTGCAATACGTATTATTGTTCAGTAAAGACGAAAAGTGATAGGAATGTCGATATCTTGTGTTGCCGAAAGGATAAATTAGAAACCATACATGTGTGTGGAAAAAAAAAAGCCGTATAGTACATACTAGTACAGTGCCCCACTTTAATGCTTCCTATTGTACTCATTAAACACTGTGGACTTTTAATGTCAGAGATATATCGCTCGGTGATTTTATTCTCAAAGTATCACAGCCATATCTTCGTGTGTTTCATATTGTTGTTCGTGTTGTTATTCCTATATTTGGCTTCATGATGAGGGCAAAATATTTCAGAATAATATCATTGATGTTGTCTGGCATCAGTAATGCCGATAAAGGTCACCTCCTGCTATATATACAATAAATATACCAAACAAAATGTCATTTACACGTGAAGTAGACATTAAAATTCGTTCTTGACATTTTCAATAATAGCTGTCTCTTACTGGCAATTGCGTGAGTATAGAATCTAGAAGATGAAAATTAAAGTTCATTGCCGTTTGTTCTCTCCATTCAAGAAGTACCCTGTTTTTCCTACCTGCTTCTTCTCATAGTCTCACATCACGTTGCTGTTTTTACGGCCTTTCATGCAATAACGTCTTTTAAACGGTCTTCCTTAATTCAAACTGCGTGTCGACACAACGTGTCTGTGGACTATTTCTCTTCGGAAGACCTTTTTTTCGCTACATTTCTGTCTGTTCTTAGTTTCTGGCTAATTTAGATAATAAACATGTCGATATTGAGGGATTGCCTGTAAATATTTCCTTTATTTGTTGATATGCTCATCATTTTGATTCCTCGGCATTTTGATACGGTACGTGTTCGCTTGCAATCTACTTTGTAGCCGATGTGCCACTAATGCGAATATTATGGTCTTTCCTATGCTGTACTTATTATGTTGTACCACTGTCTTTACATTCAAAAAGGTACTTTGTATCGAGTCTTCCGATAATCAAATGATGTATTTAGTATTTTAGTTTAATGAAAACTACAGAAAGGAGGTAGATTTTAGACTTCCAAGACTATGTCAGAATTGTTTTGAATCTTTGTTCAGGTGAATAGCTGGCGACTTTGTTCTGTGCGATATTAAGATTACGATAGAACAAGACGTTGAGCTCTAAGAGTATTCTTATATTTTCTCAAATGAATTTTGATCGTACGAAAATCATGTTGTTGTTGTTGTTTTCCAAACGTATCAGATTCTATTAGGAAACGCAAAAGATGCAATGTTGATTCCTCCTTACGTCTGCCGTTTGGTTCCATTTGAGAATTTCACGTTGTACGCATGTAACTGTGGCTTGATACCAACATTGCTTCTTCATCCACAAGTGCAATTACAGGGACACTGTCTTATACAATAAACGCGAACAGTCGTAACATAACGCGTCACTGTTTCTATTGTGTCCGTGATTGTAAACCTCCCGTGTCGAAAACAAAAGTGGTATATCCATTCCTTCTGTCATTCAATAATATATAATCTGTTTCTATGATTTACGATATTAGAATCTATCTTTGTCTTCCATCTCTCTCTCTCTCTCTCTCTCTCTCTCTCTCTCACACATACACGCACACACACACACACACAAACACAAGCACACACATGCGCACACGCACTCCTCAGCATATGATAATATATATAATATGTTTGTGTTTGTGTGTGTGTGTGTGTGCGTGTGGTGTTTGAGTATGTATGTGTTTGTGCTTGTGTGTATGGTCGTGTATGCATAGGAGATTTACCAGTCGTATGCAGGGTATAGAGGTTACAGATGAAAAAAAAAAACCACATATTTGCAACATCTTTTTTTCCTTTCACTTCTTAACAGATACTTCAATTAATATTTAAACAGGTAATCCTTTTTTTTTCGTTTCTGAAATATATATGAGTTAGTGTTTGTTTTTTCCCCTACCTCTACCTCTCCATCTCTCTCTCTCTCTCTCTCTCTTTCTCTCTCTCTCTCTCTCTTTCTGTCTGTCTGACCATGGAGCTCCATGGTCTGTCTGTCTGTCTGTCTGTCTGACTCTAACTTTTCTGTCTACCGGTGCACGTTTTAACTTCAATCCCCTATCCCTGTCACCTTGAGGGAAGGTAAGGGGATACGTTTGTCAACACGTGTTGCCCAGGTTTTGGTACCGAGGGTATCACCTATTACTTAGCGCAGGCAAATGTGAAACCAAATCTCCACTCCCATTCCCAATATCCCCACCCCCTTTTCCAAACTAACTTTTCCTAAGAGCAAGGCTAATGTCTGTGGGGAGGAACTATGCGGAATGTATAGTGTTTAAGGCATAATTTACCATTTGCACATGAAACAAAAACCCAGCATTAGTGCTTTAAAATAGTTCTAAAATGTAAGTTAGAGATAGAAAGAACCACGATGAAAATTTGAATCCGTATAATTGATGTTAAGTAATCATTAAATACACAAAATGTGAACACTACAGTCATAGTTAATGTTCCCAGACTTAACCATCCACAGTTATGGCTTATTGAGAAAAGAATATTTCCTTATATTTTCAGTTTTATTGAGAACAATTTTGCATGGGAGGATGTTTTGTGATACAATAAATGACCTGCACATCTATTATGCATCAAATGTGATATCTTGAACATTTTCTTTTTTAAATCACTGCTCCCAAAGGTAAACAGGACCTTTAAGCTTAAACTTTATTGTGGAAGTATTCGTTCGGGGTGGAGGACCCCGTGTGTGTCTAAATGAGTGTGTGTGCCATACTTTCTTTGTGTGTGTTTGGTTGTAACTTTGTGTAAGATTGTGCATCTACTTTGCCCATTGATGTATGCTTTGTCATCTTCTTTTTCTTGTTGTAGTTTTTCCCTTTCTTTTTCCTTCTTTCCCCATTTTCCTCATTATCCTTTATACTGTCAGTGTGCATTCAATGTTATCCATTTCACATTGCACCCCAAAACTATCCGCATAAGACTGATGCCAACAAGTCAATGGTTAGCTGCATTCACCAACTAAACATAATTTGCATTTTTTTTTAGGTCGCGAGTGCCCGAAAAAAATTAACACATAATGAAAATGAAAAACTGGTTAGTCGTCATGGTAACTATCCCTCCTCCTCCCCCCCCCCAAAAAAAAAGAAAAGTCATCTTGTGATTGCACCTAACCCACACATTTCCTAATTTCAACGCTGCCTTTATCCGTATGATATCGGCATAATGCCGATATCATATCATTGCTCAACACCAGACCTGTAAACGCAACTTAAAATAAGGCGGATTATTTCCGTGGTGCCGACAAAGATGGTACAAAAGAAAAAAAAAACGAAATTAGTCATTCGTCTAAACAAATGAGATAACAACTTCCAAACTATTGTATGTTTGTTAGATCGTGTGATTGGTTATTGACGTTTTGTTTTGTATTCTCTCCTCTCCTTGCTATTTGACGGAAGCGCTGCTTTATCCGTTTGCTTGTTTTCGTATACCATTGTTGTTGCTTTTTTGCGGGGGAGGGTGTTTTGTATCTTTCTCTTTTTTTTTCTTTTTTTTAGGGGGGTTAGTGTGTGATTCGAAAAAAACAAATGACAATGACCATGAGAAGCCTGCGTAGAATATAACATTAGCGCAGCTTGTGTAGCGCGTGACTACCGTGTCACGTGGCGTCTTTTGCCTGTCTTGCGGCTTCTTGGGAAGCCATACAGCGTCTGGCGCCCGCTACGTTTCTCCCGTCCAAAGTCGTGCCGAGAATACAGAGGCTTTTAAATAAATCGAATGTCCTCATTCACCGGGCAATCATAGCTGTTTATCTGTTTTTTGAAATATCAAAGATCTGCTTATTCGTCATCGTTGAAACATGGCTGCGTGCTGTGTAAGGACGGTGACAAGGCCATCAAGTGCCCTGTGCTGTTGTTATTCAGCTCCTCATGCTTCGTGCATCCGATGTATCTATGGATAGGTGGCAATATGTTTCTAAAGTAGCCGTAAAAACAAAATAATTATTTTCTCTTGTATAGGATAAGTTTCCTTCTCGTCTGCTTCTGAATAATTCAAATGCGAATTATTTTTCTAAATATATTTCTTTATTGTGCTGCAATCTGGCAACACTTACGGACATACTATTATATTTAAAGAAAAATTACATTTGTTATTCATTATTTCTATTACAGATACAATCATGGCGCTATACAAATGCTGTGGATCATACATATATATAATATGTATGTACATACAATATTATATATATATATATAATTATTATTATTATTATTTTTATTATTATTATCATTATTATTATTATTATGACTATTATTATTATCAGCAGCAGCAGCAGCAGTATCATCATTATCATCATTACTCAAACGTAGAACAAGGGAAAGGGGAAGGAGGCTGGGAAAGAAATACTGGCAAAGAAAACGATGAGGAGGAGGAGAAGAAGTTGAAGAAAAACATCGAATGTCACTTGATTCTAGTTTCCACATCGTTCCCAGTACATTTCCTTTTCTGGGGGGGGGGGGTGGGTAAGGATCGGTAGTCTCCCATCTTGCCCAAATAAAATGAAAAGAATTACCGCAAACTGTTTTACATAGCCCATACATTGCCTTCAATTTCTTTGCGGTGAAGTTTTTGTGTCGACAATTTGCTCCGTTGCTACACTATACAGTCCATAGCATCATCTAATGGACGGACAAGCCGTATAACATGCTAGGCTTCTTATCCATAAGCAGTGAACTTCAAGATGCTATCTATAGATTTTTCGAAGATGACCAGAGCATTATTGCCGAATACTCGGCAAATAATGATAACCATCGAATTTTCTCCAAATGGGTACAAAATCTCGGCACCGCTTTCATTTCAGTCAGCAACGTCGGATATCTTCTACGCCATTAGTACACCGAAGAGTAATTTTCTTCCAAAATGGGTATTGCGCTTTTTGGCTTACATGTACTCAAAAATATAAATAAACAAACAAGCAAATAAAGAAACAGCCTACTTACAAAATAACTATTTCTATTAGGGAAATGACTTACTTCGGCTTTTCATTTTCATTATTTAAGAGAAGGAATACCCGTGCGAGACCGAGAGATTATTATATACGATTTCGTTATACACGCGTATCAATTTCGTCAAACACAATAAATTATCATACTCTACCAGCATGTATAATCTCTTCTATCAACCTGATTTTGAAATTATCTTTGTGTGTATGTATATAATGTCTGTTTGTTAGTGTTGCTGATTTCCTTTTTTTTTTAAGCATTGAAGGCTGACGATGTCTAAAATGAATGATCACAACAGAGTCTATCCTTTGCTTATTCTTTGTCTCATTTTCAGGGACATCACCCTATCAAATTTGAAAATAAATAGAAGGAAATTGCTTATTACTATACATAAAGTCAAAGTTTATATTTGTTTTTTGTCATGCAAAGAATCAAAAGTCTTCCATTGTTTGTGATTTTTCACTTTGATTATCATCACATAATTTCATTTCTTTCACAGCATATCTAACAAATATCGACACTGTTATATACCTATGAATCAAATGCATTTCTTTTCTTCATGTAACGCCTGAACCATTCCTCACATTGTCCACATGTGTAGGTATGCACATTATGTACGTGTCATACAATTTGTGACTCTATATCTATGCGAGTACGCCGGTTGCTGTTGTTCTGCGGCGCATGCGTGTAAAAGGCGAATGTGTGCATAAAGTGCTTTGCACTTTCAATGCACTTCTCTCTTGGATTTCGACACCTCTAAATGAGGTAAAACTTTAAATTATGACGTATATCTCTTGACGAGTGTACACTTCCGGTGATGTTAAAGTGTAATTCATCATTACTGACACTGATATAAGCGATGCCTATTTTTCACTATTGTAGTCAAACCTAAATCCCTTAAAAATGACATCACAGTTATTCAACCTAGTTTGACTGTAATTTAAACGAGGAAAAATTATTCATCGCCCATCAAAAAGTATAAGCCAGGGCAATATCTTATTCATTCTTCTCTTCTCTATCGACTTGTCCACGGGCCGACACAAGGGCGCCTGAACACACACACCGTGACAGTGGTTCACCAGGATATTTGATCCTTGGCACACTCACCACCCTTAGGCAGTGGTTTAATTACGTCGATACCCGACCGGTCGCGTTTGGATGTCATCACGTGTGATTTGCGCATGCGCAGTAGCCGCGTGAAAGTAAAGGACATTGCTGAATGATGCAAGCTCGATCATGACTCGGCGAAAATCGTCTAGACCTTTGTTGATAGAATGAGAGCTATCTTTCACAATGTATTCAAATTATCCTGAGCATGTATTACCCTTAAAAAAAATAAATCAAGCATTAAATTATTATTATCTCACTTTATGCAAATGAGGAGCAGTGGTTATGACTCAGATTCATGGTCTGCAGGTTTCAGGTTCGAATCCTATGGCGACAGTAAAAAAAAAAAAAAATGCCCTTTGGCAGGGCACCTAATCGGAATTCCCCAATCATTTAGACGGATCTATCTCTCATCATCCTTTGGGTAAATTCGAACCAGAAAGCAATTTCTGTGCAAATTGATGTTTCTCGTTTAATATTCTGCTGAATTTTAGTATATGCTGTGCTGTAGCGCTAATGTTTGACATTTGGAAGGCAGTATCAAAGCAGTTTATATCTATTTCACAATTTTAGTGCATGGATATTCAGTCCAGCAACTGCAGAATTTCATTGACTAGATCTTTGAGAATCGAAAACATCCTTGCTTGTTATGACGTAATAATTGTTTCCTTCCGATTTGCATTCCAGGTATTGAAATGTATCAAATGAACTACCTGCAGCGTCTATCCCCTCATTAGGATACATTAGTGGTTTGGGACCCCATTACCCTGAATTTCGCAACGTTAAGCACATTTTCTCCAGCAAACAACATTTGCTTGTCGGCGTCCCCATGGCAACCAGTGTAGATTTGATTGATCTTACAAGCCTGTCCGTACGTTCATTATTTGCTATTTGGGGGATGCGCAAAAGATGATTCATCGTAATATGGGTAAATCCCCTTGTTTGAAGAATACAACGCTTATATACATCTTACTGCCTTATCTATTGACACGAAATTCATAAAAACATTCGCTTGAAATTCTTTGTCTTATTGTTTTTCAGTATCTTAATTCTTTAAATTTCGTTGATATTATCATCCTGTTGCATCAAATTCGAACAGACACTTCTTGGTGTTTATATCGTAAAATAGCTTTGAGAATGATGAAGTTGTCGTTAAAAAAACGAACACATATTTATTATTAGAAGACACCTTAAATTCATTTACAGTTCAGCTATTAATAGGGTACTTGCTATTGGCTGGGTTTTGTATACCAAAATCCCGTCCTAAGCAGGGTAAATTATGGTTGTGAATATAATTATGTATAATTTTATATAATTGTAATTCTTATATAACGGAAACTATTCAACAATAGTTACGTTGTATTTTCAGACAGCTTTAAAAGACAGAGGACACGATGTAGGGGAGTAGTTCTCGCTGAATCTGATTCACTTATCATTTTTTTTTTTTTATCCTAAGAAGTTATACTTGCCATCATTTCTTTACCCGTCATATGAACGCCGTGAATGCACTTGTCACTCTGCAAGTCTCCGTCACTTTAACAGCCATTCGTCCGCATAAGTGGTCTGTGACGCATAGATCTATGCATGGCTTCCATCTAGACGGGATGCTTTCGTACCTAGTAACACCTAAATGCGTCGACTGCATGCTTGCACGCGTGCGCAGCTATAAACGTACGTGGCCCCCTACTGCCCCAGACGTGCTCCCGCTGCGTTATATGGCTGCGCGCAGGCGGACTAATTAATGCACGCCGGGCGGATATTCCCCAACGTGCAATTTCCAATGTACAGCTGCAGCCTATTGGCAAACCGGTCACCAGGAACTCGCCCCGTACGTCATGCGCCATCGTGAAGGTGCGGCGGACACCGGTAGATCTCAGGTAGATGGAGACTTGTTTCGCGGGCTGTTAGTCTTCATTACCACAGTCGCAGACGATCGTGGAATGCTGCTGTAGCGCGTGGCGCGGGAAATAACAGTTATCACCACATACCAGCCGACCGCCATTTAACTATAACTTGTAGTGTGTCGAGGGTGCTACTTTAACTCTACAACAGATAGACAGGGGTTCGTCGTCACTCATGACCAACGGAGTCTTAATTCAATTTCGCTGCCCAATCAACCGAGGTGCGACTTAGCATACACCCACGACACACAGGCACGACGGGTGAGCACTCAAGCTGGAAAATATCTAACCTTTGGCTTCTGTGATTCAGAATCTCAATCATCTTCCTACCAGCACTTGACGGCATCCTCACCAAGACAGATCACACCCCCCCCCCCCCCCCCCCCCTCCGCGTATTTTCCCTCATCAATAATTTCGGAAACCAGTGAGACTGAATATTGATCTTAAACTTTACATTCAGACGTGAATGAGTGCCGCTAGCAGGGAGAGACTAAACGAAGGACAACCGGGCAATCATATTCCTATTTCAACAACAAGCAGGAGGGTCGCATTATCTGTGCAATATACATTCCGGACTTGTTTTTTCCTCCTCGGTATCCGGCCGGAAGAACAATCACGATGTACGGTGATCGCCCCGGAGGAGAAAAATAGTCATAATTGTCGCAACACCTGCGAAGCGTTTTCCTATTTGGTGTTGTGATTTCCCAAGAATTATACCAAATGTTTGAAGTGGGCACCTAATTTTTCTTCCTCCCTCCCTCTCTCTCTCTCTCTCTCTCTCTCTCTCTTTATTTCTCTCTTTGTTTTGAAAAAAAAATGTAGCAGAACGGAGCGAAGAAAATACCATTCATGAAACAGCTGACATGGCAACAGGCTCGCAAATCGATCGCTAGGAGAATGGTATTAACAGACTTTTCTCCACGTTTTGTCAAGAAGGAACAAGTCTTTGGAATTTGATAAACTACCCGTGATAGTATCTACAGTCATTTCTGTGCAAACATCTGATTAAAGTCATCCCTCGCTGTGCTTTCTAAGCATCACTGCGTTGCTTTCAGTGATAAAGAACAACTTATTTCGATGAGCGACCGTGAGATAATCATGTGGATGGATTTGATTAGATCTTACTGCTAGAAAGTGGGACTATACAAACGCTTTCCTACATTATTCTGCCTTACAAGAAGGGACCGTTCAAAGTAAATCACCGACGGACTTTTACTTTGTTTCTTGTACTCACATTCGTCTAAACTAGGTGAGTATAATACATAAACTAAGACAAAAACATGGTTTCTTTGCAGTTGGTAGATTGTGTCTTTTACTGGCTTTGTAAATTGTTTGTACAGGTAGAGGTGTACTAACTATTCAGCGTTCTATTTTACTACATGCATTACCCCCTGGTTATAGTCTCATTCAGAATGCTCCATAATATTGTCCAGATTTGATGGACAAGAAGGATTGAGCACAAGAGTGAAGAAGAAACAGCAAAGCGTGAGAGAGAGAGAGACAGAGAGGGGGGGGGGGTGGGGGGGGGGGAAGAAAGAAAGAAAATGTCAAAGAAGTGACAGGTGGAGTATTACTTATTGTAAAGATAAATATTAAAATTCTAATCAGGATGTTGATGTAAATTCGTCCCAAGAAGCAGAATAAAATAATCTAATAGCATGAAATGTAAATTAAAAATCTTTGGTAGAAGATTATTATTCACTAATATGCAGATCTCCTCTGTCTGTAGTATGGAGGTAGAGAGAATGCTGACTGTAAACGAAATTATGTCAGTCAGTTAAAGGAGGCAAGACTGCTTTATGCATTGTGTACACTCACCATGCTCACTAGTACAGGAGGTGGGAGTGTACCCGTGACATTGTACGGACATTGCAGTGTGAAGTCGAATTGAAGCGCTCGATGCTATGGATGGGGAACGGACAGTGCGAGTTAAAAGTCATAATATAAACGTTGAAGTCCTGTTTATCTTTTGGAGCAGTGGTTTTAAAAATGCTTAAGATATCACACTTGATTCATGTGCGTATCGGTTTGTTGTGCCACAAAACGTCCTACCATAAAAAAAAAAAAAATCGCAATAAAGCCTAAAATACAAGGAGATATCAGTATTTTTCTCATTAAACCGTAACTGTAGACGGTTTAGTCTGGAAGCATTTTAATCATAACTATTGTTCACATTTTGTATATTTAACCATACTTAACATTGATTTTACGGATTCAGATTTCTACAGTGGTTGTTTTTATCCCTATCTCATATTTTAGGACTTTTTTTAAAGCGCTAATGCTGGGTTTTTGTTTCATGTACAAATGGTAAATTATGGCATTAATAGTGGAAAGAGAGAGAGAGAGAGAGAGAGAAAGGAATAAAGGAGATTGGAGAGAGAATGAGATGGAGAGGGCGTGAATCATAAGGAGATAAAATGGAGGGGACTATCAGAGTCTATTTGATAACAAACATGACAAGGAGAGAAAATGATAGCAGGAAATACATAGACCATTGGGCAGTTTATGAAGCGTTTTGGCAGGTTTGTTTGTTTGTTTGTTTGCTTGAATCTGATTGGCTGAGAGCAAATTTGTCAGAAAAAAAATGCACATGCATGAACACGTTAATGCTTCATGAGTATTCCCCCAGAATTGACAGATAGAGAGGGAGAAAGAGAGAGAGAGAGAGAGAGAGAGAGGGGTGGGGGGGGGGTGGTGGGGGCAGGAGCGATACAGTGGAAATGGGGGGGGGGGGGACAGACCTGCTACAGCCAGGTGAAATATCATTGTCATGTGAATAAATCATTAACGGTATTGATAGTCGACTAAAGAAAGCTGTGTACCTCCCATACCTGTCCGTCAACGTATCTACCACTCTTCATGTATATACGGCGCATTTTCTTTCACTTTCCAAAGTTCTTATTCGCACTAATTATGCACGTCATACACTTCACAACACAATTCCTCATACTATTTGTTAATTTGTTAACATGAATGCTTATAAGACATTTTATGGTATTATATTGTATATCCCCTTATACACACACACACAAAGGTGAGAAAATGAATGAAGGAGATTGTTATCTTATGCATTCACTCCATTAAAGCGAGGAGAACCGAAAAAAATATATTATATATTATAATCCTTGAGAAGATTGATCTTACTGCCCAAAGTATTATGGAAGACAGAAGAAAGTTACGTTATGTTCGTCTGTATTTAGAATCAGAATGACTATATCACATCTGTTGTGGGCAATGTAGGCTTTCTTTATGTATTAATTTCATCATTATTATTTCAGTAAACTCAAACAATTTCAATGATTGTTGTCTTACCGAAAATATTCGTCAAAAGCTCGTCAGAAAACACAAATGGTCATCGCTTTAGCGGCGAACGGATGTAAGCGTTCATACGAGAGATACACTTTCGTCTTACATCTCTTCGCGTTTGACAGGTCTGCTTTAAAATATGTATGGGCTTCATGCGGAAAAGGCTCAGAGCGACAGGGAATCATTTTAAAAAGATGGACGAGAAGATGAAAGCTGACGTCATAATGGATGTCCACGAACCTTGATGTCGATTAACAATTCTCTGAGCTTCTCTGATCGCTTAATGTGTCTGCTGCCTGGGGAAAAAGCCATATATCAATAAACCGTTGTTGGCCTTTTTTCTCTTTCTCCATACTGCATCTGACAAATTGAAGCATAAACATCGTTGCGCTGCTGGAAAACACTTTCTACATGGTGGTGCCGTGACAACTCGACCCCATCATCTCAAAATGAATCGCCCCATAACTAGTGAGGCTAATGACTACTCTTTCATCTTATTTTTTCTTCCCCATTTTTTCTCTTTTTATGAATTGTGTTTTTGTTGTTTTCATGTTGGTTTCATATTCAAAAAACCTTGTTAACTTAACTGTCATGGGCAAATAAAAAAAATACAGGAAAAAGTGACAAGTATAAGTGATATATTCCACGTCGAGGCTGCATGGCAATCAACATCGAACGTTAGTTGATTGCTATTCGTTCATTTCATATCATTTTATTTCATTTCCAACAAGAGCATAGAATACAATGTCACATTTACATGTACAAAAAAATAGAGTACAATGTGAATTTTATGTATTCCAGCGAAATTTATGCAGTTCTTTTTTATTCAATAAAACAAAACATCTCCATGAATGACTACAAAAAAAAAGTCGTACAATATAATCTTATTACTTTCTATCAATCTCAGCAACATAGGCTTTGAAGAGTCAGGATAATTACCACGGAAGAAAAAAAAAAACAAAAGAAGAAGAAGAAAAAGTTACTAGAGTGGGAAATAGTGTGTACTCAATGATAACAGCTAAAATGTTTATGTAAGTATATCATTGTAATAGAGAATACATAAGAAGTAAAGACACGACATGATCAATAGACAGCAGATAGCCCTTGAGATTAAAACACTCTAGGTTGATCATTGTACGTGTCTGCTCATGGGAAATTTAGCAGAAGGGAAATAACAAAAGGAAATGAGAAAATGAGACGCAGAAGACTATTACCTCGAGCTTCCACGGGGGAAACGATGTAAAGAAATAGAGACAGACGGTGAAACTGTGACAATAGTCGCGGGAATAGAATAAAAGGGTGTGAAACTTGAAGAAATACTAAATTAGGTCATGGTGTGGGGGGGGGGGGGGGGGGGTAAGTTGATAACAGGAAGGATTTTTACATTATGAATCCTGCATGGCGTCTCTCGAACGCCCAGAGTGTCTGTGAATATGTGCCAGTCTCTCTCTCTCTCTCTCTCTCTCTCTCTCTCTCTGTGTGTGTGTGTGTGTGTGACTGTGTGTGTGTGGAAAGGGGGAGGGGGTGAATTCGGGAAGAAAGACGCCGCTTACATTACGCAAGACTTCGGCAAGAGTCGCCGGATCCTGTGAAGCGGGATTACGTACGCTGTCGCCCCGTAAGTAACTGGATCCGTGGTGATCCCACTGCTTTAGGAGAATGAATCCACCTTGATTATCTATTACCCCGGGAGTCACCAGAAACAGCAAGGGACCGTCTGGGAATTGGCGTGTTTGTCGCCGCTCCAGTTAAGAATACAGAAGACAACGGCAGGCAGACACACATACAGACAGACAGACCGGACTAAGAGACAGGAAGAGACGAAAAGGGAGAGAGGGAGAGAGAACGCATATAAGATAAGAACTTCTCAGACAATAAGAAGTTGAAAAGAGAGGAAGGAACTGAATGTTGAATGTCGACCGGGGAAATCTAGCCGCCAAAACACAAAGGACCCAGCGGAAGCAAGTCAACAGCAACAGCTAAAAAAAAAAGCAAAACAAAACAAAACAAAAACCAGGGTGACATGATTAAATGAACCTTTGTATATGAGCTCTTCGCAGAAGTTCTTCCCTTGAGAATTAGTGTAGACGCTTTTGTTGAAACCTGCCTTAAATGAGATGAATATCTTTTAATCAGTTCCCTCCGAAAGATTTTCTTGGTAGGTAATAAAAGCATCCTATGCACGGCAGCTCCCAGAGGTAGGGGGTTAGTATCCAGGTTACAGGTTTAAGTAATCGATGTTGAAAGAACATCCACCCTATCTCTTGAAGTGCCCTGTAACATTTTCAATCCACTCTTATCTTTCTCGTGGAGTGAATCATGTGGCAGTATAGTGTAATGCGTGTATGGCACTTTCATAGGTGATCCGTGTATCCTCAGAGATCGCCTTGTGTACTTGTAGGAATTCTTTCTGTTTGTAGCATTTTGTTTCTGTGTGTGAGCTGGGTTGCATGTATGGTGATGATGAACAATAATAATGCTGAAAAGTTCGTGTTTTTAATATCTGTCGAGGTCTCATTCTCCAGTGTCAACGCCATTTCCTGTGTTTGTTCATTTTAGACAGTTATAAAATGGATGTATTTCAGCAGTGAAATGAACCTCATCAAAAACCCCAAAAGTTGTTTATTCCCTTATTTCTTTGACATTGTTGTAACGATGTCATTTCATGACTCGTTTATACATGTCATAATATTTATCTCATACGTGTTGGTGATATTATCAATCTTTATAATTGCTTAGATATTGAAGAGCAACATTAAACTGCGACATAATTGAGAATATAATGTATACTTAGCAGTAATCATGTTTATGTGCCATCTTGTTGACAGGAATTTTGTTCATTTAACATGTATACAGATATCTATCCCTGCAGGGTCTGAATATATTCCCCCAGCGTCTGTCTATTTTTTTTTTCCTTTTCTATGTCTGGTGGTGTCTAAGACAAACAACTTCATGAAGATTTCGTTTTGGGTTAAGAATAGAGATGAAATCATTCCAAAGAGACATGAAAGAAAGCTTGTGATTCTGTATGTGATGATTAAAAAAAGTCTTTCATCAGAAAATCTGACGCAATGAGAGAGTCAAACGAACCAAAGTCAGTCGTAGAAAGACCAAAAACAAAAATGAAATATAGTTCTATAAATAGAAACATTACAGAAGAGACAACTTAATCAATATTTGACATTATTCGCTGCGTGATGTTGCACAATATCAACCGCTACTCTCGACTTAACGGCGTATTAATACATCGACTCAGTACTCGCTAATCATCTCGAAAATCTGAGAGTAATATACTAGATGAAATAGCAAGTTCAACGGTCAAGCCAATGCATACATTTCTGTATTGCTACAAATATAAATAATCATTGCGACAGAGTCTGCGCTTCAGATTGTCTTTCAGTTCTCAGTGTCAGCAGACGTGGGTACTCTTCACTCTTCCAGTGTTTTTTGTTTTCTTCTGTTTTACTGCTATACTGTAGCAATATCAGAAAATGAAAGGTAGCGGCATCAAAATACTGACCGCTGCTGGATGTGTATTAGAAACAATAGGCAATATGCATCATCGTGACTTGTATTGCAGTGGAAACAATTTGCAGATAATATACTTGCTTTTCGGAAAGTGAAGTGGATATTTTGAAAGCTGAAGATTTGTTTGACCCTAATTTGGCATATTGTCTTCTCTCTTTTTCCTTTCAGCATTCACGTCAACTAAATCGCTTTGACTTACGTCGAAACATCCGAAGTACATCTGGTATATTGGAGGTTATATAAAACATATAGCACTTCCCTTGGCATGATTGAGAGACATTGAAGGACTTCCGCCAATACCTCAACGCTTGGGATCCGGGACATCGCTCGGCTATATTTAGCAGAGATTGAAAGAGAAACCAACCCGAAGGGAAAGTGGGGCACACATCTTGCTTTTTTATTCCATTTTGAACCCTGGTTTAACAAAACTGTTTTGCATCTGTGCTCGCTAGTGCACTCCTACGCAAAGTCCTCCCATCAATACCAAACGAGCGAGTTTGCATTCGTTGACAGCACTCTGAAGAAGGTTAGTGGCCAAGGACTAGGGACCTCTTGAATTGTCGCTGGCGACTTGAAAAACGCAAATTAACCCGAGTTAATGAGTCACACTGCGCAACTAATATAAACGAGAAAGGCGGACTGTCTCAGAATCGCTCTGTACGATTGAAGAGTTACAAGGTGCAGCTACACTCTTCTACTGGCATTTTTTTAGGGTTCTCAGAACAAGACATTATCTAAAGAACAGTGTCGTCTTTTGCGAGCGAATCTTATCTAGAGCGTTGAAGGCATTCAGCGGCTGGTCCTGCGCAGAGTGTGCCTTTGACGATGTCTCCAGCCCGTGGCACGAGTCCAGGCATTGTGCAGCTGAAGGAACAGAGGTTGAGTGTGTACTGTTCGCCCAGGTTTTGCAGGCGGAGCCGCTTCCTCGAGACGGCCTGTGTGAATTCTATGCTAGAAAAGCGTGACGACATTGGTTGGCTGAGAGCGTTCGATCCCCGCTTCGGCTCGCAGGGTAATCCGAGTCCCAGCCCGAACAGCAGACGATCCAAGTCAGCGAACGGACTCGCCTCCTCGCCTGTCCCGAATAATCGCAAGAAGTTCGCGTCGCAGTCCACAATCTCTCAACAGTCTTCTTCGGATACTGATTCGCTTGGCTGTGCGCACCTCCTGGCGAACATGGACATCAGCTCGCCTGCCATCACAACGAACGACGGTAGTCCGGTAGACATAAATTCCCCACAGCCGGGCACACCTACGCTCTTGCCGAAGCGACAGAAGCAACGACCAGCTTCCCTGGCTCTGTTGGACAACCATGCGACCGCCCATAGCCTGGACTCAAATGCCAATGGGGACTCGGGCGTTGGCCCCGCTTGCTGCAGTTTACACGTCCGCAGGGAACGACCGGTCGACCGCAGCCCGGCTGGGTCCGCCAGAGCCATCCCTACCTCTAGCCGCAGTTTGAACCCACCAACGTGTAATCCTCTGAGTAAGTCATGTTCTGACCTTCGGGGTGCTAACATCGAAGAATGCTGCATGATCCACCCGAACTTCTCCTGCAGGTGCCCAAGTCACCTGTCCCTCCAATCAGCGCGCGTTTCTACGCCGTCAGACTCGCGGACAGGCTCTCGGATAAGCCTTATTTCGGAAGGTGTTGACTCTTACGAAGGACTCTACGAAAAGGCCTATCGAGCGACGTACGTGATGGACAAGGACAGGCTGGTGCAAGAGACTAAAGTGTCCCCTGATAGATTAGTACGTGAGTGGCTGGCAAGGCAGGAGGAGGTTACGCAACGCACTCCGGAACAACAAGAAGTGCAGCAGTAGTTTGACCTCAGTTTAATGTATGAGTAGAAATGTCATGCGTCACCAACGAGAGAGGTTAAACTGTGTTGGTATCAATGGGACTGTTAAAGACAGTAGCACACTTTTTCCCCACCTTTGATATCATGAAAGGCGTTTCGTAGTAAAGATGGCTGCAAATGATTATGCAATGTTGAATCCGTTGAGAAACGAAATGACAGTGTGGCTTTCCCAACTAACTCATTAATACCTTCGAGATACTATTAGATGTTTTAATCTAATTGGAGAGATTGTACTATGGATAGTGGATTGTTAAAGAAGAAAGAAAGATTAATGGACACTAGAAGTATCGTCCAGATATCAAGAAATGACGCCTTCCTTTAGACCGTGGTATGATTTTTTTTTTTTTTGGTGCAATTCTTTGTGAGATATGTATATAATCATTATTCAATTTGTCGTAATCACTTTCCCGTTACTTCATGCATCTTTTACGTTATGCCTCTACCCATGCTTTCTTCTCCGTTTTACATAAATGTGAATCGTCAACAGTACTCAATGCAATCATCACATTTCAGTACGGTTGGGTTTCAATATGCTATCATCATTTCGATCATTTTAGTCTTGTCGCTGAACTACTCGTGGGTTTGTAAGATACGCTAGACTTCATGCACAATGTGAGAAATGTAACTTTTTTATATTGCTATATGGGAAGGGATCTAAAAGGAGAGGGATTACTGACGAAATATTCCAAATATCCTAGAGATGAGCGATTTTTTAAGTCGAAGATATTATTATTTTCATGTAGGAAGGAATTCATGTCAGGAGTCAATATTTTAGTTGCAACGCCACGTTTGCCAGTCACTCATCCGCCAAATAACCCGGCGGACTACAAAAAATAATAATAATAATACAAAATGAAAAGTTTGATCGCAGGCATTTTAAACATTTTCAGGAACTCCGTAAAATAAAACCTCTCCAATGTTACCTCAGTTTTTGGATGGAAGGAAAATTCTTGAAATTGTAAAGAAAAAAAAAATCTTAAAATATCCCAAATTTTTTGTCATCTTTCGCTCTTTTCTTTTTAGCAGGTTCAATCACCAATATATCAAATGGACAAAAATAGAGTCACCTCGCTTTGTTGCGATCAAAATCTTCAAATTGAAATCGTAAAAGCAGACACTCAAAACGAGAAATCCCTTGAGATCATTACCAATGGCAAGCAGCGGGTGACGTACACTAGCTATGGAGATTTTAGGCTGTCTAAGAGAATGGGTGAAAACACCCTAGGACAAGTCTTTAGGCCTACCACCCTTGAATCTGTCAATTTGTTTAATCTGGGATTTTTTTTTTTTGTAACAACGATCTAAATAGCTCGCTGTAAAGCCTATCATAGGAAATAGTAATAATTTTCTTTATCATTTTTGTTATCTATCTCTCTGTCTATTTTGAGGATTTATGTATTATTTTGGATGCGTCGCTCTCTTAGCGAAAGCCCGGATGTAAAGGTCGGAACAACGAATTTGTGATGCAAACACTTTCACATGCCGCTCTCTATCTATGGTAATGATGGTTCAAGCGCAATATCTTTTGATCAATGGGGTAATGCTATTATTAGCAAGAAACAATGGATTGAGAACGACAGGTGAAATGCTAACGCGCTCTCCCTAAAAGAGGGCGTTTACCAAAACCATGACCTGCACTTTCCTTTGATATGTTTTGAATGTTATGCCTACAGTTACGATACTAATAGATAACATTTTACCTTTCATTGTGAATCTGTAAATAATGACCATTAGTGTTCATTCCGTAGATAAGTGTTTAGTTGATTTTTTTTTCATATTTTTTTTTATTTGCTGCAGTATCACGCGCTGCTTTGTTTTCGGACCAATTTTGATTTGTTATCTTAGATGGAGGTTAATGCTGAGTGTAGATAAAGTCAAATAAAATCATATGAGTGCGTTGTTTCATTGAATAAAATATGTAATTACTGTTAGTCCATCCTCTTCTAAGACATAACCGGTTTGAGGATTTTATTATTGTTTATCATCTATACTTTGTAATACCAGGAAGTAATATTCCATGATAAAGAAGGACTGTTGTAATCAATTATTTTGTAATTTAACATGAAACAAAAACAACGAAGGAAACGGTCTTCCAACTTCAAATTTCTTTCTTTCTCTTATTACTGATAGAAAGTATATAAGGCGCGGATAAAAATGAGGAAGATTCCATATCTTTTCGGGTAGGAGATGAAATTAGTTCATGCCTGCAATTGTAAATAGTGATAATATATATGTTTTGCTGACGTGAAGAATTATATTATTTTTATGTTTTGAATATATTGTGTTTACATCAGAGATTCTATATGAAACAAGTGTCGCTGAATTTATTTTACCACACTGCGTGTCTCCCAAATCAATTTCAATGTTTATGTGGCATTTGCGATGTTTAGTAAACGATAAAATGTAATAGAAAATGGACTTGCTCTTGCAGTGGATCGTTTGTTTGTACAATTGTGTCGTCTCTACTATCAAAATATCAATTTTTCGCCTACGGACACGCTGTAACACACAGGCGTCCCTGTAACGCATACACCAACCTCAGGGAAGTGTGTAATTTGATTAACACACACGTAATTCGATAGGAATTTCGTTTAAAAAAAATGTTCGTTCATTCAGACGAATGTTTTGATATTATAGTCTAATTCAGAAAAGTTCTGCAATTATTCCCTTCACTTTCTATTTGTTCTCCTTTCTGTTTCTTCTTCTTCTCCTCCTCCTTCTTCTTCTTCCTTCTTTTCTTCTTTTCCATCTCTTCCTTCGTCGTCGTCTTTGTTTCCACCCTCTCCTCTTCCTTCTGATTCTTCATTCCAACGTCAATTACGAACACGCCCTCGGCATGGCGAGGAGAAGAATCGGCAACCGGCGTAAGCTTACCGGGTTAGTGGGAAAGAGGGGCACCGATAAACACAAACACACGGAGATAATGAAGAAGCAGTGAGAGATAGAGATCAAGAGAGAACGGGGCGGGGGGGGGGGGGGGTGAGGAGTGAGATGGGGTATAGATGTATGCGAGAGTGAGGACTGGTGTGCATGTGAGCAGTTTGGTATTTTATGGCGCTATATTATGTCAGGTACACGTTTCAGCAGCGTGGTTTCTTTTACAACCTTATCAAGTTAGAGGGCTGGTTCGGAGTAACCACTGTTAGGCTGCTGTGTTTAACATGACTAGAATGATAGTGGCGCCAAAATTGAATATTAGATTCTTAACCTCTGGGCACCATGATTTTACTTACAGAAAAAAAAAAAATGTCCAGGCTAATTTACCAAGAGCCAAGAAAAACAAACCAACAAAAACAACGACTGATTGATAAGTGACCGGTCCTTCGCCTGGGAAATAGAACGGAGTGTCGTTTAGAAGCTGAGGAATGGGTTATTGAATATATTTTTTTCTTACTTCAATGCTGTACAAATTCAGATCTTAAAAATCTTTTGTTTTTCGAAGTCAGCATTTCACCATTGAATTGTCATCTCACCCCAGGCCTCCCCCACAAGTAATGGTTTAGATAATATGCGATGTCACTGTTTCTAAATATCACTGAAACTGTATGGAGAACAGGTTGAGCATGGTAAAAGAAGGGAGTAACTCGGCACATATGTAACGGGGAGGTACGATAATATCAAAGACGTGATAGGAGGTACCACCCTTGGACGTACGCCCAGTGTGCTATGCCAGTGGTCAGCTGGCACCATCATTACCCACAAAACTGGAACCCTTAATTCTTTGAAATATATTACAAATATTGGTCGATATTTGGCTCCTAGCACTGAACGGTAATCGCCAAAACAAATGTGGCACATGTCATATTAAAATATTGCTTCTGCCTCTCTTTCTTCTTCTTCTTCTCCTTCTTCTTCCTTTTCTTCTTCCAGTTTCTTATTTCAACCTCTTTAATTTCCCATAACCTTAATAGTCTCTCCCCCTCTCTTTCATTGTTCTTTTTGTTACCAACTTTGTTTACCATTAAGTTTTAGAAAGAAATCGAAGAATCAATCAAAGGAATGATGAAGTTTTAGACAATACAAGGACAACTACTATGACAATATGATAACTTGAGAATCAACGATGAATGCTGAAGGAAGAAATAAACCTCACAGTAAGTGACTTTGAAAGCACTATAAACTGTTTGTGAAGACTTCAATCAGCTTCACTTGAAACACAAACAGAAGCCTCGCATGCGTATTCCCATATCAAGAGAGATCCAGCCAGTATGCGCTGTGAGGTGAGGTCAAGGCTCGTTAGAGCTTTGAATATTTTCTGATATCCAACAAAAATCTTCTAATGCAAGACCCAAGCAGGAAAAATGCACAAGAAGATGCTCCTCGGCACTTAGCTTGGCGCCAAGGGGGGCTTGCTGGCATTTTTTTTTTTTTTTTTTTTACAGACTACCCTCCCCCTACAAAAAGGAAATGCATGTACAACTGATACAGATATTGCTCTAGAAATGTCACCGGGGGAAAAAAAAAAGGCTGAGAAAGACAATGATGTTCCAAAAACAAATTCTTATGAAGATCAATGTGAGACAATTCGAGACAGTGATGACAGTTTGGAGAAAGATGCACACCATTTTGAATGTTGTTGGCCTATATGCCTTTTCTGCGAGCAAATCTGTGATGTTTGTTTGTTTGTCTGTTTGATTGTTTTTAGCTTTGTCTACGTCTGTCTAGCATCTATGACATTTCAGTTGATTCTGCGTCTAAGGATAATCCTTTTTTTTTGTTACACGTTCTCAAGTTTGGTTGAGCTTTCGTGAAACCCTAACTGTCGTGAAATCGTAACCGTTCTATTCAACTCCGCTTCGCGTCGTTGAATAGAACGGTTGAACTTGCACGCTCTTGTAATATTCGGAACCATCGCACTCATAAACATTTTTTTTTTCATAATATAATTAATTGCCTCTAACGCTGGTCATTACAGATATTCCATCTACTTCTACAAGCAGAGCTAGGAATGCTAAGCTTAATTTTAAGTTATTTTCTTTTGTTCTTTTTTTTCTATCAAACAATTATTGAAAGCCAACAAGAAACAAACAAACAAACAAACAAACTGCACATCTCGCAGCTTCAATGTACACACACATTAAAATTCCTCCTCCTAAGATGTTTGACTTTTGTAAACAACTCGGCATTTTGCAAGATATCCCTTCTAATGCCAATAATTATGCAGAAGGTAAGTCTGTGTGACTCCACCTGACTTCAAAGTTTTTCGACACACCGCCATGTCAGTGCGTCACATTTAGAGACCGATTTAGACATCCCTCATTCTGAAAGGTATTCTGGGTGATATTTGGTCAGACAGGACAAATCTTCCACGGATTATGACTCACTTGGTGGTGGCATATCGATGTGAAATATATTCCCATCCGTGGCCCCGCGAAAACATCGGGTTACGTACGATCAGAATCTTTGAGTTCTCTATGGCATTCAACGCAGTATAAAATGAAAGGAGGTATTATATTATAGAATACAAGAAGAAAGATCAACATTTTTATGATCTTTTTTTATTGATGAAATCTAGATAAATACAATCTAAATCTAATTGCGAAAATGCTGGTTTGAGACTGGTTGAGAGAAATGGCTTGAAATTATTTCAGCTCGAACATATTGCATTTAAAATGGAAACAAATGCAATTTTACAATCAATTAACCTACTTCTTTTCTTCAGTGGCCTTTTTCACGGAATGTGCCCCTACGCTGTTGTTCTATATGATTGCGACTGCGTGTGGAAAAGAATTGAAATGGTCCTAGCATTTTGTATGACCATCTACACACATTATTAATGGTATGCTATTCGTTGCTGATCCCGGAAATTGGTGATGTTAAAAATGAAACGAGACTGACGAGGGGATTACAATCATAAACCATGCAATGGAAATGTGCAACGTTATATTTATGCGTGCGTGCATATTATGTGTGTTTGTGTGAGTGTGTGTGTGCGGTTGTGGACATCGCTTCCTACTAGGATGCTCCCGGAAAGTGTATCCTGGATACACTACACACGTTTTGCACGCGATAATCTATATGCCTGCTTGACGTTTGATCACTGCGTACACTGGTATGCGCATGCAATGAGGATTTGGCATGATTAAAACATACGTGTATTCCAAACAGGTTGCGCCTCATATTGAACGCCGCCGCCGTGTATAATATTGAGAGGCGGGCATAACTACCACTAATACCCTCCGTGCGTGAGGTACATGATTAAGTATCACGATCAGCGCTTCGGTTTGCCGATGTTTTACATTTTAGAAGAATCCGAAAGGTTAAGAGGGCTCTTTCAATTTGACTTTTACTATGGTAAACACTATGAAAAATGCGCGATCATATGCGCCACACTTAGGAGACTCTGCATGTTGACAATGATAATAAAAATATCAATATAGACATTATGATACAAAAAAAAAATCCTCACCGCTCTCCTGGCGGTTAAACCAGAACGAGCAGTTCAGCGAAGCGTACCAAGCCAATGAAGGGTGGCTACACTTTATTCATACATGCCGTCAGGTATGAGAATTCGCAGCATGAGTTTAAATTAAAGGGATGATAATAGTTCTGGTTGAGACCTTGCTTTAGTTCTCTAACTTTTTTTTTTCGGTGAGATAATGAGAAACGTCATATGAAATATAAATGAGCATGTAATTCCAAGAGGAATTCAACGTTTATTTGATGAAAATTGGTTTTTGAATGACTGAGATATAAAAAAAAAACAACAACAACAACAACAACAACCACGATCCTAATGGAAGGTGGGACCCACCTTTTATTAGGATCTCTTTATCTTACTTTGATTTCGGATATCTCAGGTATCTCATATCCGATTTTCATCAAATAAACTTTGAATTCCTTTTTAGAATAATATGCTCTGTAGAATTTCATATGATGGACTCTTAATTTCTTGCAAAGAGTTACAAGCTCAATTTTCATCCCCCTTTAAGGTCTGAAGGCAATTTTAAGATTTCCAAAGATCGCTTCACTCGATTGGGTTACTGCCAGGCAGTGGCCCCCTCGACAATAATTGGATGGGCACCACGAGTTTCCCCACGTGAGGGTATAATTATGAACAGCACTTTCGTTTGTGAAACAAAATCAGTATTACTCAGACGAAAAAAAAAATATAAGAAGAACCACTACCAACCTAACCTCTTCGGCTCATCTGACATTTCATCCTATTATGTCTCATTTTATTTCATTTCATTTATTTCATTTCAGTTCATTTCATTTCATTTCATGTATTTCATTTCCATCAAAATGCAATAACATTGTAACATAGTTATACAAAATCATTGCAACATTATAATGAATGAAAATACTACATGAGCGAGACACAATGCAAAACTGTGGACGTTATATCCGTGAACCAAAATGAAGATGTCTGCAATAAAGTGGCTCCTGAAAAAAAAAAAATATTATAGTGTAGATACATAATATAAACCAACAAACATTATTTAGATATATATTATGCATATTATGAAAAAAGAGAACATATACTATTTTACGTGTCATGGAAAAGGATGAATGAAAAACTTGCAATTAGTATAGATTATGTATGATTGGTATTATTGTGCAAAAAAAAATCCACATAGCAATCTCCAATTTTACAAAATGTATCCGTAAATCATTTCACATCATTTCATATTATTTCATTTTTGTGTCTGCATGGTACAAATAATCAACTATCATTGTTTTATTATGTGATTAAACATTCAGATATTTTGTAATATCTGTCAACGATATTACGACAATTCTGTTTTCTTTTCTTTTTTTTTCTTTTTTTGGTCTGTCCTTTGTCTCCTGCTTTTTCAAAGTGACAATCTAGGAGCTGCATGTGGCATGAATGTTGAACAGGTATGTACACATAATATGCATACACGCATGCATACCTACATACATATACACAGACATGCAAACACGCGCACATACATACGTACGTTCTTACACACATTAAATACATGAAACATGGAGAAGTCTGCGTCTTGTATACACGACGGAAAGGCTGTGTACGAGACCAAGTTAAAAGGAATGAAATAGGAAGACAAAGGGAGAGAGAGAGAGAGAGAGAGAGAGGAGATATATCAGGATGCCTGTGTAAGACCAACACTAAAGGGGAAAAAGAAATATATATATATATAAATAATTAGAGAGAGAGAGAGAGAGAGATGGAGAGACGGGGGGGGGGGAGATAGAGTGACCCATGATGCCTGTGTAGTAAATACACCAAGAGGGAAAGGAAACATATTAGAAAGAGAGAGAGAGAAAAAAATATATATACGTAAAGAGAGAGAGAGATGGAGAGAGAGAAAGAGAGAGAAGACAGATGACAGTGGAATGCTTCCTGCCATACGTCATTTGGTCATGAATATCTAATATGTCCCCGAGGATTCAACATTGGATTCATTATGCCGCAGGACGGTATCAGACGTCGATATGCACGTCTGAAAAAAAAAAAAAAAAAAGGTCTGGTACAGAACATGCCTAGCAGTGAGTATGGTGTGCGTGGTTCCGACAGACGATAGATTTTAGTCAACGCAAGGACGCCATTTCAAGATTCATTGAAGGTTTCACCATTTGCAAAACTGAAAAAAAAAGAGAGTAAAATTTGTTTAATTTTATTCTGTCATTGCTAGTTCCCGAGGCTCCCCTATCTAAATTTGTTACATGGTTTATTTTTCATTAATGGCAGAGTGATTTATATGTCCATTTTCGTCCAGTTACGAAGCTTTGTGAGCCTTGGGCCAATACCACAAGACGTAAGTGTTTACCCACCTGTAAGGTTAGACAAGGTAATTGCCTACAAGACAGAAAGAGTGCAGAGAGAGAGAGAGAGAGAGAGAGAAAAGGACACACACACACACATACACACACACACACAAGGACAGCCAGACATCATTATCATCTTAATATACAAATGCACACCCACAGCACGCACACACACACACACGCACGGTTGCACACATGGTCAATGGGTCAACATTTAACGGGCCCGCTTCAGTGTTGCTATAACTAATTCATCTTCTATAAGAGGTTTCGGGAACACTTGAATAAAGTCGTTGGACGAAATTTCGTAGAGGATTGCGTCAGCTCTTAATTAAACAACCTATGGTAAGATAAAGGTGAGTCACTGTTAACTTCATCTATAAGATATATCTTTATTCTCTCTCTCTCTCTCTCTCTCTCTCTGTCTATCTATGTATTTATCTCTCTGTCTTTTTATTTATCTTTCTATCTATTCATTTATCTATCTCTTTTTTCCAAGTCTTTTTTTTTAATTTCTCTCTCTCTCTCCCTCTTTCCTCTTCCTTCTCTTTCTTCATTCATACGACTCTGACGTGTGCGGATAGGACTTTCTTTTTATCTTTCAATTTCGTGCTGGCATGGAGTTGGAATGTTGGTAGCACGAATATAACTGGAGAAGTATGACGTCACAAGACTTTAGGGAGTCAAATCACGACAGCTATTTCATGTGTAATAGCCCTTGTGGTCCACCATTCCTCTCCTTCCCCCCATTCCACCACCCCCTCCATGTCACTTAATGTCTACCACTCTCCCCGTTCACATCGCAGCCCCTCCCCGATGACAATCATGCCCCCCCCCCACTCTGCGAATAACTCTAGCACGTCAATTGCCGAAGAAGATCCCACCAGAACTCCGTTTAAAGCACAAGCATATCAGATCCTGAGGGAGATTTCTGCTGAAATAAATCTATTGCAATCATTATACATCGGCACCTCTGAATTCTATCTCATATAGGCCAAAGGTTAAATCTATTAGGTCTGCACAGAGCCGTTAAAAAATACGAAAGGAATGTCAGAGAGAAACATGAATTTTACTCTTTCACAACACTTTTAACCAATGAATGAATCAGTAGTAGTGTTATATTCAGGAAATAAGAGGCATTTGATGGGTCTATATACGAAACAAACAATACGAACACGAAGAGGCTCACGTGAAACATAATTGTATTATAACAACTGTACACGAAATGATAGCAACTATTATGAATGCCAAAAAAAATACAACAAAACATTACAGATATGTGATATCTTTGACTTGAGGGAATAAAAAAAAAAAACGATCTTAAGGCCCACTTTAAAGTATAGTACACATGGTACATGCACGATGAGCAGCGAGGGTTACCGTTAATGACGCCTGACACACTATATTCATTGACTCCTCAGGGATCAGGTGTCGGTACCGGATGTTGTCTTCACATTCCTTCCCATCTTAGTTAAGATGTGACCTTCGTTTGCTCTTCCCCTCATTCCGAAGACATTTAAAAGATAATCGAAGTAATATGTTCCCTGCCAGCGGGTCCTTATCTTTCCAGTGAACGAGCGATAATGAAGCATGCTTGGCTTCTAAAGTTCTTGGCGGTAGCGTTATTGAAGCTACTCTAGGCGGAGAAAAGAAATAAATATATTAAAAGAGAGACTTCATGGAAAGAAAGAAAGAGGAATAGAAAGGCGAGACCGAGAGACGAAAAAAGATCAAAGGTGACAAAATTGGAGATGGACTGAGGGTGAATTCAAAATGTTATTTTTCCTCCCTATACCACTACCAAGAATACACGTGAATGCCAACTTAAGTAAATATAGATTGCGTAGGAGGAAAGATATATTTCTCTTTTTTTTTCTTAAACTAGGAAATACTGAAATACAGGGGAACCGGTGACAGAGAGTCACTATGCCTCAAGAAAAAGACCTTTATCAAATATAGGTATATCTTCCAATTTTATTTGTGTGTGTTATGCCCTAAATAGTTGTATTTTCTACTTTGCTCTCTCATATTTCTTTACATCATGTATACGTCATAGATCACATAGGCAATGCGAATGTGAATGTATAATTTACTACGTCAAACATCAATCCACTTACTATCATTGACTAACATTTCATCTGCAAATATTATCGAAAGTGGTTACTTACTATGTTTGTATACATTGACTGTGAAAATTCATTAGCACTTTCATCCCTGACGAAGGGGGAGGCCCCCGAAAATTCGGATTTATAATTAAAATCAAGACAATTTGCATTTAATGCATTCCTCTATTGTGACATATTATATATATAATAGATTATATATATATCATATCATATTATATCTACGGTAGATGTGGACATAACATTTTGGTGGCTAAATTTCTACAGAGTGTATTGACAGGAAGTGTACGTCAGTTTCAGATCTTGTGAAAGAGGTCTCCAAAGTTCTCTCCAATGTTCAGGAAACCTTTTCTTTCTTTCTTTCTTTTTTTCTTTCTTTCTTTCTTTTGTGACTTGTGTTCAGTCTGGATGGCCTAAAAAAGTCGATAACATTTCAAATCTCTCCATCCATAAGTTACCATGTTTCCCAATAAATTCGCTGTATCATCTCTCTCTTTCTCTCTCTCTCTCTCTCTCTCTCTCTCTTTCTCTTTGTCTTTTCTTCTCTGTCTATCTATACGTCTTTATCTATCATTCTATCTATCTATCTTTCTGCCTATATCCCATCTCTCTCTTTGCCTTTCATTCTATCCGTATCTCTCTTTCTAACTCTCTATCTACCAATCAATCTCTCCCCTTCGGTGTCTCTCTGTCTTTTATTTTTTCTCTTTATCTACTATCTATCAATCCATCTCCTTCTCTCTCCTTCTCCCCCTCCAATCTCCTCAGCCTCCCCACTTATATAGTCAATATAATCTTTATTCCACAATCCGCTTTTCTCGGTTTCTCTTCAGCCATTATCATCACCCGCTTCTGCTGCTCTGATGTTTTTATGCCATTTCCTTCTGCCGTTCCAAGTTACTCAACCTTAAGAGATGTATTTTCGTGAAACATAAAGTATTTTCCACTCTGCTGCGTAATTGGCTATTTTTGTACCACGTCGGGGAGAGAAAACATGCTAACCGGCGATCTCCGACGGCCGACTGATCAGTTTGTGAGATTCGGATCTTCTCGTCTCCGAAGTTAAAGCAAATGGACTCAAGGGAAGGAACAAAAAAAAAAAAATGTGGTTCATTGCTGATGATTCCTTCCTTGCAGCTGAGATGTTCTTGTATATTACTACGCACCGTCGCTGCGGAAATGCAGTAGTAATTGCTTGTTGCCGATAAAGCCACTTAGCGCAGTTAGGTAGGTTAACCTCGTAAACCATAACTTTAGCGACTCATTATATAACTTGCCGCTTATGCAGCTTGAAAGAGTTTTATCTAGGTCCTTCGCTCTTGTGTAACCATTTGTCTTGGATACACTCAAATAGTACAGATTATGGTAACTCAAGCAGTATGATAAGCTTTTCGCATCAAGTTAGCGTAAAAAAAAAAAAAAACACGTAAAGTATTGATAAGACGTCAATTTGTTACGCGCCTTTATTTGCTGGACCATTTTTTCCTTCGAGCAACAGGAAGATAATTGAGCTAGACCCTTTATTAAGAGGCTTGAAAAATCTCCTTCGCCAAAAAGAGAGAAAAGTAGACGTGACCGGAAGTCCACCTTTTTAACGTTCGAGAAGACGAGAGGTGTTCAAGAGGGGGGAAAAAAGTGCAAGGTTGAGTGTTGCTGGGTGCGAGTTCTTGCACGTGACGTGCAGAACGTCTTTCGTAAGCGTTAACTATGTCCTTATTGTTGTGTAAAATACAAGTTTAAATGTATGTTCTATCATCTGTCTGGAATTTTGAACTTTGACTGCGAAACAATGATATTTAAAATAGTTTTGCTCACCCAGGGCATGTCCAGATCCAGAAAGCAATACGTGAAAGGTAAAGAGCTTGGTATTGGATGGGTCGCTCTAATACCTATATATAGGTATATGACCAATGTAGCCTAATACCTATGACCAATGTCGCTTTAATACCTATGACCAATGTATCCTAAACCATATGGAATTCAACAGTTAGTCGGAAGTTGTGCGGACGGGTTTGTGTGTGTGTGTGTGTGTGTGTGTGTGTGTGTGTGTGTGTGTGTGTTTGTGCGTGCGTTTGTGTGCTTGTGTGTGTCCAATAGATACAATTGATGAACTGCACTATATATTAGATTAGATAGTTGAACTGAGTTAATCGTCCATGAACATCTTTACTGCCAAGCTAATCTATTCTTTTAATTACAAACAACTTTAAGTTAAAACATGCAGAAAATTCTTCTAAATTCACAAGCATTTCATCACTTTACAGTCCTGTATTCGCGTAAGCTGACAGAGACGCAAGTAATTGCTACACATCGTGCATGTAATTTCCCGCTACATTTGACAAATGGGTTCAGGCCGTTGATATGACGTGTTGCCCGTGGCCCCCCTCGTCGTAAGGCCCCTTTCTCTCCCTCTCTCCCCCTCTTTCCGCCTCCCATTCTCTCCCCCTCCGTGTATTTTCACTGTAGTCTTGCCCAGAAGCCCTTTGTGGCAATATAGTTCACGTCAAGTGTTCATGTTGTAGGCCGTACTCCGGGTTTTTTTTTTTCCGTGCGTGTGAGTGTGCGAAGACAACTAGACGAGAGAAAACAAAAAAAACCCCACCGAAATAAGATCTTAACCCGTTGAGGACGAGTCCCGAGTATACTCGGGCAGGTGTCTATGGGAAATGCGTGTTGTAGCAAAATTAGTCCGTCCCCAACGGGTTCATTAAGTAAGACATTAGTTAATATGTAAAAGCTGTGTTTCGATTTAACGCATGCGGCATCAATTTCTTATATCATAATCACAGCTGCACTAAAAACTTACAAAGAGGAAGGATAAACTTGCAATTTTTGAGAAAAAAAAATCCAAGTGTTAATATTGTTTAATGAGGTAAGGTTGTTTTCGGTTTATTCATTTTATTCTTTGCGGCTCACTTTCACTTATACACAGACATACACACTCACATATGGGAGAGATATTACTGTGTACATGATGAATAACACGACAATTTATAATGACAATAGCACTGCATGGTTGAAAATCAGCTTTACACATTATAATTAGTATCATTTACTTTCCATGTGGCTATTCTCTAATCCAGACACACCGCACAAGGACAAAAATGCCACAATGTTACTGAATGTTACAGAACACTCACGGCAACATAGTGAGGACGTCCTGGTGGAGAGAGGGAGAGAGAGAGAGAGAGAGAACGTGAAAGAGAGTGAGAGAGAGAGAGAGAGAGAGAGAGAGAAAGAGAGAGGACAAAAAAAAAAAACCATGATGACATTTCTTCGTGACAGGATCCTGATAGGACTTTAACGACCCGCCGATGTCCATGAATGGTGTAATAATCTTCCCCATGCTTCTGGATGTTCGTCAATTAATTATAAGTCAACAATGCAACCCCGCGCGACGGATGTACACGCTATACAGTCCTCTTTTCCATTCACGAATGGCGTGGCGCCTTATTAGAGATTACGCGGGGATGGGCGTTCGCACACAATTCATGTAGCGTATCTGACTGAGCTGATTTTACAGTACCTACGAACACTTTACTTCACTACGTACTACACGTAAAGCAAGTGATGTTGGCTTACCTAAAGACAACGTTATTATTCAAAGTATAATGGATATCTTTTTATCAGACGTGTTTTTGATGATCAGAAAGCTTTCACTAGTTTCGCTTAAATTTCCATTGCTTTCGCCTTTCAGTAAATCATCACTTTCTTGTAAGTTATATAAAAGCAACCCCCTTTCTTGGGTAAGTGTTCAGTCAACTAAACGTGAAGTCAATGAAGCATTTTAGATAATACTTTGGCCTTCCAGCATTTATCTTTACTAAAGTAATTCCCGAATGACATAATCCTCAGCGTAATCAGCAATGAGGAAATCTTAGAGGGGTGTAGGTAATCATGAACAAGAAAATGGGTCGTTACATAACTCTCCTGCTAAGTTGAGTTTTAAAATCTTCCATTATACTTTCCAAATCCAGTTCTCTTTGTCTCTGTCTAAGTAGGGGGTCATTATTAACAGAATGTAGCATTTATAGGCTTTTGGAGTCATTCGCAGAGCAGTGTGCGTGTGCGGCAATGCTGAAGACCCCTTCCTATTCAAATTAACCAGACAAAATAACGTCATAACCGGCAAGCCGTTTGTAAAACCCACTTTTTACAAAATACACACACACGCACACACACACACACACACACACACACACACAAGGCGCCAAGATACCTGGTCACAAGCACTCCTCTCAGGCTATTTTAACTCTTTTGTGTACACCCTAAAATCACCATTCCTCATTTAGCTCATCAACAATTTCATTTGCAATAAAGAAGGCATCATCGATCTACATGCCTCACGGTAAAATAATGATATAAGTGAAAATATACGGATTTTGTTTCTTATGTTTTTGATTTGTTTTGTTTTTTTGTTTTTCCTTTTTCTGAACTTGGTGTCACTTGCTCGCATAGTGTGTTTTTGTTTCCTGGAGTGAGTGATATATCACACAGTGCACCTGTTCGTGTAATATATTGATAGATACGATATTATTTCCTTGATCAATTGTCGCCGGATCGACTCTGGCATGGCCCCAGGCCATGCTGGCAGCTTGACATGATGGCTGTATACCATTGTAGGGGAATATGCATGGGACTAGAATAATGTTGCTGAATCTTCCCAAAATAAAGTTTTTAAAATCCTCATATCCTTCCACACAGACCTTGATCATAGTACGTTGATTGGGCAGTGGTATGTTCGTAGAATATGAGTAGACAGTATATTCCTTTCTTCTTCTTCTTCTTCTTCTTCTTCTTCTTCTTCTCTTCTTCTTCTTCTTCTTCTGTTTCTTTTCCCATCTTCTTCCTCTCCTTCAGACACAGTCATGTAGGTATTTTTGATTTGGTAGTTACAAAATATCACACTTGTCATCAGACCCATGGTGGTTTGTCCCTATTGATGCACTTATCACTCAAGAGTGATAGCGACTCAAAAGCCAGCAGTTAATAGGTTGGGCTATCTTCATAGGTATTCTAATTACGAAGGATGATTCAGTCTTTCTATCTTAACAGATAATGATAATTTCAAGATAATGATAATAATAATATTAATAAAAAAATAATATATGATAATAACAACAATATATCAATTTACAAAGCGCAAAATCTATAGACATATATTCTTCTGCGATCCAAAAGCTTCTGATGTACTTGATGATAATAAACAGTTAAATGAAAAGATGTGAAGCTGGCAGTATTTCCAAACTTGATCGTCACGCACGTGTAAGAGACTGGATAAACCAATATTACTACACAGTATGCACATAATGAGATATCAGATGAAGAGTTTCATCGCAACAAGTTAACTCTTTACTTGTTAGTTTGAAATATATTGTTAATATTACTACTAAAGCTGCTTTATAGAAGCAATGAAAATAGTGAGAAAATGGGAGATATTTTTCAATTTTAGCTTAAAGAATATTCCTTGTTATGGGACAAGTGAGATATCACTTTGTGTTCCCTATCTGATGATGGCCTTATTTTAATAATGTCTACAAATGGCTCTTGGCCCATTTTGCGATCAAAATCTCCATAAACACCTTGATCACAAAGTGGAAAAAAAAAACAATTTCTAAAAATTTTAGCGTCCATCATCAGATTGGCAAAACGAAACCTTTCCAACGATTCATCCCTGTCTGCATATTGGGAATATTATTTAAGTTTTGATATAAGATATCTTAAATTGATAATTGAATTAAATCGCGTATATGCACATTATTATTGTTATTATCTATAAATTTATATATATGCACATATATGTTGGCTTACATTTAAGTATGTGTGTGTGCGTGAGTGTGTGTGTGTGAGAGTTACACTACTCTGAAACAGTATTGTATCGTTTATCATGTCAGTGTATAAGTTGTGCTGAACACCCCTTGTGAAGATCACACGAATACGTGCAGCTCCTCCCACGCCTATCAAACACGTTCTGCCAATATTGACACATAAAAACGTATCTACACTAAGATGCCTACAAACAACGTGCTGATAGTTCTCAGTCACGAAACGGGTTTTTTCTCACTTCCGAAATTGCTGACAGTAAACGTATTTTCGTGACTTTCCTTTCACTTTTATATATATAATCGTGATAATGTGCGCCTTTGCTTGATTTAAATCCTCAAATATCCTTTTCAAGGAAAGAATTTAAAAACGGCGAACGGTTTGGGGGATTTTTTTTTTTTTTTACAGTTTTCCCTGTTTCCTCTTAAAGCTTTTTAATGCTTTTCTTTGCTTGAAAGGTGTACTATTTATCCATTCATTCATTCATCCATCCATCCATTCACTCATTCATTCATTACCTGGGGAAGAACAGTCGTATTTTGCAAATACGGCCGAACGGGCAATCGCCCATTTCTTCGTACTGTAGTTTGAATGTTTGTTTATTTGTTTGTTTTTGGGCAGAGAAAAATATAAACATTTAACATTAACATTTTTTTTTCAGATTACACACATTTTTCTGAATACGGAATAAAAATAATAACAAAGAAGCATTGAATCATTCATTCATTCATTCATTCATTCACTCACTCATTTTTTTTTACAATTTTCATTTCCAAACAATGTAAAATGAGAATTTCTAGTCTATTCTGTTCCTGAATACCCCAATCCTTGTCATTCCTATGAATCAAGGGAGAGAAAGTGAGTGTGTGTGTGTTTGTCTTTGATAGAGGGATAGAAGGAGAAAGGAGAGAGAGAGAGAAGAATAGAGGGATAATACATGTAGTTGTTTCTAAAATCTAAAAATGATCAGAAATGAGACGTCATCCGAGGTTGAACCTGTTCATTTGTCTAACAAACTCAGACTGAAATCTAGGCGCTCGCCCGAAATCAAACTTGAATTTTCGACATGTCTGAAATTACTACGACACATGAATATTCGCAAAACGCTGCATACTGATGGAACTCCCAAGGTTGTATGCATATTTAAAGTCTAAGTGCATTTTACGGTGATTCAGGAGGGGACGTGATGGTTTCCTAGTAGAATTTATTGATGCATCAGAAATAGGTTAATCTAAAACAAATGACGTATGTTCATCTTAGGTTTATCATTTACGAAATTTCACTTAATCATTTCTCTCTCTCTCTCTCTCTCTCTCTCTCTCATTCCATGCTTTGATTACATTCTTACAAAGTAATTTGGCGACTAATTTGATTGTTTATACATTTTCTATATTATACCCTATGGACGAAGACGTGTAAAGAGAGAGAGAGAGAGAGTGAAAAAAGAAAGTACTGTTATTTTTTTTTTAAATCCCAATACCCACGCGACTGCCTATGTACATCTAGTTTCCAATTCCGTTAAGCTTTTAGGATTTTTGAGCCATATTGTTTTTTATTTGCTTGGATACAACTGTTTTTGTTTTGTTTTTTTTTAACGCTAATAATGACACTAATGATGGCCGCAGTCCTCTGCATTCTTTCTTCCTTCTTTTTATCTCTTTGAGTGAACTCGTGATCTGTTTGCAAGATATAATGAATTTGTGACGATACCACACAAATTAGTTGCAAATTACACCAGTGAAGCTGAATATCCAAATTGCAGGTAAGTTTTGCTTTAAGATTATTGCAATTCACAGCAATTTATTTATTATTTGTCATGTCGTGTTCACTTATATATCTAAACGCAGTTAATGCAGGGATAAAGCAAAAATACAAATGAATGAAGATATAAAACATCCCCAAACAACGAATGTTACAAAAAGGGAAAAATGACTGCATCATTTTATTAGAAACGGCGAAATGCTGTCTTTATAATGTGTTTATCAAGAAAACAGAGCGTCAAACATTTTGTCTATAATTGATCTTGATCGAGTTATGAAAAAAAAAATCTATTAATCTACTTTTTTTTTTCTCCCTCTTCTCTGGATGATCAACAAAATAAAATCATGAACCCCATGTCATCAGCAAGTTTCATTTTGCCAATTCAATGTCTAAACCTAGAAGGATCTTGTGTTGTTGCCCTATGAATGTTATTTGCAAATGAAAAAGACTCAAGGATACGAGAATTAGTATGTTATTACAACTGTACGAATACCCTGTAATTGCTTATTACTGTAGGAGCTTGCATCTGCGTCACAAGGTCTTTCATATGATTTAATCTCATTTGGTGAGACAGAAATAGTTCTGTCATTGACAAAAAAAAAAAATATATATATATATATATAATGAGGATATTACAAAACTAAAATTGATTCTGACTAATGATGTGACCCTGTTCATTCTCTTGTGCTCATGTGTATTCCTCTTCTTAGGCATATATATATATATATATATATATATATATATATATATATGCTTCATTGAATGTTTTACTTCGACATTAATAGTTAGAATAAAGAAATTGCATTTTTCTGTGCTCTGCCGAAATGTCAACTGATAAAGTAATTGGATTAAGAGCAATCACTATTAATATGCCAGCGATAGAGCACTGCAATAAATCGCAAAAGAATGCAAATTTATCTCACTCTGGTAGAAAGTCAATTCCAGTCACGCATTTCCACTCTTTCAGCAAGGGGTCACAGCAAGAGATATGAAAGGGTGGGGGCGGGGGGGGGGGGGGGATAGAGAGAGAGAGAGAGAGAGACAGAGACAGAGACAGAGACAGACAGACAGACAGACAGAGACAGAGAGAGAGATTTGACTTGCATGAATGATAATTGAAGGTGAATGACTTTGCTTGGATATCTGCAAACAAAACAGAAATAAAAAAAAAAACAACACATCTACGCTATGACTTTTTAGAATACATGCATTTCAGTGGAAAGGATTGACGTGTTAGTGGGTGATACTGTGTGCAATGTCTATGAAGAGAAAGGAGAAAATTATGAGACATCATTCCATACTTACCATAGAAGTTAACGTACTCGCAGTAGAATACATGCATTTCAGTGGAAAGAATTGACGTGTTAGTGGGTGATACTGTGTGCAATGTCTATGAAGAGAAAGGAGAAAATTATGAGACATCATTCCATACTTACCATCGAAGTTAACGTACTCGCAGTTTACCTCTTAATTTCAAACTGCAAGAGGGAAGATGAGTTATTTTCTTAATAAACCTATCTTTATCAGATCTGTGAGGATTGAATAGAGACAGTGCACTGTCTAAGTGAGGCACGCGCCAATATAGTAATGTATTGCATTATTTGTTTTTTATTTAAAACATCTTGAAAAGGAAATAATCTACCTGTCTAGTGATGTTTAACCCGTTCCATATTAGTATACTGGAACCTGCCGTCCTGTGTATTATGTCTGTGGAGATGTCGGAATTCAGTATGGAATGGGTTAGAGAGAGAAATTGATCTTGTGTATTCAGTGTTAACTCATTATAAAATATGAATAGCATTAAAGTTAGGCGATTTTTTACATAAACACAATCATGTTATATGTTACCAATTAAGAGTGTCACTTTTTTCGCATTCATTTTTCATTGTTTTGTTCTATTGGTAGAATTTCAGAACGTGAGGGGCAATTCATTCAAAGGGCTTAAAGCCTGTGAAATATACTTACAAACACACACATACACACACACACACACACACACACACACACACACACACACACTCAATCACCCTCACACATACGCATACACACACACTCACCACACCCTCACGCATGCACATACTCACACACACACATACACACACTCACACACACATACATAATATATACACAATAATAGAGACGATAGTCCACATTACAAAGACATCTCAGTGAGACGCCATAATTGAATATTTGAATTATGGATCAACGTATATTATGCCATCTTCCGTCAGGCCTCTGCTTGGTCTAAAAATGAGATCGATGATGAGTGAAGAAAGACAAAAACGCATGAAGTCAACATCGACCAGCTTTCACCAGAACTAGGGCTCTGTTAGGCGACGGCTGAAACGCCTCCGTGAGTGCATATCGACTAGGAATATTCCCCCAGCAATTTGACTGCTAATAAGGCAACGGTTACTTGGGGCAAATGATGCAGACCCACATCTTTCACAAGGTGCATTAGAGTGACAAATGTGTTTTTCTGGAAAAGATACCTGAAATTTGTCAAAATGTAGATGCAAAAAAAAAAAAATGCAAATGATATCATTTTTTATGTACTGAATAAACAAAAGAGAAGTGATATTTCTTTGGCCTTGATATAATATCGACATGAATAATGATGTAGCCTATATAATATTACCGTTCATCAGAAGACCAACAAAAAGTCGAACGATTTCAAATACGTAAAGTGGGATAACGTTGTCAATAATTATTCCTGTATTTTTCTGAAAGATATATTTTCCTATACACTTTGTATTATAAATCTAAAATTTGGGACAATAAGACGAGTGTGAAATTTTGTAATGTGCAGTTTTTCGAGAAGTGTTATCAGCCATGTCTCTGGGGTCTCTCTTCAATTCTTAAAAACCCCTTAAGGCCATGATCTGGGCCCCGTTTTATCAAAAGATAATATCTAAAATCGAGTATATTATACTCGATTTTAGATTTCCTTACCACACAGGCTGCCATGGACTTACAATAGAAATCAACTTTATTATCAATTTACCTCTTCATAAAACAGGGTCCTGGCCTAATTGGTCAAGAGCCCAGACATTTTTTTTTTTCAGGATAGGTCCAGAAATATGTCTAGAATAACATACTAAAAGTCATTAGAAATCCTCCTTGGGTGGTTTCCGCGATCCAAGATGGCGTCCAAAATGGCCGGCATTTCCTGTTTTCTTGTTTTCTCACACCTTTGCATGCAGGCAACCCAAATACACACTTTAAATGTCGAAATATATATTTTCAGAAAAGGAGAACCCATTGGAATACTTATTCAGTGATTTTGAAATATACCAGGACCAATGAAAAACCGCTTGACCTCTTTCAAAAGTCCAACATGGCCCCCTTTTTTCGTTCGGTCATCTCCTAACTTTGCAGTCAGGTAACCCATATACACACATTAATGTCAAAATATACATTTTGAGACACTTCTCATTCAGAGAACTTGAAACACACAAGTACCAATTAAAACACTTGAGTGATTCGAGAAACAACAACAACAACAACAACAACAACAACAAATGGTCCCCAAAGATAGAATGTCGTAAAGGTTCTATCTATAAAGTTAGTTTTCCCCGCATTTTTCTTCATTTTATGATTTTCACATTTTTATACGGGCCTTTCGGGGCACCATTTTGGATTTCTCAAAGCGCGCAGGGGTTTCACTGGCACATGTGTGATTCAAAGTATTTCATTGAGTTCTTTCTCTCTCAAAACATATATTCAAACAATTAATATGTGCATTAGTGTTACATAGTTGAAAAGATGTGAAAAATTCGAAAATGGCGGATGTGTTGGTGTCCTTTTGTGTGTGTGTGTGTGTGTGTGTGTGTGCGTGTGTGTGTGTTGTTTTTTTTTTTTCTGAAGAGCAAAAGCGTTTTCAAAACTTGTTGTGCTTTTCAAAATTTCTCACATACATGTACGTGTTCGATATAGTTTCAATATGTTTCAAAAACATACATGTAGCCATTAGTATTGTATTGGCGTTGTCTACTTGCAGAGTAGGGAGACAAAGACAGGAAATATCGACCGTTACTGGGGCAATTATGGATTTCAGTAAAAGTACCTAAATGTATTAATTGGTACTTTTGTGTTTCAAAATCTCTGAATAAGTATTTTAATGTTCGTCGTCTCTCAAAACATATTAGTATGTAAAGACATCAAAAGTGTGAATTGGTAATACCAAAAAGCTGGTAATACCTACTTGCAGAGTTATTATGTGAGTGTTACATGAAATGGCGTCCGTTTTGGACGCCATCTTTTATTGAGGAAAGCCCAAAGAAGGATGGAAAGGACTTTCAGTATGATAGTCTAGACATATTCCGTCTTGCCCCCATCATGCCCCCATAAAATAAATGAATGAATAAACAATAGCTTGTAAATAAGAAATGTCTAGGTTAAAGCACAGTTGCTCTCGACTTACTATATACACACCATTTTTTTCAAGGATGATGCTACCACTTTTCCAACTGATATTAGTCATGAATGAGGGTGGATATTTCACCTTGATCTGATTATACATTTATTATGGTTGTATTCTGTTGTTGTTTTTTTTTCATTCATTGCACAGGGCTTTGCAGGGTGAGATTGAATATTTGAATAGACTCTGAATTTCAAATCCTACTTTATCATTAACCACTTTTCGTCGAGAGGCACTGTCATTCCATTGGTTAGATAGGTTAGCAAAGTCCGTTTTAATTTGACTTATTATGTCAATTTATAGCTTAGAGCCTGTCCTTTCAGTATCATTAGGCCCTTTATTACGTAAAAGTCCATATTTGGTGACTTTGTGGTGGTTTTGTGATGCAGGGCTATACATCAAGAGAGACTGTATTCCTCCAATGAATTAATAATTCCCATAAATATCGTTGTGTAACCATATCTCACCACACATCAGTCAACCAAAGTGCCACATCATGCTTTACTGTGTAATTTATCTTCGTAAGCAGCATGTACACACGCAAAAACACCTACAAAACTAAAATAATAATGGTAGATATATAAAACATACGCACACATACCGAAAAAAAAAATTGAACACAGTACAACACAATTATTTCGTGAAATTACAATAAAACTTCTTTTTTTTTCCAAATATTGTTGACTTTGCTTTCAAAGCATCGTATCTCTAGAAAATATTGACCTACTCGTAATATGTGCAGGATGATGACCCACAACATAGAGGATCTCTGAGTAGAATACATGTATATGCAATAATAATAATGAATATATTTTCTCTATTTATAGATTTTTATTTAATTATCCTTCACATAGACGCAGGATTCTGGCCCGGGATGGTCAGACGGCTACATCTGCCAATATGCTATCGCGAAGGCAGTCCCTTTGCAGTACATTTAAGAGAACGTAATACCCAAGAGTAGAAACATTGATCAATCTTGCCTATATATTACTCGATTTGCGTCATAGCGAGGACCGTCTCCCGAAAATAGCCACGACGCTCCGTCCGTTTTTTCCCCTAGTTCTTCTTTCCTTTCATCAACCTCTCATTCTTCTTCTTTCCTCCTAGAAAGTTTCTTCTCTCTCGGATTTTACTTGGGTGTCCATGTCTATTTGTATCTCCGTCCATATAGATATCTACACCAGTGTAGAGTCGATTCACTGGCACAGATCGAAGGGGTAATGTGTTCTGTATGATGGAGGAAAAGGATCAGTATAATGCATGCGCCTGGAGAGGGAGAGAAGGGGAGAGAGGTAGTAAGAAAAGCTGAGAGAGATACGGAAAACAAAAGAGATTGATAGAGCGCGGGAGAGCGATAAAGGGAGAGAGGGGGGGGGTGAAATATAATTTGTAGTATATCTTAGAATATGCACGTGTATTATTGTGGACATTGAGAGTTTACTTCTTTGTATATTAAATTCACACTCATGCAATAAGGAACTGTAACACTGCAGTGCTAGTGTTAATGACGTGTTATTTTTTCTTCTGTTAACACTTCTAATGATATAAAATAAAATAGAATTTGTGACAAAAACAGTTATGGGAACAACATGATGGAAAGCAAAAGCATACACAAAATAAATGCATTTTCTTTCTTTGTGTCGTGCTTCGCAATCACCATCGCATCAGAGGGAAAGAACAAGGGAGAGGTTGAAATAGGGATAAAAGAAATATGGAAGGAGAGGCGGGAGGGTGGTGGAGAAGGGAAAGTGGAGACAGAATAGAGCGATAAAAAGAAGAGAAAAAGAGGAGAGAGATCTGGAGAGAGGGATTAGAGAGGGAGAGACTGGCAGAAGGCAAAAGGGAATAGGGACATGAGAGAGAGATGGTAGCTGAAGAAAATAAAATGCGGAGAGAACAACGAGAGAGAAATATATACGTATCATGAAGACAGAGATAGAAAGAGAATGATAGAGAGAAAGATAGATAGAGAGGATAGAGAGAAGAGAGAAAGATAGATAGAGAGGATAGAGAGAAGAGAGAAAGTTGGAAAGATATATAGATGGAAAAAATAGGGAAAAAAAGATAGATAGATAGATAGATAGATAGATAGATAGATAGAAAAGATAGAAAAGATAGAAAGGAGAGAGAAAGTTAGAGAGAGCTAGATAGAGAGGCTAAAGAGAAACGAGAAAGAGAAAGAGATAGATAGATAGATAGAGAGGATAGAGAAAAGAAAGCAGGATAGAGATAGATAGATAGATAGATAGAGAGGATAGAGAGAAGAGAGAAAGATAGAGAGATGAATAGAGATAGATTGAGATAAAATATAGACACCGCGAGAGAGATACATTATAGAGAGAGAGGGAGGGTGGAAGAGAAACGTTGAGATGATATTGACGGAGAGAGAAAGATAACGATTGGTGAAACCAAGAGAGAGAGAGAGAATGGGTGAATTCATTGAGGAGGGGAGGGCTAGGATGAAGAGGAAGCGAAGAAGAAGAAGAAGAAAAAGAAAAAGAAGAGCGGGAAGGTGGAGAGAAATGGCGCGATGCAGAAAGAAGCAAATTGAGTGAAACCCGGAAAAAAGGCGTACATGCCACTCGTATCTGAAGGGCGAGGATCCTACTTCATTTCGAGCTTCCAGGAAATAAACAATCAGTTCGACGTGACATTCCCAAAGGGAATCGAGTTCGACATGAAAACAGACCACTCTGCATCGGACAACTTTGGTTAAGGATACAGGAAGCGACGTCATCAGAACAGCGGAAGGATAGCCATTCATGGCTTCTTTTTTTATTATTATCATTCTGCTGCGTGTCACCCGTGACATTTGCCAACGGCGCAGAACTTTTGTGGATCCGGTAAAAATGTGTCAATTACGGAACTATTTTTTTTTCTCCCCCTGTCTCTTTTTCTCTCAGGCGTTTTCCTGGTAGATATTATTGTTTTCAAATTCAAATTCAAATGAATTTATTAGGAATTTTCTGCATCGAATATTATTACCAATGAAATACAGTCATTTCTTTTTAATTTGTTTACAAGACAGTAGAACATAAGTGTGTACATCCGAATGTAAAACTGACATATACACGTGTACAGATTAACGTGATTAAAGAAAAGAATAAGATTACACGTTAATTGGGAACCACTCGGGATAAAGTGAATCAAATGATCAGACTGAATTATGTTGCATGTATTGGGAGTGTAAATACAGAAGACTGTCGTCAAATAAGCACATAGCTTGAAGATACAACAGCCTTAAAAGAGAAGGGGGAAAAAGTAAAGGGGCAAAATATACATCTTGTATTCTTATCGAAAAGAAAAGAAAAAGCAAGAAAAGAATTGCATTGTTTTCTTTTATAATATCAATCACCTTATTTACAGAAATATCAATAATACACGTGTAAACTCGCTTGAATGTTTTTAATGCATTGTACCAATTAATTAAAAACAAAATAATACTCAAACACACTACACGTTAAATTATTGATTTTCGCATACGAAATAATTACGCTCACTTGCATATAGGGAGATTCCCAAGCGCGCACATAGTTTGATGGCTCTCAAATGAAATAATGTTAGACTGCGTAAAGGGGATTTTTTTTTGTATCATTAACAGAGTAGAGTTCTGAAAAAGAGTAGCTCTTAAAACAAATATTTGTGTTCTACCCAGTATTCGTGCGGTGTATTAGTGGGGAATAGTAACTTTGCTTTCATCCTCTGATGTAAGTATACTCTGCTATATGAAGCAACAGTTAGGTTATTTGTATAGTGTCCTTACGTCAATTAAAAGGAATACATTATATGAAATGGGTTAGTCAAATACCGGCAAGTGATTGGCTAAACACAGTCACGTGATGGAGGAACATTGGTTATGTTCGTCCATGGGAGAACATTTTTGTAATGTTCTCCCATGGGAAAACATTTTCACGTATTATAACAAAATAACAGAAGGACCCGCGCGCACAGTGAATTTGGCTCTGCATGCGCGCGAGCGATCAGGTACATTTTAATACGTTGTGCTGGTGGTTGACGTTGTCGTATTTGACGTATTTAACTAACTCATATAATATAACAGATGATGACTTTTGTTGTCGGGAACGTGTACCAAACGTTCCACCCTCAGAGTTTGAAATGCTATTTCGGGAGGCTAGAAGTCCCTCGACTTCGTCTCGGGACTTATAACCTCCCTCAATAGCATTTCAAACCCTTCGGGTGGAACATTTGGGTGGAAAAAAATTGCTTTCAAAGATTTCACATCTAAAAGGCAATGAAACATTTAATGCTGTTGTTTTTTCACGTTGCTGGTTACCCAACCATTCAAATTATATTGGGTATTAAAGTAAACTAACCTTATACAATACACTTTCACCACTTTCACCCCTAATCATTATACAGACTCCTATTTTTTTTTAATCATTATGTCTAGGTGAGTGCTTGTAGTCAAACACTCAACGTTCCGTGAGCGTGCATAGTGGCTTGTTATTATGTTTTAAACAAAAGTTTGTGTTCCCTTGAGGGATTTTTTTTTTTTTTTGCTATCCCTGGTGACGTAAATAGAGATACACACACACAAAAATGGAAAGACAGGCAAAATGTCATTTCAATCTTTGCCAGCCATAATCACAATGAATAATTCACTTTCCCGGAGCATGTGTCGCTTTCAAACAGGTAGAATAAACCTGTTTCAAAAGACTGCAATTACATTAGCAGGAAAGATGCCCGCGGTTATTATCTCACCCTTTTCGAGCATTTCTTCATGTATCACCTCAAGTGCATCTTGAAATAATTTGATAATGCATCAATTATGGAGACGGTCCCCATGGCAACGTTGAGATGATGCATCGTTATGGGAGCAGATGGGGAGCAGGAAAACCGATCCGACGCATTAGTTCAGTAATCATATAAGTGCATCCCGCGATACCAGGGAAATACTTGTACAAAAGAAGTTTGTCCGTATGTGCGTGATGCAACTATAATGTGATGCATACACCAGCTGCAGTGCCAGGACTGGGAGAGTACGACGGTACGTATGCGTGCGTGCATGCGTGCGTGCGTGCGAGCGGTTTAACATCCTTTTGTAGGACTTGTGCCTGATATATTAGAACGGGGCCTATCGGGGGCCCGTTTCATAAAACTTGACATCAGTGACAACTGCCACATTTCTATGACAAATTTGCTCTCAGCCAATCAGATGCAAGGATTTCAGTAGCTTGTCACATCTATGACAACTTGTCACTGATGACAAGTTTTATGAAACAGGCCCCAGGGGTAATGATAACATAACATAATGATAATAAGTATTGGCAATAACAATAACATTGGTTGTGACATCGACTGCGAAAAAATGGAGATTTAATCCAATTGTAGACCCTACATTCCTTTTTAGACGACTTAATAAAATGATATAACCTGATACAGACAAAGTTTTATCAACCAACTTGTAACACTGGTTGATATGTCATTATTCATGAATCAAATCGAGGTATTCGAATTAATCAAGATAAAGGAAATTAAAGAAAGAAGGGCCTGACTAAAACTTACTCGATCGATAAGGAACGTAATCGGTAACTATGGTTACGCAATAAGCCAGTTCGTAATTAGGTCATGTGCATATTGGTACAAAGAACCTTTCTGTTTTCTCTATTGGTTAGGCACTTTGCTCATTTTCAATGAGGCACAATGCATAAGCTTGCCCGACGTATCAATATATGGAATTCGTGTTTAAACATAGAATGAACTTGCGTTTAGAACAAAAGTGCGTCACTTGACATTTTAGAAGGCATCCATCTCATTGTTTTGTATTGAATATTTTTTTTTTCCTTTCAATATTGCCAAATACCAGGCAAGGATCATTTTTAGACAAGGGTCACATAAAAAAAAAAAGATCATCACATCTGGATGGTTATCTCAGTGAATCAACAAACTAAAATGCCTGTTGGCCAATGACCTTCTTTCCGTTTATGCGCAAAGTGGAATTACGAACTGCTCTATTAAAGATACTAACTGGAGAAAACCCTTGAATTCAGTTCACCATTTAGAAAGAAGTGAGTCAGAGCTTAGCCATTCTTTAATTCAGAATGCCCCCGTCACACTTTGCCGGATATGGCAAACGCATTATAAACGTAAGTCAATTTTTGGCATCCGTTCATATCCGTTAAAATGCGTTTCATGTCATTTTTATTCTTTTTTTATGGAAATTCATCTTCTGGTTATTTCCTTCAGAGCGGCCAGAAAAACTTTGTGCATGCACAAAGTTCTTTCTCGCTAAAAATGGATAGCGCGATATGACCCTTCTCCGATTTCAATTCAATTCAATTCAATTTATTTTCATACTCCTCAATGAAGTAAAAAAAAAAAATGAAATTTCAAACTGTCATAATTATTTTCCTCATTTCTTATCCGAATTTCTTTTGTCATTTTTTTTTCATTGTTCTGCATGGAATGTTTCTCTCTTTTGAAGTTCATTTTTTTTTGTGAGGGGGTGGATTTCCTCTTTAAGCATATTTCTCATAATTGTCATAAATAAAAACAAAAGGAATGTATCTCTTTATGCCCGTGTTATATACTCTTTGCAATTTGGTGGACTATGCCGTGGGTCTAGCCAAGTAAACATACTTAATTACTTTGAGAACCCTGTAATTCCCGTCTGAGGACAATTTTGATTTAAATCAATCAGTGTATTTTATTGAATATGATTGAACTCCATTTTTTTTTTTACTCATGTAAGCAGCCAATAAGAAAGGAATAAATAAAATCATTGAGACGCTTTTACCGATACACGATAAATAAAATGTTGCCCCTGACAAGCACTAAATGGAGTCACAACAGAACCTGTTATACGAAAATGTAATTCTTAATCGGGACTCGGCTCGCATCACACACACACACACAAATAATAAATGAAAATAAGTAAATGAATGATAAATAATAATAAATCTTGAAGTAAGCAATTCTAGAGAAGAATTAGAGAAGCAGATCTTTGAAAGCAGATGATTATCCCCTTGGGAGGTCCTGCCCATTGGTTTTCTTGGGAACTACTCAGTCCATGTTAATTGAGTGAATGCAACAAGATTGGAAGAAAACTTCGTTGAAGTTTGTGAAGAGTCAATCAATCCGTTCAAAAGTCGTGAATTATGTAATCTTTTTTTTTTTTTAACGTAGCATTTCTAAAGATTTGAAATAGTATGAAATGTTCATAATCATAATATACTCGACCGGCATTGATTCATAGTAATCGTACTTGCCTTACTCTCTTGAAGAAGTAATTCAAGTGCTCTGTCTTTATGCTAAAAAAAAAAATTAATAATCTCTTTCTCTTGGTATTTTCTTTTTTCGTCACTATTCTTCGGTGAAACAACAATAGAGATAGTCTTCTTGCTGCGCCAAAACTTAAAAGTTCTAAGAATCAGTCAAGTCTGCATCTCACTCAAAGATCGAGCCATCGTTCCACCTTGATCCTTTGGTTCCATTGTTACATTATGGTATAGACAGCAATGACAGATTGTCCATTTTCCCACTCTTTGCTCAATAATGCATAAAAAAAAATCGAATTTTATCTTAATGCCTCGGCCTACAAAAAGAGTACAACGTTTGCTAAAATTTGATATGATTAAGCTATATTGTTTGGTACTGATTCCATTAAAATATAAACCTGAAAGTGAAAACAAAAAAGTGTTTACCTTCTTCCTGTGCGGTGTGTTTAAAACTAGATTCACAAGAACAAGCTTTAGCAACGTTAACCCAATAAGATCTAATAAACAGAAACATGATTTTACAGTAGATTTATCTCAACGTAGACCTATTCCTGTTTACGGATGTTACGAAAAAGAGTTCTTCAGTTCCACTTTTCTTCAAATGCATGAAGCAATTTTGATTATTCTAAAGCTATATTGTTTGGTACTGATTACATTAAAATATAAACCTGAAAGTGAAAACAAAAAAGTGTTTACCTTCTTCCTGTGCGGTGTGTTTAAAACTAGATCCACAAGAACAAGCTTTAGCAACGTTAACCCAATAAGATCTACTAAACAGAAACATGATTTTACAGTTGATTTATCTCAACGTAGACCTATTCCTGTTTACGGATGTTACGAAAAAGAGTTCTTCAGTTCCACTTTTCTTCAAATGCATGAAGCAATTTTGATTATATTGGATATGATTATTCTAAAGCTATATTGTTTGGTACTGATTACATTAAAATATAAACCTGAAAGTGAAAACAAAAAAGTGTTTACCTTCTTCCTGTGCGGTGTGTTTAAAACTAGATCCACAAGAACAAGCTTTAGCAACGTTAACCCAATAAGATCTACTAAACAGAAACATGATTTTACAGTTGATTTATCTCAACGTAGACCTATTCCTGTTTACGGATGTTACGAAAAAGAGTTCTTCAGTTCCACTTTTCTTCAAATGCATGAAGCAATTTTGATTATATTGGATATGATTATTCTAAAGCTATATTGTTTGGTACTGATTACATTAAAATATAAACCTGAAAGTGAAAACAAAAAAGTGTTTACCTTCTTCCTGTGCGGTGTGTTTAAAACTAGATTCACAAGAACAAGCTTTAGCAACGTTAACCCAATAAGATCTAATAAACAGAAACATGATTTTACAGTGGATTTATCTCAACGTAGACCTATTCCTGTTTACAGATGTTACGAAAAAGAGTTCTTCAGTTCCACTTTTCTTCGAATGCATGAAGCAATTTTCATTATACATTTTGAAATTAAGTGGAACTCGAGTTGTACAGCGCGAAACACATTGTGTGCAATATAATGCGGACATGTATCATGCATTGGCGGACGGAATTTTTATTCATTGATTGTATAGAACTGTCAGCCGTAGAGTCATATTATTTTGCCGCCTTGACGTGTCAGGGTTTGAGGGTCGTGTGATAAACATTGTCCACGTCGTTTCGCTGTGCGCGAAGTTACGCCGCACGCTTATTTCCCATAGACGCATTGCTTTGCGTCAGTTCGTGAAACATTCACCTCGACGAATTAAAAGGGCCTCTTTTTCAAAGAGACGTGAGCGATTTTTCATATTTCCCGGTGTTTTTATGCTACCAAATTTAATTCGTATGTAGATCTTATAGTATGTACATTAAGAATACATGAAAACCTCAAAAGTGAAAATTTGCTCGAAATTTACCACATACGTTGGTTCATGAAACGGCCGATGTTTTATAAGTAGGGATGGCGAAAAGTAATTACCATCACAAAGACATATTTTCGTTAGAAAGTGGCTGATGATTATGAAATGAGACATGAGTCAATTGTCTTCCTATCTGCGCGGCAGATCCAGTTTGCCACATGCTTCAAATACTTTCGAGTGGCGGCATCAAACGTGACTTCAAAGGAAATACGACAGTTGTGACTCCACTCTCTTGAACCTCCTTGGGCCGCTAGATCGTGTATGTACGCTCCTTTAAAACGGAGAATTTACACTTTGTCCACCGGATTGACGATTCTGAACAACGGATGAGCAAAATCTCGCCCGTTTCTTTTACAGTTGGTCTATCTGGCAAAGTGTGACAGCATAAAAAAAAAAAGACAGGATCGTTTTTGTTCAACAGTAAATCTATTGTATTTCATGCCCCGGAGCCTTCACTTCGATGTCTGCGTTGGAACTTGAATAAGATTTAACATAACGCCCGCTGTGAAACTGCATTGATTATGTCATAATTTCATGCCATGTTTGCGTAATAACAGACGGTTTCCGTAATCGTTTCTTTTACTACTGTCTTGTAATGAAGCATTAATCATTCACCTGCTCCTTCAGATGAAGTTCCATAGTACGGTAGGAATTCACTTATTTTGTTGCTAGATTGGACATGCTTCAGGCAGGCTGTGTGGTTGTTAAGGACATTCTTTTTTTTTTTTTTTTTGAACGAGGAACGTATACACTCTTAGGCATACATTATAAACCCGGTCTACTGTGAGGATTGTGACTAATATCACGTATGGAAACTCCCCCGAGGACTGGGAAGCTTCAAACGCTGGAAGACAAATTTTTGCATTTTTGATTGATTGATTGAAAGCATAGAACTCTCCTTTTATTTCTTTCAACATTTACAATATATGCAGTCACGGATTACAGAAAGGGATGACATAGGTCATCATAACAAAGTGGTAACAAGTCAGACTTTAAAAAAGAAAAAAAGAAAAGAGAAGTGAAGTAAAGTGAAAAAAGGTGTCCCGTAAAAGCTGCAAGGGTTGCAGTGATGGGATCTTCTGACTAGTAAAGAGTTGGAATGCACAAGAATAACAGAAAGTGCAACGCTATGTTGGGTAAATTATCCAAGTGGTGGATCAAGTGTGAATTGAAACTAATATTTGGCGAGGAGAATATTTTGAGTTGTTTTTTTAAACGTCCTGTTCAATAATTGTGAATTTCGAATACTGGGATTGATTATTCATCTATTTACCTAGAAATGAAAAGCACCTGATATTTATAGCGGAATGCAGGTCGGTTACGAGGGTTGTTTGTTTGTTTGTTTGTTTTTTGCGTTGCTGTTGTGGTTTTATTTTGTTTGTTGTTGTTTGTTGTTGTTGTTGTTGTTGTTGTTGTTGTTGTTTTTGTTGTTTTGTTTTGTTTTGTTTTGTTTTGTTTTTTTTTTGGGGGGGGGGGTCAACATGGGAAATAGTGTACTTTAATTCCTACCAAAAACATGCTTCTCACAGAACGAACTTCCCGGGACACGGTCTGGAAGTTTTACAATCGTTAGGAGCCCCTGAACCCCCCCCCCCCCCCCCCCACAAAATTAAAAAAAAACAAAACAAAACTAAACAAAGTTATGTAACTTTACGTACATACACACATACCCATCACCTCACACAAACACACACACACACACATCTCATTTGAAACAGCTCCTTTGCTACTGCATAATAGTACAGCATGCTGCATGTAGTGACCGCTGCTGTGCGTCCAGATCAGGACCTGAAAAGAGAGAGAGAGAGAGAGAGAGAGAGAGAGAGAGAGAGAGAAGAGAAATAAATTGGAGATATGGATTTCCATTTATAAGGTAAACAGACCTGTTCTACGGGTAAAGCCAAAAATCAATGGTCGTGGCGGCTTTCGGAGGCTCCCCCAATTAAGACCCGCAGGCTAGCAGCAGCTTGTTACGGACCGACTGGACTTGGGAGGAGTGCAATGCACGCGTCTGCCAGTGGACGCCATTCATTTTCTGTACCAATAATGCGAGGCACGTTTCAAAACGGGAGTTTATTGACGCACATACGTGCACGTAGCATACACAACATGTCGTGCATCATAGCCACACACATAATATTATACTGAGAAGTGAACCCACGGAATGTTGCGCGGAATGCACCCACGGAATGTTGCAACGGCGCGAGTGTTGGCTGCGCTGGTGATTAAGCGGTCGAATATGCATTTTTTTTTTCCTGTTATGTTTTGCGTTTTTTTTTTTTTTTTTTTTCGCTCTCGTTCCAGACAAAATCTATATCTCTAATCTTAGCATGCATAGACAGACGTCAGTGGCACATTATCCATACACGTACTGAAAAACGTGACGTGCTGCTCTTTGAAGAGATAGAGGGAGAGAGAGAGAGAGAGAGAGAGAGAGAGAGAGCAAAAAATGAGAGAAGCTCATGGCGTAAAATATCTATGGATCGGTGTCTTTGAGCTGACGGATGGTAATTATCTAATATTGGGGAAAACAATCACTGTCAATATTCCGTAATTACTTACAGGAGGCACACAATCGACAGTATTCCTTTTCCTTTTTCTTTTCATATACAACACAATAAGGCCTACATTGTGATTGTTCGCTTAAAGGCATTGTTTACCATTTGCAGATGAAACAAAAACCCGGCTATAGTGCTTCAAAATAGTTCCAAAATAATGAGTTAGGGATAGAAACAACCAATGTAAAATGCTATTCATTTTGATTATTGTGAAATATTGTTAAATATACCAACTGTGGACAATAGTTATAATAGAATTGTTTTGAGAATAAACCGTCTACAGTTATGGTTTATTGATAAAGATTGTGGTATTTCCTAATATCCTAGGATTTATTGCAAAGTTTTATATGGTTGGATGCTTTGTGATACAACTGACCTACAAAATGCATCAATGTGATGACTCGATTTTCACACTGAGTGTACAGTCTCTGCGATACTCTGTGATGTACTTCACTGTGAAATGCATTTCTCATTTTTGAATGATTATCATTATCAACATGCGTGGACTGCTAAACGGATATGAAATGACATGCACCAATATTTGAAATAACGTATTCGAGCTCTGTGCTGTGAGTGAAGGCAAATATTCATTTTGTCAGAGTTTCCACACAGTAAGTTTGCCATTATCAGCATGACCAGCGGGAGGATGGAAAAATTTTACGGGGATGTATCTCGAAAAACCAAACCAAACCAAACAAAAACCACACAATAGTATTGTGCATTGTGCAAGCGGGGGTGCATGCATACGATGTGCATAAGAGATAGATAGATAGCAGTGATAGATAGATAGATAGATAGATAGATAGATAGATAAATAGATAGATGGATAGATAGATAGATAGATAGAAAGATAGATAGATGGATAGATAGATAAATGTGATAGCTAGCTAGACAGATAGATAGATAGATAGATAGCTAGATAGATAGATAGATGGATAGATAGATAGATGTGATAGCTAGCTAGCTAGACAGATAGATAGATAAATAGATAGATAGATAGATAGATAGATAGATAGATAGATAGATAGATAGATAGATAGATAGGAGAAAGAAAAGTCTAGTCTTGTTTTATAGGCACAGAATCACCCACCACATGTGCATAAACTGCTAAATTTCCGCACAATTACCAACAGGAAGAACGTGGTAGCTTCTTTTAGAAGAATAATTATATTCTTTTAGAAGAATATAATAAAGTTTCTTTATGTATTTACGCACAATCATTATGTTTAGTCATCTCTTACATGTATGGCTTTTTGTTACGCAACGCAAACAGGTATCACAATGATGGCTGTGATTGATGGCGGTAAAGCATACATTTGTCGAACAGGCGAGCACACATTTACTTTGTGATAAAAGCACGACAGAAAAAACAACAAACACAGCAACAAAAACACACAAACGAACACGAAACCCCCCAAAAAGTTTTGTAACAGAGGTAGATTGCGTAAAAAAGAGACATACAAGAAAAGGAGAAATACGATTGTACGTATTATATTGACACTACCTCGGTAACTTTTCCGAGTATAATATTGTCAGAGGAGTGTATTTTTATAAGGCGTGCCTTGACGTGACCGTGTTTACAGACCCACCTCGGCAAAATGAAGGAAACGAAAAAGCGCCCTCCTAGGTCAGGCACGGATAAATTCTAAAGCCGCGAAGTAATTGGGGATTTGTGTCTATCGTTGTTCCTTATACTACCCCACGTCATTCTGGGTAGTGCCTTGAGATGCCTGGGACATTTCTTTGCCACTCTGTCCTTACGTGCTATGTGATAGAACCTAAAACCAATAGGAACGTACTTGGAGGAACACTTCAAAAGATTCTCCCTGCCGTTCTTCAAAGCAAAATGAAGTAGAAACGTTAATGGACACAGTCATGTAGTGATATGCATGAATTTGTTTTCAGAATCTGCAGTTTTCCGACGTCATTATGTACCACTGAAATGTTGTTGGCAACTAGACGGTATATGGAATATGAATAATGAATAAAACAAAAAAACAACAACCCAATGTTGTCTTTAACAGTCTGGCTTCTACAACTTCATATGCAATTCATATCAAAGTATGATTCGCTTTATTCCAACAACTTTCTAAAAGCAGTGATCTTTTCTTCCTCCATACCGTACGAGGAAATCCAAAGAGGCGGCTTTTTGTCTTCTTCTTCTTTTCTTCAACACTGTGATGTCTTTACCAATTCTTTTCCAAGGACTTTGGACAGTGTTCACAACGCTACCGGTATCACGCTATTTTTAGTCGCGACTGTTATTCTATGATCTTTTAAAACCCATTTCTCATTCTCTATTGGTGTTGTTTACTTTTCTTCGGGTATCTCCCTTCAGAAACTAATGTATTCGCATAAAAAACAAATTTCTTTCATCATTCTATACAGTCACATATTCTTTTTCTTTTTTTAATCCCATCAGTCCTCCCAAGTCTTCTGTGGGATCAAAAAATAATCATCAAAACTGAGTACTTTTTTCCCCTTTAAATCTACCATGTTGAAATATTCACCAAAAACTACAGTGAAATCTGCGTAACTCAGCAGATGAGAGACCGAAGAAAAGTCGTCTTACATGAGGTTTGCTTTGTAGCCGTTGAGCATGTCGAGAATTATCTTGACCACCCCAAACGGATTTGACACCTCTGTAACAGTATATATTAATCAACTGAAATCAAGACAGTAAAAAACTCTTATTTTCAGAGTAGCATAAGAAAAAAGTGGATCTCACAGAGAAGAGACTACTTTACATTTGTGCTGTACTATGATGTATCGTTCTGTAAATACGAAACAAAGAGTCCAACATATTTTTGATGCCTATTAAAACTAGAGATTTGTATGTTTTTGGCTAGTGGGATGAAAAATGCTTTCAATTTATTCAAATGATGAGTCAAACATAATGCTTTAGATACGTTATCAACTATATAGAGATAGGTTCAGAATTATTGTTAAATATTTCCAGTCCTGTCGCGTAATCGGCCGATTGTGGCGTAACACTCCATGACCGCTATAGCAAAACATTACCGCACGTGCGTGAGGGACGCGTGGTATGAAATATCGACCGTCAATATCGAATATTTAAAACCGCATCTTGCTTGAAAACAGAATGAAGGGGGGGGGGGGAAGGGAAGTACTAGCATTGTTAATGTAGTTATCATCTTAATTTTATGGTCGGAGAGGTGTTTTTGGCTTGTCTGTCTGTTTGTTTGTTTGTTTCTGTTTGTTTTTGTGCTTGCTTCTTTGTTTTGTTTTGTTGCTTCTGTTGTTCATTGTGTCAGCATCGCCCTGCGTCAAAGATGGAGTATTCCCACATTGCACACCTGGGCCTTAATGCGCGTCCTTTCATTGGCGCTCGCGGAGGGCAGTAACTCGACCCCGCGAACTTTATTACACCCGAATCTCCATGATCTCCAACAAATCACATCCCATTGGCTACGCCGCCCGGGTGCTGGCCCGCAGCTATCTAGCCCTAAGGTCCAGCAGCTCAAAATGACCACTTCCACAGCATTGCCTACAGACGTGGTACCTATGGGAGCGACGGAGTTAACGATTTGAAATCATTATCCGCTCCACACACCCCGTTTCTAAGCTTACCGCCGCATCGGTCGGGTGCAGACAATAGGGACAGCTCCACACTTTATATTCCCGACAATTTTACTCATGGAGTATTGTCTCACACTGTCTGAAAACATGGAGAACAAAATACGGTGCCCAGTTCTTACTTCGCCGATAAAAAGCCGAAGTGTTTTTCCCAGGCACGTATAGCAATTCCCAAAGATGTTCAAATTGCGTTGACTCAAACTCTTCGAAGCGAATCAAGAGGCGCTCGAAATGCCCATTGCTTCGCTCACTAGATGCAAATGTACGAAGTAAAGTAAATAGATAGATGAATAATTAATACCTCAGAATGAAATGAAAAGGAATCATCAAAAAGACAATAAGAGACGTAATTAGCGTTCCATTTTACTCTGGCAATTTTCACTGGTGTAAATTTATGCCGTTAATTCGAATGCTAAATATCATGATAATGCACAGTACTTCTGATAGTCATTATCACATCAACACTCCTGTGGGCTGAAATACATCATTCATTCATTTCACACGCAGTTCTTGATAACTTTGCGCTCTCCGACAGACACCATAGCGCGAGGTCTACGCCGCCAAGGAGGTGTTTCTTGCCTGTTAATCGTAATAATCGACCAAGCGCCAAAATATATCAATATTTCATAGGTGGCGCTATATAATTCTCTAGAGATCAGAATGAGCACCTACACTCACTGGCGTACACAGGCGCGGCTGTTTTGTGCCATCAATCGTTATACAGAGATGGGACGGTGAGAGAGTGATGACTGCGTATGTTGATGTTGCGAGTGTGAGTGATGTGTATACCATGTGTGTAAGACCCCCCCCCCCCCCCCCCGCCCGCCCTTTCTCTCTCTCTCTCTGCCTATTATATCGTGTTTGTTTTTGTTTTTATTTTGTTTTTTAGTACATGCATGCGCAATAAACTGGGAGACACCCCCCCCCCAAAAAAAAAAATGAAAAAAAAAAGCCTCATAATAGTGACGTGTATAATCATAACATAATCGTACACATGTATACAATTCGATATTATCGAAGTACATCGTACAATAATCGATTTTAATGATGATTATATCGAAACTTATTTCTCACTCCAAACTTGGTCGACTTCTTTTATGCAAGACTAACCATGGTAACCAGTAACAGTTATCTAAGTACCGTCATGTATCACCACATCAACAAGAACAGTTAGACACACAGCAAGAAGGCACGGGCAGGTACATGTAGTGAGTTAAAAACAAACAAATAAACAAAACAGCAACAAAAAACACAAACACACACACACACACCAAAAAAAAAAAATGAACTAAAACAGAATGCATGTACAGTATGAAGTATGATCAATCAATATACTCATTTCATTTCAAGGTGAATCAATTTATTCATTTATCTTTTAATTCAATTTTTTCAAGTTTGCTTCTACATGCACAGGCGTTAAGTCATAGGCATTCAAACGTTTGGTCAGTCTGCACAGGGCTTATAGAATCAAAACAAACCAACTGAGATCAACTAGCGGACACTCACATCATTTCGAAAAACCATTGCACACGGCACACTGCGACAAGAAATCAACACAATTCCAGAGGCTGACCAAATAACAATGCTAGCTGCTCGATAATGTTACAGTCGATTCCCGATACAACGAGGTCGTCGTGACCGACAATGTCCTTTCATTACATCGAAACTTCGTAAAAGCCGAACAGAAAAGTATGTTAAGACAAGCAGACGATCATCAGTGGGACAGGAATTTTTATGGCGTTGTAATGAGATTTTCGTTACAAAAGTGTTCATCATAAAGGGAGGCTGGCACTGTAATAAGAATTACACAGCGCCAAGACGACGTACAGCTTCAGTGATCCTTCTAATAATACCGATAAACTATTACAGCAAACACGGACTGTAAATTGTGCAAGTGAACTAACTCGACATCTCGACATCTTACGCCCTAAGTATAGTGGGATAACCCTACAGACAATCTCGCCTAAGTTGACCTCGCACAAGTATAAGAATTTGCTAACTAAAGTCGAAGAAAAGTTCTAACCAAGATGGATATAAACATGTGTTGATTATATCGTGTAAAGTCGAAATTCACGTAAGTCAATAGAGCCTGTTTGTTTGTTTGTTTGTTTGTTTGTTTGTTTGTTCTTTCCCGGTCCCTTTGAATTCGACAAATGCGGGGTTGACTGTATAATGCCCTTTCTATTTCTCCCAAGATTCGGTAATACCAGAAACATTCGCGGCATGAAACTTTCGCGAAAAGACACTGGCATTCAGTGCATTATGTCGACAAACACTTTCACGCTCTCTGGTTTTTTGTTTTGTTTTGTTTTGTTTTCTTCTTCTTCTTCTTCTTCTTCTTTCTATCTTTCTTTTTTTTTTCTGCGAATCTTGGCTCCTCCCGTTTCACGCACGCGAAAATTTCTGCTTTTACAGTACTTCCGTAACATCTTCATCACGACAATAACATGATTAAAACTTCAATAACATGATAAAAAATACTGGATGTACTCTTTTTACTATTCGTTTGTTTGCATGTTTTTTCACATATAATGCGACCGAAAGACACTATTACAACGCAAAGGTAATGTTGAGGAAACAATATGTATACGAAACATAAAATTGTAATTATGATAGAACTTTGACATAGGATAATTCAAGATACCATCCCTCACTCATGGACTGTGCGCGCAATGTACGCGGTTTGCCATTTGTATTACCGGGAAATGCCCGGATGTCCCCAACACCGCTGATGCTGATCCCGAGGCAGAGTTAATAAAAATTGATGGTTTATTCTTGATAATGATTTATTGGATATCTTGTACGAAAACAAGATGTTGCAGCAAAAACATATATTACACAAACTAATTTTACCCTGTCTCTCAGTCTTTCCTGTCTTTGGGATATAAACGTCCATTTTATTTCATGAAACAGATCAGAGCAAGCAAAAAATTATAAATTAGATGAAGTGGTTCTGTACATTTTATCCGTGGGTTCAATGATAGCCTATCGTAGTAATGGCGTTTGGTCGAGTGCTCAACGATGGCACAGCAATCTTTGTGCAGACGCCCTCTACAGTTCAAATTTGCATACCTCTACAATACGTTGAAGGCAGTCACCTGTGGGGGAATGGTTTAACATTTGGTCCACTATCATTTTCCAGCGCCTCCACCAAGACAATTTTGTGTTCATACTGACAAGGTATGTAAGAGAAAGTCTTTGCAACTGATTGACAAATTGCCCTACACCGACGTAAATAATCAGTTGCAATGAAAAACATCTCGACGGAAGAATTTCATGAATTTAAGGAGAAAGTCTCTAACCAAATAAATGATGGTTGGCTTCAAGGAGGAAATGGAAGAAAATGACAAACGAATTCATTACACGAAGCACAAAAACAAAACATGATAACTAAAGAAATAATGCAAATAGAATACATTTCAGCAAACAACAAACATCAAAGATTCAAAAGTGATAACAATGTATATGACAGTCAAGAATTTACATTTTATACAGAGCTGAAAGACAATCGTTTCTCTAACTTGTATTGCATAGCATCTTTTCATTTTTGTTGAATGATTCAGTTCATTGCACATTGACAAAGAAGGAATAAACTCCAGAATGTTTCAAGAAGACACACAGAAGACCTCAACACACAAACAATAATGTACACAAACGCACGCATGAAAAGGATCTCTACAAAAGCATAATTCCACAGCCTGCCTCTACAAATTAAGCTTGAATTACCTGTGCATAATAGCCATCGAGATATATTACTTGATAGATTCAAAAGTTTGATATGAGCAGCAACTTGTGACAACCAAAATGTAACTTACAGCCATAATGTGATAATCATCTTCATAACCAGAATAACAGAGGAAATATCAATGCAAACTATTGCAATTACATTAACCAATCCCTTTCCTTTCTACGCTGTAGATAACTACATAGTGGGCACTGTGGTGTCTGCCTACCTAGGTGCTGAAAAATGCATTGTAAAACTCGATAAAGCTACCTTATTACCTCCTACGCAGCACACACAAAAACATTTTTGAGACTCAATGTTGTGGATATACTGTAAAACACGATATTTAGATATTTCGCGGCATGAAATTTTCGCGAGTTGGAGCCGACGGCCTTTTTTGCGGCATGAAATTTTCGCGAGTTGTCTCTAGCATTCAATGCATATAGTGTAGACAAGAACTTTCATGTGCATTTTGATTTCGCGAATCTTGGCTCTCGCGAAATTCACAGAATTATGCATGTGAACATTTGAGATCCCCCAAATAGGCCTTTACCAAGTGTTGCCATCGGCGACTTTTTAGTGTTCTTGCAAGCATCGCTACAAAACAACAACAACACCACCACCTAAAATCTGGCTTTTGATACTTCAAAAATAATCAAATTTTGTAGACTAATGATCCTACTCAATTTAATTCACAGATTGTTTTGTATTAAACAAAAAATATTCATGTACAATATATGCTATCAACATGCAGCATGATTTGAATAGAAAAGACTAATTTACTCAATATAAAATCTCATCTCTTCATCGGCTTTCATATCATTATTCCTGATAAATTCCTCTGCATGGAAATTTCTTCAGTCAAGGTGTCAATCACTGAATATATTCAGTATAGAAATATCATATAATATGTATACATAAATGAGCTCACATAATTTTTCAGGACACATTTGTAATGCCCTGAAGTTATATGACAACATTATATTCTGTTGTTTAGAAGCTGCTAAAGTCAAAGGAAGAGTCTTAACCCGTTCCATACTGAATTCCTCATAGACTTTATACACAGGACACAAGGTTCCCACACAGGACACAAGAGGAGGATTCAATGCACTTAAAATTCCACAACATCTGTAACGAATATTCTTTTTGAGAGGAATTTGTCATATAGTGCATGTTAAGAATGTGTTCACCTAATGCAGCAATAAGATTGTCATGTAAGGTATGCACATATATAGACCGATTCTGTGAGGCGGTTTGTGTATTATCGGCATGGGCAGCGCCATTACTGCGGTGTCCCAGCTGACCCCCCCCCCCCCCCCCACCTCCCTACATTAGCACGCGCACGGAATGAAAAATTGATGCATGGTTGTTTTAGCCAATAGGCTCGTACTGAGTGCACGAACACTTGCTTAGTGCGCGAACCTTTGTAACAAGTGCGCATACTCCTGGTACAAGTGCGCGATAAACATGTTGCCAAGGGGGTGGGGGAGAGGAGGGGGGGGGTAGGCTGGGACACCGCATTTTGAGCTAATGGATGCGCCCAGTGCCACAAATTGTCTGCTGCCCTCAACGAACCCGAATCGGTCTATAGGTGGAGCTAGTACTCACATGATATTTTTTGTTTAAAAAAGTACATAAAGACAACGTATTCTCAGTTATAGTACACTGGACAATGAACTCATTAGTCTACCTGTTGTATGTCAATGGACTACACAACAAAACTTTTAGATACTTTGTTGTTATTTCCTTGTCTTTGTGTAGGGAGGGGGAGCTGATCACTACATGTATATTTGTGACCCGCTACAACAAAAGGATCCTAAAGTCGCTGACCGCTGAGCCAAGAAAATCAAGTTTGAAGTTGCATCATCAAAATTGGTCAAAACAATCAGATTTCTGTTTTTGGCATAATTTTGTAGTGCACTGTTTTGTCTCTCATCTGTCGAAATTTTGAAGCTAAATGATTAAAGGAAAGGCAAGGAATCGGCATTTTTCTGGGCCATGATTTTCCGAAGATTTGGATTTAGCGCTGCAGCTAGACTCCGCCCCTAGCAACGAGGGAGTGATCTTATTGGTCAGTGCGTGGCATCCTGATTACTGATTGGTTGTGCGTAGACCGCTGGGGCTAAGCTTGAATGAATATCACGGCGGTCGCTAGGAGCATGCCTTCTATTGTCAAGCGGTGAAAACTGTCTCACCTCCCCTTGATCATGATAGCGTGGGAAAGAAAACTTTGAAGGTGTTTTTCTCGAAACTCTGATTTTCTTAACCACTTGACATGCGCTAATAAAATCATCGATATCTCCACAACCGGGTGCTTTTATGAGTTGTGTTATAGGAGAAGAGTAAGGGAATAATGTCATGCTATTTTCAGAAAATTGTCCTACCCCAACTTTCGGACCCTTTTGTTGTAGCGGGTCACATTTAAATCACTTGACATGGATTTATCTCTGCAACATCAGCAATAATCTACACCACGTCATACAGCTTGACCAAAGCCCAATTAGGCTTTGTTGTTTTATCCGTCGACTGTAGAGCACAGTCCCACATACTCAAATTTGTGTTGGTCTCTCATCTTGACGTTTTGTCTTGGTACTCGATGCAGGGGTACTGGACTTTGAGCACACCCAAGTTCCTGAGGCCCTTCACACCATACAGATGGAGAGTCTTAAGTCTGTTTGGGGAGTTATAAAATGATAAAGACATAAGGACAAGGAATAACACAATACTCTTAGTCACACACACGTGTAGTAATAGTAAAATGTTGCATGTTTTACAACTAGAAACTTTATATCTTTAAAACAACATAGTGTAGAAAATGCATACACCTGACCCTGGTGAGTGCTAATTTGCTCACTGTAATAACACAGGAAGATATTGCTAGGGCTAGGGTTAGGGATAGTTTCTTCTGTTTGAGTGCATTTCAAAAAACAGGTACAGGTGTGGAAATGGAAGACAGTGGTAAAAACACCACCACCCCCCAATTCCACTTAATCGTCATTGTTGGTTTCGGTTTTGTGTTTCTTTCATGTTTTTATTGACTAATGCTAGTGGAACAATAAAGTGCTGTTGATTGCACCGCTACGGATGTGTATTATCATTTTAATACACACTATATGATCAAGACTCTATATCGCTACTTGCATGATATACTGTCTGAATATCCGCACTAGTTAATCCTCCACCAATATGCACACTTTGAAATACTGTGGGTGATTTCAAGTTCGGTGCTAGTGTCAGTGCTAGTGCTATCACAGGACTAGGACCTCATTATGTGTCCAAATCTAAGCAGTCACGGCTTCATCTGTTTTTATTTGACTGTAATCACGCGCCATCACTTTTTTTCAGCGCGCAATTCCCGCAGACCTCGCGGTGCTGTGATTCCAACACCTGGCGCTGGTGATCGATAATTTTGATCAGTATCGCTTTGTTAATCTGACCCGTCGGTGTTGGAGCTCGATTTAAGGCTGCTACTGAAAGAGTATTTGGGGGCTAGCTACTAGGACTAGCACTGAACTTGAAATCACCCTGTGTATTTTATAGCACTGTGATGTTTAGTCTTTAATAGTTTGATATGTTCTTACTTCTTCACTTTTGCTCATATTGCCATTCACATTTTTTTTTTTTTTTTTGTCAAGCACCTACGTACAATGGAGCTGCTCATGATTTGTAGACCAACATATTGTTGCTGGGGTGACAAAACCTTTCTCTCAAATGTGGGTGAAAATCCTGAGATAAGTTGAGCAATGTCCTATCCAAATCCTAGCTGTCATATCTAAAAATGAACTCGCCATGGCATGTCAATAGTAAAAAAGGAAAGGTGACCCCATTTACTACAGTGCTTTGGCTGCCAGGTGTTTTTTTTTTTTTTTCTCTCTCTCTCTCTCCTGAACATTTGACGACTTTGAGATGCAAGGTTTTGTCGCTCCAACAGCAACATGCTGAAACATCTTGCTGATATTTGGTAATCATCTTTTGATCATTTTATATCTACATGTATTCCAGTGAGGAATATTGCAGTTGCTTTGTTATTTTCAGCAAAGGGTACAATACAAAAGAGACTCTTTAGGCCAGAATATCTTACCCTTTACAATGCTTCAGGAGCCGGATGATGCTGGCTTCGGTGATCTCCCGGCAGCAGTTGATCTTTAGCTCTTCCAGAGTCTTACAGGAGTAGCTCGCCAATGACGACACGCTGTCAGAAACACAGGAGAATACAAATGAAAAGACTCCGAATAAATTTGCATATTAAAGCCAGATTCGATTATTACAAAGAGCTACACATTGGGATGCCATTTACAATCGTGTAGAAAGAAAGAGAGGGCCTGAAATACATCTCTATGAAGCTACTTTGTACATGAAAGAGACTGAACTTTAAAACTGCCAGGGTCTGGATTCAGGCTTTTGGCTGAAAACTATTATCCCTGCACACATGTAAGGTTTTTACCCGCAATTGTTGTTCCGTTTTGGAGTTGTTGTTGTTCTTCTTTCTTCGGCAGTCTGTTGGACCAGTGAAGGAGAGAACTCGTTCATTTGCTTAACCCTTTACATGTAGGTCCCCAGGCATTCAGCTTAACCTTACCAAGCCTTTCATCAGCACTCTGTAATCTGTACAAGGCTGATCTAGTAGTAAAGTTTTAATAGCAAGCCTCCGTTACGGTAAACCAAACTTAGCTCCCACGAGCAGAACTGCCAACATTCCACCTCAATTTGCATGGTTGGACATTCGGGTATCTAGTGGTGGCTGGAGTAACAACAAACCCACCATCCGTGTATGACTTTTGTTCATATTGGCTTTGAAATTCTGTGAAACTGTCAGATATGGTCCAGCTAAACATTTCTGCAAGAAACATCATTGATAAAATTATAGAAAAGAATGGTAGACTGAGGATTTTGAGTGACAACATCGCATCGTCGTCTGTATTCACCACGTAGATTCACACACTACATGGTTGTGTGCATGCACAGCATTCACACTCAGCTCCACACATGTAATGTACAGGAGAGCTGTCTACTTTCATTCCAGCTATAAGTGATGTTTAAAGGACAAGTTCACCTTCATAGACATGTGGGTTGAGTGAATGCAGCTATATTAGTAGAACACATTATTGAGAGTTTGAGCAAAATCGGACAATCCGTTAAAAAGTTATGAATTTTTGAAATTTCTGCTCAGTCACAGCTGAATGAAAAGACTACTATAGCTTATGATGTCACTTGAGTACAATGATATAAAGAAAAAATAAAGAAAATTCAACATACTTCCATTTTTCTCCCATAACAAAAGAACACTCGACTTCTCTCTTTCAGAAGGCAGGGGGAATAATATTACCCTTAACATACATCAGTAGCAAGTCGAAGAACTGTGCACTTTATTCAAAAAGTAAAGTTTTGTGAAATTCTCTTTTTATTTTCCTTATATAGTTGTACGCATGTGACATCAATCATACACTGTAGTAGTCTTCTCTTCCAGCAGTGACTGCGCAGATACTTAAAATATCCATAACTTTTGAACGGATTGTCCAATTTCCCTCAAACTTTCACTGATGTGTTCTACTGATATTGCTGCATTCTCTCAATCCTTATGTATATGAAGGTGGACTTGTCCTTTGAGCGCGATCATAAGTAAACATGAAGATATATTATTGAACGGCCTAGAGATGGCAAAACAGCATATAAATCCTACCTCATTCCCAGTAAATTGAGTTTGAAGTTTCGCAAACCTACAGCTCTTTTTCTGTTTCCATTCAACAATTCCTATGAAGTTTTCATGAAGTCTTTTGCGGAATAAAGGAGACTCAGCCAGCTTTGCACGGATGTTGAGGGTACAAAGGCAGGCAAAAAGTACTGCCATAGGTCCAAATTGGAATTCCCGTAAGTTCTCATAGCACGTGGGTTATTTCCACGACACATTTTTCCTGTAAGTACAAGCCAATCGGCTTGAGATCTCTCACCTCTTGTGGGTAATGGACGTTGAGCTGAGACCAAGCCTCTCCAGGAATGGACAGCAGGTGGCCAGCGACCGCACGCCCTCATTGCCCACTCTCCGACAGCCGGACACGTCCAGGTTTCTGAGAGGCAGACAAAGACACATACTATGTATAATAAACATCAAAAAGAGGAGCTTGATGTTTTCTTTTTTTCACAAACTTGACTCTCTCCCTCTCTGAAATAAAGGCCACTATGCGCACTTAGCCATGAAACTATTTCCCCTCCTGAAATTAGATAGCAATTTGGTTGACGGATCTATCTTTTATCCCTAAATGGCATACAAATCTAGGTCCGGAAAATGCCACACAAATGTATTTTGTATAGCAGTTATCTCCAAGATGCATCACAAATTACTATACAATACCAGAAAAATAATTTCCTGTTTTTACGATGTACATGTATGTCACTATGTACTACACTATCATGCTATTGTTTTGTTTGCTGTTGTTGTTGTTGTTGTTGTTGTTGTTGTTTTGGGGGGCACTATGATTGACCAAATGATTGATTATAAAAACAAAAGGATCACAAAGAATACTGGTTTTGTAAGATTTTGAATTATATCATTTTGAGGTGCAACACACATCGTGCATTAGATCTACAGTCTCCTCACTCCACGCTGCATGAACCTACAGTACATTGAAGAAAGAAAAAAAAAAACAAACAAGCTGTTCCCCTTTTTGTTGCTGGTGCTAAATTTTGCTGGCAATGGCATTAAATGGCATTTCCAAGCAGGACAACATGCTTGAACCATTATTCAAGCACAAAAAGAAAAGAAAAAAAAAGACTTAAAAAAAAAAATAGATAGTTGCTAAATTTCTTTGACCATGGACTCAACTACATATGTAGTTTGAAATCAAGTTGCACTATTTTCAGTCTAATAGAGGGACAAGAAGATTGTTACCACTGTTTACAAATATTTACAAATTTATATTTACTTTACAAATACTTTACTTTACAAATATGTGCACTGTACCACACAGGGGCTACATGGTAATGAGGATGCAACAGGTTTTCAACCAGTAAATCTTGTAATCAATTCTGATGTAGCAGAGGGTTTATTTCATGATATGCATATACATTGTAATTATGTATGTACAAAAGCAGTCAGGCGATTGGTTAAATGCACCCCTGAAACATAATTCCCAAAGTTTCTTTCAGTCTTATCCTATGACAAAGCTGAAAAAAAAAAAAAAAAAGAGATGCAAACAGATACTATGGTTATCTGTAAACTCCTTAAAGGTGCATGGTCCTGGTGTTTTAGTCAAATGCGTACGCGGGCGCACAGCGCAAGTTTCCTATTGAGACCTACGCTATTGACTCCTCTTTAGCGCTTACGCTTTGGCCCACTTTCCCCCGAGTCCGAAGAAGTCTGATTCACTGTAGTCAGTGGTCGGATCACAGTTCGGCTCATGATTCCGCTGAGGGGGATGACAGCTTTAGCAAACTTCTTTTGTGATGTCATAATAACAAGCACATATGCACGCACCCTGGCATTACTACAGACTGCGCGATGCGCAGAGAAGACAACACAAAGGCAACGTTACATAGCAACACCTACGCACTTTACTCTTGATGACAGCTAAACTTTGGTAATCTTCGTATCAATGCTAATGGTGATCGGCAGTATCATAAACAGCGCCCTCTACACTACCGGGACTATCTACCTTTAATTTACAGACCAATGTAAATACATGGCTGTTTGATTTGCCTGTCACATATTTTCTTTATTGTTACATTCATTATTTCAGTATGCATGATGAAGCTGACTCTAATGACTGTCAAAAAATGAAGATTAAATTTTCACTTCTTTCCAGCTCACCTTATGCCCGACATGTAGGTGGCGATCTCGATCAAGGAGGCGTCGGTGACGTGAGGGCACGATGCCACGGCCAGGGTCTCCAGCTTCTTGCAGTGCCTCGCGATCTTCCGCACCGCGGAGTCCCGCAGCTCCTTGCATCCCTTGAGGTACCAGTGCCTCAGGGATGGCAGCTTGGTAGCAACCGTTGCTATGCAGTCATCCGTTATCTGGTCAGCAGGAGGAAAAGATGAGAGCAATAGGGTGACAAAAATCCTTTTTTGCTTTCTTTATTTTCTTTCTTTCTTTCTTTCTTTCTTCTTCTTCTTCTTCTTCTTCTTCTTCTTCTTCTTCTTCTTCTTCTTCTTCTTCTTCTTCTTCTTCTTCTTCTTCTTCTTCTTCTTCTTCTTCTTCTTCTTCTTCTTCTTCTTCTTCTTCTTCTTCTTCTTCTTCTTCTTCTTCTTCTTCTTCTTCTTCTTCTTCTTCTTCTTCTTCTTCTTCTTCTTCTTCTTCTTCTTCTTCTTCTTCTCCTCCTCCTCCTCCTCCTCCTCCTCCTCCTCCTCCTTCTTCTTCTTCTCCTCCTCCTCCTCCTCCTTCTTCTTCTTCTTCTTCTTCTTCAACCCACAATATACAACTTTGCCTGGCCCTATCCCTAGAGGACAATTTACTCCAAACACAAATATATGCGCATTCTTTGCCTGTGAATGCACAAATGTTCGAGTCACAACACATCAGTGCAGTTTGTTGGAAATCAGAAGGTTTCTAGTTAAAAAATGAATGAGCTGTTAAAGTTCCAGTTAAATGTATGCGCCATCATCCCTGGATGAAAAGACCTCAATTATTCAAGGCATCACAGTTGAGGAACGTGTAAAGAAATCAGGAATGGAATTTAACATATCAGACAGTATTCCATTTTCTTTTTTCTTTAAAAAAGCATAATGAAAGAGCATTTAAATCGTATCTCTCACAAGGTAGGGGGAACAATACCAACCTAATCACATTTACTTCATGCTAGCCAGTAACAAGTCAAAGGAATGTCTATTTCTCTTTACAATTTTTTTTTTTAAATTCTCTTTAGTTTTTCTGGCCCGATTTTAAACACAAATTCACATTTCATTTCCCATAACAGACAAATGAGATTATGGACATTTCATCATTAAGTCCTGATACATTTAACAATTATCTTAAATTATGTTCACACTATTCCGATACACATATTGACCGATTTGGGTTCGTTGAGGGCAGCAGACATTTTATGGCACTGGGCGCAGCCATGAGCTCAAATTGCGGTGTCTCAGCCAACCCCCCCTGCTCTCCCCCACCCCCAGGGCAACATGTTTATCGCGCACTTGTAACAAAGGTTCGCGCACTAAGCAAGCATTCGCGCACTCAGTACGAGACGCCTATTGGCTAAAGCATCCATGCATCGGTTTTTCATTCTGCGCGCGTGCTAATGTAGGGAGAGGGGTGGGGAGTGGGAAGGGGGGGGTCGGCTGAGACACCGCGTAATGGCGCTGCCCATGCCAAAAATACACATAGCGCGTCACAGAATCGGTCAATAAAAGTAAAATTAGCTAGAGCAGCACCTGAAAGCATATTGCTTACATGTTTTTGCTGTTTGTTTCTTTGCATTGCTTGGCTATCTCAATTTATTGGTTGATAAGAAACTGAAGACGGCAGCAATGTTAACCAAGAAAAACGCTGGATTACCTTGTAACACTGGGCAATGTTGAGAGTTGTGAGTTGACTGCTAGTATCAGCCAGGTGGACAAGTGTTTCTGCAGAAAGGTTGAAACATCCACACAGCTCCAGGACTCGAAGGCTGAAAAGAAGATTAATGATAAACTTACTGTCAATTACACAGACAAAACAAAGACTTACAAAATAAAAACAACTAGAAAAGCACTCGGCAAGCAAGCAACTCATTTCCCTTTTGTTTACGTCATTGCACAGCACCTTGCCCGAACAGAATGCGCACTTCAGTGAGCGTATTTAAACCTCCAGTACACGCAGCTTGAGCCCCAAGGTTGTTGACCTTATATGCAAAAAGATGAAAAATCCTTCAAAAAATCCATAAAAATTCCTGGATCACCACCAAAACTGAATGAGGATTTCCTTGTGTCATTATAAACTTTTCATGCAATTTTCATCTTAAAACGTACACAACTTTTTGAGTTATTTTGCAAACAGATAAGCCAACGCGGATGATCACTTTACCTCCTGCCCTTGACGGAGGTAAAAATGAATCAATAAAGAGATAGATAGACTGATAAATAGACAGATATAGAAATAAACATTAAAAGTAAAGAAGCAATGTCATGATGAATGCACGGTATGAAGAAAGAGAATACTTTAGGAGTAAATTTAAAAAAAATGCTTAAAGGGGAAGGCTAGTAACTGATCAGTGGGAATCAGTGGAAATGCTGGGAGATGATTGTTCCAATCCTTATGGGATTCATTCAAGAGTTCATTGTATATCTATTGTTGTGTGAAAATGATTTGCTTCAGAATGGTCTCATATTCAAGTAATGTGCAGTTTAATGCTTCCAGGTTCGCGTCCCTGGTCAGTGACGGAGCATTCATCTGCACATTACTTGAATATGAGACCGTTCTGAAGCAAATCATTTTCACACAACAATAGATACACAATGAACTCTTGAATGAATAACATAAGGATTGGAACAATCATCTCCAAGCATTTCCACTGATTCCCACTGATCAGTTACTAGCCTTCCCCTTTAATTCTAAGTTTTAATCTCACAAGGCAAACTGGGGAACTCACTTTGGGCCGTACTTGTCGATGATTTGTCTCAAGCACTGATCGGTCACCAGCTGACATCCATTCAGACATATGGACTCCAACCTACAGACATGAGTGGCAAGAGCATGATCATCAACCATCTACATGTACATGCTAGAGATCTTGGACAGTCAAGTGTGTACAATGCCATGAGGTCTACTTTTTGCTAAGATTTAAAGCGATAGTTCAGCTTTACTACACTGCCCTACTTTGGCAAAAGGAAGCAAGTGACAAACCATCCGAATTTGAGTTATTGACGTTTTCATAATTCACATAATGAGCTCTTCTTCCAGGCCAAATTTTATGCAGAAACACTTATCCTACTATTAAAAAGGGATATGTTAGATTAAAGACATCATGATAGTCCATTGACGTCAGTGTAAATGACAGACACATTTTGCTCTTTTACGATAAATGTCACTTTTGTCACTTGCTTCCTTTTGCCAAAGTAGGGCAGTACAGATTCCCAACATTTCAAGAACACAAAAACAACAATGTTAGATTAAAATCCGTTTCTGAAGCAGACATATACACACAAAGGTATACTTCTGCTCCTGGTGGGACGGAGTCATTTCAGGTTTTTATCACATATCGAAAAGAAGAAAGGATGACCAAAAGTATATGAGCAGAGCTCAAAGTACTGTGACAAAGCAATGAACACCAAAATTATACGTAACAAACAGAAACAAACAAACAGACGGCATGTGATGACCCCTGACCTCGGGCAGCCGTCCAGAATGGCGGAGAGACCGTTGTCTGAGACGGCACACCAGCTGGCGTCGATGGCCTGGAGGTTGAAGCAGCGGGAGGCGTGGAGGAGGACCGAGTCTCCCTGCAGCGCTCCTCCAGAGCACCCAGTGAAGTTCAGCTCCTGTGGAAGGTACAAAAAAAAAGAGAAGCATATTAAAAGGTACCGTTTACCATCTGGAGCAGTGACTAAAAAAATATTCAAGATATCACATTTGATGCATAAAGTCAGTTGTATCACAAAACATCCTACCATGTACGAAATTTTGCAATGAAGCCTAAAATATAAGGAGATATCACTATTTTTCTCAATAAACCATAAATGTTGTCTCAAACGGTTTAATGTAGAAACGTTTTTATTATAACCTTTGTTCACATTTTGTGTATTCAACAATATTTAACATTCATTTGCTGTTTTAAAACTTTTACATTGGTTGTTTCTATCTCTAACTCACATGTCAGAACTATTTTGAAGCACTGGGTTTTTGTGTCATCTGCAAATGGTAAATTATGCCTTTAACCCTGACATTTACATTTTGTGACTTCAATGCATGAGATGTGCATGATAACTTTTAAGGTTTGTTCACTAAAGAATCAATGGAGGTAATATGTTTTTTTCTTGTCCATATTTCTCTTACCTTCTTATTACTGTCAGTGATACTCACATGAATTTGAAGTCAACAAAAGATCATGATAAAGCTCTATGTTACACTGATATGATCTAAAAGGTACTCTTAAGAAATACAGGCTACAACTTCTCAATAGTTGATAGCAAAAATGTCTCACATGGTCTTGCTCAATTTACAAACCACTGCTTGAAGGTGACTGCATGGTGAAAATACCATCGACAAAACATGGATATGAGCATTTAGGACTACAATGATTTATCCATTTTTAAAAATGTGTCAAATTAGTCAATAATGGTTTTGGGTTTGCCAGTCTACCACAGTGTGCTTAGGATGGACTATGGAGCCACACTCTGTGCAACAGGCACAGTGGGATCCTTCAGATATTCTGACTTGTAACTCTATTTGTGACCGTGCATCACAAAATGAACAAAAAGTCGCACGCACTGATTTTGTGTGAGGACTGAAAATAGGTGAAAAGGGTCAATTTGGCCAATCTTGACTTTTTTATATTTTCTGAAAGAGCAAGTCTTCTTCTACATTATGCTAAAATTTGGTATCATAAAATGAACAGGAAAGTGTGATTGAAGCAGTTTTACTTTTTTTTTTTTTGGTCAGAATAGTGTGATTAGGTGTGTCACTCTTTAGAGTCCCCCTTTCATTTCTTTAAAAAAAAACCTGAACACACTTTTCACTTTCAACTCTAATAACTTTAGAAAGGATGATGCTACTGCTTTGAAAGTTGGCATTTATCATGGACAGAATGTGTTAATAGAACATGGTCAATTTCTAAAGTGTGTGCTTTCTTTCCAATATCAAGATACGTTAGGAGAGTCCATTTGATTTGGGCTATACATCATTTTAAAGCTTGAAGTCTGTCCTTTCAGAATATGCTCTTAACTAAAAATCCATGTCTGGCGACTTTTTGTTTGTTTTGTGGTGCAGGGTCACATATTATGTGTATCTCTCTCAAATCAGAACCCTGAACAACCTCAAATACCATGAAAACCATTTCAGAAAGAAACAAAAATCAAATATTATTTAATACATAAAGCCTTCTGTACTCAATGAGAAAGTTCAGTCCGCCACACATGGACTGCACATTCAAATTTCCCTTCCTAAACCCTAGCTTGTTTTGTTTGACTATCAGGAAGACCTTCTTGATATGGTTTACTTTCTGGACCAATTTACACCGATGCTTGGCGACTAATTGTCAATTTAACTCTCTATGTGCCATGGTGGAATCCCCTGTGTGCCATATTATTTTGAGACACCAATGTAGTCAAGTGTTGAGAAAACATTCTGTTTTACAAATCGATGTAATTCTACAGATTTCTGGTAAACGTGACATGTAGGGAGCAAAGTTGTAGAAGAAATACCAAGCTTTGCTTATCGATCGGTTTTGGGCAGGTTTGTGGGTTTGAGTACAATATGCGAAGTTGGCATGCCGTCGAGTGAGTCAGACGTGCGAACATGGCACATGATGGCCCGGATTCACGAAGGTGGTACAAATAAAACCATGGTTTAAACCATGGACAAAAACCATGGAGCGCCAAGTGTCACATGGAATATTTCGTTACGAAATTGGTCATTTCGTCGACAAAATGACCGTTTCGTTGACAAAATTATCATGTCAACGGACGAAATGTTCATTTGGTTACAAAATGTTATCATTTCATTACAAAATAATTATTTCATCGACGAAATGACTGATTTCTTAACGATTTATTCCATGCGACACTTGGCGCTCCATGGTTTTTGTCCATGGTTTAAACCATGGTTTCATTTGTACCACCTTCGTGAATTCGGGCCAAAGAGACAATCAACAGAACTTATGTCATCCCCCCCCCCCCCCCCCCCCCCCCACGATGGACAGAGCTCACTGAAACACCCGAGTGGGATTGTTAATCTACAGCTGGGTCAAGTTCTGGATGTTTACTGAATGCTAACAAGCAAAAAGAATGGCAAGTTTTTAGCTATTTGTGCCTGAGCATACACAGTTTTAAAGGCTCATAACAAAACCATAGATCTCTCTCTTTTAACAAACGAGGCATGGATGAAGTGGAGTTTGTTACCAGGAGCGAATCTGCGCATGACCGAAAGAGGTTACGCAGTCCGTTCTCGGTGACCAGAGTGCCGCGACACTTGTGTATCGTGAGCCGAGCCGGATGCCTCTCTCCGATCATGGTCAGGTAGAAATCGGTCAGATCACGGTTCTCCAGCGAGATTGTCCTCCCTGATAAAGAAAGCGAGTCAAATAACAAAAGAAATGTGAGAATAGGTTTCTAACATTTCTTTACATGATGCAACATCAACTGCATTCAACAAACCATGATTCCAACAGTGATTGTGTTCACATGTTTGCTGTAATCACTTCACTGTTTGATGTGTTCAGCATTCATGGCATTCAACATTCACTGCACTCAACAATCAATGTATTCAAGAGTCATTTCATGCAACCTTAACCGACTCATTTCACTGAATTATCATTGCCTCATTACAATGACATGTATGTAAAACATGAAGTGAACATAACATTTCCTGTACTCTGATCTTCCAAAAGTAAGGTCCATTTGAGTCATTGTGTAATTACTTCCACAAACTTACTGCTAATGTGAGAAATGTACGTTGGTAATGCTCTTATTTGCATCTTCAAGAATCTTTGGGAATTGTCAAGTCATCCCAAAATGCATGCTGCTTATTTTTGCAAACTTAGCTTTGTTAACTGTGATAAATTTGAGCTCCTGAAACTGCGCTAGAAATTGATGCTGTTATTGCTCAAGTAAGCATGCACTTACAGCCACAAATAAGCAGCAATCTTCAGTAAACCTTGGTGATTGTCCCATCAATAAAAAAAAAGCAAACAATTAACTGTAAAAAAAAAAGAGAAAAAATAGCAATACTCAAGATTGTGTCTATTGTTATGACCTCAAATAGCAGATGGTGATATACAGCAGTGACGTGTCATTTATGTACAGTAACACCAGACAATAATAATAGGGCTGCATCACCAGCATACTGTACGTTTAGGAGGGCTCAAGAAGAGCTGACTTTGAATCCAGCAAACCATCTTAACCCTAATCCCACCGGGTTTTTTGAGGGACTTGAAACCACCGGGGGGGGGGGGGGGGGGGCCTTTTTGGCCCCCCCTTCAGATCTTGGTCGTGGATCGCGCGATCCTCGAGAAAATTTGCACTGATGTAGAGGCCAATGTAATCTACAAGACAGTATAGTTAGATTTTTCAAATTTTAATTTATGTATTTTATATTAATTAATTTATGCTTATTTATGCAAAATAGTTTTTTTGCCTATAAATCAAAAAATAAAGCTCCAAGACTTCTAATTTTTGGTGAACATATTTTTTTTTCAATATCGTCAGCAATAATATTGAAGCAAAAATTCGGCATCATAATTATTTCTTACGTATTTTATTGTTTATTGAATTTCTTATGTACGTATTTCTTTGTTTTTTACTTTTTGTTTTTGTTGGTGTTTTCGTCAAAATTTGTCACAGAAACTTTTTAAAGCATAATCAGGCTAAAATAAATCATTATCAGCCACTGAAAGTAGAAATATTTATTTTTATATGAATTAATTGCAAAAACACAATTTACATTGGATTTTTACACAAAATCAAATTTTTTAGCAATTTTTGGGTCGACAAATTTTTTTCAAAGGGGCGTGGCTTCATAACAGTATGCCCAGGAGCGACAAATTTGGTCTCAAAAGTTGCGCGATACTTGAAAGAAAAAAGTAATAAAATGTCGCGGCGAGAGCATCACGCGTTGCGGAATAATCACGCGAAACGTCAAGGGGGGGGGGGGGGGGGGCAAAATGCCCCCCCCCCCCCCCCCCGGTGGGAATAGGGTTTATGGTCTCTTCCTCTCCAGCAAGTTATCATCCAAGAGGCTTTTTCCAAGCAAATTCATGAATACAGTATATGAATATTCATAACCACCATCAAAGAGAAAGCTGCACATCACATGTACTAATATTGTTGCGATCATAGACTCACACAGTGAGTCGTCCATGGCAATGCGCTGGAAGCGGTGGCAGACCAGGGCGCAGGTGGTGAGGTGGGGCTGGGGCAGGTGAGAGAAGATGTGGAGGAGGATCTCGTCCGGTAGCAGCTGCCAGATGGACAGGGACTCTGACCCACGGGGACTCTGAGGTACAGGGAGGGAAATTCAGAATCAAGTTCATGGAAAGTTTAAGCTCAAAATGTTTATTATGAGCAATCTTGACTCTCTAAATTTTCAACTAATTTTGTCAGACGAAAAGATAAATATGTACATTCAATCTATAAGCAAAATTGCAGCTACTAAATACTCATGTGATATTGGGCAGCCGCACATGACAAGAAAAATGAAATAGAATTTCCTCATGTATGAACATACTTAGTAAACATAGATTATACTATTTGTCCGAACTGTATGTGACTATTAAATGTTTCAAGGAGTATAAAATAGAGATGACTAGATACAGTTATACACACTACATATATGTGTGTATGTTCCAGGGGTTAGCTCAAAAAATTACAGAGGACCTCATAAATGCTGTAATGATATTTAAAAATCATTCTAGTGAATAATGTGAAAGAAAGTCACAACTTCTGTGAATCCTTTATTAAATAAGCCTATGTGGTGGGGGGGGGGGGGGGTGGGCATGGATTATAAAGTCAGAAAAAGATGTGCAAACCTGATTGACAAATTGCCCTACATAGATGTCGAAGTAGGGCAATTTGTCAATCAGTAGCAATGAAAACACCTCGACGGAAGAATTTCATGAATTTGAATGACTGTGTAAACCTGTTCTACTTTGAGGATATGCACATACCGACTAATGGACATGCTATCACAACAAAATGCACTATAGGTACAGTTGTACAATGAAGTTTGCAGCATACTTACATCTTGGATCAACTGCAGGGTGAGAGGCGGAACGCTGGAGGAGCCTCGCCCCCCAAGCACCTTGGCAACCGTTCCATCTGACAAAATGGAAAAATATCAAAGGGGGAAACTTAGTTGTACGATCCATGTACCGGGCTGTTGAGCTTGGCTCCTTTCAAAACCTCAGCAAATCTAATTCAACCCGAGAAAATTGTACTGAATAATAGGTAGCAACATCAACTATTCTTACCCTACGTGAAAGGTCAAACTTATGATCACTTTTGTCAAACAACTAACACATTCACCGAAAAGTCTTGGAATATCAAACCACACATCTAACAAACAGCCAGGATTGAATGCTGGAATGCAGATCTTCAGGCACAGTCAAGCCTTACAACTTTGTTGCTGTGACATTGTTTTGCAATCAACATCACTGTTAGCTGCATGAACAAGCAAACTATAGACTGAGGGAAAAATTGAAAAATAAGCAACAAGAATTTTAAACTGTCAAAACTAATTCATCTACCAGGCAGAATTAAAATCATGTGATGGTTACTGCAATGGTGTTAAAACACCATCAAGTCCTGTTAATCTATCCAGCTATAGTAAAACAATGTCATGAATGAGCATATCCATGTCATCATGGTTTTTCTACTCACCAAACATCCGTGATGATCTGACCCGAATGAATTGTCCGTCTCGCTTGGACATCGGGACTTGCAACGGAGGCTTTTCCTTCCTGGCAAACTCTCTGTTGACCCTAGCTTGGCTCTTCCTGACCTTTGACCCTGACGCTGACACCTCGCCTGCAGGATCACCATGACCACGTATACCACTGGCCAGCTTCTGCTGGGTCATCCAAGCCATGCTGGACTGTGGCCACTTGCGGTCATAGCTCTTGTCAGGTGACCAGTACATTTTCGTAAGGGCACTCTGGGGTCGGCGTTGGCTGGCAGTCATCTTTTGTGAGGCACTCTTCTTGGGGTTTGCGCTGCTTGGTCTTGGTTTCCTTGGCATCAATGCGGATTCTGAAGGGCTGTGAGAGTGGAGCACTGGCTCTTGAAAGGACAACTTAGACTGGTCTTGATGAATGCCATCATCGAGGGTTTCAATTGGGATGCCCTCATTTTCCAAAGCCTCCTCCTCACTTCCCCGACGCCCATCTCCACCATTCTCTCCTGGGGTTCTCAGAGGGTCAAAACTGGCGATTCTGTTAAGAACAGCATCCTCGTCATCAAGTTGTGACACTTGTCTAGGGGAATGGACAAAGGGTGCGCCATACTCCACCTCTGGGATGCTATCATGCAAGTCCAGATCACCAACATCCTCCTGACTTGGCCTCTCTGTATCCATGTTGGAACCAAGGCTCAGCCTAAGAGACTGACTGTTCTGAACTGCATCTGTATCATGAACTCCTTGGAAGCCACCATTTGATGAACACACAGTGGGATCTTTGGAAATACCTGCAGAAGCTCTAGGTGACAGTGATTTCCTGAGCCTCCTCTCCTTTTCATGATGCTGCCGGATCTCTTCAACATGGGCTTCTGTAGTCCTAGGACTTCTTTTTGGTTTTGTGCGCTTTGGTGAGTTGATGCTGTGCTTCGGAGAGGAACGGCTCGCAGCAAGAGCACGAGAGTTGATGGGCTTGGAAGATGGAGGCGGCTTTGGTTGCTTTCTACTCGAAGCCAAATCCACTTCAAACGCAACACCTCCCGAGTGTTTGCCATCATGCCTTTGGGTCTCTTGGTCAAAAGAAGGAATGCCATTGTCTCCACTGCCTGTTGGTACTATGCTTCTATCCGCCTTCATGTCAAAGACAAATGAGATGGCATTTTTGGACTTTTGAATATTGGAATGCAGAGGGGTATTTATGTTGGGGTCGACGAGGTCTTTCGCGTCACCACTGTCTGAGAGATCATAGGTCCTCCTCAGCGTAGCTGTTTGCACCCTAAAAGTTTCCTTGCTTGATTCTCCTACATGATTTGCAGATGACATATTTGGTTCTGCACCTGGTGAAGAGCATAGCTTGGGTTCCATGTAATTTCTCACTACTTTCAGGGGAGAGAATGATCGCTCCTCAGGGCGAAATGTTTCAAGTCCAAGGTCAGAGGTGTTGCCCTTACTAGCGGCAAAGGACACTTGGATGTCATCATTGGAAGAGTCAGCATTGCCAAGTCGATGGAGATCACTCTTTTCTTTCTGATGTGAAGTTTGAGTCACTCCTCCAATTGAGTTAAGTGGTAGGGGCAAGAGTAAGTCATTACCTAGCTCATTCCCATCATAGTCACACAAACCCAGCTCGGCAAGAAAGTCTGCGGTCACTGCAGGCTGTCGGATGCGGCTAACTTCGCTTCCAGCTTTCTCCTGCATCTGGGGCTGGACTTTCCCCAGGAGGCTTCGGGGGGATTCTGTCTTGTTACTGTTCAGGGGAGTAGCATCCACATCCACACATTCCTGATTGGTTGCTGCAAGTGGACTGGGCTCCTCACCTCTTGCTGCCTCACCCTCTTCCAATTGTGGTCCTTCCTGCAGTCCCAAGATATTCTCCCCAATATCTTTCTCAACATCTTCAGCAGTTCTTGGCTCACTAGCTACAAGACTACAACCATGACTGTTACCGTTTGCCTCAGACTCAGTGCTACTTTCTACTGGGCTAGCAATTTCTTTTTCCTCTCGGTACATCTGCTCCTTGTTGATACTCAAACCAGCATCTACCTTCAATGTTGAATTATTGACACCAATGCTGCTGCTTTCACTCACAAGATGTTTTGTACTACTAGAATGCTGGCTCATGTTTTCAGCACATCGTTCATTATCATATTCCGGCATCTCTTTCTCTTGCGACTCTGTGCCTTCTTCTAAGACAATGAAATGCTTCTGGGTAAGCCCATCGTCAAACCTTCTCTCTGGCAGCTTGGGAGTGAACAAAGTTTCTCTTGTGATATTCTTCTTACCATCGGAGGTAACTGATTCGCCATGAGTGGTATCTTTTTCCTTCTTGTCCCTTATTTTCTGGGTGAGTCCTCTGATGTACTGTCGAAGGACATCATCCCCCTGCTTAGCAGCACTGCAAAGAGCCCCAACATCGAACTGAAGGTCATCCATCTCTACACCACTCTCTTCACCTTCATCTTTCTCAGAAGGGGCAGGAATCTCTGCCCCCTCACTAGCATGTGCTGTAGCTCCCATGGTATCCACAGCACTACCAATACCCTGATGCATTGTCTCTATCTTGGGACCATCTTTGGCTGAAGGAGGCTCCTCTTCTTTGAGAGATGGTGTGCCAAACAGCATGTGCTCAACATCTTGTTGACTCTCAGAATATTCAATGGAAGCTCCGCCCACGGCACCCCCTGAGGAAGCCATACTAACTCCTTCTTTGATCCCAATGTCAGGTTGTGGATGGGTTTTCCTCTGATTCCTCAAAACAGAGTGAACGTTGCCATGTTCTAGAAAGGACGTGAGAAGCTCATCGTGAACACTTGCTTTGACCTTGCGAATGTCCAGCAAGGACTGGAGCATGTTTTCAGCTGAGTACACACTGTGGAATTCTGAGGCCTTCACGGCTTCACTTGTTGGCTCAGGAGTCCACCTGGTCCATTTCTTACCTGAGGCATCTCCCTCGAGACTGTTTTTACTGCGATATCCATAAGGATTGTCTCCAATGAAGTCTCCGGTGAGTATATTCTGGTTGTTCCCTGTTGCTGACACATGATCCAACTCACAATCCCCACTCATTCCTGCAGACATGTCGACCTTGCCATATCTACTGCGCTGCCTGATTTCACGCTGCTGAAAGAAATTCTCCAAGTCATCAACACTGGGATCCTGCCTGCTCCCAGATGCCCAGTCACCACTCGCCCCTATCCGGAAGTCTCCAAATTCAGAACGTCTGCTGCTAGCCATCTGCAAGTTTGCAGACCTCTGCTCCAACTTGTCCTTGTATTCATTGGAAGATGCTGAAGACATCCAGCGAACATGTCTCGATCTGGCATCTTGACCACGCCCACCCTCTCTGTTCACTTTTGCACTGCTTGGTCTGGTTTGAGTCTTACAACGAATAGGGTTTCTCAAGGATGACCCACCTGCCCCAAAATTCTCCTGGTGTTGGTGACCATTTGCCATGCTATGCTTAGCACTGAAGGGTCTTTCACCCTTGACAATGGACACAGACATGGAAGCATCATCTCGCAAAGGACTGCTTGAGTAGTGCTGGACCGAGTTACGGATTTTTGGCTTTGCACTGGATGGCCTTTTGGTGAGTTTTCGGCTGCCAGCTCCACTAGCAGCCTGAGAGCTCAAGACTCCATCTCCTTCTGCTAGAATTGCACTGTAGGGGCTCTTCGATGATGCATCATTTGCACTACCCCGCATATATTTCTGCAGGTAAATGCTAGGAGTGCCTGGCACTGCTGACTCAGGCGGGCGGGGCAGTTGGGAACCCTGTACTTTATCAAAGTAGGCGAGTCTCTTCTGACGAACCTCCCTCCTCATGCGTGTTCTTGATGTTTCCATCATGCCACGTTGCCGTCTTGTATCCTTTCAAGCTCTGCCATTCAGGTCTGGAAAAATGACAGAAATAAGAATGGATCATTTCACACACAAAAAAAAATCTACATTATGTACATGTGTGTGAGCATACAGCACAATGCATACCAGGGATCAAATACTTGGTATGCATCAAAAGCAGGGAGGTATAGTGTACTGTACATGTACAATGTACATGCATCTCAATACATTTCAAATATTAATCTGGGATGCTGTGGTATTCTTTATTTCTTTTCTAAAGTTACTTTAGACAGTATACACTGAAGATGCTTTTCATGGGTGCAGAACAAGGCTTATTTGATAACTGGGATAACTTTGCTCCCTGCAAAGGGATTGCACTTCCAGTGTAGGAATTCTTTCTCATGTCTACATGTATGTGCTCCCAAAGTTAACCAGTGGCAAAATTCTCTTGTACCTACCCCTTTCCACGATTTGTTGTACATTTATAACTGACAGCCTGGTTGAGAAATAATACTATAAAAACTGTTATTTTCACGCGACTAATGTTTTGCACTTGGCACAGTAATAAGAGTTGCACGTGTTTTTAAAGGGGCATACCGGACGATTTTCATAATTTCACATCATAAAGTACATAAATCAACAGCTCCATGTATAGATTCGTGTAATTTATTGTGGTCCTTGAGCAGATAAACCAATAAATTGAAAATCTTAAACAAATTACACTGAACAGTGTTGATGACATCAGAGCCTCATATATTTCAGAAATGTAGCAGAGTGTAATTCCATTACAATACCACTTGCTCAACAAGTTCAACTGTGAAAAATGTATGCATGTCTTCTTCTTTTGTTCTGCTTCCTTGAGCCCCAACTCATGCATTCTTATCATGCTTCTGGTGAGGCTGGCATGTCATCATCCCTGTTCATTGCAATTTGTTATAAATTTTTAAAACATTCTCATTCCTTATCCCAATCACTATAAATTCTGAAACTCTGTACTCAGTTTAACTGATTTACAGTTGCATAGCTGTTCAAATGTAAAAGTCTGAAAATCATCCGGAGGTCCCCTTTAATTTTGCAGAATAAAGGTCTACAACCTTTGTACATGAACTATTGAAACATAAGGCAAGAAAAAATATTTGCATGCTTTTATTTTTGCGCTAGTTTCTGGTTGCATGAAATTCACACACACAAAAAAAATGTCAACACCATTTTTACAGATGTTTTGGTATTGAATGCCTTTCCTTGTCTCTTTTCTAGATTTTAATACGAACAGTCTGACATGACAAATTCTAACAGCCCTAGACCCTTGCATTTTCATATGAAAATGATTTACACTTGTACTTGTCACCACAAGAGCGATTTGCTGCAAAGTCTTGAACTGGTTTTTAATGAAGGCTGAGAGAAAGCTTGTTCAGAAAAGTTCAATAATGTGCAACTTACGAATAAGCAATTAAGCATGAACTACCCACAAAAAAAAAAAAATGAATTTGAATGGTTTCTTGAATGCTAAAGAAGATTCACTATTTTACTTGTAAAATCACTGGCTGAGAAAATAGTTCAACCATTGTTTTAATGTGGTATCCAGTTAGAACATGTATACATGTATGCTATCTGGCTCAAAGAGTTTGCATTGTGTTTTGAAATGGGTTATTGAAGGCATGTGTGACGATACGGCTTACACTTAATCTTGTCATGAACTTTCATTTCAAAGAATTGTCATTATATTAGTTCCATCAAACCATGATACACTGTGTATGACAAAAAAAAAAAAAGAAGAAGAAAGAAATACCAATCTTAGGTACACACCAGATACTGGTACAGTGCACTCCGGATGTAACAAACACGATTATAACAAAATTTCACTTACAACGAAGTTAAAATCAGGCCGCAGGAATATCCGCGCTAATTCTTTTAATTACTTACTTGTTCAGTAAAAATGAAATTTCAATATAACGAAAGAAAACTGCCGGTCCTGAGGACTTCGTTATAGCGGGTGTCCACTGTACCAACACAGTATACTGTGCAACTTACTTTTTATACAGCTACTTAGGGTTCTGATGTGAAAGAAAAACAATTACAAGGAGTGATCCGCTCAAAGCGGATCACTCAATTCGCCATTTCTGAAATAGACTCCATGGAACTACACATGCAATAACCTGCATTATGTACATTGGGCAGATGTTACAATGTACAGCTTGAACATTGTGCATACTGCGTGTACACATATTACTGCTGCTATTATGGTTACAACCTTGAAGTTCTGTTTCCTCTCAAAGGTATGATTGCTACAATGGCAGTAAACCTTCTAAAAGGCAAAAATAGAATCACCAACACAGTTGCAAGAACAATATATCGTTCATACAATGTACCATTGCACAGTACACAACCCTATACACTTGTATTTGCACAGCTGGGAAATAGGCGACTCGGCTGACTTGCCGCATTGCACTTTATATTATGCAAATGAGCTTGCACAAATTGTAAGGCACTGAATGCAGTTGATCAAAGAACGCAGTACCAGATACAATGTGCCTTCAAGCTCAGTTGCACTTCCTGTGTCACCCAGCTCACTGTATCACCTTCAAAAGCTCCCTAGATATTCAGGACTAGGCAGGTAAGAGCTGAGGTGCTAAAATGGTTTATTGTGGCTCTGTCATTCATGAAGTTACTCAAACATGAACATACAATGTGCATTCATTATGCACCACAGATTGCATTTAGGCACCTTTAATTGTTGTAAGTTTTAAAGGGATGTTATAGCATTTAGTTGAGGTGAGGATTTCAGGGCTGCCAACTCTCACTCATTGAGAGTGAGACTCACTCATTTTGGTCCTTTCTCACTCAAAAACTTTATTTCATTTGCATGCATTTCTATTGATCTCACTCATTTTGACTCCTAAATTATAGCATTGGCCTACATGTACATAGGAGTCTCACTCTCAACTAGTTTCCAATGTTGGCAGCCCTGGGATTTCAACTTTCAATTTCACGAGATACTTACCGCTTTATATATGAATAAATTCTGCACTACAATTATAAATACAATTCCACAAAGAATTAAAAGTTTATTTGAAGAAAATTGATTTAGAAATGGCCAAGATACACTGTATCTCCCCCCCCCAAAAAAAAAAAAAAAAATCTAACAATGGACTGTATCTAGTTGTACAGTATGGTAGGTTCTACAATTGTATTACACAGCCAAGTCGCTGTGTTAAAGGGACTGTACAGTACTGGTTGAGGTAGGGATTCATGTTTTGAACATTCATAAGTGAGATAATGAAAAGCCTCTTATGAAATATGCAAGAGCATGTACTTTTAAGAAGGATTCAACGTTTATTTGATGAAAATTGGTTTTCAAATGGCTGAGATATCTAAAAAAGTGCTAATGATAAAAGGCGACATGCCCCAACTTTATTAGTATCTCTTTGTTTCACTTTGTTTTTGGATATCTCAGCCATTTCAAAACCAATTTTCATTGAATAAACTTTTGATACCGGTACCCCTAAGAACTGCATGCTCTTTGACATCTCATAGAGTGGTTTCTGAATATCTCACAAAATGTTAAAAGCTAAATCTTCACTTCGACCAGAACTGTACACACCCTTTAATACAGGACAGCATCTGGTCAGGCTACAAATTGTAGGTAGGTATCCAGCACATCGACACCATCTGTACACTGAAACAGACATCCTTCTACTAACGTAGTTCTAGAAACGTACATGTAGTACCGTACTTACTGTATTGTGCGTAAAGAACGACAATGCATGCACGAGACTATAGTGTTCACTTGGATCAATTTACATTGTATCTAAATAGACCATGTATCAGTGAGAAAGAAAAAGCAACAATAAATAGTATTTACAAGTAATAACAAAACAATGAACCACAATTGTACATCATGTTGCAAAACTCCATAAGCATTAATACATGCACTTCAAACATATTGGCAATCGAGGGTACGGGTGTCAGTTTCAAAGCACAGAGCTGGCCTCCAAGTGCAGGGATAATTTACACCCCACACGTTCGAAGTACAGATGTAACGTTAGATCTACTGCCGTACCGGAAGTTAACTTATTTCAATCTGTATCTCAAATCAAGTGCTTGTAAATTCAGAGTACATGGTATTCTTTCCACATGTAGAACTACATATCTATACAGTGTACGTCTGTAGCAGTACCAGTACCGGTACTGAGTATGTTACAATTTGTAGTATGGTAGCCCTACTACATATCGACCGTCTTTTAAACCGACCGCGTATTCATTGGCACACTTTAACGCTTAATACACACTTCACTGCACGCAAAGCACATAAAAATGGATTGGCTTTGAATGTTGATAAGGATGGTGTGGGAAAACACAAAAATTCACTGTTCATTAATGGTTTTAATCAAGGACAAAATTTCGAATGAATAGTTTCACCGAATCGTAATGATAGCACAATGTAATGTCTATGGAAGTTTCTAAAAAGCTTCGTAGACGTTTTCTACAACACGGTGTTCAATACAACTCAGTTTGCGTGCATTGTCAATGCAAAAACAGCGGTCGATCCTAATAACGAGCTTTACCGCAGGGAGCTGAAACGAGGCCACGCAAGTTCGTCGGCGATATTTTTGCACTGAAACATGGAATCGAAAAGGGAACAACGACATTTGATAGAGCTGGATTTTTTCAATCACGTAGATCAAGTTTTTTTTACGTGAATTTCAGTGTTAAATTTACTTATCAAGCAAATAAACATTAGGCGGTCGATGAGTAGTAGGTCCAACCCTACAATTTCAGGCAAATTCTGTGATATCTTACAGTGCTACTGATAGAAAAAAAAAATGAAATCAGGGCGTCAAGTGACACCCAACCACACTTGTATGGTAAGGATACATCTATCGCCAATCTGCAGGATACCTTGACATCAGCACCCTGCGTATCATGGACATGGCTGTTTGTGTAAATGTTATACACTAACAGCAGAGCTACCAAGTCTCACGCATTCTGCCTGAGACTCAAGCATTTAGGGTCCGTTTCACGATCTCGCGCATGGCACCCATTTTTCTCACGCATTGTGAAATCTGCAATCTTTACAAAGCTCCGTACTAACCCTTATTCCCACACCCTAACCTAGCTCGCGAGCACATGCGCGCGCCGAGACGTTGAGTCATGAAAATCTCACTCATAAATTTTTTTCGAACTTGGCATCCCTGTAACAGTGTCAGTGTAGGACGGAAAGGTAAAGGTTACACGTGGTGGGTTTAAGCGCCATTGGCATTAAATTAGGTACGAAAACAATGAAAACGAAGAAACGAAAACCAAACTCAAAAACAAACTACCATTTTTAAACTAGGCCTAAGTCTAAACACATTTCAATTACACATCCGCTCAGTAACGACGCACGACTGTGAAATTCACGTGTATTACGTGGAGGGAGGGGGTGCCCGATCGTGGGAGGTAGAAAATGGATCGCATGCACTAAAATTGGGTTAAATTATTTTACAACGGAGATTCAGAGGCACGGCATATCTGAGGTAAAAAATTAGGCAAATATGTTTCATACTTAATAGGGTCATACGGTGTGATGCTGTGGAAGGTTCGGTAGGTGCCCATGCGGGTAAGCCTTGGCCGGCCGACGGCTGCGATGCGGGGAGTTGTGGGAAAGCAAAGGGAGCGCGAGCCGTCGTTGGACTTTGTAACTGACGCGGCGCGCGGTGACGAGCCGAAACGAATGCAACTGATCACGAACTTCAGAGTAGTAATAGCAATTTCAGTATAAATAGCATGTGGATAATATGCATCAATACTAACACTTCACAAAATACTCACAGTAATACTGTAAATACAGATATTTCTCTGGTTGAATCAGTTAAGTTCCGTTGCGATGGGGCATTGTACATGTAATTGACATTAGCCGTGTGAACATCGCCATGTTGTTTGAACGGTTGTTATAGTTGTTCCGTCCCAGAATGCAACGCAACGTCCATAGCCATACGTCCACGCAAAATGATAATGGATGAGTCGGTCTCCCCCTGGCACAGTCCTCGCTGAAAGCAGGGAGGTGACTCACCTCCCTGCTGAAAGCATGCAGCTTGTGTTAAAGTTTTCAAAGTTTCAGTTATGTTTGTTCTTCAGTACCAAATCACCACAATGAATGTATCTGTTAGCAGAACCACTTTTGAATTGACTCAGTTGGTCCTCAAAATACAACGTACTTCTTGTTAGTTCTAATCTCAGCGTATTAGTTATTGGCCAGAGTTTGTAATATATTTTTAATGATATATATATATATATATATATATATATATATATATATATATATATATATATATATATATATATATATATATATATTATTCTGTTCTAGAAGTTAAAATAAAGAGTATTAAATGATTGCGATCTATATCGAACGTAAATATGGTTTTGAAACTCACTGCTGCTCAGGAATTCGTTTGTTATCCTGCGTACGTTACTTCCTCAAAAGAATGCATGAATTCAACCATGATTATATAATTTAAATCAAGAAAACTATATATATGCCTGGTCAATAATAATATTATTGACCAGGCATATAAAATATGATTTTCACTTGCGTCATAATACACCAGATGACTAATTTTGTAAGCAGTCAGAAATATTACAATGGGGCCTACTAGTTCTTTGACTAGCAATTGACAGTTTACATTAAATGGTATGTTGCAGTGGATCAGGTCACCTAGTCATTACATATTTATAAAGGAGGTATTGTTGATATCATCGTAATATGATTATAATAATTTTTTATAAAGTCTTTGTTATATCAATTGCCGCATATTGTATCGTGTCAGTATCAAAATCTCCCGTAAATGTTTCACTCTCTTCTCTAACGGTTATTGGGCATGGACAGTGTCGAAATATTAAATGAATTAAATTCTCAAAATCTAAGTTGAGGGCTACAAAACGATGATTATGTTCTATATCTCAAGAAAATAAAGAATATAGCTCATGTATAGTTTCATCCACAGATCGATCATCACTTATCAAAGAACAGAGACAGTCTTTCACAGAGACCCACTACACCACAAACTTTGAAGTCTATCTTTAAAAGGAAAAAGAAGTAATGAATTGGAATCATGCAGAAGAGAAGGATATTATCTTCAATCTAGGTTTCGGAATTTCCAGTCACGCCAAAATCATATCATTGAGTCCCATGTGGAAGAAGCTGTGATATTTACATTTTATTTTCTCAGTGTTTATGGAAACTTCTGACATTATATGAAATAAATTCTCCAAGTGGTGGACCTATGATTGATCACCGAGAGAAAGGGGGACGACCGTTTCCGGTTTCGATGTCTACAGAGTTTCATAACCGTTCCTCACGTATTTTTTTTTTTTTTGTTCCTTTATTTCTTTGGCTGTTCGATTTTACTACTGTATGATATAGATTGCGAAGCATCAATAAAGGCCTCCATTTTTGTGTAATTAATGAATAAAGTAGTCTTTTAATAAAACATAGTAGCTAGATTCTCAAATGCACGTAAAGTTGACCGGTGAGTTTGGCTGCTATACAGGCATGTTGCACGACCACGGAGACAATTGGTGTTCGACTCCATTTTGCCAGCTAACGACACATTTCATCACCATCACCTATAGAGTTTGTTAGTCCTTCAGAAGAGATTGATATTGATATGAAAATTGACGGAAATTTGTCAGTCCGTTCAAATGTTTTTATATACTGCCCTCTCTACGTTAAAGAGCTCTACAAACTGAATGGTCTTACTACACAGAGATAGAAGGAGGATTATTAGGGGAAGAATTAAATTTGAATATAATGACAAAATGTGCATTGAGTGAAAGCAGCAAGTAATTTTTTTTTTTTTAAGAAAATCGGATAATCTGTTGAAAATTTGCGTGGTATTGAATTATTAACAATTTGCTGCGGTATGAAAAGGCTATAACATTTTGTGACATCACGTTCTGAAAATAATGAAAAAATGAAGAAAGAATTCACTTTTTTGTTCTTTTCTTATTGAAATGTATACTATATTCCTTTGATTTTGTGTTCTGACGTACTATAGTTATAGATGGAATAAAACCCTTCCCTTTCGAAAGAGTTGTAAACTAATGGTAAGGGATCAAGTTAGTGTTCTTTTATTATGCTAGGAAAATGTAAATAAGTTTATTTTTCCATAAATCGGATCTGTACCTCCATTATGCTGCTGTTTGTTGTAATGAACCAAACCATGCAGTGTCTGTCCCGTATTTAGGAGTAATCACGGTTTCATGCTATAGAGCATGTATAGCACTATAATAGTTGAGTCATTAGATCAAGTTTTCTATTCAAGTTCTACATTTCTCTCTCTCTCTCCATATCTCTCTTATCTCTCTCTCTCTCTCTCTCTCTCCATATCTCTCTTATCTATCTCTCTCTCTCTCTCTCTCTCTCTCTCTCTCTCTCTCTCAGTATAATGTATTAATGTATGATATACATACATTATTTGTGTATATATACGATGGTCTATCGTCTTTTTTTTTTTTTGCATTAATGGTTCATGCAGACCTTTTTTAAATCATCATAAATTATTCCATCACCATACTCCCTGCTAGCATTATTATGCTTCCCTTGTAATAATATACAAACGACACCATAGCACATCAGTACTGTCTCATATTATGCTTTCTTGTTTGAGTGATGATTGTATAGAGATAATTTTACAAGAGGCTTGCCAACAGTATCAGCTCGAGTGATCGAAACCGCTTGGAAGACAAACAGGAACTCAACCCGCGATGCCTGGGACAAAGTTGTTTTGATTTGACATTTGACTTTAATTTCCGGCGATCTGTTATGTGACAATCTTTATATTTTCAGGAGAAAATGAAATTATACAGCACATACTCATTGGTTTGTACACTGATCAACACATTTTGTATCCCGGTTCAATGATTGATTCAAATCGAAATTATACCACTTTCTTTTCCTGACAAACCTGTTACAAAAAAGCATTAACCTGATCTACACACAAACAAGACCATCATAACAAACATTTTTCAATTCAATTCAATTCAATTATTTTCATACTTATTATTTGTGAGTATTAAATTAGAAATAATAATACAAGTTCTTTTACCTTGTCAACAATGTGCCAAAACAAAGAATAGTATATACGTGTACAAGGTGATAATACAGCAATTGTAATGACAAGGTTCAGGAGTGTAAACTTCAGTTTTATATAGGCCTATAGTTTCTTGAGTCGACCTTACATGAATATGGGATGTTGTGGGGGAAAATGATATCTTCTACAGATGAAAGAACGTGTAATCATAATGGTGAGAAATAACTAAATGTTTCCAAATGAATTGATGTATTCAATATAAAACAACCTTGATGAATCATTTTCATTCTATTTTTAGCGTAAATGTGATTCATTCCAATTTAATGACATTTGAAAAAAAAAAACAACTTTAAGTCTGTAGCACTGTATATGAATATATTTAATCATACAAAAAGGAAAACAAAGAAAAACACATACATACGCACATGACTAATTGTATTAATATCAATTTACAATAATTACCTTAGATTTGATTTTAAATGGTAAATCAGAAAAGAATAACTATATTTAGTGATGATTGCGGCAATGTCTTATCTTGTATCACTGAATTCGGATGCGATATTCTTGTAACATTCGTCAAGTGAAAGACGGAAAGAATTTCATTTGATTTATCTTTCAAAATGAAATAGTCTTATCAGATTTGCAGATACCCATACAATGAGAAGGTGAATAAAGATATTCGCCATCTTCAATTTCGAAATAATCTTTAATTTTTATCACAAAGGATATATTACATTCTGCGAAAAATTCTACAGGAGAGGACGAAACTGATAAACTCATTTCTTTTTTCCTAAACTCAATGTCAGTCATAGATTTACAGCAGTTTACTTTTCTTCTTATTAGCAATATTGTACTAACTTAGTCACTTATTAACTGGTGCCTTCCATTAAAAAGCCCAAGAACTTTTTTCACAGGGGTGCTGAACCCCACTGACCCACCCGTTCGGTTGCCGGATCATAATATTATTAGCAGCGTTTCAGTAAATGGGGGGGGGGGGGGGGGGGGGGCAGGGGGAGGTAAAGGGAGGGGATGGGGACATCGAAAAGAGGTGGGAAAGCCCTCCACCACATAAGGAAACTTTTCCACTTTTAGTGAAATTCAACACACTTTATGTGGTAAATTTTGAAATTCTTCAATCAAGAGAAAAAGTGAATACTCGTGGACTATGTTCACGGATGAATTGTTGAATAAGGTATCTGTTATATCTTGATTCGTGTGTGTGTCTTCACTTTGTATAAGTGCATGGAAGGGGACCTACGGAGGAGGGTGTGGGAGGGGGTATCCCCCTCCCACACTGGAGAGATTTTGAATTTTCACACCTGAAAATCAGCGATATGGTGCACACTTTTGGTGACATTTTTTTAAAAAGTAAAAAATAAATATTCACAGAAATGTGAATGACCATTAAATCGGATTACAATCAACTCTTCTTCCGTGTGTACGTCATCACTGTGAGGAGGTATCCCCTCCCACCCTGGAGAAATTTTGAATGTTCATTCCTGAAATTCAGCGATCTGGCACACACTTTTGGTGAATTTTTTCAAAAATTATGAAAATAAAATATTCACAGAAATGTGGATGACCAATAAATTGGGTTACAATCAACTCTTGTTCCGTGTGTGTGTCATCACTGTGAAATAACTGTATGGAAGTTGATGAGGCGGGAATGGAAGGTGGCTACCATGCGACGGAGCTTTTGCGCTTGTAGAATTTAATTACAAAGATATGATGCACAATCTTAGTGGACTATCCCCATATTTGTATCAGAGAATCGTTTGTTGGTCTTTACTTTGTATAATTCCATGGAAGGGGGGCGAGGATGGGAGGGGTAGCCAGGCCCCTTCCACACGATTGAACTTTTGCATTTTTAGAATTGAAATACAATGATCTGATGCACACTCTTGGTGGAATATTTCGAAAGTTGTATCATCGTTCGTGTGTGAATGTGTATCTTCATTTTGTATAAGTTCATGGGAGGGGAAAAAAAAGCTGGAGGGTGTGGGAGGGGGTATCCCCCTCCCACACGAAGGAGATATTGAGATTTCAGACCTGAAATTCAGCGATCTGGTGCACACTTTTGGTGAAATTTTTAAATAAGTATGAAAAATGAATATTCACAAAAATATGAATGACCATTAGATCGGGGTATAATCAGCTCTTGTTCTGCGTGTGCATCATCAATGAGTAATAAATGTATGGAAGTTGAGGAGGCGGGGTTGGGAGGGGTAGCCCCCTCTCACACGACGGAGCTTTTGCATTTTTAGAATTGAAATACAATGTACAATAATCTGACGCAAAATCTAGGTGGAATATCCTGGAATTTGTATCAGACAAGTGTAGTGAGTCATCTATGGAGGGAGACCAAGTGGGGGAAGGATGTGGAAGGATGTATCCCCTTCCTACATGAGAGAGCTTTTGCATCTTGTGATTCAAAGATGTGGAATTTCTGGCGCACACTTTTGATTAGATATGTTATGTAATGTAGCCATAATCAATGCAAGGGGTGGAGGCCAATACAGCAAGGGGAGGGTTTTAGAAGGGGGTGTCCTCTAACCCCTCCCAATCGAGAGAGCCTTTGTATTTTAAGGATTGATATGAAAATATATTGGTTCTACACAATTATAGTCATTTATGATGGAGCATTTGAGAAACTCTCAAACAAAGAAGCATAAGCGTACTAAATGTAGTAGGGGAATAAAGGTAAACTGAAAGAGAAAATCCCCTTCCCACATTTTGGCACTTATGGATTTGTTTGAATTAAAGTGACAGATCTGGTGCATACTTTTTGATGAAATATTCAGAAAGTGTCAAAAGTCTCAAAAGTCTACTAAGTGGAAAGAAGTTGGCCTAACGGGGGAGGGGGTATCCCTCCCACACTAGGGGCATTTTCCATTTTCAGAATTGAAATTAAACAATCTTGTGCACTTTTGATGAAATATCTGGACAGTTTCTATAAAAAAAAAAAGCAAGAAATTTTTCCGCATTGTGGGGATTTTTTTTTTTTTTTGGGGGGGGGGGATGGGGAGGGTGGGGGCAAAGTGATGTGTTCGCATAGCTCCCACCCGATATTTTAATTCCAGGTTTGAGGCTATTTAATACGAGGAAACTGTGGCACTTTTAGAATCCAATTGACATTATCTCGCAAACACATTTTTGGTGGAATTAGGGAAATTATCAATCCACAAAGTGTACTACTACTGCGTCTATGGAACGTGTGGAGGGGAACTAAGCGGGGAAATAGTTAGGGCCTAAAGGAAAGGAGGATATTATATTCCCACACGAGGAAACTTTAGCATTTTTTTAACAGAAATGACAGATCTATTGATGAAAGAATCATTCGGAGATATGTCAATCTTATGGGAAAGGACCAAAGAGGGAGGATGAGGAAGGGGGTATAAACCCATTGTATTTTCAGAATTGAACTGCAACAATGCCTTGCACAGTTTCGGGAAAATATTTGGACAGTTTTCCATCACAAAAAGCAAGAAAATATCCGACATCCCGAAAATCATTGGGAGGGGGGTAATATCATGGCAACTGCCCCGCACCTCTGCATACGAGGAAGCTTTTGCATTACTCTAGAATAGAAAGGAAAATATCGTGAGAGGGGGTATTTCCCTTCAATACGAGGGAGATTTCGCATTTCTGGTGCACACTTTGTGTGAAGATTGGGACAGTGTCGAAAAAGAAAATCCATATCTTGGAAATTACTGGGGGGGGGGGGGCCAAAATGATATGCTGCCCCCTCCATCGACGCTCTCCTGAAGGGGGTACCCTCCCCCTATTTAATGAGGGAACTTCTGCATTTTTAGATTTGAAATTCAGCAATCAAGTGAGCCTTTCAGGTAGCATATTAAAAAGAAAATCATTAGAATAGTAGGAAAAGCAAAATATCCAGGGACAATGAAAATGCTTTAATAGTGCTGTCAGCACTTATAAGCTTGTTCTGCGTGGGAGGGGGATACCCCTCCCACGTTATGGAGATTTCGCATTTTCAGAAGTGAAATTCAGCAATCTGATGCACACTTTGTGTGGGATATTTGGACAATTTTCTAGAGAAAAAACAAACAAGCAATTTTCCCTGTAAAAAGATATAAGTTGGGGGTGCAGAAGCACCCCAACTTTACTTTTCACAGGGGTGCTATGCCCCCCTGCTCAAAAAGTCAGGGGTGCTGCAGCACCCCCAGCACCCCCGGCTCCCAGGGGCCTGAAAAAGCCCTACTAACATGATAATGGATGTACATCCCAATGCCTTATTTTTTTATTACTTTATTTTACGCGAAATAATGAAACATAGATACGGGGAATAACAAATTAGATTATTAAATAAAACATGTTCCAAAATGTTCAGTGATATTCTATAACGACTAGTCGTATTACGATACCTCATTTTGCATGTCATTGAAACCAAGTGTATTTAGTGACATCACATTTCCTCTTCATCGCATGAGATTACAAGATCCGGATTTGTACAATCATTGACGAGCATATAGATCAGGACTGGTGTACTCCATGGTGACGTAAGAACGATGCCCGTCTGTGTCAATGCGCAACAAGAAAATAGGGCGTAAGATAAGAATGCCGATAACATAATAGAGTGCGTAAGAATTGGGTATGATATTACGGATAAGTGTTTAATAAACCAACTTGTTCACTCAGGAAATCGTATACGCAATGCATCATTTAAGATTAACAAGAAAATGCCTCACACCCGAAATTTATAAGAGTTTAAAATTGCGCGGAGTAATTGCGGACTGCTGCGTTTCCCACGTATCGGGTGACGACCGTCTCAAGTGATAGAGATACGTAGTTCTTATTGAGTCATTTCGGACATTATTTTGCTACACATTAGTTTGTCGAGAAGCTGGCTACCGACGTCTCCATTAAGTTTAGGCGTTCATCAGGGTTCTTCGGGATATCTTCTTCTGATTTTCTTATCATGTACCAGCGCTCTTTGCCATTTTTTTTTTTATTATCTACATAATATAACGACTGAAAGAACAGGATTTTAGTTTAGTTATAGAAGGAAGTGACCACACCGCTGTGTGTAGGTCAGTGATTACGTGAGCATGTACAATGTACATTACCCATAGATATGCACATGCATGACATGAATACGGTATTTATAGAAATATTTTGAATATACACTCTGTAACAAAATTAGGACATAATAATAGGGAAAGGAGACTTTGCATTCAGTATGTATGTGTTAATGGAACAATACTACGATTACGTTTGCTGTAAGGACTTATCAATCTTTATTTCTTTCTTCTCATCAGATTTCTACAAGAGAGCTGAGAGTAACGATGTTGGTTGACTGTCGACTTTTGCTACTTGTTAGCATCCTTCCCATCGTCATACAACATATTGGTAAGCATTATGGTCTGATTGAAACGTAGCGAAATCATCGATATTACCTGTTGAAAAGAAAAAGAGTTTCGTGTATCGCTTAAGCTTGTAGCAATTTTTTACACGTTTTCACTTGCTATGTTCTTTCAACTTTGTCGGACACGCTTTAATATTGCAAACTCTCTTCAATAACAGGCAGAAAAAAAAAAACGCTTTAAAAAAGCTGTACTGTTGTGTACATTCATGACCATTGTGAACGTCATTTTTTTTTCTTAGTTTAAATTTGAGTTTATCACGGGGAGTCAACCGTGAAAGTAACTGTTATACATTACTCGAATGGACTATTTTATTCTTGTGAAGTATCATTTAGTCATAGTAACTTTAACACAAAACAGACCATACACAGTCGTTTTAAATGACATTGATAATAATGAATGCTTGACGTTTTACATCAACCTTCTAACACATGTTATTTTTGTACTGTGTAAAAACTAGTCTCACTTTCTTTTTGACTTTCTTTCCCTCTTTTTCCCTCTCTTATGACTTTGTTGTATAATCAGATGGCATCCAAATGACACTCAATGTATCCAACCCTCTCCCGGCTAACCAAGAGGTAAGGGTTGTGTGTTCGGCAGAAGAAGTGTATGGTTCCTACGAGCTGGCTTGGTATTTGAACGGCGTCCAAATAACGGATGGCGTTACCACCACCCCCACGGTGAATCGAGTTGGCAAGCTATTATAGGGAGTTTGGAAAGTGTAATCCTCTGCTCAGTCTAAATCCTTTCTTTGACCAAACGATAGTTTTCATTTCCAGATGCAAAAAACACAGCATTAGTTTGGCAATTTGGGAGGAGATTAGGAAGAAATAAGAACATTTTGGTGACCATTTTCTAGTCATTTTCTGCCCATCCGGCCCCCTCTGTGTTCATGGAACAGCGCCAAAATCTACTTCGTTGTCCGTCGACATCGTGACGTCAGATGACGTAGATGACTTTCGAGAATCTGAGGGGAAAGTATTGCTGTTATACGGAGAGTACGAAGTGTGCTCTAATGTGTAAAAGAATGATGCAAAGAGACGAATACACAGATACAGAGAAACACACACACACACACACACACACACATAGGCCCTATATATTGGTACAAAATACATTAATGTCTGCCTTACCGGGATAAGTCGCAGTGATTGAAACTGAGACAGTTGCCCCTTTCCAAAAATCAGACTTCATCAGCCTTTCTTGGAATCGGGTATTATATTCATGTATAATGCTCACACACACATACACACACACACACACTGACATAGGTGTACATCTCAGGAGAACTTGATGCATATTTTAATGGATATAACATGTTCATTACCTATTCGAAAGGATTACAGTGAGGCAGGTGTTTTGCCTCACTTATGATAACGCAAGTTTGCGGCATACCTTCCATTCCTTTTGCAAATAATTCGAAACAACTATGTATGCATCATTAGATATATCATGTTTTATCACAATATTTATGTTACTTTGTTTAATCATCGAACGTTTAATTCATATAAAATATATATCTTATACATATACATGATTTATATCGACTAATATCACATATCGATAAATTTAAAGTAACATAAAACTGTCATGACAGTTCCACATTTTTAGGTCTGAAATGAAACTGTCAACTAGACTGAAAAAAGGAGAATGCATCCTTTACAAAACAGGTAAAGCTGCTCAAAAATGCACACAACGGAGTTATTTCAACTGAATGTTCTGCCCAAAGATTTGCAATAAACAAATTTACGAGACTGGGTTTGAGATCTCAATCATGATGAAAAAGATACGTGATGAATCACAGTCTGTGAGTCATATGATTTGGAAAGAAACATAGTTCACTGGATTCCTTCCAGATAAAATATGATGACGTCATTCCACTTTCGTCTCGGGACGGAAGTCAACCTTTCACCTAGTGCGGTGATTCGTACATTTTTATCCAAATAGTGTCATGAAATGTAAATTTTTATTGATTTCTAATCAGATAGGATGAAACTACAACGTCTAAAGAAGTCGATAGCCATATGCTCGGAATTTTATCCACCTCAAAAGTTCAGTAAAACAGAGAAAAGCAAGACAATAACCGTCGATATTTCTGAGATGCTAGTGGGAAGATTATTTGTCATACTCAACGGACTCGCTAAGGATTTATAGACTGATTGTCAAAAATTTAAAATCATGTTTACACGAAAATATCACAAATTCAATAAACCATTTTCATTTTCGGATGATACAACTGATACTCTAATCAGAAATGAATAAACGCTTTCTAAGCTAAATTCAATTTGTATGCCATAGCGTAGGCATCGTTTTCGTCCCTTACTTTGCTGTTACAATACGGCTGGTATTGTACATGCCAAAATGGCGTACAGAACACACGTTCCTATGCCATATCGCCGTTCACTCTTCACAGCTTATAAATGTCATCTATCATCGCCATGATATAAATCCATCATAACGTCACTTTTTCCTCGTACCTGTATCCATCTATATTAAAACCAGATAACTTTCATACCCTCCAGGACAGTGATAGTGCCGACAGAACACATCAAAAGAATTTCACAGTGAATTTCTGACGATTCGCACAAGCGTGAACGGATGTGAACTTTGACCGATATACAATCTCATTTGCGAACACGTCATATTTTCTGCTATATAAGGAACCGTTTACAACCAAGGCTTAGTGATATGAAGTGTATATTCACTTCTCTTCAATCTATGACAGGGATCATTCACTCACCTTGAATTACTAAGACTCCAAAAGGAAAAATGCTGTGAACAGTAACGCCAAATATCCCAAGATGGCAAAAGGAAGAATAAATCCCAATAACAGCGGTCTACCTAACTGGGTTAAATAGGTAAACTGACATAAATCTAACTGAAAGGTTTTCATTTTCATAAATCAATACACGTTCTTTGTAAGCTTAAAATGTACTGAATAGGTAATAATCTTTGTCTAAATGTGACCCTGCACCTCAAAACAAACAAAAAGTCGCCAGACATGAATTTTTAGTTAAGACCATATTCTGAAGGAGCAGACTTTAAGCTTTGAAATGATGTATAACTCAAATCAAATGGACTCTCTTAATCTATCTAAATATTGGAAAGAAAGCATAAACTCAGGAAAAGCATGAACTGAGAAAAGAGGCTCTGAAGTACAGTGCCTATTCAAGCTCTTAATCTTTACCAAACCGTGCTGGCTGTGCGATGAATGGGACAAAAACAGGAAGTAAACCACCAGAGTAACAACAATGAAGGGATTATCAGATTAAAATGAAATTAAACATGCCTCATTAACACATTCTGTCCATAATTAATGCCAACTTTCAAAGCAGTAGCAATATCCTTTCAAAAGTTATTAGAGTTGAAAGTGAAGAGTGCGGACAAGGTTTTTCAGAAATGAAAAAGGGATTCTAAAGACACACCTAATCACACTATTCTACCAAAAATGTTCGAGATAAACTGCTAAAAAACACACTTTCCTGCCCGTTTTATGAAACCAAATTTTAGCATAAGGTAAAAGAAGAGCCGCTCTTTCAGAAAATATGAAAAATTCAAGTTCGGCTAGGTTGACCCATTTCACTTGTTTTCAGTCCTCACGCAAAATCAGTGTGTGCGACTTTATGTTCGTTTTGAGGTGCACGGTCACAAATATGCTTTACAGGAGTTCTGGAAACGATTAAACGACTACTGAGTGGGATTTATTTCTTCCCCCGCTTAATGCAGCAAGTATATACCTCTCTGTGGACAGCGAAAACTAACGCCCTTTAATCTTATTTCAGCCGAGATTTTCCGTTTTCTAAACATGCTCACTGACCGACCAGATGTCTATCTGAGAGAGAACATGTCTTAGGTGTGGAGGAGAGACAACTAGTTGATTTGAATTATTCAACGTGTTGGAATTTTCACAAAGCTAACCGAACCTAACGTGTCATAAGAGTTCAAGCTTTTTATGGTTTTGACAGTGACATCTGTAACCCTTCACCTCATCCTGAGCAGCAAACCATTTCTTAATAAAAAAAGGAATCACTTACTTGTACTGTCTGATATTATCATGATGACTTAATAGATCAAGACGTAATATGCCGAGTATTTGCTTCAACTTGTGCCGAGATGCCTCGGAAAAGACGTAATCGGTACGTCTAGCTCGACTTTTCGAGGTACTATCTAGCATAGGACGGAAATACGATGTAGAATGTGACTTAACGGACAGCCTAAACCGTAGCCTATTTATAGGTTGGTCCTTCAAAAATTGAATGGTTCCCGTAATCGAGAGTTCTTATTATAACTAGAAAAGGATTCTTGGTAATAATTCATATCAATACATGCAAGTTAAATATGCCCATGGAAGGATATACTTTTGGCTATTTTCCCCCTGATATGCAGGGTGTAGTTTCTGCCCCGTTAGCCAATGCGTTACTATATACCACAGTGTCAGGCGTTGAAATCTGAAGTTATTATGTTCATTAATCTCCAATATAGTAATGTAACTTGACAGAAATGTTTGACAATATCTTCCTGTCTTGATGGAACGTCTTTGTAATATAGGCTACTGATGTAAGAATGCGATCGTTTTTACCGAGATAGCAAAGGAAAAGGATTTAATGGTTCATAAAATTAAATGAAGTAGAATGAAGTACTCAATGACATTGACGAGGACGGAAATAAGTAAATGGGAGAGCAGTTCCTCGTGAAGTGTAATGCGTAGAAACATTACATATTGTATTTGTTGAAAGCGCATTTTTTCATTTACCTGAATGATATCTTCCCAAAAACTGCTAAACATCTACATCTTATCGCTGGTATTCAAACACCAAGATGATACAGCCCCGAAAATATGATTTATTTTTTCAGTAGAGACGAGAGCAGACTTTGCCTGTTATACAGCGGTAATCCTAATATGATACTGCCATCGGCACGCACTGCACGAAAGTCTGTGACGGTAAAACCGGTAAGCAAACAAGCCCTCAGCTGGATTTCGTCCAAAATAACCTCAATCCATAAAAAATAATCTCATCCAGTGATCGAATCCTGCTCGAATATATGTACGCACATGATTTCTTTTGTCATGGCTATTTCTACTACAATGATCGATTCAGTGCTTAATTACGTCGATGTAGGGCAACTTGTCAATTAGTTGCAATAAAAACAACTCGACGGAAGAGTTTCATCACTTTGAATACATTTATTTTTCCCCCTTTTTTTTAAAGGCTGTTCCTTGAAAATACAATATAAAACAGAAGTGATGTACAACAAAATGATACCACTTCATCAATGTTGTTCGGTCTCCTGATTTGATCAGTGCAGTTAACGACATAATAAAAAGTAATTTTGAAATCTCCGATCGACGTATCAAAATACATAAAATTTTTCATATATGATTTTTCATATTTTCTTTTTAATTAGACACGAATTTCCTAGACGTATCATACCAGAAGTATAGAACTGTTGGTATCTACGTTTATTTACATTCCTGCTATCCTAGATTTTCAAAAGTTAACGGAAGCTCGTGTAGGAAAGTTTTGAGCTGGTTGATTGCTTTTTCTTCGTGCTGTCACGAATGATATGAAAATCTTCGACAGTGTATACACTCATGCTTTACGTTCTCCCTGATGAAAATACTTTATTATGACGTTGGTTTTTGTTTATTTTATCTCATTTCAGTGAGACTGGTCGGAGGAGCCCACGAGAAAGAAGGTCGAGTCGAGATAGAGTGCGATGGGATTTGGGGTACAGTATGCCACGACAGTGGCTGGAGTATAGAAGAAGCTCATGTAGTTTGCAAACAGCTCGGCTACCCGAGGGCTTCGCAACACTTCGGAAACGCTCACTTCGGACAGGGCTCGGGACCAGTGTGGCTCGACTACGGAGTTTACTGTCCCACGGGAAATGAGAATTTTCTACTGGAGTGCTACAGAAATCCCTGGGGTTGTCGGCCCCAGGGTTGGAATGGGTGTCCTCATAGCCGGGATGCTGGTGTACGATGCGAAGGAGAGAGTAAGTGAATGAGAAATATTTTCAACTATTTCAATGTGCTAAAATAACTCAGTAAGATTTCGGAAAACTTGGCCGTTTGTCCATTCTAACAGAGCAATGGTATCTATCAGTAAAATCTTCATTGACAATTACAGAGAAGAGTATGTCCAGAAATCCATTTCTTCTCAAAATCAGGATTATTACTCAAGGGATGACAGCACTTTAATGATAGAAAGGTACAATCCCATAGTCTCATTCCAAGGTGTATTTTAATGCAGTTTCAAGCATTTTTAAGGACACATTAATTTTACTACTAGGCATTCATACATTTTGCTGCAGACTCTCCTTCCTTGTGACTCGTCCTTTCTAGCGCAAACACACGGGTCGTTGGAATGTAAAAAATAATTGTGACCCTGCACCTCAAAACAAACAAAAAAGTCGCCAGACATGAATTTTTAGTTAAGACCATATTCTGACAGAGCAGACTTTAAGCTTTAAAATGATGTATAACTCAAATCAAATGGACTCTCCTAACCTATCTAAATATCGGAAAGAAAGCACAAACTCCGGAAAAGTGTGAACTGAGAAAAGAGGCTCTGAAGTACAGTGTCTATTCAAGCGCTTAATCTTTACCAAACCGTGCTGGCTGTGCGAGGAATGGGACAAAAAACAGGAAGTAAACCACCAGAGTAACAACAATTAAGGGATTATCAGATTAAACTGAAATTAAGCCTGCCTCATTAGCACATTCTGTCCATAATCAACGCCAACTTTCAAAGCAGTAGCATTATCCTTTCAAAAGTTATTAGAGTTGAAAGTGAAGAGTGTGGACAAGGTTTTTCAGAAATGAAAAAGGGATTCTAAAGACACACCTAATCACACTATTGTACCAAAAATGTTTGAGATAAACTGTTAAAAAAACACACTTTTCTGCCCGTTTTATGATACCAAATTTTAGTATAATGTAAAAGAAGACCCGCTCTTTCAGAAAATATGAAAAAGTCAAGTTCGGCTAGGTTGACCCATTTCCCTTATTTTCAGTCCTCACGCAAAATCAGTGTGTGCGACTTTATGTTCGTTTTGAGGTGTACGGTCACAATTGTTTTATGTTTCTCTTTGTGCTCAAATCTCTGGACAAAGTTTGTAGGGAAATTCACATATTCGTTTGTGAAAATATTCGGACCTAAATCAGTGGTGGATCTAGAGAGGGGCGCACCGGATGTCCCCCTTTTTTTTTTACCGTTAAAACAAAAGAAATAAAAAGAAAAAATGGGGGGGGGGGCCTGCGCCCCCCTCTAATTTTGTAAAAGCGGCCCCTTTACAGAATTCCTGGATTCGCCCCTGTAAATCACAGCGTGTTTCGTGCCTTTTCGTACTTCTCCCAAGAAAATGAAACCGCCATCGCGGAGCGGTATGCGGACATCCGACGCAAACTGGGTTTGGCGTACGGCTTTACACAATTCGTCTACTACGACTTGAGGAGCAACCTCACGTTCTCATCTTCCTCAGTAAACAACGGAGATGTTCTACAATGTCATGTCCTTGGCCTCGTGCAGACAGCCAGGCTACAGTTGTCAGGTGAGTCAATTGTGCACCACATACTGGTATTAGATGCCATCATCAATTTTCTCTTTTTTTTTCAGGTTGGTTTGGTTTTTGGTTGTGTGTTGTTGTTGTTGTTGTTTTTTTTTTTTTTTTTTTTTTTTGGGGGGGGGGGGTTGACCATACGAATTCATTATTTTGAGGATTTGATAAACATGAACTTTGGAAACAGGTAAAATACCTGATGTGGTCATTAAACTGATCACACGGATGACCATATTCGTTTTCAAATTGATAGTCAAGATGTTCCCAGTTCTTCACTCATTCATAATCAATATCAACCCTTCACGTGCAAAGGCAATTGACCTAACATGGCAAGCTTCTTTTTTTTATCAGCCTTCCGTAATCCTTCTTAAAGCTTGACCTAGTTGCAGATTAGCACTCGTGTGTAGCAATCAGCCTCAGTCTAAAAGTAAGATCATGGTGACACAATAGAGATAAAAAGAGTAAGTAACCTTCAACCTTTGGCGATTAATTTCAAGACATCTTTACCAAATGGAGAAGAAAGTACTCCGGCGTACATGCATGCTACAGTGAAAAATTGCAGCAAGGGTTAAAGGTAAACACTCGACGCTGTTGTCTGCGTGTCCGATGCAGACGTAAACACGCATAACAGACCGCACTCTTGCAATGTCAAATCACATTATAAATGGGTTTAAAAATAGATATTATTCGACCTTCCACTATATCAACTATTAAGAATATCCACTCATAATCGGTGGAGAATCTAATTCTACACACCTTGAAAGGCGTGAAAGACAGGAAATATTTATCAACGTACCATTTTCCATTTAATGCATTTTTCCTTAGAGTGTTATAATAAGCTTCTAAATTTCATTTTCCTTTTCTTCTTGAGAATATTTCGTTTGAAAGAAGAGTACTAATAAAAACCTCTTATATACTTTTCTGTAACTACATATTTTAGTTTTGAAGTTATGGAATTATTTCGATGATTTTCAAACGTAGATAAATATTGTTTTATAAGATACAAACGACGCCTTCATAACTGGCACGGAAGTTATCAAGTTAGAGAGAAAAAAAAGACAATAACCACACCACGGTAAAAGTGTTTTTTTTTTTTTTTATAATTACTTTTTTCGAATACATGTAGCGTGAGTCGTACTCTACAACACTTCTAGATTTTCACCCTCTACTCACGCTGGCTAAAATCTAACTACACTAATACTATTATCGCCTCTCTTCATTCCATATCTGGACTTCAAACAGGGTCTGGACGTGGTTCGTGTGATGGAGGTAATTGTAATATTTCTTGTGTAAAAGTTTTCTGGCATTACGTCACTCAGCTTCAATGACAGAATAGAATCCCCGACCGTTGTTGTTGCTGACACTGTTTCTTTATAAAGACTCCCAGGAATTCTGTAGTGGAGCGTTATGAATTATGAAAACAAATGAATATTATTAAATCCCTGATACTATCCTGAAGTCATAGAATCCCCTAACAACTCGATTCTTTAAAGAAGGAAATATATATTGTATTTCACTCAATTACATTATATTTTAGAGCATCAGTCAAAAAAGTTCTAAAATCGTGAATATTATTCATGTTTCTATACCCTCGCGGTTTTTTTTTTTTCTATCATAGTCAACTTTGTCTTGAATGCCTCACACTATATGACTAATGTCTCGTAATTTTCAGACAAACAACGTTCCGGCACTGTAGTTCTACATGTTTTTAATGGGGAATGCCATTCGTGGTTATTTTCGTGTACTACATGAAATCTGCGGTATTTTTCAGAAATGGATATATTTTTCTTTAAATTGCCCAACATCGAATATTATTGGGATTTCATTAGGATCTCTGCGTGTAGGTGACGACATTTTTTATGACCTAATATCTTGTAATAAGTTGATACCATGAGCAATCTGATAACAATTCTACTTGCTTTGAAGTTCATAATAACAATTTGGGGCCTGATTCTGTTGAATAAGATCTAACATTTCTGTTGCAAAAGCTAGAAAAATACTATGAACACGTGTTTTTTTGTGTTTTTTGTTTTGTTTTTGTTTTAGTATTATATGCCAAGCTTCGCTTGTTTAAAATAGAATTGTGAAAACTTGCTAAATTATCTTGCACAACGATCCACTTTTTCATCTCGTAGATGGCGCTCAGCCCCATGCCGGCATCTTGTCTATTGAGACTACGGAGATCAGAGGCGAGGATAATGTTGTGAGTCTTTTCAACGTGTGTCATGTAAACGTCACCGCCCAGCCGTCTCCTCCAATCCACACGTATATCATCTCTGCTGACAACGTCAACATTTCGTCATCAAGCTCCGCCTCCACCCTCTTTGCGCCACGCCCAAATAAATGCATCAATATCACGTGTTCAGGAACGAATGGACATGGCGCCACATCGGCGGGGCTGGAACATTGTCCAAAAGGTAAATTTCACATATTCGCCGTCACGCAATCTGTTATGAAAAAAAGTTATGAAAACAAATAAACAAATAAATAAATACTTAAAATTATGTTAACAATTGATAAATACCCACTTTGGTTGTTTTTGCAATATTTCGAAAATAGATTAGTGTATTGTTTTTCTCAAATTTCTCCTCTGTATTTTAAGTTTTGTCCAATGCAAGAATATTGGCTTATGCAATCTAACATGGTCTTTCATTACATACAATATCTGCTGTCATTCAGTCCCTTTACCGACGGAGATAATAAAACAATGCTAGCGCGATGAATGGAAAAAAAATCCTATCCGTGATTACGTAATATTATCAGTCGACGTAAACCTTTTGTATTGTCATTTTACTCACGTTAGATCGACCTGCACCAGGTATCATATCAATCGATTACCAAACCCTGGAGTGGGAGGTCGAGACAATTCTCAACATCACGTGTCACGTGAATCCAGCCGACCAGCCTTTCCCGCCAATCCACACATTTACGATCACAGCTGACGATCACGTGATATCGTCTGCCGCACCATCAGCGACCTTTGAACTCTCGTCTGCGACGTGTATCACTCTTTCCTGTATGGGTTCAAACGACTTTGGAGAAACTTTCAAAAGTGATAATTATTGTCCTCCAGATTCAGGTACGTCTTTATGTTTGTTTGTTTGCATTTTGGTTTGGTTTTTTGTTTTTTTATCGGATGTTTCGTTTATAACTGAAATGGGATAAACACATTTTGATCACTTTTGATCACTAAAATGCCGTTATTGATATGTTGTCAATTACTTCAAAGGCATTATTATATTTTTTTTTCTCCATTTCTCGCCACTGATTTGGCAGAGACTGGTTGACTTACAACTTTTGTTTACGTTTCTCTTTACTCTGTCATGTGAAAGATACTCTCTCCCGACCTCCCCCTGTTACTCTTCCGAGTTAATAAGAGAGATTTCTCATTGCGCAGATTAACAAAATTGAAGTCCTTCGTACCACTGCTTTTTTCTTACTACAAATTCTAACTGTTTGTTTGCCATGCATACTGCTGCATAAACTCCTCATAAGATCTGGATATCTTCACTCTTCTTGATCTGGTCTGAAGACTTTTGGGCTTGTGCATTCCAGTTTTGTTCTCCCCGGTTTTGGTTCTTGAATAAACTTGCCTATATGATTACACTTTAAATCATTTTACAAAATCATAAACATATTGGGGCAGGCAAACTGTACACCCAACACTGTCGGTCTTAATGGTTACACCCCTTTGTTCTGGAGGACTGATTTTGAGGAGTGAGAAAATGTCTTTAGGAGAAACACGTTGCTTTATGTGACCACCAGCCGACACCAGTGGTGGACATTAAATTGGCAAGTTTACGACTCCCTCTCGCACCCCGCATGACTCACAGTCTCTCTCTCTTATTCTCCGCTGCTGACATACACAGACCAGACAGAGGGTTGATTGCCCTCGGTCGGTCCTCCGCAATACAAACACATGGTATGATGCTTTTATAACACACATACACATACAACCACACATAATTATCATCGATTTGGTGGAAGAGTCTTACTGTAAAGGGGATTACCACATGAAAAATGTATCATAATTAACAATAATGTGGTAATAGATGACAATTTGAGGACCAAAACGATGAATTAAATGTAGGCCCTAAGTGAACATAGTATCATTGAATTCATGATAACATGTTGCAAAACAATTGATTTGTATAATAATTCATCGAATATACCTTGACGATCATTTAGGGAATGATGGATGTGTAAATCTCTCATTATAGTTATTGGTATTTTGAACATTGTTCTAAAAAAAAGTTAGCAGTAGTATACCTTCCATCTGAATATCAGCTCAAAAGTAATGTTCCAATTCCCTGTGTATTTCTGCGCTAAAAAAACAAACAAACAACAAACAAAACCCCTCGAATTCACAGTTGAATTCCAGGGCAAAACTAACGCTCGAATTCCCTTTGTTTTTCTGCCCTAAACTAATGCTCGAATTCACAGCGATTTTCTGCACTAAACTGACGCTCGAACTCCCTGTGTATTTCAGCGCTCAACTAACGCTCGAATTCACTTTGTATTTCTGCGCTAAACTAATGCTCGAATTCACAGCGATTTTCTGCACTGAACTAACGCTCGAATTCCCTGTGTATTTCTGCGCTCAACTAACGCTCGAATTCACAGCTGAATTTCAGCGCAAAACTAATTCTCGAATTCACTTTGTATTTCTGCGCTCAACTAACGCTCGAATTCACAGGGATTTACTGCACTGAACTAACGCTCGAAATCCCTGTGTATTTCTGCGCTCAACTAACGCTCGAATTCAGAGTTGAATTTCAGCGCAAAACTAACGCTCGAATTCACTTTGTATTTCTGCGCTCAACTAACGCTCGAATTCACAGGGACTTACTGCACTGAACTAACGCTCGAATTCCCTGTGTATTTCTGCCCTCAACTAACGCTCGAATTCAGAGTTGAATTTCAGCGCAAAACTAACGCTCGAATTCACTTTGTATTTCTGCGCTCAACTAACGCTCGAATACACAGGGATTTACTGCACTGAACTAACGCTCTAATTCCCCGTGTATTTCTGCGCTCAACTAACGCTCGAATTCACAGTTGAATTTCAGCGCAAAACTAACGCTCGAATTCCCTGTGAATTACTGATATCACAAATTCGATTTTGTGATATCAATTATTCAATTCGTGATATCACAAAATGGAATTTGTGATATCAGAAATTCGCATTTGTGATATCACAAATAAGAATTCTTGATATCACAAATTCAAATTAGTGATATCACAAATTTATTCGTGATATCACAAATTCGTATTTGTGATATCAAAAAATCATTTTGTGATATCACGAATTACCATTGGATTTTCACGTGAAACCTATTTTTGATATCAAGAATTCGAATTTTTGATATCACAAATTCATTTAGTGATATCTCAAATTGAATTTTAGATATCACAAATTCGAATTTCTGATATCACAAATTCAATTTGTGATATCAAGAATGGATTTCGTGATATCACAAATTCGATTTCTTGATATCACAAATTAAGTTCATGTGCTACACTTACGGGAATTTGTGATATCACAAATTGAATTCTTGATATCAAAGATTTGATTTTTTGATATCACAAAATGGAATTTGTGATATCAGAAATTAACTTTAAATGTAAAAAAGGCTTGCCATATGGGCGAAATATCTTGTCAAGACATGACAAGAAGCTACACACCCATCCCTCTATTTAATACCGCGACGTACACAATAATGATCTCACTGATTTCTGCTTTCCATACAGTGGGCCCCACGGCCGTATGGCAAGCCATATTACTTTTTAAAAAGATTTTCTGATATCACGAATTCCCTTTCGTGATATCAAAAATTCGAATTTCTGATATCACAAATTCAATTTTTGATATCACAAATACCCATTGGTTTATCACGTAAAACCAATTTTTGATATCACGAAATCGAATTAGTGATATCACAAATTCAATTCGTGATATCACGAATTCAATTCGAGATATCACGAAATCACATTCTTGATATCAAGAAATACATTTTGTGATATCACTTATTCCAATTTGTGATATCATTAATTTACATGGAATTTCAGCACATATCTTTCGCAAAGAAATAATTTGATTTCGAGCATTAGTTTTGCGCTGAAATTCAACCGTAAATTCTAGCGTTTGTTGAGGGCAGAAATACACAGGGAATTCGAGCTTTAGTTCAGTGCAGAAAACCAACGGGAATTTGAGCGTTAGTTGAGCGCAGAAATACACACGGAATTCGAGCATTAGTTTTGCGCTGAAATTCAGCTGTGAATTCGAGCGTTAATTGAGAGCAGAAATACACAAGGAATTCGAGCATTAGTTTTGCGCTGAAATTCAACTGTGAATTCGAGCGTTAGTTGAGCGCAGAAATACACAGGGAATTCGAACATTAGTTTTGCGCTGAAATTCAACTGTGAATTCGAGCGTTAGTTGAGCGCAGAAATACACAGGGAATTCGAGCATTAGTTTTGCGCTGAAATTCAGCTGTGAATTCGAGCGTTAGTTGAGAGCAGAAATACACAAGAAATTCGAGCATTAGTTTTGCGCTGAAATTCAACTGTGAATTCGAGCGTTAGTTGAGCGCAGAAATACACAGGGAATTCGAGCATTAGTTTTGCGCTGAAATTCAGCTGTGAATTCGAGCGTTAGTTGAGCGCAGAAATACATAGGGAATTCGAGCATTAGTTTTGCGCTGAAATTCAACTGTGAATTCGAGCGTTAGTTGAGCGCAGAAAAACGATCCACAGGGAATTCGAGCATTAGTTTTGCGCTGAAATCCAACTGTGAATTCGAGCGTTAGTTGAGCGCAGAAATACACAGGGAATTCGAGCATTAGTTTTGCGCTGAAATTCAACGATGAATTCGAGCGTTAGTTGAGCGCAGAAATACACTGTGAATTCGAGCATTAGTTTAGCGCAGATATTCCTATGGAATTTCAGGTGTTATCTTTTCATAGTATATAACGATAGTTACAAAAAAAAAAAAAAACTAAATGAAGAGTTTTGGCAACTCGTCTTCATTTAAAGTGATTAGGAATTGGTTTTAAAAGAATCGATGAAAATAAATCGTTTAGCAACATATCTAAAATGCCGTTATTGATATGTTGTCAATTACTTCAAAGGCATTATTATATTTTTTTTTCTCCATTTCTCGCCACTGATTTGGCAGAGACTGGTTGACTTACAACTTTTGTTTGCGTTTCTCTTTACTCTGTCATGTGAAAGATACTCTCTCCCGACCTCCCCCTGTTAGTCCTCCGAGTTAATAAGAGAGATTTCTCATTGCGCAGATTAACAAAATTGAAGTCCTTCTTACCACTGCTTTTTTCTTACTACAAATTCTAACTGTTTGTTTGCCATGGATACTGCTGCATAAACTCCTCATAAGATCTGGATATCTTCACTTTTCTTGATCTGGTCTGAAGACTTTTGGGCTTGTGCATTCCAGTTTTGTTCTCCCCGGTTTTGATTCTTGAATAAACTTGCCTATATGATTACACTTTAAATTATTTTACAAAATCATAAACATATTGGGGCAGGCAAACTGTACACCCAACACTATTGGTCTTAATGGATACACCCCTTTGTTCTGGAGGACTGGTTTTGAGGAGTGAGAAAATGTCTTTAGGAGAAACACGTTGCTTTATGTGACCACCAGCCGACACCAGTGGTGGACATTAAATTGGCAAGTTTACGACTCCCTCTCGCACCCCGCATGACTCACAGTCTCTCTCTCTCTCTTATTCTCCGCTGCTGACATACACAGACCAGAGGGTTGATTGCCCTCGGTCGGTCCTCCGCAATACAAACACATGGTATATGCTTTTATAACACACATACACATACAACCACACATAGTTATCATCGATTTGGTGGAAGAGTCTTACTGTAAAGGGGATTACCACATGAAAAATGTATCATAATCAACAATAATGTGGTAATAGATGACAATTTGAGGACCAAAACGATGAATTAAATGTAGGCCCTAAGTGAACATAGTATCATTGAATTCATGATAACATGTTGCAAAACAATTGATTTGTATCAATAGGGTTTCATCGAATATACCTTGACGATCATTTAGGGAATGATGGATGTGTAAATCTCTCATATATAGTTATTGGTATTTTGAACATTGTTCTAAAAAAAAGTTAGCAGTAGTAAATACCTTCCATCTGAATATCAGCTCAAAAGTAATGTTCCAATTCCCTGTGTATTTCTGCGCTAAAAAAAAAAAAACAAACAACAAAACAAAACCGCTCGAATTCACAGTTGAATTCCAGGGCAAAACTAACGCTCGAATTCCCTTTGTTCTGCGCTAAACTAATGCTCGAATTCACAGCGATTTTCTGCACTAAACTGACGCTCGAACTCCCTGTGTATTTCAGCGCTCAACTAACGTTCGAATTCACTTTGTATTTCTGCGCTAAACTAATGCTCGAATTCACAGCGATTTTCTGCACTGAACTAACGCTCGAAATCCCTGTGTATTTCTGCGCTCAACTAACGCTCGAATTCACAGTTGAATTTCAACGCAAAACTAACGCTCGAATTCACTTTGTATTTCTGCGCTCAACTAACGCTCGAATTCACAGGGATTTACTGCACTGAACTAACGCTCGAAATCCCTGTGTATTTCTGCGCTCAACTAACGCTCGAATTCACAGTTGAATTTCAACGCAAAACTAACGCTCGAATTCACTTTGTATTTCTGCGCTCAACTAACGCTCGAATTCACAGGGATTTACTGCACTGAACTAACGCTCGAAATCCCTGTGTTTTTCTGCGCTCAACTAACGCTCGAATTCACAGTTGAATTTCAGCGCAAAACTAACGCTCGAATTCACTTTGTATTTCTGCGCTCAACTAACGCTCGAATTCACAGGGATTTACTACACTGAACTAACGCTCGAAATCCCTGTGTATTTCTGCGCTCAACTAACGCTCGAATTCACAGTTGAATTTCAGCGCAAAACTAACGCTCGAATTCACTTTGTATTTCTGCGCTCAACTAACGCTCGAATTCACAGGGATTTACTGCACTGAACTAACGCTCGAATTCCCTGTGTATTTCTGCGCTCAACTAACGCTCGAATTCACAGTTGAATTTCAGCGCAAAACTAACGCTCAAATTCACTTTGTATTTCTGCGCTCAACTAACGCTCGAATTCACAGTTGAATTTCAGCGCAAAACTAACGCTCAAATTCCCTGTGAATTACTGATATCACAAATTCGATTTTGTGATATCAATAATTCAATTCGTGATATCACAAAATGGAATTTGTGATATCAGAAATTCGCATTTGTGATATCACAAATAAGAATTCTTGATATCACAAATTCAAATTAGTGATATCACAAATTTATTTCGTGATATCACAAATTCGAATTTGTGATATCAAAAAATCATTTTGTGATATCACGAATTACCAATGGTTTTTCACGTGAAACCTATTTTTGATATCAAGAATTCGAATTTCTGATATCACAAATTCATTTAGTGATATCTCAAATTGAATTTTAGATATCACAAATTCGAATTTCTGATATCACAAATTGAATTTGTGATATCAAGAATGGATTTTGTGATATCACAAATTCGATTTCTTGATATCACAAATTAAGTTCATGTGCTACACTTACGGGAATTTGTGATATCACAAATTTAATTCTTGATATCACAAATTTAATTCTTGATATCAAAAATTTTATTTTTTGATATCACAAAATGGAATTTGTGATATCAGAAATTAACTTTAAATGTAAAAAAGGCTTGCCATACGGCCGGTCCTCGTCTTGGCGCATTGCAGCGGTCGTCGACCACGTACTCGCTCCTCATCGTTATTTTCGTTCTCTCAGTCGCCACCTGTGCCGTCGTCTTCATGAAGAGAAGGGAGACAGCCGCGTATTGACTGGAGATTAAAGGTATTCGCTAAGACCTTATCTTTATCGAATTATTCAAAGCGTTATTCAGTAGATGATAAACACAATCCAATCGATCATTTATGTGCTTGTGTTGGCGAAGACTTATATGTGTTTGGTTTTCTGGACAAAGCATCATCCCACAGCCCAGTCGCTGTATCTTCTCCGCACGGCGTCTGGTCGGGCTACCCACGACCGTGGTCATGCTACGTTTATACGATGTTCCCTATTGGCGGCCGCTGCAGCAATAATGTTCCAAACCACCATTGCTAAAAAGCGAATGGACGTGGTGTATCAGGCTCGTTATGAAATAGTCCAAAATGAAGAATGAAACAACCATGCTACGTGGCATAAATTTAAGGAACTTCTTGTCAAAATCAAAGATTTCCGTTTTCATGGACAATTTAAGTTATCGTCAAAATACGAGTAGAAAAATACAATGTTCCTTTCAAGGTACAGTCATATATGTTTATAACGGACAGCCAAGGGAGACTGAAAGAGTGGCCGTTATACACAGGTGGCCTTTGTTACTGTAGACAGGTGGCCGCTAAGACAGATTTGACCGGATCTACAATGACATTTCATATTCAGAAGACTGTTAGAAAGTGAAAAGAAAGAAAGAAAAATAATATTCCTTGCTGCACCCAATCTATACAGCCGAGAATGTGCAGTCATATGTTATTATTTGTGATACTCAATGTGATTATTACCAGAATGGATTTATAACAGGATTGTGTTTCTGCAACATTCTTCTCTTTTCATCTCTTGGTTGGTGATTTCACATGTTCTGATGATTCTTAATGTTGTTATTCCACTGCAGGTGTGCCACAACTGAGGACATCATTAATGTATAAACAGACGTACTTGAGTTCACTGACCTGGATAAGCTCAAGTATTGAGCTTTTACTTTTATACAGCTGCACTCTGACTTGTCACTATCGCGGGAAATGAGTACTGTAATCACCGTTAGAGGGCGCTTGACAAAAATTTATCCTCGTTGCATTGTTTTTGTACTTTCTGGAATGTAGGCCTATGCTTTGGCTGAGCTATACGTGGCAATTGAGTCCAAATTCAATATAACAATGAGTTCAATTAAATAACAGCGTGTAGGAATGATAACATTGGACTATTTACCATTGCTATAACATTTTTAGTTAGCCATCTAGCAATGTTATTGTGCTTCTTATGTGATAATCTTCACGTAAGCGTAATATCGACTGCGAAAGTATACTCATAACATAGCAGTGTTATCTTTCTAGGCATTTATATGACCCGAATGACAAAATGTTTGGAAAAAAAGTAATATCTGTACACGCTACCATTAGCCTTTAAAGATGTTAACAGGAATTGAATTATTCCATAAATGTAGATGAAGTATTGTATGGTATACCTTGTCGAGTATAATGTTCCACCAACAATGTCAGGAAGTGTCCAAATCCAGCTACAGACTTTAACCCTTTCTCTGTCAGGTACTTTGTAAAGTGTGTACAATGCTATGGGGTTTTCTGTGTCAATCAGCCCTCAAAGTACACATAAGGGTTAAGAGTGGTTAAATTGATTGATCCTTTCAACTCGGCCTCGAATGTTTTCCATTCCATATCGACACAGATCAGCCCTCTTATTCTTTTCTCTTATCTGTTTATATTCAAGTATACTAGTGAATATTCTTTAAAACGTGTTGGTTATTTTTAATATTCATTGTCATTATCAACATTGTTGATTAATAAAGACTGTACTAGCTGTATAAAGACTGATGATTTTGATGCGTGGTAATTTTGTATATGACGTCATCTTAGTTGGCAAGGTCTATGAACGTTCTCAAATTTTGAAGTGTACTAAAGTCATTTTTTTTTAGTTCTCTTGTCAGACCTGAATATATTCGAAGTCAGGCTTGCTTAGAAAATGATAATAGTATAGGCTAAACTGGTTTGACTGCAGAGGGTGGCTACTGATAGGCCACAATCGTGTGTTTTCATGTTAGAGTGCAGTGAGACGTTTTGTCTCTGATATCATGAAACTTAACTTCACAAATAGCACCGATTTAATCTCCGGAAAAAAAAAAATAATATTAATTCAAGACACAAAGAACTTGATAGGAGTGATATGAAACAGAGAGAAAGAGAGAGAAAAAAAAAGGGGGTGGGAAGAGAGCTGCTGAAGACTTTTTTTTTTTTTATTTGAGTCTATACTTTTGTACACTTTTTATCTGCCTGAGCTCTGAATCTATGACTCTGCAAGATCATTACCCTTATTATTATCATCGCACTTAGAACTTGAAAAAAAAAAAAATGAAATGATGAATTAACATCTTAAATGTTGTCACTCGTCTAACTCATTGTAAGATATTGAATTTAACACTTAAGATGTTACATGTAGCACTTCAATTATTGAACTACCATAATGTATTATTGTAAATAAAACGTTTTGACTGTAAAATTTGACATTTACAAAAAAGCTTTTTAGAATTGACAAATCAGAGCAGAGTATATCTGCTCTGATTTGTCATCTGGGTCACTATGACAATGATAATACCACTTCTGTGTTATATACTGTTGTTGTTTTTTATCTTGCATTTGTGTATTATGTTGATATTGTATGAGCCATGCAGTTATCAAAGATGCATAATACTGGAACAAATTAAACAGCTAAACATTTCACACAATTACAACTTTAGACTCAAGCTAAATTGTTAAAATGTTTACATACTGGAGAGGTTTGGAGGGGAAAATTGCATTATTCCACAGAATAATGTATGTATTCCTTGACATTGTAAACATTTTCACGAAGAAGGTGAAAAATATGATAACTACATTGTAAGTTTATAGACTGACATTTTCCTTTTGTCTTATAATTCACACTGAATGCTTCTGGCGAAACGTATCCACTACATAACCCTTTTGACTCTTTTCGTAGAACGTTTTTGATTGGGTAATAGCAGCAATCACCAACAGCCAATAACGCTCTTGGGGAAACTGTGTCTTGTTTCAAGCTATGCAACTTATGTTTTACCTGTACTCATCACGTGTTATGTCTCCGGATTCTCTGTTCCTTATTTTAATAAATGTGGATTTAGTTCCATTTTCTACTAATTCTCATGTAAAAGTTGGACGGAAAAGTGGAATAAATAAGAAGACGTGTACAATAATCTTCCGCAGAAGTTAAAAAAAAAAGTGATTAAACTGACCTCATCGTCGCAAAAGTAAAACTTTTCATTATTTTGTCATATAAACTACATTTTACAAGCATTCACACGTCCGCACATAAATAAAACACACGCACACACGCGCGCGGATAAACCTTTAGAATTTCATGAAGGAATCAATTTACCTATTACTGAAGATCAATACCATTAATGAATTGTCTTATTCCAGAGCAAAAGAGTAGAATAATTAAGGAAGGTGGCTTCGGTCTGGTCACAGCCGGATAACAATACAATGATGCCTTTCAGAAACCGTGGTCAACACTGAATACTTTGTTAGATGTTTTTTTTATACTATAAATTTGAAGACATCAATATCTTAATATTTCGTGGATATCTTTTCCACCACTTTTTTTTTTTCGTCTGCTTGAAGAATGACCATCTGCACAAAAAAAGGAAAATAATATCAATGTACTGGGAAATGCTGTGAAAATTGATAAAGCAGAATTTCAGAAAAATATTGAAAGGAACTTTATTCATTGTGTGTGTGTGTGTGTGTGTGTTTTTCATTTTAAGATTTCCACATGACTTATCGTTTGTTTGTTTTTTAATTTATCGAAAGCGAGAAACATTGAAAGATCCTAACACTCCTATTGTCAAACAGTCTTCGCCAAATATGTGGTGATTTGAAAACGTTTTGTCTCCGACCTGTCTGCCGAACCTTCGTGAGATTATGTGACTACAGAATGTGACATTAAAGAACGCCATCTACGGTCTCTCTCTCTCTCTCTCTCTCTCTCTCTCTCTCTCTCTCTCTCCTTTGACAGCATGTTTGACGTAGCCATCAACTCTCCACCTTATAGTACGCAAATTATCCTTGTCGTGTTGAACTTAATGTTTGTACAAGGCCAGGCCCGTAGGACTGTGTGTGTGACTTTGAAAGGATTGTGTGTCTTAAGCGCAGCAAATTAAGCCATAGTCGTAATAGCATGTGGTCTACAAGAGATTTTCATCTCTCCCTCTCCCTCTCTCTCTCCATGTGTGTATTATATATGTGACCGTGCACCTCAAAATGAACATAAAGTCGCACACACTGGTTTTGCGTGAGGACTGAAAATAAGTGAAATGGGTCAAACTAGCCGTACTTGACTTTTTCATATTTTCTGAAAGAGCGGGTCTTCTTTTACATTATGCTAAAATTTGGTATCATAAAACGGGCAGGAAAGTGTTTTTTTTTTAGCAGTTTATCCCGAATATTTTTGGTAGAACAGTGTGATTATGTGTGTCTTTAGAATCCCTTCTTCATTTCTGAAAAACCTTGTCCACACTCTTCACTTTCAACTCTAATAACTTTTGAAAGAATAGTGCTACTGGTTTGAAAGTTGGCATTAATTATGGACAGAAAGTGTTAATAAGGCATGTTTAATTTCAGTTTAATCCAATAATTCCTTCATTGTTGTTACTCTGGTTGTTTACTTCCTGTTTTTGTCCCATTCATCGCAAAGCCAGCACGGTTTGGTAAAGATTAAGCGCTTGAATAGACACTGTACTTCAGAGCCTCTTTTCTCAGTTCACACTTTTCCTGAGTTTGTGCTTTCTTTCCAATATTTAGATAGGTTAGGAGAGTCTATTTGATTTGAGTTATACATCATTTTAAGCTTAAAGTCTTTTCTTTCAGAATATGGTCTTAACTAAAAATTCATGTCTGGCGACTTTTTGTTTGTTTTGAGGTGCAGAGTCACACATACATTGTATATATATATATATATATATATATATATATATAGATATAGATATGTATATATATATATATATATATATATATATATATATATATATATATACATATATACACGGATATATTCATTACATGAGTCTCCAGAAAAAAACGTCTTATGTAACAAAAATTTTAGAAACTATTTTCCACTACCCCAACACCATAATCCTCTCTTGTATTATCATACTTCAATTGTGATTTCCATACGCACGACTCAAGGCAGACCTGTCTCTTGTGCTTTTATATTATGGTATGATTGATGAATATATAAGGGTAGTTTTACAAGAGGTTTGCCAACAGTATCAGCATGAGTGATCGAAACTGTTCGAAAGACAAACAGGAACTCGACTCACGATGCCACAGCCAAAGTTGTTTTGATTTGACATTTGACTTTAACCCGTTGAGGACGAGTCCCGAGTATACTCGGGCAGGTGTCTATGGGAAATGCGTGTTGTAGCAAAATCAAACCGTCCTCAACGGGTTAATTTCCGGATATGTGATATATGACAACAGCGTCTTCTGAGAAGATGATACTGCATATACGTATTGGTCTGTACATTAATGGACACAATTTAAATCCTCGTTCAATAATTGATTTTAAGTCAAGATTATACTCAATACTTTTTTTGCCAAACCTGTTATAAAAAGGTACGGACCTGATATATACACAGACAAGATCATGTAAAGGCTTTCCTCCACTGGTACACTGGTGAGGGCATGGACGAGATGGAGTTCACAGAGGCTGAGAGCAACATGAATGACTTGGTGTCTGAGTACCAGCAGTACCAGGATGCCACTGCTGAGGAGGAGGGAGAGTTTGATGAAGAGGAGGAAGGCGATGAGGAGGCTGCTTAATTTATGAGACACGAACTCTTGATGCCTTCTACGTCATTGGACAGTAACAAAGCCCCATTTCTAGACAGCAGACTGCTGCTACACACTCACCTCTATTTATTAGACAACTGGAATGCCTAATGAAAATCTCCAAGGCCAAATTCTGTTTATTTTGACAAACTTGATAAAATCTTATTCCACTGGATAAGCAGTTATTTGTTACATGCCACATCTGGCCACCCAATTTGTTCAAGTATTGAACTTCAGCTTTCCACCAAAAAATCATGAGATTTCAACTTGGCCTTCCATTGAAGGATAGGTCCACCACTTCTACTTTCAACGATACTTTTCAAGCAGGCCAGCCAAAGAGTTTTTATTTAGAAGCGATTATGCCACATATTTGAATAATGTGATTTATTACATTTTTGGTTCAAAACAAATGTTTGGCAAGTTATTAACTTGTTCAGATCTCACCTGGAATTTGGTTTAAAATTTCATAAAATTACAGTGAAATAGAATATATTTTACAGCAATCTTAAAAAAAAAAAAAAAAGATCATGTAAATATTATACACAACACAGTGCATTCTAAGAGTGTAAACTTCCATTTCGCATAATTCGTTAAGTCGATCTAACATTAACATTTTGAGAACAAAAAAAAAGAGAGAATATTCTAAGGTTCATAAACGTTAGCACAATGGCAACAACTTCCTAAAAGTCTTAAAATGAATCGATGTCCCCTATTCAAATCAACGTTAATGATTCACTTTTATTGTTTTTAATGCATACATGTGATTCTTTCCAATTTGGTGAGATCTTAAAATTTGAAGGCTATGAATACATATGTCTTTCATATGATGACAATATTATCCATCATTAATAGATATATCATAATAATATATTATTAAAAGATCAACTATTGCTGAATCATACATAAAGGCACACACAAAACCATATATATATACATATACCCACATGCATTAATATCAAATGACAAGAATTACCTCAAATTTGTTTTTAACGATACATCATATATCAAAAGAATAACAATACACTTTGAATAGTGATGACTGGGGTAAATCTATGTCTTGTATCACTGAAGGCTGATGCGATATTCTTGCAACGTTTGTCATCCTTGAATTAAATAGATACGTTGAAGAGGGAAAGAATGCCAATTTGATCTATCTTTCAAAACAAAATAAAACAGAGTCAGAGGTTAAAGGTGTAAGATCATTCGTAGATGGTGGAACAATGAAGAGGTTAATAACTATATCTGAAGATCCTGGTCCACTGTGGACTGGTGTGAATACATTGTCATCTTTAACTTTTACATACTCGACATCACTCAAAACTATAACTCAGCGAGGAATTTTACAGAACGAGAAAACACAAAATAAAATGTTAGGTGTTAAAATTCTATTTTTGTTTTCCAAAACTCAAACTCAAACAGAGATTATCGCAAGTTTACCTTTCTTCTTACATGTATAAGCAATTACAATCTCTGACAATCACCATGGTAACAGTCAGTGACCAGAGCATCTCAGCCAATCAAACCCAAGGATTTTGCTGAAATTTTCAGAGACTGACAACTTGTCAGCGCTGACTAAATTGATAAAACACCCCCAGTCGTTTGGTGACGTAAGAGCGATGAACATCTGTGTCAATGCGCAAGAAGTAAATAGGGCCTAAGATAAAAATACATAAACAACATCGAGCGAGCAAGAATTGGGTGAAATAAAAAAAATAAATGTGCAACCAACTCGTTCACTCAATCACATATTATCTGAGATTGAAAAGAAAATGCTTCACATCCAAAATTAATGGCGGTTACAAACTGCGCGGAATAATCGCGAACCGCTACGTTTCCAAAATATCGGGGTGACGAACATCTCAAGTGATTGGGACACGTAATTCTTTATATTGAGATTACAGTACGAGGAAGTTTCATGTCATTTCGGACATCGACCGTTTTGCTATATACATCAGTTTGTCGAGAAGCTGGCTACAACGTCTCAATTCTGGCATTCATCGGAATTCTTCGGGGTCTCTCCTTTCTTATCATGTAATATTGCTCTATGCCATTTTTGCTCTTTAACGTCTAAAAGCACAGGATTTCAGGTTATCAGTTGTAGACGGAAGTGACCACACCCCTGTGTGTAGGTCAGTGCTTACATCGTGAACATTGTATTTCATGCATAAATGTTCACATATATAACATGAGAATGATACATGTACAAATATAAACACTTTGTGACGAAACTAAGACATAATTTACGAAGAGGGGACTTTTCAGTCAATGCAAGTGTGTGAATGGAACAATGCTTCGATTACCTTTGGCTGTTAGGAATTATCAATCATCATTTCTTTATTCTTCTCGTCAGATTTCTACAACAGAGCTGAGAGTGACGATGGTGGTTGATGGTCGACTTTTGCTACTCGTTAGCATCCTTCCAATCGTCATACAACATATTGGTAAGCATTATGGTCTGATTGAAACATAGCGAAGTCATCGATATTACCTGTTGAAAAGAAAAGGATTTCGTGTATCGCTTAAGCTTGTAGCATTTTTTTTACACGTTTTCACTCGCAATGTTCTTTCTACTTTGTCGGACACGCTTTGATATTGCAAACTCTCATCAATGACAGGTAGAAAAAAATACGCTTTAGAATAGCTGTACTGCTGTGTACATTCATGTGAACGTCATTGTTTTTTCTTAGTTCAAATTTGAATTTATCACGGGGAGTCAACCGTGAAAGTAACTGTTATACATTACTCGAATGGACTATTTTATTCTTGTGAAGTATCATTTAGTCATAGTAACTTTAACACAAAACAGACCATACACAGTCGTTTTAAATGACATTGATAATGAATGCTTGACGTTTTACATCAACTATCTAACACGTGTTGACTTTTGTACTGTGTAAAAACTAGTCTCACTGTCTTTTGACTTTCTTTCCCTCTTTTTCCCTCTCTTATGACTTTGTTGTATAATCAGATGGCATCCAAATGACACTCAATGTATCCAACCCTCTCCCGGCTAACCAAGAGGTAAAGGCTGTGTGTTCGGCAGAAGAAGTGTATGGTTCCTACGAGCTGGCTTGGTATTTGAACGGCGTCCAAATAACGGATGGCGTTACCACCACCCCCACGGTGAATCGAGTTGGCGAGCTATTATAGGGAGTTTGGAAAGTGTAATCCTCTGCTCAGTCTAAATCCTTTCTTTTACCAAACGATAGTTTTCATTTCCAGATGCAAAAAAATACAGCATTAGTTTGGCAATTTGGGAGGAGATTAGGAAGAAATAAGAACATTTTGGTGACCATTTTCTAGTCATTTTCTGCCCATCCGGCCCGCTCTGTGTTCATGGAACAGCGCCAAAATCTACTTCGTTGTCCTTCGACATCGTGACGTCAGATGACGTAGATGACTTTCGAGAATCTGAGGGGAAAGTATTGCTGTTATACGGAGAGTACGAAGTGTACTCTAATGTGTAAAAGAATGATGCAAAGAGACGAATACACGGATACAGACAAACACACACACACACTCACACACACACACATAGGCCCTATATATTGGTACAAAATACATTAATGTCTGCCTTACCGGGATGCGTTTTTTTTAAAGACGGCACAGATTGGGGCATGGCGCGTGTTAAACCTATGGGAAAAACGTTGGGTTAGGGTTTATGGTTATGGTTATGGTTAGGGTTAGGGTTAGGGTTGTGGTCAGGGTTAGGGTTAGGGTTAGGGTTAGGGTTTGATGGTTAGGGTTAGGATTAGGATTAGGGTTAGGTTTAGGGATAGGGTCCCCAATCTGTGCCGTCTAAAAAAAACACGCTACCGGGATAAGTCGCAGTGATTGAAACTGAGACAGTTGCCCCTTTCAAAAAATCAGACTTCATCAGCCTTTCGTGGAATCGGGTATTATATTCATGTATAATGCTCACACACGCACACACACACACACACTGACATAGGTGTACATCTCAGGAGAACTTGTTGCATATTTTAATGGATATGACATGTTCATTACCTATTCGAAAGGATTACAGTAAGGCAGGTGTTTTGCCTCACTTATGATAACGCAAGTTCGCGGCATACCTTCCATTCCTTTTGCAAATAATTCGAAACAACTATGTATGCATCATTAGATATATCATGTTTTATCACAATATCTATGTTACTTTGTTTAATAATCGAACGTTAAATTCATATAAAATATATATCTTATACATATACATGATTTATATCGACTAATATCACATATCGATAAATTTAAAGTAACATAAAACTGTCATGACAGTTCCACATTTTTAGGTCTGAAATGAAACTGTCAACTAGACTGAAAAAAGGAGAATGCATCCTTTACAAAACAGGTAAAGCTGCTCAAAAATGCACACAACGGAGTTATTTCAACTGAATGTTCTGCCCAAAGATTTGCAATAAACAAATTTACGAGACTGGGTTTGAGATCTCAATCATGATGAAAAAGATACGTGATGAATCACAGTCTGTGAGTCATATGATTTGGAAAGAAACATAGTTCACTGGATTCCTTCCAGATAAAATATGATGACGTCATTCCACTTTCGTCTCGGGACGGAAGTCAATCTTTCACCTAGTGCGGTGATTCGTACATTTTTATCCAAATAGTGTCATGAAATGTAAATTTTTATTGATTTCTAATCAGATAGGATGAAAGTACAACGTCTAAAGAAGTCGATAGCCATATGCTCGGAATTTTATCCACCTCAAAAGTTCAGTAAAGCAGAGAAAAGCAAGACACTAACCGTCGATATTTCTGAGATGCTAGTGGGAAGATTATTTGTCATACTCAACGGACTCGCTAAGGATTTATAGACTGATTGTCAAAAATTTAAAATCATGTTTACACGAAAATATCACAAATTCAATAAACCATTTTCATTTTCGGATGATACAACTGATACTCTAATCAGAAATGAATAAACGCTTTCTAAGCTAAATTCATTTTGTATGCCATAGCGTAGGCATCGTTTTCGTCCCTTACTTTGCTGTTACAATACGGCTGGTATTGTACATGCCAAAATGGCGTACAGAACACACGTTCCTATGCCATATCGCCGTTCACTCCTCACAGCTTATAAATGTCATCTATCATCGCCATGATCTAAATCCATCATAACGTCACTTTTTCCTCGTACCTGTATCCATCTATATTAAAACCAGATAACTTTAATACCCTCCAGGACAGTGATAGTGCCGACAGAACACATCAAAAGAATTCCACAGTGAATTTCTGACGATTCACACAAACGTGAACGGATGTGAACTTTGACGAATATACAATCTCATTTGCGAACACGTCATACTTTCTGCTATATAAGGAACCGTTTACAACCAAGGCTTAGTGATATGAAGTGTATATTCACTTCTCTTCAATCTATGACAGGGATCATTCACTCACCTTGAATTGCTAAGACTCCAAAAGGAAAAATGCTGTCAACAGTAACGCCACATATCCCAAGATGGCAAAAGGAAGAATAAATCCCAATAACAGCGGTTTACCTAACTGGGTTAAATAGGTAAACTGACATAAATCTAATTGAAAGGTTTTCATCTTCATAAATCAATACACGTTCTTTCTAAGCTTAAAATGTACTGAATAGGTAATAATCTTTGTCTAAGTATGCTTTACAGAAGTTCTGGAAACGATTAAACGACTACTGAGTGGGATTTATTTCTTCCCCCGCTTAATGCAGCAAGTATATACCTCTCTGTGGACAGCGAAAACTAACGCCCTTTAATCTTATTTCAGCCGAGATTTTCCGTTTTCTAAACAAGCTCACTGACCGACCAGATGTCTATCTGAGAGAGAACATGTCTTAGGTGTTGAGGAGAGACAACTAGTTGATTTGAATTATTCAACGTGTTGGAATTTTCACAAAGCTAACCGAACCTAACGTGTCATAAGAGTTCAAGCTTTTTATGGTTTTGACAGTGACATCTGTAACCCTTCACCTCATCCTGAGCAGCAAACCATTTCTTAATAAAAAAAGGAATCACTTACTTGTACTGTCTGATATCATCATGATGATTTAATAGATCAAGACGTAATATGCCGAGTATTTGCTTCAACTTGTGCCGAGATGCCTCGGAAAAGACGTAATCGGTACGTCTAGCTCGACTTTTCGAGGTACAATCTAGCATAGGACGGAAATACGATGTAGAATGTGACTTAACGGACAGCCTAAACCGTAGCCTATATATAGGTTGGTCCTTCAAAAATCGAATGGTTCCCGTAATCGAGAGTTCTTATTATAACTAGAAAAGGATTCTTTTTAATAATTCATATCAATACATGCAAGTTAAATATGTCCATGGAAGGATGTACTTTTGGATGTTTTCCCCGTGATATGCAGGGTGTAGTTTCTGCCCCGTTAGCCAATGCGTTACTATATACCACAGTGTCAGGCGTTGAAATCTGAAGTTATTATGTTCATAAATCTCCAATATAGTAATGTAACTTGACAGAATTGTTTGACAATATCTTCCTGTCTTGATGGAACGTCTTTGTAATATAGGCTACTGATGTAAGAATGCGATCGTTTTTACCGAGATAGCAAAGGAAAAGGATTTAATGGTTCATAAAATTAATGAAATAGAATAAAGTACTCAATGGCATTGATGAGGACGGAAATAAGTAAATGGGAGAGCAGTTCCTCGTGAAGTGTAATGCGTAGAAACATTACATATCGTATTTGTTGAAAGCGCATTTGTTCATTTACCTGAATTGTATCATCCCAAAAACTGCTAAACTTCTGCATCTTATCGCTGGTATTCAAACGCCAAGATGATTCAGCACCGAAATATGATTCATTTTTCAGTAGAGACGAGAGCAGACTTTGCCTGTTATACAGCGGTAATCCTAATACGATACTGCTGTCGGCACGCACTGCACGAAAGTCTGTGACGGTAAAACCGGTAAGTAAACAAGCCCTCCGCTGGATTTCGTCCAAAATAACCTCAATCCATAAAAAATAATCTCATCCAGTGATCGAATCCTGCTCGAATATATGTACGCACATGATTTCTTTTGTCATGGCTACTTCTACTACAATGATCGATTCAGTGCTTAATTACGTCGATGTAGGGCAACTTGTCAATTAGTTGCAATAAAAACAACTCGACGGAAGAATTTCATCACTTTGAATACATCTATTTTTTCCTCTTTTTTTTTTAAAGGCTGTTCCTTGAAAATACAATATAAAACACAAGTGATGTACAACAAAATGATACCACTTCATCAATGTTGTTCGGTCTCCTGATTTGATCAGTGCAGTTAACGACATAATAAAAAGTAATTTTGGAAATCTCCGATCGACGTATCAAAATACATAGAATTTTTCATATATGATTTTTCATATTTTCTTTTTAATTAGACACGAATTTTCTAGACGTATCATACCAGAAGTATAGAACTTGTTGGTATCTACGTTTATTTACATTCCTGCTATCCTAGATTTTCAAAAGTTAACGGAAGCTCGTGTAGGAAAGTTTTGAGCTGGTTGATTGCTTTTTCTTCGTGCTGTCGGGAATGGTATGAAAATCTTCGACAGTGTATACACTCATGCTTTACGTTCTCGCTGATGAAAATACTTTATTATGACGTTGGTTTTTGTTTATTTTATCTCATTTCAGTGAGACTGGTCGGAGGAGCCCACGAGAAAGAAGGTCGAGTCGAGATAGAGTGCGATGGGATTTGGGGTACAGTATGCCACGACAGTGGCTGGAGTATAGAAGAAGCTCATGTAGTTTGCAAACAGCTCGGCTACCCGAGGGCTTCGCAACACTTCGGAAACGCTCACTTCGGACAGGGCTCGGGACCAGTGTGGCTCGACTACGGAGTTTACTGTCCCACGGGAAATGAGAATTTTCTACTGGAGTGCTACAGAAATCCCTGGGGTTGTCGGCCCCAGGGTTGGAATGGGTGTCCTCATAGCCGGGATGCTGGTGTACGATGCGAAGGAGAGAGTAAGTGAATGAGAAATATTTTCAACTATTTCAATGTGCTAAAATAACTCAGTAAGATTTCGGAAAGCTTGGCCGTTTGTCCATTCTAACAGAGCAGTGGTATCTATCAGTAAAATCTTCATTGACTATTACAGAGAAGAGTATGTCCAGAAATCCATTTCTTCTCAAAATCAGGATTATTACTCAAGGGATGACAGCACTTTAATGATAGAAAGGTACAATCCCATAGTCTCATTCCAAGGTGTATTTTAATGCAGTTTCAAGCATTTTTAAGGACACATTAATTTTACTACTAGGCATTCACACATTTTGCTGCAGACTCTCCTTCCTTGTGACTCGTCCTTTCTAGCGGAAACACACGGGTTGTTGGAATGTAAAAAATAATTGTGACCCTGCACCTCAAAACAAACAAAAAAGTCGCCAGACATGAATTTTTAGTTAAGACCATATTCTGACAGAGCAGACTTTAAGCTTTAAAATGATGTATAACTCAAATCAAATGGACTCTCCTAACCTATCTAAATATCGGAAAGAAAGCACAAACTCCGGAAAAGTGTGAACTGAGAAAAGAGGCTCTGAAGTACAGTGTCTATTCAAGCGCTTAATCTTTACCAAACCGTGCTGGCTGTGCGATGAATGGGACAAAAAACAGGAAGTAAACCACCAGAGTAACAACAATTAAGGGATTATCAGATTAAACTGAAATTAAGCCTGCCTCATTAGCACATTCTGTCCATAATCAACGCCAACTTTCAAAGCAGTAGCATTATCCTTTCAAAAGTTATTAGAGTTGAAAGTGAAGAGTGTGGACAAGGTTTTTCAGAAATGAAAAAGGGATTCTAAAGACACACCTAATCACACTATTGTACCAAAAATGTTTGAGATAAACTGTTAAAAAAACACACTTTTCTGCCCATTTTATGATACCAAATTTTAGTATAATGTAAAAGAAGACCCGCTCTTTCAGAAAATATGAAAAAGTCAAGTTCGGCTAGGTTGACCCATTTCACTTATTTTCAGTCCTCACGCAAAATCAGTGTGTGCGACTTTATGTTCGTTTTGAGGTGTACGGTCACAATTGTTTTATGTTTCTCTTTGTGCTCAAATCTCTGGACAAAGTTTGTTGGGAAATTCACATATTCGTTTGTGAAAATATTCGGACCTAAATCAGTGGTGGATCTAGAGAGGGGCGCACCGGATGTCCCCCTTTTTTTTTACCGTTAAAACAAAAGAAATAAAAAGAAAAAATGGGGGGGGGGGGGGCTGCGCCCCCCTCTAATTTTGTAAAGGCGCCCCCTTTACAGAATTCCTAGATTCGCCCCTGTAAATCACAGCGTGTTTCGTGCCTTTTCGTACTTCTCCCAAGAAAATGAAACCGCCATCGCGGAGCGGTATACGGACATCCGACGCAAACTAGGTTTGGCGTACGGCTTTACACAATTCGTCTACTACGACTTGAGGAGCAACCTCACGTTCTCATCTTCCTCAGTAAACAACGGAGATGTTCTACAATGTCACGTGCTTGGCCTCGTACGGTCAGCCACTCTACAGTTGTCAGGTGAGTCAATTGTGCACCACATACTGGTATTAGACGCCATCATCAATTTTCTCTTTTTTCTGGTTGGTTTGGTTTTTGGTTGTGTGTTGTTGTTGTTGTTGTTTTTTTTTTTTTTGGGGGGGGGGTTGACCATACGAATTCATTATTTTGAGGATTTGATAAACGTGAACTTTGGACACAGGTAAAATATCTGATGTGGTCATTAAACTGATCACACGGATGACCATATTCGTTTTCAAATTGATACTCAAGATGTTCCCAGTTCTTCACTCATTCATAATCAATATCAACCCTTCACGTGCAAAGGCAATTGGCCTAACATGGCAAGCTTTTTTTTTATCAGTCTTCCGTAATCCTTCTTAAAGCTTGACCTAGTTGCAGATTAGCACTCGTGTGTAGCAATCAGCCTCAGTCTAAAAGTAAGATCATGGTGACACAATAGAGATAAAAAGAGTAAGTAACCTTCAACCTTTGGCGATTAATTTCAAGACATCTTTACCAAACGGAGAAGAAAGCACTCCGGCGTACATGGGTGCAGTGAAAATTGCAGCAAGGGTTAAAAGTGAACACTCTACGCTGTTGTGTGCGTATTCGATGTGCACGTAAACACGCATAACAGAGACGCACACTTGCAATGTTAAATCACATTATAAATGGATTTAAAAATAGATATTGTGTGACCTTCTATTATATCAACTATCAAGAATATCCACTCTAAATCGGTGGAGAGTCTACACACCTTGAAAGGCGTGAAAGACAAAAATCATTTATCAACGTACCATTTTCATTTTTGATACATTTTTCTTCACTAACGATAAACTCGTGAAAATTCAAAATCGCCGTTACATTAAAAATGTTACAAAAAGCTTTTTTATTTCATGTTGCCTGTTCTTCCTGAGAATATTTCGTTTGAAAGAAAGGTACTATTTAAATAAAAACCTCGTATATACTTTTCTGTAACTACATATTTTAATTTTGAAGTTATGGAACTATTTCGATGGTTTTCAAACTCAGATAAATATTGTTTTATAAGATACAAACGACTCGCTCATAGCGGGGCTGGCACGAAAGTTATCAAGTGAGAGAGAAGAAAAAAAAAGACAATAACCACATCACGGTTAAAGTGTTGTTGTTGTTGTTGTTGTTGTTGTTGTTGTTGTTTTTCATTACTTTTTTCGAATACATGGAGCCTGAAACGTACCCTACAACACTTCCATATTTTCACCCTCTACTCACGCTTGCTAGAATCTAACTACACTAATACTATTATCGCCTCTCTTTATTCCATATACGGCCTTCAAACAGGGTCCCGAGGCGGTTCGTGTGATGGAGGTAATTGTAATATTTCTTGTGTAAAAGTTTTCTGGGATAACGTTACTCAGCCTCAATGACTGAATAGAATCCCCCGACCGCTGTTATTGCTGACACTATTTTTTTAATATAAAGACTCCCAGGAATTCTGTAGTGGAACATTAATTCTGCAGTGAATTATAAGAAAAAAAAATCAAATCCCTGATACTATCATGAAGTCATAGAAACCCCTTACAACTCGATTCTTTAATAGAGTGAAATATATATTATATTTCACTCAATCACACTATACTTTAGGGTATCAGTCAATAAAGTTCTAAAATCGCTAATATAATTATATATATTTCTGTAAATAAATTGTATTATAATGTAAATAGCACCAGTCTGCAAGAATCTTCAGTCTATTGAAGGAGGCAGACTTAATCAGAAGAAGAAGAAGAATATTATTCATGTTTCTATATCCTCGGCTTTTTTTTTTCTATCATAGTCATTTTTTTTTCTTGAATGCCCCACACTATATGACCAATTTCCGGTAATTTTCAGACAAATAACGTTCCAGCAAAGTAGCTTTACATGTTTTTAATCAAATGGGGAATTTCATTCGTTATTATTTTCGTGCACTATATGAATTCGGTGGTATTTTTTTTCTTCAGAAATCAATATATTTTTCTTTACATTGCCCAACATCGAATATTATTGGGATTTCTTTTTATCAGGATCACGTAGGTGACATTATTTATTTATTTTTTTTTTATAGCCTGATATCTTGTAAGAAGGTCATACCATGAACAATCTGGTAACAATTCTACTTGCTATGAAGTTCATGATTACAATCTGGGGCTTAATTCTTTTGAATAAAATCAAACATTTCTGTTCTATAGTTAGAAAAATACTATGAAAACTTTTTAAAGATATTATATGCCAAGCTTCGCTTGATTTAAAACAGAATAGTGAAAACTTGCTACATTATCTTGCACGACTATCCACTGTTTCGTTTCGTAGATGGCGCTCAACCCAATGCCGGCATCTTGTCCATTGAGACTACGGAGATCAGAGGCGAGGATAATGTTGTGAGTCTTTTCATCGTGTGCCATGTAAACGTCACCGCCCAGCCGTCTCCTCCAATACACACGTATACCATCTCTGCTGACAACATCAACATTTCGTCATCAAGCTCCGCCTCCACCCTCTTTGCGCCACGCCCAAATAAATGCATCGATATCATGTGTTCAGGATCGAACGGACATGGTGCCACGTCGGCGCGGCTGGAACATTGTCCAAAAGGTAAGTTTCACAGATTCGCCGTCATTAACAATCTATTATGAAAAAAAAAAGTTAAGAAAACGAATAAACAAATAGATAAGTGCTTACAATATTGTTAACAATTGATGAATACCTAGTTTGTTTTTTGAAATGTTTCGAAAATAGATTAGTGGGTTTTTTTTTTCAAATTTCTCCTCTGTATTTTAAGTTTTGTCTAATGCAAGAATATTGGCTTACTGCAATATGCAATCTTACATGTTCTTTCCTTACATACAATATCTGCTGTAATTCAGTCCCTTTACCGAGATAATAAAAGAGTGCCATCGCGATGAATGAAAAAAGAAATCTATCCGTGATTACATAATATTTTTAGTCGACGTAAATCTTTTGTACTGTCATTTTACTCACGTTAGATCGACCTGCACCAGGTATCATATCAATCGATTACCAAACCCTGGAGCGGGAGGATCAGACGATTCTCAACATCACGTGTCACGTGAATCCAGCCGACCAGCCTTTCCCGCCAATCCACACATTCACGATCAAAGCTGACGATCACGTGATATCCTCTGACGCATCGTCAGCGACCTTTGAACTCTCCTCTGCGACATGTATCACTGTTTCCTGTATGGGTTCAAACGACTTTGGAGAAACTTTCAAAAGGGGTGGTTATTGTCCTCCAGATTCAGGTACGTCTTTATGTTTTTTTGTCTGTTTGTTGGTTGTTGTTTTTTTGATCGGATTTTTCATGTATAACTGAAATGGGATAAACAAAATTTAATCACTTGTTACATAAATATATAGACGTATGATATTACTTTTGTTGTTATTTGTCATATTACAGTCATTATAGTCTTATTTTTATTGTTGTTTTTATTCTATTGTATCAAAACATAGTTCTGAAAATACATAGTTCTGAAATCGAATAATACCCTGTTGGGAACTTTGTGCAACATTCCTTCAGTGACTATACGATGTGAAACGACGTACCATAGCTGCTTGGGCATTTGGCAAGCTGAAAAGTACTAACTATAGACCAACCAAATTATCCCCAGACTAATCAAAGTGAGAATCTACAAAGCAATCATCCTTGCCATTGCCACCTACGGTGCTGTCTTGGACGCTACGCCAACCTGACCAATGTCAATCAGACACCTTCGAAATGAGATTCTTGGTGTGAGGCTCATTGACATGATAAGGAATGAGGAAATTAGGCAGATGATTCATCTAGCCAACACCATCCGAGATGAAGTAACGAAAATGAGCCTGAAATGGTTTGGGCAAGTAGTTCGTATGCCCTCACATAGGATCACATTCCAAGCCTTCAAGAATGACTTTGTCGAAAGAAAAGGAAAGAAAGAAAATACCACCAGGACGTCCTCCGGCCCGCTTGAGAAACCAAATCGAATGAGACTTGGACATTCCCCTAATACAGGCTGACCATCAAGCCTAGGGAAGACCAAATTGGAGAAAGATCACTCGAAGGAGAGCAGAGGGACAGAATAAGAACTGTCCTAAGCTATCAAGTCAAGTCAAGTCAAGTCAGTAGGCCTATTGGCCTCATTCTCACTGGAATCTATGCTTTTCCTTCTTTTTCTTTTACCTCCGGGTCAAGTGTGGTATAGTAGATGGCGCATGTTGCCAAAGCATGTGAGCCCATGCACGACCAGGGCGAAATTCCATCTCAAGATTTGAAAATAATGGCAAGAATAGTCTCAAGTTTGTAACGCGTTTTTCGGTTAGCATGTCAGTCCATTGTAATTATCACCGCCTAAATGGTCATGGTATTTGTGTGTGTGTGTGTGTGTGTGTGTGTGTGTGTCTCGCTGTCGTTCTTTCCCTATCAGGGTACGTTGGACATTATGGGCGAAATATATTGCCCAGACATGACAAGAAGCGACACAACCATTCCTTTATTTTATACCGCGACGTACTAAAGTGATCTTACCGATTTCTGCTTTCCAAACAGTCGGCCCCACGGCCGGTCCTCGTCTGGGCGCACTACAGCGGTCGTCGACCACGTACTCGCTCCTCATCGTCATTTTCGTTCTCTCAGTCGCCACGTGTGCCATCGTCCTCATGAAGAGAAGGGAGACAGCCGCGTATTGATTGGAGACTAAAGGTATTCGCTGAGACCTTATTGTTATCTGAATTATTCAAAGTGTTACTCAGTTGATGATAACCACACTCCAATCGATCATTTATGTGCTTGTGTTGGCGAAGAATTACATGTGTTTGGTTTTCAGGACAAAGCATCATCGCACAGCCCACTCGCTGTATCTTCTCCGCACGACCGTACGAAATCACCATTGCTAAAAAGCGGATGGACGTGGTGTATCAGGCTTGTTATGAAATAGTCCAAAATGAAGCATGAAACAACCTTCCTAATGCTACGTGGCATAAATTTAAGGAACTTCTTGTCACAATCAAAGATTTTCGTTTTCACGGACAATTGAAGTTATCGTCAAAATACGAGTATAGAAAAATACGTTCCTTGCAAGGTACAGTCATTATGTCTATAGCGGACAGCCAAGGGAGACGGAAGACTGACCGTTATACACAGGCGACCTTTGTAGTCAGGTTGTTACTGAAGATAGGTGGCCGCTAAGACATATTTGACTGTATCTACAACGACACAACATTCTCAGGAAGACACTGGTAGAAAGTGAAATGAAAGAAATGAAATATATTTTCTTTGCTACACCCAATCTACTGTACAGCCGAGAATGTGCAGTCATATCTTATTATTTGTGATACTCAATGTGATTATTACCAAAATGGATTTATAATAGGATTGTGTTTCTGCAACATTCTTCTCTTTTCATCTCCTGGTTGGTGATTTCACATGTTCTGATGATTCTTAATGTTGTTATTCCACTGCAGGTGTGCCACAACTGAGGACACCATTAATGTATAAACAGACGTTACTTGAGTTCACTGTCCTGGATAAACTCAAGTATTGAGCTTTTACTGTACAGCTGCACACTTGTCACTATCGCGGGAAATTAGTACTGTAATCACCGTTAGGGGGCGCTTGACAAAACGTTATCCTCGTTCCATTGTTTTTGTACTTTCTGGAAAGTAGGCCTATGCTTTGGCTGAGCTATACGTGGCATTTGAGTCCAAATTGAATATAACAATGAGTTTGATTAGAAATCAGCATGTAAGAATGATAACATTTGACTATTTACCATTGCTATAACATTAATTTAGCCATCTAGCAATGTTATTGTGCTTCTTATGTGATCTCTTCACGTATTCGTAACATCGAATGCGCAAGTATACTCATAACATAGCAGTGTTATCTTTCTAGTCATTTATATGACCCGAATGACAAAATTTTTGGAAAAAAATAATATCTGTACACGCTACCATTAGGCTAAGATGTTAACAGGAATATATCACTCCATAAATGTAGATGAAGAGTTGTATGGTATACCTTGTGGAGTATAATATTCCACCAACAATGTCAGGAAGTGTCCAAATCCAGCCACAGACTTTAACCCTTTCTGTGCCAGGGAATTTGTAAAGTGTGTACAATGCTATGGAGTTTTCTGTGTCAATCTGCACTCAAAGCATACAAGTGGTTAAGAGTGGTTAAATTGATTGATCCTTTCAACTCGGTCTCGAATGTTTTCCATCCCATATCGAAACAGATCAGCCCTCTTATTCTTTTCTCTTATTTGTTTATCTTCAAGTACTATTTAAATATATCCTTTAAAGCACTTTGGTTATTTGTAATATTCATTATCATTATCAACTTTATTGTTGACTAATAAAGACTGTATTAGCTGTATAAGGACGGGTGATTTTGATGCGTGGTATTATGACGTCATCTTAGTTGGCAAGGTCTATGAACATTCTCAGATTTTGAAGTGTAGTAAAGTCATTCTTATTTTGTTCACTTGTCAGACCTGAATGTATTCGAAGTCAGGCTTGCTTAAAAAATGATAATAGTACATGTATAGGCTAAACTGGTTTGACTGCAGAGGGTGGCTACTGATAGGCCACAATCGTGTGATTTTATGTTAGAGTGCAGTGAGACGTTTTATCTCTGATATCGAGAAACTTAACTTCACCAATAGCACCGATGTGATCTCCGGCAGAAAAAAAGAACAAATAATAATTCAAGACACGAAGAACTTGATCGGGGTGATAGGAAACAGAGAGAAAGAAGGAGAGAAAAAAAAGTGAGAGAGAAGAAGGGGATGGGAAGAGAGCTGCTGAAGACCTTTTTTTATTTATTTATTTATTTGAGTCTACTTTTGTACACTTTTTATCTGCCTGAACTCTGCAAGATAACAGCAGAATCATCACCCTTATTATCATCGCACTTAAAACTTAAAGAAAAAAAATGAAATGATGAATTAACATCTTAAAATCAAATGCTGTCACTCGTCTAACTCATTGTAAGATATTGAATTTAACACTCAAAATGTTACATGTAGCACTCCAATTATTGAACTACCATATCACAATTGTGAATGAAACGTTTTGACTATAAAATTCATCATTTACAAAAAGGTTTTTAGATTTGACAAATCAGAGCAGAGTATATCTGCTCTCATTTGTCATCTTGGTCACTAGAACAATGATAATACCACTTCTGTGTTACATACTGTTGTTGTTTTTTATGTTGCATTTGTGTATATGTTGATATTGTATGAGCCATGCAGTTATAGCATAATACTCGAACAAATTAAACAGCTAAACATTTCACACAATTACAACTTTAGACTCAAGCTGAATTGATAAAATGTTTACATACTGGAGATCTTTGGGTGGGAAAAATTTCATTATTCCACAGAATAAGTGTTCCTTGACATTGTAAACATTTTCACGAAGAATGTGGAAAACATGATAACTACATTGTAAGTTTATAGACTGACATTTTCCTTTTGTCTACTAATTCACACTGAATGCTTCTGGCGAAACGTATCCACTACCTAACCCTTTTGACTCTTTTCGTAGAACGTTTTTGATTGGGTAATATCAGCAATTACAAACAGCCAATAACGCTCTTGTTATTGGGAAACTGTGTCTTGTTTCACACTATGCAACTTATGTTTCACTCGTACTCATCACGTATTATGTCTCCGCATTCTCTGTTCCTTATTCTAATAAATATGGACATAGTCCCATCTTCTATTAATTCTTATGTAAAAGTTGGACGGAAATAAAATAAGTCGAATAAATAAGAAGAAGTATGCAATAATCTTCCGCAGAAGTAAAAAAAAAAAGCGATTAAACTGGCCTTATCGTCGCCCAATTAAAAGCTTTCTCTAGCTTGTCATATAAACTACATTTTACAAGCACTCACACGTCTGCACACATGTAAAGCACACGCACAAGCGCGCGCGCGGATAAACCTTTATAGATTTTTATGAAGGAATCAACTTTCCAAATATTGAAGATCAATACCATTAATGAATTGTCTTATTCCTTGCAAAAAAAAAAAATAAAAAAAAAATAGAATAGGAAGGTGGCTTCGGTCTAGTCACAGCCGGATAACAATACTATGTTGCCTTCCAGAAACTGTGGGCAACACTGAATACTTTGTTAGATTTTTTGTTATACTATAAATTTGAAGGTATCAATTTCTTAATATTTCGTGGATATTTTTTCCACCATTGTTTTTTCTCTGCTTCAAGAGTGACCATCTGCACAAAAAAAGGAAAGTAATATCAATGTACTGGGAAGTACTGTGAAAATTGAGGAAGCAGAAGTTCAGAAGAATATTGATAGGAACTTTATTCATTTTGTGTGTTTTTTTTTTCATTTTAAGATTTCCACATGACTTATCGTCTGTTTTTTAATTTATCGAAAGCGAGAAACATTGAAAGATCATAACACTACTGAAATTATGTGACTACAGAATGTGACATTAAAGAACGCCATCTACGGTCTCTCTTTTTTTTTCTCTCTCTCTCTGTCTCTCCTTTGACATCATTCGTGACGTAGCCATCGACTCTCCCCCTTTATAGTATGCAAATTATCCTTGTCGTGATGAGCTTAATGTTTGTACAAGGCCAGGCCCGTAGGACTGTGTGTGTGAGTTTGAAAGGATTGTGTGTCTTAAGCGCAGCAAATTAAGCCATAGTCGTAATAGCATGTTGTCTACAAGAGATTTTCATCTCTCCCTCTCTCTCTCTCTCTCTCTCTCCATGTGTGTGTGTATATATATATATATATATATATATATATATATATACATATATCTACATACAGTGTATATACATGGATATATTCATTACATGAGTCTCCAGAAAAAAACGTTTTATGTAACAAGAATTTTAGAAACTTTTTCCAATACCCCAACACCATAATCCTCTCTTGCATTATCATACTTCAACTGTGATTTTCGTACACACGACTCAAGGCAGACCTGTCTCTTGTGCTTTCATATTTTGGTATGATTGATGAATATAATATAGGGGTAGTTTTACAAGAGGAGTGCCAACAGTATCAGCACGAGTAATCGAAACTGTTCGAAAGACAAACAGGAACTCGACTCACGATGCCACAGCCAAAGTTGTTTTGATTTGACATTTGACTTTAATTTCCGGATATGTGATATATGACAACAGCGTCTTCGGAGAAGATGATACTGCATAGGCCTATAGGTATTGGTTTGTACATTAATGAACACAATTTAAATCCTCGTTCAAGAATTGATTTAAGTCAAGATTATACGCAATACTTTCCTGACAAACCTGTTATAAAAAGGTACGGACCTGATATATATTTAGATAAGATCATGTAAACATTATACACAGCACAGTGCATTCTAAGAGTGTAAAGTTCCATTTCGCATAATTCGTTAAGTCGATCTAATATTAACATTTTTAGAACAAGAAAAAAAAGGAGAGAATATTCTAAGGTTAATGAACGTTAGCACAATGGCAACAACTTCCTAAAAGTCTTAAAATGAATCGATGTTCCCTATTTAAATCAACGTTAATGATTCACTTTCATTGTTTTTAATGCATACATGTGATTCTTTTCAATTTGGTGAGATCTTCAAATTTGAAGGCGATTGAAACATATGTCTTTCATATGATGACAATATAATCCATCATTAACAGATATAGCATGATAATATATTATTAAAAAATCAACTATTGTTGAATCATACATAAAGGCACACACAAAACCATTTACCCACATGCATTAATATCAAATGAGAAGAATTACCTCAAATTTGTTTTTAACGATACATCATATATAAGAAGAATAACAATACACTTTGAATAGTGATGGCTGGGGTAAATATATGTCTTGTATCACTGAAAGCTGATGCGATATTCTTGCAACGTTTGTCATCCTTGAATTAAGTAAATACGTGGAAGAGGGAAAGAATGCCATTTTGATCTATCTTTCAAAACAAAATTACACAGAGTCAGAGGATAAAGGTGTAAGATCATTCGTAGATGATGGAACAATGAAGAGGTAATTAACAAAATTTGAAGATCCTGGACAAGTGTGGACTGGTATGAGTGCATTGTCATCTTTAACTTTTAAACACTCTGCATCACTCAAGACTATAATTCAGTGAGGAATTCTACAGAACGAGAAAACTAAAAATAAACTGTTCGCTGTTAGAATTCTATTTTTGTTTTCCAAAACTCAAACTCGGTCATTGATTACTGCAAGTTTACCTTTCCTCTAAATGTATAAGAAATTGTACTGACTTATTTATATTCATTACCACCTTCAAGTATCCTAACATAATAATGGAGGTACATTTTCTTTTCTTTTACATGGTAATGTGTTTGAACTAAGAGACAATAAAAACGTGAATGTGGTAGAAAACATATAGAATATTTACAAATAAAACATGTTCCAAACTGTTTCCTGCTATTCTATAATGAGTAGTCGTATTACGATACCTCATTTTGCAGGTCATAGAAAACAAGTTTAGTGTATCTAATGACACCACATTTCCTCTTAATCGCATGAGATTACAAGATCCGGATTTGTACAGTCTTCTACGAGCAAAGTAGATCAGGTGCACTCCATGATGACGCAAGAAAGATGCCTGTCTGTGTCAATGTGCAAGAAGTAAATAGGGCGTAAGATAAAAATACAAAAACAACATTGAGCGAGGAAAAATTGGATGAAATAACAAAAATGAATGTACAACCAACTCGTTCACATTTCATATATTATACAAGATTGAAAAGAAAATGCTCATTCCCAAAATTAATGACGGTTACAAACTGCGCGGAATAATCGCGACCAGCTACGTTTCCCAAATATCAGGTGACGAACATATCAAGTGATTGGGACACGTAGTTCTTTATATTGAGATTACAGTACGAGGAAGTTTCATGTCATTTCGGACATCGACCATTCTGCTGTACTCATTAGTTTGTCGAGAAGCAGGCTACCAACGTGTCCATTTAGGCATTCATTGGGATTCTTCGTTGTCTCTCCTTTCTTATGTACTATTGCTCTATGCCATTTTTGCTATTTAACGTCTAGAAGTACAGAATTTCAGTTTAGTTGTAGAAGGAAGTGACCACACCCTTGTGTATAAGACACTGGTCAGTGCTTGAATCGTGTATGACATGCATATTTTGCAAGAAATATTCACACATATAACATGACATACATATACAGATATATACACTCTGTAACAAAAATACGATGTATACATGAATTGGGAAAAGTGGACTTTTCATTTAGTGTTAGTGTGTGGATTCAACAATACTACGATTACCTTTGGCTGTTAGGAATTATCAATATTTATTTCTTTCTTCTCAACAGATTTCTACAGGAGAGCTGAGAGTAACGATGGCGATTGACGGTCGACTTTTGCTATTCGTTAGCATCCTTCCCATCGTCATACAACATATTGGTAAGCATTAGATTTTCTCTGATTGCAACATAGCGAAGTCATCATTGTTACCTGTACACATATAAATGAATACATATTTCATATCTCTCTTATGCTTGTATAAATAAATATTTTTCTTTGTGTTTTACACTTTTTCACTGACTATGTTCTTTCTACTTCGTAGGGGCCCGCTTTAATATTACAAACTGTCATAAATGACAGGCAAAAAAGCTCTTGAAGTATAGCTGTACACTTGTGTATAGATTCATGTGAACGTCATTTTTTTCTTAGCTCAAATTTGAGTTTATCAACGGGAGGCAACCGTGAAAGTACATGTAGCTATTATACATTACTCGATCGAACTGTTTTATTTTGTGAAGTATCATTCAATCATATATTTCACCATAAAACAGACAATAATCCGTCGTTTTATGCGACATTGATAATGTTGAATGCTTGCCGTTTTACGTCAACTTTCTAACACGTGCTGTTTTTGAACTGTGTAAAAACTAGACTCACTGTCTTTTTAACTTTCTCTCCGTATTTCTCAATCTCTCTCTCTCCTGATTTTGCTGTATAATCAGATGGCATCCAAATGACACTCGATGTACCAAGCCCTCTCCCGGCTAACCAAGAGGTAACGGCTGTGTGTTCGGCAGAAGACGTGTACGGTTCCTACGAGGTGGCTTGGTATTTGAACGGTGTCCAAATTTCGGATGGCGTTACTACCACTCCAACAGTGAACCGAGTTGACCCGCTATTCGATAGGGAGTTTAGAAAGTTTTATCCTCAGCCGAGTGGAAATCCTTATTTTGACCGAAGGATAGTTTGAATATCCAGATATACAAAATGCAGCTTTAGTTTGGCAATTTGTGAGGAGATTGCCTAGAAATAAGAACATTTTGGTGACCATTTTCTAGTCGTTTTCTGCCCATCCGACCCGCTATATGTTCATGGATCAGCGCCAAAGTCTACTTCATTGTCCTTCGGCCGCGTGACGTCTGATGACGTAGATGACTTCCGAGAATCTAAAGGGAGAGTAATGCTGAATTGTTGTTAAGAGGGTACGAAATGTGTTCTATTATAGTCTAAATGATGCAATAAGACACACACACAAGCGCGCGCGCACACACACGCACGCACACACATATATCATAAACCGGGATGAAGTCATTGACAACGTTGCCCTGTCCAGAAAATCGGTGTTAAGTTGACTGTCAGGCTTTCCTGGAAACTGGTATTGTAAATTTATGTATAACACACACACACGCACGCGCGCGCACACACACACACACATGTAGGCCCTATGCATCTCAGGAGAACATTTCATATATGCGTTTAACATGTTTAACATGGGTATAACATTTTCATCCCTTACTTGAAAACATTACATGTAAAACAGTGAGGCATGTGCCTTGCTGAGCTTTAAAAAAGAGAAATTCCCGGCAAACCTTCAGTTGTACTTGCCAAAAGTTCGATACACCTATAATGCATTATCACGTATTATAATGATACATCATAACATTTATATTACTTTGTTATTGTCATAATTATCATCGAACATTAAGTTCATATATACATATATAATATATATATATGTGTGTGTGTGTGTGTGTGTGTGTGTGTGTGTGTGTGTGCGTATGTGTGTGTGTGCTTATGTGTATCAAAATATCACCATATCGGATGAATTTCAAGTCACATTAAACATTCACGTCAGTTGCACATTTCTAGATGTGAGATTAAACTGTCGCCTAGGCTGAAAAAACAGAAAACCCTCCTTACAAAACATAGAATAAAAAGAATTAAAGCTCCTCGAAAATGCAGACACAGGAGTTGCTTCAACTGACTGTGCTGCCCAAAGCTAATAAACACATTTTATGAGACTAGGTTCGAGCTTTCATTGATGATGAAAATGGTTTTGATGATTCACGGTCCGTGAGTCATATGATTTGAAAAGAAACACAGTTCTCTGGATACCTTCCAGATATGATATGATGACGTCATTCCACTTTCGTCTCGGGACGGAAGTCAACCTTTCACCTAGTGCGGTGATTCGTACATTTTCATCCAAATAGTGTCATGAAATATAAATTTATATTGATTTCTAAGCATATAGTACGAAACTACAATGTCTAAAGAAGTCAATAGCCATATTTTCCAAATTTCACTCTCCTGAAAAAATCATTAAAACAGAGAATAGCGAAAAACTATCCGTCGGTATGTCTGAGATGCTAGTGGGAAGATTATTCGTAGTTCTCAACGGACTCGCTAAGGGTTTATAGAATGACCGCCAAAAATTCAAAATCTTGTTTACATGAAAATATCACGAATGCAATAATCCTTCGTAATTTCAGGATGATATAACTGATACTCTAATCAGAAATGAATACCGCTTTCTTAGCTAAATTCATTTTGTATGTCATAGCGTAGGCACCGTTTTCGTCCCTTAATTTGCTGTTACAATACGGTTAGTATTGTACATGGCAAAATGGCTTACAGAGCACATGTTCCTATGCCATATCGCCGTTCACTCCTCACAGCTTTTAAATGCCATCTATCATCACAATAATCTAGGTCCCTCATGACGTCACATCTTCCTCGTATATGTATCCATCTATTCTAAAACCAGATAGCGTTCGTAATTTTCAGGACAGTGATAGTGCGGATAAAACACATCAAAAGAATTTCACAGTGAATTTCTGACGATTCACGCAAGCGTGAACGGATGTTAACTTTGACCGATTTACAATCTTATTTGTGAACACGTCGTATTTTCTGTTATACAAGGAACCGTTTCCAACCAAGGCTTAGTGATATGAAGTGTATATTCATTCCTCTTCAAATTATGACAGGTCTCGTTCACTTACCTTCAATTAAAGACTCCAGAAGGAAAAATGCTGTGAACAGTAATGCCACATACCCCAAAATGGGAATAGGAAGAATATATCCCAAAGACAGCAGTCTATCTAAGGCTATTGTAGATAAACCGACATAAATCTAGTTGGCAGCTTTTCACTGTCAAAAATCATTACACGTTCTTTATAAGTTCAGAATGTACCGAACAGATTACAATCTGTGTCTAAAGTGGGCTTTACAGAAGTTTTGGAAACGATGAAACGACTACTGAGCGAGATTTATTTCTTCCCCCGCTTAACGTAGCAAGCATATACCTCTCTGTGGACAGCGAAAACTAACGTCCTATAATCATATTTCATCCGAGATTTTTCTTTTTCTGAACAACCGCACCGATCGACAAGACCTTAATCTGAGGGAAAACATGTTCTAGGTGTTACGAAGCGACAACTAGTTAAGTTGCATAATGCAACGAGATGAAATTTCCACAAAGCTAACCAAACCTAACGTGTCGGAAGAGCTTAAGCTTTATATGGTTTGACAGTGACGTCCGTAACCTTTCACCTCATATCCTAAGCAGCAAACCATTTCGTAATAAAAAAGAAATAACTTACTTGGATTATCTGAAACCATCTTGTTGACATATTAGATCAAGGCGTGATATGCCGAGTATTCGTTTCAACTTGTGCTGAGATGACTTGGAAAGGAAATCATCGGTACATCTAGCTCGTCTTTTCGAGTTACAACCTAGCATAGGACGGAAATACAATGTAGAATGTGAGTTAACGGACAGCCTAAGGAGCTACTTCAATCCTACAGCTGTCGGCACGCACTGCACGAAAGTCTGTGACGGTAAAACCGGTAAGCAAACAAGCCCTCGGCTGGATTTGGTCCAAAATAACCTTTTCTTTGTCTTCTTCTATTTTTTTTTTCGAGAATCATCTTCAAGAAAAGACATAATCTTCTGAGCAAGCACCCCACGGAATTTCAATCCATTCTGAGGCATCAATAATGTTAAATGTCTTTGTAAATATGAATATAGAGTGTGTATGTAATATATATATGAAGTGTTTGTTTGCAAAAACCGATAAGTCCATATTTGTCAAATGGAGATATTTGCGATTAAAGGTGAAGAAAAATAAAGAGAATAATAAGATTTTTTTTCTTCTTTTGACCATAACTTCAAAAATATACCTTTGTATGTAGTGACCAATATAGCATTTAAAAGGTATTATTTTGTACTTTATGACAGAGAGCGTACTTCAAAATCTTCAAAAATGGACTTATCGGTTTTTGCAAACAAACTCTTCATATATATATATATATATATATATATATATATATATATATTACATATTATATACATATATATATATATATATATATATATATATATATATATTTATAGGAGAGTAGATCGTATCACCGGATGCTTTTTTTTTTTAGGCTTTGAATTCCGTACTCAGAGGATGATATTTCGGCTAAAAATAACACCACTTCACAGACTCCTGGAAATTACGAATTCAGCCAACTTATGTCAATTTTTTGCTCCAGTTTTTAGAAAATATGCTTCAAACATACCCCTCTAAAAAAAAAAAATGTCTATTTGCGCGATGCAAAATCGCATTGTATTACTGAACACGATTTTCGCAATGAAATAATCAAGGTCTTGCGCACCTAGTCCTTGCACCAAAATCACAATTCATCCCACAAATCACCGTACACATTCTCACCGAGCGGATGACAAAGAAAATAAAAATCGGCAAATGAGGCTCAAATTTCGTATTTTGCGGTAAAATGTCTGTCTTGAGCTTTATTCGAACAGTTCACGCAGTAAAAACTTGTGAGAAATCGACAACTTCTAGTTTACGTGCTTTGTCTATGAGAGCTGCATGCGCTGGTGACGAGTTGCGGGCCCGTTTCTTAGCGCACAACTATCCCGCATCGTTCGCGTTTGAGGACAATAGCTAGACATTTCCGATATCGATCAGTGAACTTTTGGTTCTATTGGAATCTTCAGCATTTTTCCTGATATGTGAGTGGGATTTCATAGAATTTCAGTCACGAAATGTGATTCAAACATGCATAAATATTAACTAAGACGAGGTGCGGGTCTCTCAACTATAAATTTGAGGTAAAATGTGAATTTCTTCGTGTTTTACATTTTTATGTCGCCTTTTTTGAGATTTCGGTCCACACAAAGTTCTGTGAGGCTAATCTACGAAGTCTCGCGCTTACAGAATGTCATTAGTACGCAAAAATGTGCGTGTCTGGTAATACCATGGTGTCCGGTAATACCATACCGATATGCAATATATGAATATATAAATATATATATATATATATATATATATATATATATATATATATATATATTTATATCACAATAATTTGTGTTTTTCAAACTAATAATGTGCATTTTTATGGTACGTAGCATCTAATATCTGACCATGTTCTGGATCTGACATATCAAGGGTACGTACGACAAAATTATAAGAACTTTATGAGCACGTATAAAATTACAGAGAACAATTTAAATATCAAAGTCCTGAACAGACGAACGTCCGTGATGCTTTTATTTCCATCGCTGCTGCAAATTCTGCATATGTTGTAAGGATGTCAAATTTCCTATAATTTGCATTGACAATACCTTTTCAAATTTTTGAAAGAGTTAGGAAAGCTAGGTACTCTCTGCCGTTATCTGCTGGTTATCCATCCTGGAACATGACCCTAGTAGTAGAACGAACGTCCGTGACAATTCCAGCGAACGTCCGTGACGTAGGCAATCCCTCCGATAGGGATAACTTGTCCCGAAAGTGTCCTGTATTCTTTAAAACTTTTGGCTCCAATAGCGACAAATAAAGTTTTACAAAGTAAACAATGAGTTTAGAGCAGTAGTTTCAGAAGTTTTAAGGCATTATGTGATCATGATGAACAAACAGTTAAAAATTTACTCACAATTTTACGCTTGTTTTCCCTCTAATTATACAAACACAGCTTAACACTGAAAACAAAGTTATATGAAAATGGAATTTTGCGTAATCTGTAATTTCTGTGCATTTAAATTTCTTTCTAATGAGGTTCTAGAGACAATTTGTACTGTTACAGGTTCTGAAAGTTTCGCTCACGGACGTTCTGTCCGAGAAAGGAAATTTCTGATAATTACAAATATATCACTGCACATAAAGTTATTGTTAGTTGAAAATATTACCAAATCACTGAGCCACTCATACCCGAAAGTGAATAACGTTCAGCACTCAATTTACCTGTAATAACAAACGGAAAACGTTTTGGTCACGGATGTTCGTTGGTTGAATAAGTCAATGGATTACATAGTAGGAGAAAGAGGATCAGTGCCACTTTTTAGTGACAGGTGCTCCAAGTGTTTATCTTTTGAGTATGGTAGCTGCCATCTCAAACAGAACACATCCAGTTTTGGTCTCCATAACGGACGTTCGCTGTAATTGTCATGATATTAAATGCCTTAATTCATTCTTATTTTTTCTCTTCATGACGATTTTTCTCTCATTCCCTCAATAGCCTGAACATGCTGCGACCAAACGGAAAACAAAAACAAAACAAAACAAACCAAAACAAATCCGAAAAGTGCTACGCAATCACATTCAGGATAATGACGGAAGAAGTCTGTAATGGGCATGTGTTGAATAAGAAACGGAAAAGTTTCAAAAGGACGTGGAAGCAGTTGAATGAAAATGACTGAGAAACAGAGGAGGGATCGAGCTCTAACACACTGAGAAAAGAATTGCCAGTGCACTCCCGTTATACCAAATTCCTCTGGAGAAGTTTTTGTTTGTTTATGTTTTTTATTTATCGAAATGCCGTCACAAGCGAACAAAAATAAGGCAGTACACAATTATTGTCTGATGAAAACACACAAATCCTCCGCTTATCATCACATGGTGTTGTTTTATACTCATCAATGAAAAGCAATGTTCATTTGTAATTCTTTCCAAGATTTTTTTTTTTCATTTTACATTTAAGAGACAGAGAGATCGTCAATTTGTTTGTGCTTTCGTGCTTACTTTGAAAACACTGAAAAAGTAATGATTCAGAATAGGTTTAAGGTTGCACTTTGATACGTTCGCTCTTCCAAAGATTCGTTACTCCGATGTCCAAAGGTTTGTTATTCCGAAAATGAAAAAAAAAAATGTTTGTAGTTAATTCAGGAGGTTTGTTATTAAAATGTTCTTATTCCGAAAGTTTGTTAGTCCGAAAAATAGATATTAAGGATCATTACTTTTATGTCCGTTCTTCTAAAAGTGGAATGGGCCTGATATTCGTTAAGGTGAAAACGGTTATTATGAGGTTTTGAAATTTGGAGGATTTTAGTTGTAACTTGTTTCTCCACATTTGGATAAGCGAACATGATTTTTCATGTTCCAATTAATAAACCTTTCGATTAACTTTTGGAGATTCCTATCATTTACCGAATAAAAAAGCTTCATAATTATACGAACTCTATCAATTTTCGTATTGACAAACTGTATGAATAACGAGCCTCCGAAATGACGCACTACAAAATGTTTGTTATAACAAACCATATTGTATAATATCGAAGTCACAAACATCCATCCAAGTTATCTGGACTTATTGTGTCTTGTTATGACGAAACTTTGCAGTATCGAACCTATTATCATTTCTGACTAATATAATAACACAAATTCTCCTCGGTAACAGTGTGTAACACAAAGAGCAAACACAGAGGGATTTCTTCCTAACGTATTCGTTTGCCCTCCCCAGCTAAACTTCGTATTTCTATAACGGAACACATTTCTGTTGTTTTTCTATGTTAATTCTTTGTCATAATTTTAGCTGTGACCATGTTCGTTATAAGCAAATTTTGCATTGTAGACTTTATATAACAAGTTTAGGACCTGAATCTTTACTTCATGATAACGAAATTTTTATAAATATATTCGCTCTCAAGGATGGACTACGTCACTGAGATTACACGTACGTTTGTACGTTCATTTGCGAGAGATGGAAAAATTGTTTTCTTTGATTCCTCAGTATGAGAAAATAAACAAACTTATATAATTGAGAATTGGTAATATCTATTCAGGATTTTGCAGAGGAGTTTGTTCTCGACATAAAATTGCTGCTTGTTGTGAGTAGAATGCGTTTCCAACTCAAGAGAGCTGCATTGTTCAATATCTTGTTTGTTCCGAACGTCCGTGAACTGCATGCAAACCTCCGTGATGAAAACTATGCTATGTTTGTTGGGTTATAGAGACTGCCCAGATCAGATACATCTTAAAAAGGTATGTTATTATTTGGGAGTGAAGGTTAAAGTATTGGATAGTGAAATAAGAGGTCAAAATATTGAGTTTCTGTAAAATGCGCGTAAAATGGAGAAAGTGTTTAGCGGAAGACCAATATTTCAACAGAAATGACGAATTTAGTCAAATCATCAGTTGTCTACCATTACGTAGAGGTTAAGAGTATGTTTTACAAGCTTAATATTCTGCAAGCACGTACACGTGTCCCTTAAGATATTTCGTTAGGATTTTGAACTGAATCAGATCTTTGCAAACTATGTTAAATGGTATTCAAATGTATGTGCAGTACTATTCCTCACGGACGTTCGCTGCTCTGGACATGGTAAACTTCAGCGGTGAATAAAAACTTGTTCCTCTGGGAAAATCCTAGTATAATTGGGTTCATATTAAAGCTTGAGTTATACTCTTTCAGGTAAGATGAATGATTTGGAGAATTTCCTACTTTTTAAATTTTGCCTTGTTTTGGCTCAATTGTACATCGTTCAAAATTCTGACCCATATATATATTAATTTTCATTACATTTTTCATTTTTTGACAGAAAAATGTTCCTTGTAAAGATGTCAGCTTATAGAATCAAAATCCACAAATAATGTACGATAAAATTATATCGTGACTTTCTTCCGTCGAGATGTTTTCATTGCAACTAATTGACAAATTGCCCTACATCGACGTCGATGTAGGGCAATTTGTCAATCAGTTGCAAAAAAAAAAAAAAAAAAAAATTATATCGGTTAATTTCAGTTCGTTGTTCTGATTTGACCCATGCAGTTATGTATGGGTCAAATCAATAGAAGTCATGTAAAAAGAAAAGTACTTCAGAAATCTTCAATCGACGTATCAAAATTAATGAAATTATTTTCAATCGATATTATGATTTTATATACATATATATTTTTAAAATCAGATATGAATTTTCTCAAGGCATACCGACAGTATACAACTTGTAGGTATCTACGTTGATTTGCCTTGCTGCACACATTCTAGATTTTCAAAAGTTAACGGAAGCTCGTGAAGGAAATTTTTGAGCTGGTTGATTGCTTTTTTTCGTGCTATCATGAATGATATGAGAATCTTTGACAGTGTATACACGCATGCTTTACGTTCTCCCCAATGAAAATACTTTATTATGACCGTTGTTTTTTTTTTTTTAAATCTCATTTCCAGTAAGACTGGTAGGAGGGGCCGACGAGAAAGAAGGTCGAGTCGAGATAGAGTGCGATGGGATTTGGGGTACGGTGTGTGACGATGGCTGGAGTATAGAAGAAGCTCACGTGGTGTGCAAACAGCTCGGCTACCCGAGGGCTTCGGCACATCTCAGCAGAGCTCACTTCGGACAGGGCTCGGGACCAATTTGGCTCGACTACGGAGTTCACTGTCCTACTGGTAATGAGAATTCTCTACTGGAATGCTACAGACTTCCGTGGGGTTGTAACGGCCGGAGTTTGATTAAGTGTCTTCATCGCGAAGATGCTGGTGTACGATGCGAAGGAGAAAGTAAGTGAATAAGAAATGTATGTCCAACTAGTTCAATATGCGAATAACTCAGTAATATTTCGGAAAACTTGACAGGTTTTTCATTCCATCAGAGCAGTGGTATCTTATTGTAAAATCTTCATTAACGTTCAACAGAGACAAGTGTATGCCCAGGAATCCATTTCTTCTCAAGTTCAAGTTCAAGTTCAAGTTCAAATTTATTCGTTTTCCACGATATATAAACATAAATCTCACTTTCTTGATTGACAGAAACAATTCATGTAAATTTGTACAGACCAAAAAAAACAATAATGGAAAAAAATAACAGTAGCGATACATTGCCGTAGTTGCTGAGGTAACGAAAGTCAAATAATTGTCAATAGCAGTATATGCATTGTGTGAAAAAAAAACAATGGAGGGACCTTGAACTTGAACTTGAACGATGCGAAGAGAAAGTAAGTGAATAAGAAATATGTCCAACTATTTCAGTATGCGAATAACTCAGTACTAAAACTTGACAGGTTTTCCATTCCATCAGAGCAGTGGTATCTTAAGGTAAAATCCTCATTAACGTTCAACAGAGACAAGTGTGTGCCCAGGAATTCATTTCTTCTCAAAATCAGGATTATAACTTAAAGGGAACCTAGACCCAAAGACCTATGTGGATTGAGTGAAAGCAGCAACATTAGCAGAACACTTCAGTGAAAGTGGGAAAATGGAAGTGTGGAAAAGGGAAACTCGAACAATCGATACAAAAGTTATTAATTTTTGTTTGGTGTTCTGGTGTTGAAACTGCTCGATGAGGAGACTACTAGAGGTAATGACGTATGAGTGGACAGCAATATAAAGAAAATATGAAGAAAATTCCACAAAGATTCACTTTTCTAGCATAATGAAAGAGCACTTGACTTACCGCTTTCAGAAAGCAGGGGAAATAATTGCTACCCTTAACATATGTCCGTATCAAGTTAAAGGAATGTGTACGTTTCATAAAAAGTTAATTTTTGTGGAATTTTCTATATATTTTCTTTATATTGTTGTCCACTCATACGTCATAACTTCTAGTGGTCTCCTCATCCAGTGGTTCCAACACCAAGATTTTGAAAATTCATAACTTTTGCATCGATTTTTCCATTCTCCTCAAACTTTCACTGGTGTGTTCTACTAATGTTGCTGCATTCACTCAATGCACATTGCTCTTTTGGTTTGGGTTCTCTTTAAGAGATGACCGTATTTTAATGACAGAAAGTACATTCCCATACTCTCATTCCAAGGTGTATTTTAATGCAATTTCAATTTCGAGCAATTTTAAGGACACATTAATTTTACTCGTAGGCATTCATACATTTTGCTGCAGACTCTCCTTCTTTGTGACTCGTCCTTTCTAGCGCAAACACACGGGTCGTTGGAATGTAACGAATAATTGTTTTATGTTTCTCGATGTGCTCAAATCTCTGAACAAAGTTTATGAGGAAATTCACATTTATTTGTGAACATATTCGAATCTAAATCGGTTGAGGATCTATCCAATCCAATCCAATCCTATCCAATTCCTAGATCCGCTCCTGTAAATCACAGAATTATTCTTACCTTTTCGTACTTCTCCTAAGAAAATGTAACCGCCATTGCGGAGCGGTATGCGGAAAGCCGACGCAAACTAGGTTTGGCGTACGGCTTTACACAATACGTCTACTACAACTTGAGGAGCGAGCTCGCGTTCTCATCTTCCTCAGTAAACAACGGAGATGTTCTACGATGTCACGTGCTTGGCCTCGTACGGTCAGCCAGGCTACAGTTGTCAGGTGAGTCAATTGTGTTCCACATATTAGACGCCATAATTTTTTTTTTTTTGATTTTTTGTTGTTATTCTTATTTTTGGTCGATGTTTTGGTCAATGCTTTTCATATGAGACTCAAGGGCCCGTAATCTAGAGTAGACCATAGTTTTAACCCAATTTAGACTCATTTATGGTTTAATTTTTAAGTTTAATTTTATATTCTGTAATCGAGGTTTTCTGAAACCAAGTCTATTTCGGACTTAATTCAATCTTCCTACTAGTCAGTAGGACTGATTTAAACCCGATTTAGATCACAGCCGGGTTAATTAAAACACACATTTTACCTCGGAATAAAATGGGTCTAAATATAGCTGTTTTAAACCGTTTTTAAACCCACTTTAGAACAAATATTGGATCAGTTAACGTTTTCATCAGAATACGGGTTTAGATGTTAACAATTATTTACTCATTCATAAACAGATTAACCATTGATGCGCAAAGGCGATTCGCGTTTAAATACATGGCGAGTCTTCTTTTTTTTTCACTAGCCTTCAACGATATTTCTAAACTTGACCAAATTGCAGATTAGCATTCAGTTGTAGCAATCTGTCTCAGTCCAAGAGGAAGGTCATGGTGACTCAATAGGGGTTAGGAAGGTTTGGTCATCTTTAACCTTTGGCATTTAATTTCGAGACATCCTTGCCAATCGGAGAAGAAAGCACTCCGCGGTGCATGTGCCAATCGGCGAAAAATGTAGCAGGGTTTAAAAGTTTTCGTTTGGTGTAATAATGTCAGAGGTAAAAATATCAGAGATACAAATGTCAGAAGTACAACAAAAATAATGATAATGTCAGAGGTAAAAATGTCTCACTCTCACATTTTCACCTCTGACATTTTTGCTTCTGGCATTTTTACCACTGACATTTTTACCTTTGACATATTCACCTCTTACTTTTTTACACCGGACATTTTCACTTCTAACATTTTCCCTCTGACATTTTTACCCCTGATATTTCTACCCCTGACATTTTAACTTCTGATGTTTTTACCTCAGACATTTTTGCTTATGACATTTTTACCTCTGAAATTTTTACCACTGATATTTTTACCTCTGACATTTTTACCTCTGACATTTTTACCTCTGATATTTCTACCTCTGTCATTTTTACTGCTGACATTTTCACTTCCAGCATTTTTACCTCTGACATCTTTACGTCAGACGTTTTTACTTCTGACATTTTTTATCTATGACATTATTACCTCAGAAATTATTACTTCTGACATGTTCACTTCTAACATTTTTGCCTCTGACACTTTTACGTCTGACATATTTACCTTTGACACTTTTACCTTCCACCAAAGTGAATACTTCGTGTTGTTGTGTGCGTATTTATAATCTAGACGTTACCACGCATATAGCAGACACGGACACTGAATTGTAATGCCATGGTATTACATGGGTTTGAAAAATACACATTATCAAAACTTGACCTTCTACTTTTAAGTATAACCGTTCTAAATCGATGGAGAGTGTACACAACTTTCTAGATTAAAACGTGCGAGACAACCCCCCCCCCCCCCCCCCATACACACACACGCCACTTATCAACATATCATTTTTCATTTGATGTATTTTTTCTTACAAACGGTAAACTGGTAAGAATTCAAAAGTCTGTTTATGAGAAGAAATTTATGAGAAGCGTTTTATTTCCTTTTGCCTTTTAAGAAGATTTCGTTTTGAAAGAAGGATAGTAATCATTGCTAATAAGACCTTTCACTCTTCTGTAACTACTAATTTTAGTTTAAAGTCATGGAACTATAATGTTGCTGGTGTTCAAGTGATAATAAGGTACAGACGCCACACCAATAAAGGGTCTTGCCTAATGCACTACAGTTATCCAGTTACACACCAAAAACAAACAAACAAACAAACAAACGAAAACAAAAACTACCAAAGTACGGCTAAAATGTCTTTTTTCTTTTATGTAGCCTAAAACCTATCCTCCAACATTTCCATATTTTCACCCTACACTCACGTTGACTAGAATTTAACTAATTCTATTTTCACCTCTCCTCATTCCATATACGAACTTCAAACAGGGTCTGGAGGTGGTTCGTGTGATCGAGGTAATTGAGATATTTCTTTTGTAAAAGTTTTCTGGCGTGGTGTTAGTTAGCCTAAATTACATATTGAATCCCCGCACATTATTATTGCTGAAAGTTTTTTTTTTCTTCATGAAGACATGTAGGACTTTTGAAGTGGAATTAGACGCAAGAATTAAAAAAAAAATGTTATTAGATCCTTGATACTATCCTAAGATCATAGAATCCCCTCACAACTCTATGTTTCATAGAAAGAAATACATCTGGTATTCTACCCAATTGATGAAATTATCCGAATCGCCAAATTTGCCCCTGTTTCTACTCTTATTTTCCCTTTATAATAGTCAACTTTCACTAAAAGGTCCAACGCTCTATGAACAATATCTTTCAATTTTCAGACAAACAACGTTATTTCTAAATGTTTTTAATGTGGAATATAGATCGGTCGTCATTTCCCGATCTATTGAACTATATGAATACTGCGGTAATCTTTTTTTTTTCTTTTTTGTCAAACTTTTCATCATTCTCTCCATCTCCAATATTGCTGGATTTTGTTTTTTCATGATCTTGGCTTAATGTAATATAAAAGTACATGCATGTAAAAAGAATTGTCTAGATTATCATGTGGTACGATCCACTGTTTCGTTTCGCAGATGGCGCTCAGCCCAATGCCGGCATCTTGTCTATTGAGACTACGGAGATCAGAGGCGAGGATAATGTTGTGAGTCTTTTCATCGTGTGTCATGTAAACGTCACCGCCCAGCCGTCTCCTCCAATACACACGTACACTATCTCCGCTGACAACGTCAATATTTCGTCATCAAACTCCGCCTCCACCCTCTATGCACCACGCCCAAATAAGTGCATTACTGTCACGTGTTCAGGAACGAACGGACATGGCGTCACATCGGCGCGAGTGGAACATTGTCCAAAAGGTAACTTTCACAGATTTGCCGTCAGTAACAATATGAAAAACAGTGACAAAAATAAACAAACATATTGATGAATATGCCTACCTAAAATTATGACGGCAAAATGATAGATTCTTACACTGTAAAAACGTCGGTGTTAGATTTAACACCACGGGTGTTAAATCTAACACCGTTCAAACTTCAATAGAGGACCACACCCACAGGTGTTGAAAATGCACTGTGATGGTGTTGAAAAGTGTTCACCTGACACTTCGTGGTGTTAATTTGACACTGTACCTGGTGTTATTTTGACACTGTACTGGCGTCAATTCAAAAATGACACCACATGGTGTTGACTTGATATTTGTTGGTGTTAATATCAATGATTTAACACCCGTCCAGCTTCAATAAGAGACCACACCAGCTGGTGTTACTTTGATGTAAATGTATTTTCACATTTTTTCAAAAATCTAGTATTTTAATGTAAAATTCATGATCGTCTTGTTTAAATTAAAAATCAACAAGAAGTTCAGTTACTAAGAAACTCTTCAAAAAACAGTTTAAAATTTGGAAATGACACCCGGAGGTGTTAATTTAACACCATAAATGAGCACCGAAATTTTAACACTTGCTCGGTGTTCACTATTTAACACCGGACTTTTTGCAGTGTACAATTATGAAAATAGGTCACAATCTTTTCAAATTCTCCTCTGTACCCTATATTTAGTTTTCTTTAAGTTTGGCTCCTCCACTCTAGCATATTCTGAAAAAAAAAGAAAACACCTTCTGTAATTAGTCACTTTACCGAATCATAAAGCTAGTATGATGAATAATAGAAATTCTATGCATGATTCCATAATGTCCTCAGTCGATGTAAACCTTTTGTACTGCCATTTTACTCACGTTAGATCGACCTTCACCAGGTATCATATCAATCGATTACCAATCTCTGGAGAGGGAGGACCAGACGATTCTCAACATCACGTGTCACGTGAATCCAGCCGACCAGCCTTTCCCGCCAATCCACACATTTACGATCACAGCTGACGATGACTTGATATCGTCTGACGCACCTTCAGCGACCTTTGAAACGTCGCCCACGACGTGTATCGATGTTTCTTGTTTGGCTTTAAACGACTACGGGGAAACTTTCAAAAGGGATACGTATTGCCCGCCAGATTCAGGTATGTCTCCTCGTGTGTTTGACCGTATTTTAGTAATATAGTATAGATCCTGATGAAGGCCTATAGGGCCGAAAGCTTGAGAATCAAATAAACAGAAACAAAAAGTAGAAGTTACGTGCTTCCGAAGGAATACTCTTTTCTTACACCTATTATAATACTCAACGTTCTACTCAACACAGTATAAAAATGCACAATAAGCGTTTATCATTCCAACATGTCGATTTTGTTTTCAGTGGGTTAAAACCTTAAACTATTCTAAACTGCCGTCAATGTAATATCAGAACAAAATTTGACTGGTGTAAAATCTTGCAAGAGTGTAATTGAAGTTCGATACATTTGTTGACATACCACACATGGTTGTGTGTTAATCATTCATTCGATACTTCACAACCAGTTCTAATAAGATCAGTATGCGTTTTGTTCTCACTGGAAATCAGGATCAGAACCCAGACCTCCGGCTGATAACATTCTGACGATCGAAACCCATGAGATCCGAGGAGAAGGCAACCAAGTCACTCTCATCATTAATTGTCACGTGGCCCTGGCCGACCAACCCTACCCGCACCTCCACACCTACGAGATCACAGCTGACAACATGACCCTGTCCAACTCCAGCTGTGCCTCGGGTATTCTCCGCAATCGTCCGGACCGGTGCATCAGTGTCACGTGCTCCGGTACAAACGGTCTTGGCCCCACCTCCACCCACGTGACTCATTGTCCGACGCCAAGGGTCAAAGGTGAGATAGTAGTATGTTAATTATATCTATTGAATATACGAGGAGGGAGAGAGAGAGAGAGAGGGAGAGAGAGAGAGGGAGAGAGAGACCTCAAGATTTTTTTTTTTTTTTTTAATCAACTGTTCTTTTTGTCAGTTGGATCTCTACATCGATAACGATATTATCTTAAGCCTATTTTTCTGACATCCTGGTCAAAGGTGACATGGTTTTTGCCACTTTATTGCCTGTCTACAAATCCTATATACGACCCAACTCAGGATACCTCTGTTAAAGATTACAGAAAATCACAAATATTCATTAACATTTCTCCCACCGTCTACAATTATTTTACCGATCTCTGATTTATTAACAGCTGGTCCCACGGCTGGTCCTCGTCGAGGCGCACTGCAGAAGTCGTCAACCACGTACTCGCTCCTTGTCGTCATTTTCGTCCTCTCAATCGTCACTTGCGCCACCGTCCTCATAAAGAGAAAGAAGACATCGTATTGATCGGAGACTGAGGTACTCACTCGGTCCTGAGTTCCAGCTGGTTAGACCAGTTTTGATTTCAATTATCATGTCACCCCAATAGCTGTGACTGCTTTGTGTGTGTGTTCGTGTGTGTTCGTGTGTGTGTGTGTGTGTGTGTGTGTGTGTGAGTATTTGTTAAGCTTTCCTGAGAACGCATGCAATAGGATAACGATGTCAATCACATGGACAAAATATTGATTCAACAATTGGGCACATAGAGAATGATAGCAAACTTCCATACGTCTAGTAGTCTACCTGAAATCTGTTTTTCTGTAGTAGGTGCTATTCGTGTGTTTGGATCACATAAAACTTTGTGCTAGGGCTGTAGTTCGACATAATATGTGGGTGAGAAAATGTATGAAGATCAAGAAATAATTCAACATGATTCAGGTGAAATCTCACCATTTGAACATCCGGTCAATAAGATCAGCATTTCCTACATGACGTTTGTACTTTGTAGTTATAACCGAACACGATACTTGCATTGACATTATATTCTGAGTGAAGCTAATTTTGGAAAAGTGAAAACAAAACAATAAGCACAGATATTTTAATTTACCAACCGATAATGGGCAATAACAAACTTAGGTTATACTAGCTGTCGTAATAAATATCAGACTAACTTTAAGTCAAAATTATGGCAAATTTTGTACTACATTCAGATCTAACCGTTATTTTCTTTGGTACTTTTTTTTTCCTGTTTAACTATCTAATTTTGGTCTTTCGTGTTTTGACAATGTCATCCTCTAACGCTTTTAACGCTGTGATTTCAGGCGTACTATAACCGAGGACATCTGAAGAATATACAACTCTACCTGTAGCGTCTTGGTGCACTCGAAGACTGGATATTTCACCGTAGCGTTTGCCACTTTCAAAGCAAGAGATGTACATTAGCGTGCATGTTCTGCAATCAATTTGACAAAGTGTTCTCTCTGCTGTACAAAGTGTTCTTTTTGCTCCATTTTGCGATGTTTCGCGTGTTGTTTAGTATTATCGTCTATATCACTTCGGTCAATTTTCATGACAGCGTATTTGTAAGTCCAAGGTTCCACAATCATGTTTTTTCTCAGTTTACTTTGTTCTTATTATGCAACCTTATTCTCTGTTACCAAAGAAAGTGAAATGGTTATGTTCTTTTCGAAAACAGGAAACACAGTTTGAATTGAATTGAATTGAATTGAATTGAATTGAATTGAAAAAAAAAAACACCGTGCATTATGGTTTGGATTTTTGTAAGACATTGATTCGAGTCCAAACGGGATATAGAAATGAGTTTGGAAATCAACGAGTAAAGTTAAAAATAAGCCCAAATAAGTCTTCGTCATCGGAAAAACGTTAAGCCGCCTTCGATAGTGTTCCTACGTTGTACACGTGCTATGAAAAGCTACTAAGGTATAAACTAAGCAATGGAGTTTCAATACCTTTTAAGGTATGAATATGCCTTAAAATTTAAAATACTTGGAGAAAATAGTATCCGTACAATGCTCTCAATGGGCTAAAATCTTAATAAGAATGACACTGTTTTATGTTTTTAGATACAGTGCTCTATGAGATACCTTATTGAGTATGATATTCCATCAACGAAGCAAGGAAGTGTCCAATCCAGCTAATATTTCTAAAAGTGATTAAACTGATAGATCCTTTCAACTTGGCCTCGAAATTATATTTAAATGTACTACACGTTTGCTGTTTTCCCTTCTATCGATAAAGACTAACGCTTGCATGCGTTCTTTTATTTGTCTGATTGTATCCTATAAAGAGTTGAACATGTCCATTAAAACGCGTTGCTTGTTAATCATCGTCATATTATCATCACTATTATTATTATCAACATTGGTTACTAACTAGGACGGTATGAGCTGTATCAGATTGATCATTTTCATGCGTGAACATTTCGTCATATGCGACTTGGTCTAAGTTACTGAGATCTAAATTATCAGATTCTCAAGTGTTGTAATGTAACGAAGTGTAGTAATATAGCGTTTTGTGCTTATTACACCTGAATAAACAATGCATTCGGACTGATGCTTGCTGTGCCGATTGAAAAAAAAGCAATAAAGGCCGAACTGGTTTGACTACAGAATCTTAGGATGGCTGTAAGCCACAATCTCGTCTACTTATGTGATAGGTGCATTTGTTATTTTAAATTCGAGATCTCTGATATCGTAAACCGTAACATTACTACACCAATAGCACAGATATATTCTCCTGCAGAAGGGCTAATTTGATAAACGAAAAATTTGATAGGGGAAATAGGAAGAGAGAGAGAGAGAGAGAGACAGACAGAGGAAAGAGAAATGCCGAGATTTGTGTTCTTCACTGAAGAGACATAAAAAGATAAAAAAAATGTTCTGTAACTGCGACATACACTTCATAGTGTCGACGGGTTTGTGGCTAAAGTCCTTAAAACGCCAGTAGCTAACAAATTCTAGCTTATAGTACTATATATAGCGGATAGTTTTTCCACACAAAGCGTTTAAACTGATGGGAACTTAACATTGTGTCCTGATTTTTGCCACTAAGGGAATGATAGTATGTAATGACAGTTAATAGTCTTTATTACTCTTTCTGGGTCGCATGATAGAAAGTGCTTTCTCTCTTTCAGAACGTTATATATATATATATATATATATATATATATATGTATATATGAAGAGTTTGTTTGCAAAAACCGATAAGTCCATATTTGCCAAATGGAGATATTTGCGATCAAAGGTCAAGAAAAATAAAGAGAATAATAAGAAAATGTTTGCTTCTTTTGACCATAACTTCAAAAATGTACATTTATATGCAGTGACCAAGATATCATTTAAAAGTTATTATTTTGTACTTTGTGACAGAGACCTTACTTCAAAATCTTCAAACATGGACTTATCGGTTTTTGCAAACAAACTCTTCATATATATATATATATAATGTGAGAAATAGTTCCCTGGGTCCCGAACGTACGCGGTGCCGCATTGTTGGATGCATATAGTTGAAAGAAATTGGACTGAGGCGGGACGTTGCTCTCGATCTTAGTCTCCCTTTTATTTGTCAAGCTTTCGGCCCGTCATTGGGCCTTCGCGCGGAATTATTTGACAAAAAAGAACGACCCCCCTTAGAAAGAACCCCTTTCGTCTTAACATACAGTCCCGCCACCGCCAAACTACACAAAATTCTCAAAAAGGAACAAAAAACCCTAGATGAATCAGCTTCACTCTCAGAGATATTTTCGGATCCCCCGTTGGTTGCATACCGACGCCCCCGCACCCTCCGCGACCTACTAACATACTCTGGCGACCCCAAAAATGACCAGCTGAATGAGAACAACACAAACGGCTTTGCCAAATGCGAAGCCAAACGGTGCATGCTTCACAACTTTGTTAAAGAGGGCAAAAAGTTCAAAAGTAATGTCACGGGGGAAGAATTCCCAATCACATCCAAAATACAATGCAAGTCAGACTGGCTCATTTATTTGATATCGTGCACGAAATGTAACAAACAATACGTGGGAAAGACAGAAACATCCTTATACACCAGATTCAGCAACACTAAATCGGAAATACTGAACTACAATACACCCAACAAGCGAAAAACCCTCCCCTACACAACACACTTTAACCAGCCCGACCACTCAATTGACAATGTAAAGATCACAGGCATCGAAACAATCCGAACAAAATCCCGCCAAGTAATCCTACATAGAGAATCCTTCTGGATAAAGAAATTGAAAACACTGACCCCCGATGGCATTAACGTTGACCAATGAACCCTACATAGCTCTTATCCCGAACCCCTCACTCTAACTTCAGACTTACAGTAAAACACCCGTAGCAGAAAACTTGGCCATGACCAGACAGGACAAAATACAGCCCAACATACAGGTAAAACCCCCTAATAAATTTCAGGTTAGATATATTGTGATTATCGAGATTTCATTTGTATATGTACTGATATATTGTACGATCACAAGATGTATGAATAAAGCTGAGTGTAATAAGTTCATGTGATTTGATATGAATGAAATGTATAATGGTGTACAATGATGAACTCGGGAAAATGTATGTATCTGTGATTTCTGATATGCTTATTTTTGACTGTATTTATATGTAATATAATATATATTATGATTGAATACTATTATTGTGAAATTCTGTTGATGTTTATTGTATGATCACACAATTCATGATTGCTGTTGAGCGTCACGAGTTGATCTGACTGCATGGATAAGAATGATATGGAAACTAGCGTATGATGGATTTGTGAACATGATCTTGTGATGTCTTAATATGAGTATGTTTGATTATATTTGCAAAATAAGAGGTATTATGAATGATTGAATGATAATTATTTTATTTTTGAACAGAATATGAGCACACGGTGCTGGGATGCACGATAACCACACGAGTCCCACGCAGGTAATTTACAGAAATTGTTGTTGTTTACACATTTGATCTAAGAGTTGATATATTTTGGAGGGTTGACGCTATCATATTTCGGTAATACACGAAATAAAATAGGATATGTTGATTTAGATAGTATTATATCAACCGGAGTTGTGTGGGTGTGTGCATATGTGAGAGTGTGTGTATGTGAATATGTATATATGTGCGTATGTATGTGGGTGTGTGTGTACGTATGCGGATGTATACATATACGCAATGCAAATAGACATATGAATATGATATATAATGTATAATGATTCTGTTTGTGATCATTATGCTAAGAATTATAAGACAATATGATTATCATATGGCAGCATTCCGATATAAGAATTTATTTATGTGTGCGTATGCTGATATATACATATACGCAATGCAAATAGACATATGAATATGATATATATGTATAATGATTCTGTTTGTGATCATCATGCTAAGAATTATAAGACAATATGATTATTATATGGCAGCATTATGATATAAGAATTTATTCATATATTTTTTGGACATAATGGACGTTATTCTGATGATGATTTGAGGTTAGAGTGGATATTTGTATTGAATTGAATGATTGATTTGTGTATATAAAGGAAATGATTTAGAAGATTGGTAATATGTGAAATTGCATTATATATTATATGACACATCAGGTTATTCATATAATAATCGTTCTGTTGGTAGGTCCTGACGAAGGCCCAATGACGGGCCGAAAGCTTGACAAATAAAAGGGAGACTAAGATCGAGAGCAACGTCCCGCCTCAGTCCAATTTCTTTCAACTATATATATATATATATATATATATATATATATATATATATATATATATATTATGTATGTATCTATGTATGTAGAGAGGGAGATAGAGAGAGAATGAGATAGATAGAGAGAGAGAGAGAGAGAGCTTTACTTTTGGAGATTGGCAGTGGGTATCCTTTTTCCTCTCCCTCTCTACCTCTGCTTGGCTATTCTGAAAGAAAAAAAAAACAATGTAGAGCTCATTTTTGTATTTGCCAGCCGTTAACTTCTGTACAAATATCTAACTTTTTAATATTCAATAAAATACATACCGAAAATCCACAGGTAAGCGATGTTGATGTTCGTAACAAAAGACGGTCATGACACAATCCAGAATTCCTACGCCTTCTTCAGGGGTCTTGACCAGTTTGTTTCTTCATTTTTACGTGGAGCCAATACGTGAATTTTCAACATTATTATTATCATTGTTATTATCATCATCATTATTATTAGCATTATTATCATTGTTATATAAATCTAATGGTGGCAGTGCTGAGGTGAAAATCAAATTGCACTTCAGCCACTGAAAACAAGCATTTTGAATGAACGGCGCCCTCTTTGGCAAGTCCTTCAATTTGATTTTCTTTTTAAATACACAATGCGTATTTCAGGACCTCATCTTATTGTTTAAACTGATTTTTTACAAAAATTTGTGAAAATCTAAAATAGATTTTTTATCTTTCTACTTAGTGATTCATTCACATTTAATTGTATTTTCTGTTTTTATTGATGTTTTCTGGCGAGTGGTCTGTAAGAATGACGTTGTAAATGCTTATTATCAGAAATTATTATTATCAGGAATTGAGGAAGGGATATTTCAGAAAGCAATGGCATTAACATCTTTTTTAACAGTCTGACAGCTACATTATGAAGTTATTCTATAAAGAAATCTTAATCCCATTTTTGAAGGACATCGATGTTTATGGGCTTGATGTGAGAAAAATGTATAACTTTGTGATTTGAAAGGTCGTTTACTCGCATTTTCTGCCGAACCTTTATGAGAAAAAAAAATCGAAGTAAACATATAATAATGATATTACAATGTCGCCTCCCCGGCAGAAGGGCCCAATCATTAAATTTTATCCCAAAATCAAATTTTGACATGTAACATAATTTCAAATGGCATTATTATCTCTTTTTTTCTTTAAACGCTCAAGCCTCAGGCGCTTCATAATCTGTCGTGTATAGGAGACGATAGAACGACGTCAGCACACCTTATTTGTCTCTTCTCTCTCTCTCTCTCTCTCTCCCTCTCATCCTCTTTCTCCCTCACCTTTGAAACCGTTTTTGATGTAAGTGGTTATCCAATGAGTCATCACTAATACCTTGCAGATACTTCTTGTGTTGAATTAATGTTTTCAAAAGGCCAGATGTGTACGATTGTGCGTGTGCAACATTGCATGTGAGTAATATTGTGTGTTAGTATTTTTATCGCGTTTGCTGTAATATCCAAACGTCCTCACGCCAAAACAAAACATGTTTCTACACGAAGTCTTTCTCTCTCTCTCTCTCTCTCTCTCTCTTTCTCTCGCTCCTTCCCCCTCTTTCTCATCGTGTTTATCACTGTTTATACACAGTATATATAGTATATATATATATATATATATATATATATATACTAAATATACACACATACATACATACATTTGGATACATACATGTATTATAATCATACTATACTACTGTAGAGCAATGCATCAATAGATGGAGGGATAGAGATAGATAGATAGATAGATAGATAGATAGATAGATAGATAGATAGATAGATAGATTATGCAACTCCAGGTTGTCGGTTGTTTTTTTTTCAAGGTCTGACAAAGAGTCCAGAAATCTTCAATCAATACTACAACGCCCTAATCCCTGCTATAGCATTATTATACTCCCCTCTGATTATCGTACACACGACATATTGCACAAATGTTTCATGTGCTTTCATATCTCGTATGACTGATGAGTCTGTAAGGGTAGTTTTACAAAAGGCTTGCCAACAGTATCAGCTCGAGTGATCGAAACTGTTCGCAAGTTAAACAGGAACTCGACTCACGATGCCTGACACAAAGTTGTTTTGATTTGACATTTGACTTTAATTTCCGGATATGTGTTATATGACAACAGCGTCTTCAGAGAAGATGATACTGCCTATACGTCTGGGTCTGTACATTCATGAACACATTTTATTTCCTCATTCAATAATTTATCTAAATCAAGATTAGACTCAATAGTTTTCTGCCAAACCTGTTATGAAAGGTGCAGACCAGATATATACACAGACAAGACCACTTTTATAAACATTATACCCAACAAAGTGCAATCAAAGTGTGTAAATGTCCATTTCACATAATTTGTTAATTCAACCTAGCATGTTTATAATATTTTGAGAACAAGAAAACAAAATAATATTCTAAGATTATTCAACGTTGGCAAAATGGCAAGAAATTACTAAACGTCTTAAAAAAATCAACGTCACCTATTTATGTCAACGTTATTGATTCACATTTATTGTTTTTTAGTGCATATATGTGACCTTTTCCAATTTGGTGAGATTTTAAAATGTGTAGGCTATGACAATGTATGTCTTTCACAATTATGATGATGAGAATCCATCATTGACAGATATTTCATGATAAAAAAAAAATTAAAAGATCAAATATTATTGAATCATACATAAAGGCACACACACAAACATACATATATATACGCACATGCACTGATATCAAATGAAACGAATTACCTCAAGATTTGTTTTTAACGATACATCAGAAAACATATGTATGTCAGAAAAATAATCATACACTTAGTGATGACTGAGTAAATCTATATCTGGTATCACTGAAAGCTTATGAGATATTCTTGCAACGTTTGTCATCCTTGAATTAAATAATTACGTGGAAGATGGAAATAATGTCATGTTGATCTATCTTTCAGAACAAAATAAAACAGAGTCAGAGGTCAGAGGTAGGATCATTTGTAGACGATCGACAAGGAGGAGGTTAATAACGATATCTGAAGATCCTGGACCAGTGTGGACTGGTATGAATACATTGTCATCTTTAGATTTTAAATACTCTGCATCACTCAAGACTATAATTCAACGAGGAATTCTACAGAACGAGAAACTAAAAAGAAACTGTTCGCTATTAAAATTCTAGTTTTGTTTTCCAAAACTCAAACTCGGTCATAGATTACTGCAAGTTTACATTTCTTCTTATGTATAAGAAATTGTATTGACTTGACACTAATTCATTACCGGCTTCAAGTATACTACCATAATAATGGATGTACATGATGTCTTTTCTTTTACATGGTAATGTGTTCGAGCTCAGACACAATAAAAACGTGAATGCGATAGAAAACAAATATAATATATACAAATAAAACATGTTCAAAATTGTTCCCTGATATTCTATAATGAGTAGTCGTATTACGATACCTCATTTGTAGGTCATAGAAATCAAGTGTATTTAATGACACCACATTTCCTCTTCATCGCATGAGATTACCTGATCCGGATTTGCATAATCATTGACAAGCAAATAGATCAGGTGAACTCCATGGTGACGTAAGAACGATGCCCGTCTGTGCCAATACGCAAGAAGAAAATAGGGCGTAAGATAAAAATACCAATAACATAATAGAGTGCGTCAGAATTGGGTATGATATTATGGATAAGTGTTAAGCCAACTTGTTCACTCAGGAAATCGTATAGGCAGTGCATTATTTAAGATTAACAAGAAAATGCCTCACACCCGAAATTCATAAGAGTTTCAAACTGCGCGGAGTAATTGCGGACTGCACTACGTTTCCCACGTATTGGCTGACGAACATCTCGAGTGATAGAGACACGTAGTTCTTTATTTATTGAGTCATTTCGGACATCGACTTTTTTGCTACACATTAATTTGTCGAGAAGCTGGCTACCGACGTCTCCATTAAGTTTGGGCATTCATCAGGATTCTTCGGGATATCTTCTTCTGATTTTCTTATCATGTACCAGCGCTCTTTGCCATTTTTTTTTTAATTATCTACATAATTCATGACTGAAAGAACAGGATTTTAGTTTAGTTGTAGAAGGAAGTGACCACACCGCTGTGTGTGAGTCAGTGATTACCAATTACGTGAGCATGTGCATTACGCATAGATATGCACAGGCATAACATGAATAATATGGTACTAGTAGAAATATATTGAATATACACTCTGTAACAGAAGAAGGACATAAATAATATAAAAGGAGACTTTGCATTCAATACATTTGTGTTAATTGAACAATGCTACGATTACCTTTGCTATTAGGAATTTTTATTCTTTATTCTTCTCATCAGATTTCTACAAGAGAGCTGAGAGTAACGATGTTGGTTGACGGTCGACTTTTGCTACTCGTTAGCATCCTTCCCATCGTCATACAACATATTGGTAAGCACTATGGTCTGATTGAAACATAGCGAAGTCATCGATATTACCTGTTGAAAAGAAAAAGGATTTTGTGTATCGCTTAAGCTTGTAGCAAATTTTGTTTTTTTACACGTTTTCACATGCTATGTTCTTTTTACTTTGTCGGACACGCTTTAATATTGCAAACTCTCATCAATGACAGGCAGAAAAAAAAAACGCTTTAGAATAGCTGTGCTGTTGTGTACATTCATGTGAACGTCATTTTTTTTTCTTAGTTCAAATTTGAGTTTATCACGGGGAGTCAACCGTGAAAGTAACTGTTATATACATTACTCGAAGGGACAGTTTTGTTCTTGCGAAGTATCATTTAGTCGTAGTTTAACACAAAACAGACCATACACAGTCGTTTTAAATGACATTGATAATGATGAATGCTTGACGTTTTACATCAACTTTCTAACACATGTTGTTTTTGTACTGTGTAAAAACTAGACCCACTGTCTTTTTGACTTACTTTCCCTCTTTTTCCCTCTCTCATGACTTTGTTGTATAATCAGATGGCATCCAAATGACACTCAATGTATCCAACCCTCTCCCTGCTAACCAAGAGATAACGGCTGTGTGTTCGGCAGAAGAAGTGTACGGTTCCTACGAGCTGGCTTGGTATCTGAACGGCGTCCAAATAACGGATGGCGTTACCACCACAGCCACGGTGAATCGAGTTGGCAAGCTATTAATAGGGAGTTTGGAAAGTGTAGCCCTCTGCTCAGTCTAAATCCTTTCTTTGACCAAAAGATAGTTTTCATTTCCGGATGCACAAAATACAGCATTAGTTTGGCAATTTGGGAGGGGATTGACTAGAAATAAGAACATTTTGATGACCATTTTCTAGTCTTTTTCTGCCCATCCGGCCCGCTCTGTATTCATGGAACAGCGCCAAAATCTACTTCGTTGTCCTTCGACATCGTGACGTCAGATGACGTAGATGACTTTCGAGAATCTGAGGGGAAAGTATTGCTGTTATACGGCGAGTACGAAGTGTGCTCTAATGTGTAAAAGAATGATGCAAAGAGACGAATGCACAGATACAGAGAAACACACACACACACACACACACACACATAGGCCCTATATATTGGTACAAAATACATTCATTTGTATGTTTGCCTCACCGGGATAAGTCGCAGTGATTAAAACTGTAACAGTTTCCCCTTTCTAAAAATCAGACTTCATCAGCCTTTCGTGGAATCGGGTATTATATTCATGTATAATGCCCCCCCCACACACACACATACACACACACACACTATTATGTATACATCTCAGGAGAACTTGATGCATATTTTAATGGATATAACATGTTCATTACCTATTCAAAAGGATTACAGTGAGGCAGGTGTTTTGCCTCACTTATGATAACGCAAGTTCGCGGCATACCTTCCATTCCTTTTGTCAATTATTCGAAACAACTATATATGCATTATTAGATATATCATGGTTTATCACAATATTAATGTTACTTTGATTAATCATCAAACGTTAAGTTCATATAAAATATATATCTTATACATATACATAATTTATATCGACTAATATCACATATCAATAAACTTAAAGTAACATTAAACTGTCATGACAGTTCCACATTTTTAGGTCTGAAATGAAACTGTCAACTTTTAGACTGAAAAAAAAAGGAGAATGCCTCCTTTGCAAAACAGGTAAAGCTGCTTAAAAATGCACAGAACGGAGTTACTTCAACTGAATGTTCTGCCCAAAGATTGCAATAAACAAATTTATGAGACTGGGTTTGAGATCTCAATCATGATGAAAAAGATACGTGATGAATCACAGTCTGTGAGTCATTTGATTTGAAAAGAAACATAGTTCACTGGATTCCTTCCAGATATAATATGATGACGTCATTCCACTTTCGTCTCGGGACGGAAGTCAACCTTTCACCTAGTGCGGTGATTCGTACATTTTCATCCAAATAGTGTCATGAAATGTACATTTTTATTGATTTCTAAGCAGATAGGACGAAACTGCAGTGTCTAAAGAAGTCGATAGCCATATGCTGAGAATTTTACCTGCCTCGAAAGTTCAGTAAAACAGAGAAAAGCAAGACACTCACCGTCAATATGTCTGAGATGCTAGTGGGAAGATTATTCGTCGTACTCAACGGACTCACTAAAGTTTAACAGAGTGACCGTCAAAAAAATCAAAATCACGTTTACACGAAAATATCACAAATTCAATAAACCATTGTCATTTTCGGATGATACAACTGATACTGTAATCAGAAATGAATAAACGCTTTCTTAGCTAAATACATTTTGTATGCCATAGCGTAGGCACCGTTTTCTTCCCTTACTTTGCTGATACAATACGGCTGGTATTGTACATGCCAAAATGGCGTACAGAACACACGTTCCTATGCCATATCGCCGTTCACTCCTTACAGCTTATAAATGTCATCTATCATCGCCATGATCTAAATCTCTCATAACGCAACTTCTTCCTCGTACCTGTATCCATCTATTTTAAAACCAGACAACGTTCGTACCCTCCAGGACTGTGATAGTGCCGACAAAACACATCAAAGGAATTTCACAGTGAATTTCTGACGATTCACACAAACGTGAACGGATGTGAACTTTGACCGATATACAGTCTTCTTTGTGAACACGTCTTATTTTCTGCTGTATGAGGAACCGTTTACAACCAAGGCTTAGTGATATGAAGTGTATATTCACTTCTCTTCAATCTGTGACAGAGCTCGTTCACTTACCTTGAATTACTAAGACTCCAAAATGAAAAATGCTGGGAACAGTAACACCACATGTCCCAAGATGGCTAAAGGAAGAATAAATGCCAAAGACAGCGGTCTACCTAAGGGTACTATTTAGATAAACCGACATAAATCTTGTTGACAGGTTTTCATCTTCATAAATGAATACACATTCTTTTTAAGTTTAAAATGTGCCGAATATGCAATAATCTTTGTCTAAATGTGCTTTACAGAAGTTTGGGAAACGATCAATAGACTACTGAGTGGGTTTTATTTCTTCCCATGCTTAATGTAGCAAGTATATACCTCTCTGTGGACAGCGAAAAATAACGTCCTATAATCATATTTCAACCGACATTTTCCGTTTTCTAAACAACCCCACCGACCGACCAGATGTTTATCTGAGGGAAAACATGTTCTAGGTGTTTCCAAGCGACAAGTAGTTAATTTGAATAATGCAACGTTTTAGAATTTTCACAAGTTTACCGAACCTAACGTGTAAGAAGAGTTTAAGCTTTATATGGTTTTGACAGTGACATCTGTAACCCTTCACCTCGTATCCTAAGCAGCAAACCATTTCACAGTAAAAAAAAGAATAACTTACTTGTATCATTTGAAATCATCCTGATGACGTATTAGAATAAGACGTAATATGTCGAGTATTTGCTTCAACTTGTGCTGAGATGCCTCGGAAAAGAAGTAATCGGTACGTCTAGCTCGACTTTTCGAGTTACAATCTAGCATAGGACGGAAATACAATGTAGAATGTGAGTTAACGGACAGCCTAAATACCCTAGGTTGGTCCTTCAAATATTGAGTGGTTCCCGTAATCGAGAGTTCTTATTATAACTAGAAAAGGATTCGTTTTAATAATTCATATCAATACATGCAAGTTAAATATGTCCATGGAAGGATATACTTTTGGCTGTTTTCCCCGTGATATGCAGGGTGTAGTTTCTGCCCCGTTAGCCAATACTTTACTATATACCACAGTGTCAGGTGTAGAAATATGAAATCATTAAACTCATAAATCTCCACTATAGCAATGTGTCCTGCCAGTAAAGTTCGACAATATCTTCCTGTCTTGATGGAACGCCTTTGTAATATAGGCTACTGGTGTGACAACGGGGTGGTTTTCACCGAGATAGCAAAGGAAAAGGATTTAATGGTTCATAAAATTAAATGTAATAGAATAAAGTACTCAATAACTTTGACGAGGACGGAAATAAGTAAATGGGAGAGCAGTTCTTGGTGAAGTGTAATGCGTGTAAACATTACATATCGTATTTGTTAAAGGCATTTGTTCACTCACCTGAATGCTATCTTTCAAAAAACTTCTAAACATCAGTATTTTTAATACCTTGTATTCAAACACCAAGGTGATACAGCCCGAAAATATGATTTGTTTTTCAGTGGAGACGAGGGCAGACTTTGCCTGTTATACAGCGGTAATCCTAATACGATACTGCTGTAGGCACGCACTGCACGAAAGTCTGTGACGGTAAAACCGGTAAGCAAACAAGCCCTCCGCTGGATTTGATCCAAAATAACCTAAATTCATAAAAAAATAATCTCATCCAGTGATCGAATCCTGCTCGAATATATGTACGCACATGACTTCTTTTGTCATGGCTACTACTAAAACACTGAGCAATTAAGTGCTTATTTACGTCGATGTAGGGCAATTTGTCAATGATTGTTGCAATGAACACAACTCGACGGAGGAATTTCAATATATATATATGTGTTATATAGATATATATATTAACAAAAACACAAGAATCATACACATATATATCTTATTTTTTGTATTTTTTTACAGGCTTTTCCTTGAAAGTACAATATAAAATACAAGTGCTATAATATAATAAAACGAAACCACTTCATTTATGTTGTTCGGTCTCCTGATTTTATCTGTGCAGTTAAAGACATAATAAAAAAGTAATTTTGATATCTTCAATCGACGTATTAAAATACATAGAATTGTTCATATATGATTTTTCATATATTGCATACTGGTAGTATACAACCTGTAGGTATCTACATTGATTTGCCTTGCTGCTATTCTAGATTTTCAAAAGTTAACGGAAGCTTGTGTAGGAACTTTTTAAGCTTGGTTGATTGCTTTTTCTTCATGCTATCACGAATGATATGAAAATCTCAAGCATTCATATGTGCATGTTTTATTTTATCGCCGATAAAAGAAATATTTTCTTATGACTTATGGTATATACTTTGATTTTATCTCATCTCCAGTGAGACTGGTAGGAGGGGCCGACGAGAGAGAAGGCCGAGTTGAGATACAGTGCGATGGGGTTTGGGGTACGGTGTGTGACTATAGTGGTTGGAGTATTGAAGAAGCTCATGTAGTTTGCAAACAGCTGGGCTACCCGAGAGCTTCGGCACACTTCAGCAACGCTCACTTCGGACAGGGCTCGGGACCAGTGTGGCTCGACTGGGGAGTTTACTGTCCCACAGGAAATGAGAATTCTCTACTAGAGTGCAACAGATTTCCCTGGGGTTGTAAAGGCCAGGGTTGGGGTGGGTGTTCTCATCGCGAGGATGCTGGTGTACGATGCGAAGGAGAAAGTAAGTAAATGAGAAATATTTTCAATTATTTCAATATGCTAAAATAACTCAGTAAGATTTTGGGAAACTTAACCGTTTGTCCTTTCTAACAAAGCAAAGGTGTCTATCAGTAAAATCTCTATCGACGTTACAGCGACGAGTGTATCCAGGAATCCATTTCTTCTCAAAATCGGAATTATTACTCAAGGGATGACAGCACTTTAATGATAGAAAGGTACAATCTCATAGTTTCATTGCATGGTGTATTCTAATGCAATTTTCAAGCATTTTTAAGGACACGTTAATTTTACTCGTAGGCATACATACATTTTGCTGCAGACTCTCCTTCTTTGTGACTCGTCCTTTCTAACGCAAACACACTGGTCGTTGGAATGTAAAGAATAATCATTTTATGTTTCTCTTTTTGCTCAAATCTCTGGACAAAGTTTGTAGGGAAATTCCCATATTCGTTTGTGAAAATATTCGGACCTAAATCAGTGGTGGATCTAGAGAGGGGCGCACCGGGCGCCCCTTTTTTGTTAAAAGAAAAGGAATAAAAAGAGAAATGGGGGGGGGGGCGGCGTGCGCTCCCTTTAATTTTGTAAAGGCGCCCCTCCCCCCCCCCCTTTTACAGAATTCCTGGATTCGTCCCTGTAAATCACAGCATGTTTCGTACCTTTTCGTATACTTCTCCCAAGAAAATGTAACCGCCATTGCGGAGCGGTATGCGGACAGCCGACGCAAACTGGGTTTGGCGTACGGGTTTACACAATCCGTCTACTACGACTTGAGGAGCAACCTCACGTTTTCTTCTTCCTCAGTAAACAACGGAGATGTTCTACAATGTCATGTCCTTGGCCTCGTACAGACAGCCAGGCTACAGTTGTCAGGTGAGTCAATTGTGTACCTTATACTAGTATTAGACGCCATCATCATTTTTCTCTTGTCTAACTTGTTGAGCATACGAATTCATTGTTTTGTGGATTTAATAAACGTGAACTTTGGAAACAGGTAAAACACCTGATGTGGTCATTAAACTAATCACACGGATGACTATGTCCGTTTTCGAGTTGATATTCAAGATGTTCCCTGTTCTTCACTCATTCAAATCAATATCAACCCTTGACGTGTAAAGGCAATTGGCCTTAAACATTGCAAGCTATTTTTATCAGCCTTCCGTAATCCTTCTTAAAGCTTGACCTAGTTGCACATTAGCACTCGTGTGTAGCAATCAGCCTCAGTCTAAAAGTAAGATCATGGTGACACAATGGGGATTGGGAAGAGTAAGTAACCTTCCACCTTTGGCAATTAATTTCAAGACATCTATACCAAACGGAGAAGAAAGCACTCCGGCGTACATGCGTGCAGTGAAAAATTGCAGCAAGGATTAAAGGTAAACACTCTACGCTGCTGTGTGCGTAATCGATGTGGACGTAAACACGCATAACAGACACGCACACTTGCAATGTGAAATCACATTAAATGGTTTTACAGAATAGATACAGTGTATGATGTCACCTTCTACTCTATCAACTATCAAGAATATCCACTCTAAATCGGTGGAGAATCTACACACATTGAAAGGCGTGAAAGACAAAAGCCATCTATCAACGTACCATTTTCCATTTAATGCATTTTTCCTTACTAACGATATAAGCGGTGAGAATTTAAAAATGCCGTTATATTATGAGTGTTAAAATATTTTTTTTTATTTCATTTTGCCTTTCCTTCCTGAGAATATTTCGTTTGAAAGAAGGGTACTAATAAAAACCTCTTATATACTTTTCTGTAACTATATATTTCAGTTTTGAAGTTATGGAACTATTTCGATGATTTTCAAACTCAGATGAATATTGTTTTATAAGATACAAACAACACGCTTATAACGCGGCTGGCACGAAAGTTATCAAGTTAGAGAGAGAGAGAAAAAAAGAAAATAACCACACCACGGTTAAAGTGTTGTTGTTGTTGCTTTTTATTACTTTTTTCGAATACATAACTGTAGCGTGAATCGTACTCTACAACACTTCCATATTTTTACTCTCTACTCACGCTGGCTAAAATCTAACTACACTAATACTTTTATCGCCTCTCTTTATTCCATATTTGGACTTCAAACAGGGTCCGGAGGTGGTTCGTGTGATGGAGGTAATTGTGATATTTCTTGTGTAAAAGTTTTCTGGCATAATGTCACTCAGCCTCAATGACTGAATAGAATCCCTGACCGTTGTTGTTGCTGACACTGTTTCTTTATAAAGACTCCCAGGAATTCTGCAGTGGAACGTTATGAATTGTGAAAAGAAATGAATATTATTAAATCCCTGATACTATCCTGAAGTCATAGATCCCCTAACAACTCGATTCTTTAAAGAAGGAAATATATATTGTATTTCACTCAATCACATTACATTTTAGAGCATCAGTCAATACAGTTCTAAAATCGCCAATATTATTCACGTTTCTATACCCTCGGTTTTTTTTTTCCTATCATAGTCAACTTTCTCTTGAATGTCTCACACTATAATGACCAATGTCTCGTAATTTTCAGACAAACAACGTTCCAGCAACGTAGTTCTACATGTTTTTAATGGGGAGTGCCATTCGTGGTTATTTTCGTGTACTATATGAATTCTGCGGTATTTTTCAGAAATCAATTATATTCTTCTTTAAATTGCCCAACATCAAATATTATTGGGATTTCCTTTTATCAGGATCATGTACGTGACGACATTTTTTTATGACCTATCTTGTAATAAGTTCATACCACGAGCAATCTGATAACAATTCTACTTGCTATGGAGTTCATAATAACTGTTTGTGCCTAATTATTTTGAATAAAATTAAACATTTCTGTTTTTAAAAGTTAGAAAATACTATGAACACTTTTTGTTTTTATTATATGCCAAGCTTCGCTTGATTTAAAACAGAATTGTGAACACTTGCTAAATTATCTTGCACAACGATCCACGTTTTCGTCTCGTAGATGGCGCTCAGCCCGATGCCGGCATCTTGTCTATTGAGACTACGGAGATCAGAGGCGAGGATAATGTTGTGAGTCTTTTCATCGTGTGTCATGTAAACGTCACTGCCCAGCCGTCTCCTCCAATCCAAACGTACACTATCTCTCTTGACAACGTCACCATTTCGTCATCAAACTCCGCTTCCACCCTCTTTGCGCCACGCCCAAATAAATGCATCAATGTCACGTGTTCAGGAACGAACGGACATGTCGTATCATCGGCGTGGCTGGAACATTGTCCAAGAGGTAAATTTCATAGACTCACCGGCAGCATCAATATGATAAAAGTGATGAAAACGAACACATTTATATAATATTGACTGGCCCTGAGGGAGGTACCAGAAAATATTGCCCAAACTGAAAGCATATTGCCCGAGTCGAAGACGAGGGCAATATGTTTTCAGTGCGGGCAATATTTATCTGGTACCTCCCGAAAGAAAGGCCAGTCAATATCATAATTATTACCTATCCCCCTAGGTAAATTAAGAAAATATGTAAATACGGCTATACACTACAGTATATATGATACAGATCAAGCCACATTTGACTACCTGTAGACCATCAACATGTTGAATAATTGCAAAATTGTTCATCAGTGTATATCATTCAACTCCAACTTCAAAGATACATGTAGTTGTAACAGGAAAACTTCAAACTTCTGAACGTTCTTACACTTTTACTTCTTTACATTTTTACTTCTCTTTTAAAAGTTTGAGAGTTGTAAAACTGATGGTCACTGTGCAATTACTGATCACAAATGGACTAGTCACATTGCCTAGTGCTGCTGTATGTGGTCGACCTTGTATGAGTTGATTTATCAGCGTTCTTCTGCGGTGCGTGTAACTGACACCCTGGACGTCCTGGAATGTTTTCTTTTCGTGGTCGATCGGAATGTTTACGTTTAGAGCAGGGAGGTGGGGAGAGAGATTCCACTCTTTCTCTTCCCACCTCCCCAAACCGGAAGATTGCACTGTTTGCACAATGTTACTGTTCCCAGGGAGGTGAGATTCCTCTCACCTCCCTGCTGTTCCGCAGCGACGTGGCGAAAAGCATATTGCCCGCTGACCTTTTAACCCTGCAAAATATCAACTGCTGACCTTTAACCCTACAAAATATCAACCGGAATTGCCTCGCAAAACTCACTCGTATAGGTAATAATATCAAATATTTACATTATGAAAACAAACTGATAAATACTTAAAAGTATGAAAATAAATTGTATCTTTTTCAAATTTCTCCTCTGTATCCTAGATTTCGTTTTTTTTTTTCAACTCATTAGCCGCTGAAACGCCCGAAAACGCCACCATTTTTATTGTTTTCATATAGAATATATAATGACTTTCTTCGAAAGAGATTTAAGGTCAATAAAAGTATGTCAGAATTACATATCTGACACACGAGTCTCTTAGTAAAGTCTTAATAGGTTTTCAAATAAACATAACTAGAAAAAATATAAAACAAATAAACATGTTGTGAGCAGCTGTTTTAGCATAATTTCGAACGTTTTCAAGATGATATTAATATTCCTGTCCCTTCCAGAGCACCATAGGCCATTATTTACCGAATCTTTAGTTGCTAAGGGCGACTAGCTTTTGCAGTCAAGCATGTTCTCTCGTAACCCACTTTCAGTGATTCAGTCCCATTCCAGAGTCAATGAAAATAAAGCTGGCTTAGTGCGATAAATAGTACATGTAGGAATTATATACATGATTCAATATTGTTTTCAGTCGAGGTAAGTTTTCGTAATGTCATTTTACCCACGTTAGATCGACCTGCACCAGGTATCATATCAATCGATTACCAAACCCTGGAGTGGGAGGGCAAGGCAATTCTCAACATCACGTGTCACGTGAATCCAGCCAACCAGCCTTTCCCTCCAATCCACACATTTACGATCACAGCTGACGATCACGTGATATCGTCTGAAGCCGTACCATCAGCGACTTTTGAACTCTCGTCTTCGACATGTATCACTATTTCCTGTATGGCTTTAAACGACTTTGGTGAAACTTTCAAAAGTGATAGGTACTGCCCGCCAGAGTCAGGTAGGTCTCCTAACAAGTGTTGTTGTTGTTTTGTTTTTTTGACTGTTTCTTGTGTTTTTTTTTTCTATATACTGAGAAAGGACAGACAAAACTTGACCATTTGTCACACATGACTGGCGGGGGAGGGAACATTCCGAATGTTCCACCCGAAGGTTTGAAATGCTGTTGAGGGAGGTTATAAGTCCCGAGACGAAGTGGAGAGACTTAGAGCCTCCCGAACTAGCATTTCAAACCCTGAAGGTGGGATGTTTGGTACATGTTCCCGACAACGAAAGTCATTATCTTTTATATCATATGGGTTAGTCGAATCACCCTTTCGTACGCATTACATTAACTGGTCATTTTCTTTTTCACATTGTATGGAATAGGCAAATTTATCCTGTCGATTGCGTGAAAAATGTGATCGTTCAATCGTTTGGTATCGTTTATCATTTGTTACCTTGGTTACTTGAAAATGTTTTCCCATGGGAGAAAATTACAAAAAATGTTCTGCCCATGGGCGAACATAACCAATGTGCCGCCATCAAGTGACTGTGTTTAGCCAATCACTAACCGGTATTTGACTATCACATTTAATATAAAAAAAAGACCGCAAGCACGTCCTCCAGCCTGCTGGAGAGGCCAAATCGAAAGTGACTTGAGCATTCACCTGAGAGAAACCGACAATGAAGTCCATGGAAGACCCAACTGGAGAAAGATCACTGGTGGGAAAGCAATGGTCATACAATAATACTTGCTGCTGTCGTATGCAGTCAAGTCGGTTCATTCTCACTACAGTCATGGTTTCTTTTCTTTTCTTTTTTTCTTTTTTTAACCCCCCCCCCCCCTGGTCAAATGTGGTATTAATAGTCGATGACACATTTTCCAAAACATGTGGGCCCAAGACTATTCCATCACAAGGTTTGAAAAGTTGACAATGTTGCATTTAGCAAGAAGAGTCAAGTATTGTATATACCGCGCTTTTCATTTAGCATGTCTTTCCATTTATTATCACCACGTAAACTTTATCTTAAAAGGGGATGGCTAGTAACCGATCAGTGGGAATCAGTGGGAATGCTGAGGGATGATTGTTCCAATCCTTGTGCAGATTAATGCCCCGTCACTGACCAGGGACGCTTACCTGGAAACATTAAACTGCACATTACTTGAATATGAGACCATTCTGAGGCAAATAATTTTCACACAAGAATAGATATATAATGTACTCTTAAATGAACCCCACAAGGATTGGAACAATCATCCTCCAGGATTCCCACTGATTCCCACTGATCAGTTACTAGCCATCCCCTTTAAAAGGCATAATTCACCATTTGCAGATCAAACAAAACATTAATACGCACTATTAGTGCTTTAGAGTAGTGATAAATGTGAGTTTGGGATAGAAACAACCACTGTAAAAATTTAAATCTGTAAAATCGATGTGAAGTATTGCTTAATAAACAAAATGTGAACAATAGCTATGATCAAAATATTTCCAGGTTAAACCGTCTACGGTTACGGTTTATTTATAAAAATATTTATATTTCCTTATATTTTAGACCTCATTGCGAAAATTCTATAAATATGGTAGGATGTTCTGTGGTACAACAGACCTATGTAACTCAAGTGTATCAAGTGCCATCTTGAACATTTTTTTAATCACTTCCTCCAAAGGTAAACTGGACCAATAATGGCCTTTTTTTTGGGGGGGGGGTTGTTTTGTTTCGTTGTCGTTCTCACCATGTCCGGGTACGCTTGACATGTGGGTGAAATATCTTGCGCAGACAAGTAAGAAGCGACCACAACCATCCCTCCATTTGATCCCGTGACGTAAATTGATCTCACCGATTTCTGCTTTCAAAACAGTCGGCCCCACGGCCGGTCCTCGTCTTGGCGCACTACAGCGGTCGTCGACCACGTACTCGCTCCTCATCGTCATTTTCGTTCTCTCAGTCGCCACCTGTGCCATCGTCTTCATGAAGAGAAGGGAGACAGCCGCGTATTGATTTGAGACTAAGGTATTCCTTAGAACTTATCGTTATCTCAGGCGCGGTGGAGCACCCTAATTATCTCGCAGAAATCCATCGGCAGCCGAGCCTCATTTGCATAAAGTAAACAACATGTACTCGCGTAGTTGAGAAAAAGTAAACAACTTCTCAAGCTAATAAAATTTAAGGAAACCTATTTTCGGATTAAAATTGAGTTAGTTTGAATTTGAAAACATGTCCGAAAATGCACATATAACATATTAAAAGATTTGACAATGATAATATGTGAAATTTTAGCGAAAACCTGGCGAGCAAAATTACCAAAAATATGCCTCGAAAATCATCCTAAAATTCACGAAGTGTGATTGCGGAACCAAAGCGCCATTCGAACAAAGTACACCGAAATTTATTTATCTGCTTGCATTTTAAATGTCATACCGTAATATTCCCGGCCATGGTTGTGTCGGAAAAAAACAGAAGGTGATGTCAAAAATGACACGAACGCAAAGTGTACAGGTCAGTCCCATGTATATATAATCGCGTGACTGTAGCGTTGCATGTCACAGCACACACAACGCTTTGCTGCATGCAGCGTGCGCGGCAGCAGCTCAGCAGTCACCGCCGTGCGACACTCGGCAAAATTGACTGCGTCACATGCAAACCAACAATGAGCACGAAATCCCGAATCTCACGTACCACGCATGCCCAATATTACGGTCAGTGTATAAAGTGTAGTCTACAATTCAAGCATCAGTTGTGTAATAAAGGAATTTACATGATGATGTAAAAAAAAAAAAAAATATATATATATATATATATATATTATATATATATATTTATTACGGGAAAAGAAATGACGTCATTTTCAATTGTTTCGCTTACTACAATTTTCTATTCCAAACCCTGTAGAAACATGTTGATTTCTCAAAAAGTACAGGTGGAACCAAGCGAAAACTTTCACCATATATGGATTGAGGCCTGATAAACTTATGTTGCCAATTTCGGACACATTGGAGCCCGGCCATAGTCCAGTCGGAAAAAAACAGAGAGCATGTTTTGCGAGAGGTGATTTTCAAAACGATTTAATATCTCAAGTTCTAGTGCAGCAAATTTCATAATTTTTTCATCAAAAGGAAGGTTTTTAAAAACTTAGATAGTGTGGGAAGTTTGAGTTTACTAGCGGCACGCATAGCGGCACAAGGAGAAGGTAAAGATTTCACTTTTTCATGCACACAGTTTCGGGCAGCCGTGGATGCCCGTTGGAAATTCAAATAGAACGGGGCGATAATGAGATGCAAATTGGGGTGCTCCACCGCGCCTGATCTGAATTATTTCAACGTGTTATTCAGTCAACGATAAGGACAATGCAATTGATCATATTTATTATACTTGAGCTGGCAGTGTGTGGTTGAGTGATCATGTGCGTTATTATTATTTTTTTGACAATGCATCTACCACGAAAATGATGTTCACGCTACGTTTACACGATGGTACCCTGCGACGATGTTTCAGGCCACCCTGGGTAAAATGGGATGGACGTGGTGTAATAGATTTGTCATGAAATAGTTTAAGATGTAGAATGATACAACCTTCCTAATGCTACGTTTACACCATGTTCCCGGCGGACATGTCAGTCTTGTATGCGCTACCGTCGGTAGATATTATGATTATTCTCTCCCCCCCCCCCCCTTCCGTGTTTTTAGTGTTGTTCGTTAAAGTCTTCGAATCCAGTGACCGTGGAACATATAGCGATCAGACACCGTCACACTGCGGAACGCCGCCAAGATTTGTTACAGCCTATTACCAGCTGTCACGACGTGTTGCATGCTTTCAATTCGTTTTACTCCGACTTACTAGATTTCTCATCAACACCGTTACTGCCGAATTTTCTGACAGTTTGAATACTGTATGTGACATGGCATCCACGGCAATCACGGGCAGCTGTCATGTCCGGCTATCCCATCTCCCTGCGTTGTCTCATCGTTTTGTTCACGTGGTGTGAAACGTGACTGCTGCGGCCACCGGGAATATAGTGTAAACGCAGCATTCCAATGGCATTCCACCATTTCAGAAACTTCTTACCACAATCAAATATTTTCATTTTTACGGACATTTTAGTACTTATATCGTCAAAATACGAGTAAAAAAAAACAAAAAAACATTGTTCCTTGCAAGGTAGGTACTGTCATATTGGGCTTTTACTGTCAGACCGTTTAACGATCAATTCTGAGATTACCACTACTGGACGGATAAAAGCACCAATTTTGAAGATGCAGCATGCGAATATTCCTGAAAACTAAGGATAGTGAACAGGAAGAGAAAAGAAAAATAATACTTTACTGTACCCAATCTTCAGCCGAGAATGAGCAATCATTGTAATCATACTCGGTGTCATAGCATCTGCCATATTTTCTCAAAATTACCACCATGGTTTTGCGATACAATTATTCTGTTTCTTTAATAATCTTCTTTTTTTTTCATATTTTGGTTGATGATTCAACATGGTTTGATGCTTCTTAATATTGTATAATTCCGCTACAGGTGTGTCATTTCTGAGCTGGACATCACTGATGTATAAACAGACGTATTTGTATAAACGTGGATACACTCGAAGTGTGGAGGTCTTCAGGATCTTTTACTGTGCATGCACAATACAATTGTAACCATCGCGAGAAAAATTCACCAGAAGAGGGCGTGCTCTGGAAGCCGCTTGCGGTCGCTAGACGAAACGTTTCTTTGCTGCATGGTTTTGATAATTTCTACAGTATAAGCTTAGGATAAACTGGTTGGCAATCGAGCCTAAATGGAATATTACAATAAGTTGAATTAAAAACCATCGTGTAAGAATGATAATTTTGGACTCTTTGCCGTTGTTAAAACATTGTAGCCATTTTGCAATGCAGTTGTAATAATATTGTGTCCTCAACGTAATCCCGGTCATGCACGTATCCATAATATCGACTGCAAAAGTATACACCTAGGCATTTATATGGCCCAAAATGACAAAATGTCCGGAGAAAATGACACCTATACATACATTACGCTTTTATTTGGCTAAGATCTTAATATGAAGGATGTTATTTTATGTGTGCAGATACAATTTGTATACGTGTGTGTATGGTATGCATGCTTTGAAATGTGACGGAGTGTCAAATGCAGCTAATAACTTCAAAAGTGATTATATTGTTAGATCCTTTAAATTCGGCGTCGATTGTTTTGCATTTTTTATCGACACAGATCAGCCCTTGTGGGTTTTTTTTTTTTGATTTGTTCGATTACCTTTGAAAACCTTTAAAACATTTTTTTGAATGTTCATTATTTCATTTAGCTATTATATTTGATATGGTTTATTAATAAAGACTGTGTAAGCTGTATAAAGACTGTGTAAGCTGCATAAAAACTGATCATTTTGGTAATTTTGCATTATGACGCCATTTTAATTTCCAAGGTCTATGAAATTTTCATATTCTAAAGTGAAGATAAGTCACATTTCGCACTTGTCAGACTTGAATATATTCGAGGTCAGGCTTGCTTAAAAAGAAAAGTAGATAAGAAATAAAGACCCAACTTTCATAACTGCAAAATATTAGAATGGTTGATTACAACAACCGTGTGTATTTATGTCACAGTGCAGTGTAACGTTTTGCCGTACATCATTGGTTATTGTAGAGTCCAGATCGCTGATATAGAGAACCGCAATTTCACCAATAGCACAGATATAGTCTCGTGCAGGAACACTTAAAGAAACAAAGAACTTGAGAGGGGAGATGGAAAGAGAGGTATAGAGGGAGACAGAAAAGAGAGAGAGGCGCAAAGGTTCCTTGGAGCGACATAAAATACTACACATATACAAATAAAAATACACTCTGATGGCGACATGTAATTCATAGTATCGAAGGGTTGTGACTGGAGTTTTAGCTTACATGATTATAGCAGATGGTTTTCACTATAAAGCCTTTAAACCGATTGGAACTTAACGTGGATGAGTGAAATATAGAAGCTAATAAGATACCTACTCAGTACCTCACAAGATACCTAAGTCATTTTACATAACTATTTTGTTATGTATGTATACATGTACATTAATACATATGTATATATACATGTATATGTATTAATGTATATATTGTATATATATATATATATATATATATATATATATATATACAATCATATACATATACATATATGTATATATATATATATATATATATATATATAGAGAGAGAGAGAGAGGGGGGGGAGACAGTGGGAGAGAGAGAGATGGAAAGAATTAGGCTCATGGGATTTTATATCCTATAACTTAGCAAGTAGCAAATTTGGACAATTATTTTGGAGTATAAGACGACTCTATAGTTGAGATGCTCACGAAAATCAGTAAAATATTGTAGTATTGTTTGGGGTGTTACTACAAAGACAAATATGAATCGCATTCATAAATTACAGAAACGTAGTATTGGTTTGATAACCCACTCTTCATATTTAGCTCCCAGTAAGCCATTATTTCTTAAGATGAACATTTGACCTGTTCAAGAATTTATTTCTTTGGAAAGTATGTTTTATGTTTAAAGTTTGCAATACTGTTATTCCTGGAGTATTTCATAATCAATTCACTTTGAATGGTTCCTTTCACAATTACAATATCAGGAATGCGCAAAATATTCACACACCATTACACCGAATTTCAAAAACTCAATCTTCCATATTTTACCAGGGCCCTATTCTTTGGAATACCCTTCTTTCATTAGTCAAGAGTAGTAAGACTGTATTTCAATTCAAAAGGTTTTATAAAAAAAAAAATGATGAAATGTATTTGAAACTATAAGTATAAGTATGTATTGTTTCCACCTCTGTCTCTTTTCTTCTCTTTTCGTTGTATCTTCCACCCTTATTTTATCAATTGAATTTGTCTGATAATTATTCAGTTGAAACGTAATGATAGTATGTTTATAGGGGATCATTTCCAACAAGCCTCTTGTGTGCTTTCTATGATCCCTCCATTCAAAGTGTAAATTGTTCCAAGGCAATTGTCTGAATGATTGAATGAATGAATGAATGAATGAGTGAATGAATGAATGAATGAATGAATGAATGAATGAATGAGTAAGTGTATAAGCAGTTCGAGTTCAAGTTCATTTTTATTTATTTTTTCTCAACATAATCAATACTATATACGCACAATGTACACGAAGATAAAGAAATTTCATCTTAAGTGATAAAAAAAGGTTTGAATTATACTTTGGAAGGGGATCATATTAGCAGGCATTACAGTGACAGGAGGAATTGATAGGAGGATGGACATGGGACCCACTGAAAATCGAAACTTGTTGAACTATTGCAGCTGCTTCAATCAGTTGAAACTATCAAGATATCAAAATACGTCTACGTGACATTCATAAACGTATTTATCATATTTATATCCGTTTTCAACTCGTCTGTGATTGCACAAGTTGTGATAGCACTTTCTGCCGCTTGAGATATCTGGGACTTGTTCAGTGATAAGCTTCAACGATCGATTTCGTATTATTGTAAGTGAACCCAGCCCTTATGTCTTTAAATATGGGTTGCCCCCAACACAGACTTTATACAGAAAGTCATAGTTGCGATGAATGAAAGTAACAAGCCATAATTCAAATTTCTCCGAAATACGGGGAAACAGTGTTCATGTCATCACTAACAAGCTTGATGACGTGTCATTTACATTGCTTATGGCTGACATGCATTCATATTGTTATTATTATTTTTTTTATTAATGATGTGAGTAACAATCTCTATTCGGTCTTATCAGAAGATCAAGTAACCGTATTACATCACAAAACCACCAAACTGCCACTAATATCACACTTTTTATAAGTGTTATAGATAAGCTTAAAAAAACGATTTTCAGTTTCTTTTTGAATATATGGAGAAGAGTCGCTCTTTCAGAAAATGTACAAAAAATGAATATTGACTAGAGCATAGAGTGACCTACTTCTAATATTTTCAATCCTCAAGAAGCAATATTGGGTTGTCCAATATTTTATTTTTCTAATTTCGTGGTGCAAGGTGACAAAATGTAGCTTAAATCACCAATGCCACTACAATTTCCTTAACCTCAATGTATAGAACACGGGGCGTGTATATTATGTCATCCATGTTGACTCACCAAACTATAAATAGATTTGCCACACAAACATATAAACATAAACCGGTCATAGCTGTTCCTAAAGTGGTCACTCAGCTCACACTTACATCTCATGCTGAATTGTGCTCTTCTTCTGTTTCAACTTCATAATTTAACTTGAAAAGAAAAAAAAAACATTACCACGTACGCTAAATATTGTGTTTCTTCCTGAAAAATAGTATTAATATTAGAATAATACTTTCCTATTTTCTTTTGTTTTTCTTTCCTTGAAGCTGGTTCATTACACACTGCATTCCCAACTTTCTCGTTCTCTGTTGTCTATTGTTTGTGTGTCTGTTTATCTCCCACAAACAGGAACACACGTCATAGTACGTACAGCAATAATCTGTCAAACTGATCCGAAATCGGATTTTGCCCTGATTGGCGGTGTCTCGCAATATATTGGATAAACTAGTTGTTAAGTCAATTCGTCTCTGCTACAGCTTGTAACTGCAAGCATTCCTTATTCCTTATTTTGTTTTACACCGGTTTAACTTTCATCTCCACAAACGTAAGCGGCTGGCTGCCTGTGGGCCAGGCGCTCCAAAACAGGTCTCCCCCATTCTGAGTTCCTCCTTGGTAGGCACCGTTGAGATTGGACTGGCCACACCCATTATACCACCATCCACCTGTCGCAGAGGTGCAAGCGATGTTCCCGTTCGGGTCGTTGAGTCGATCCGCTGTGCTGAACGGGGATCCACTGTGGGCGGTCAGTGCATCTCCTTGGAAACACAAGCGTCCAAAGTAAAGTAAAGAAAAAATGGGAAAAGATCGGCAGACAATAACCAGATAAATCGAGATATGGCATAACCTAGTTATCTCCATCTCTCTCTCTCTCTCTTTCTCTCTCTCTTCCTGAACTAGGACAGTCTCACCATTAGTGCCATTTTATTTCAACATCAAAATTACTGTTTTCAAGAGTTTGATATATATGTGTGTGTGTTTTTTTTTAATAGATAGACATATGCCCCTTTTATTGTTTTCTGAAGACGTCATCATTTTCCTGAATGGAGAAACAGGTGATAAACTTTTCCCCTTTCATCTTTATATTCGTAGCATACAATTCTGGTTACACAATATTGCCATCTCTTTGTAATTGTATTTACTTTATTAAGATATGCATAGGCTCATTGAAATGATTTTAAAGGAAAAAAACTAAAGGCTTTCAAGTACTTTAAAATGATGCAGTTAAACAGGAAAGAGAGACAGAAAAAAATATATTTCCTAATGGTCGTTTTCATACATGCTTGTCTTTACCTCCATTTCCCTCATACTGGGAAACTGTAAGTCGATAATAATTCTCGGAATTATCTATAGCAAAGCTGCTGTACTTGGCGTATCGTCTACTTCCACTGTCGTCCTCGATATCGATCCGAAGTTGAAATGACCTTTGACCTAGTATCCGACGCAGGGGCTCGTTGCCCAACCAGTGGCTCCGGTCCAGATCGCCAAAACCAGATGCATAGTCCTCCCAGCTTCGAGAAAAATTGCCTTCGCTGTCTACACGACGCTGGAAAACCTATGCATATTGGATGAAGAATATTTGCAATGACCTGTGAAATGTTATGCCATTTCGTTCTAACTTTAATAATCGACAGACAAAATTCCCATGACTTATTTGCTCATCCAATTTGAATAACACACAATACGCTAATTCCTACTTCCTGAAAAGCGATCCCTATGAGCTTAATATTATCTGTTGAACATGTTGAAGCACTTTTCTAGAGTGTCATTGAGCTTGAGATGAAAATGCCTTTAACATGCTGAGTAAATGAGTACTTAAAAAATAGAAAAATAAGATATGATGAAAACAAATGTATAAATGGTGATAAACTGTAGTAGAATTATAATTCATGAAAAACAGATGATATCTGATCGTTACAATGTGACTGAAGGTACAGGGCAATTCAAAATCAAGTAGGAGTGCATTTTTTAATTTTTCAAATATTGGTGACAAGAAGCATTGAAGCATGACACACACACACACACACACACACACACATCAGTACGGATATACGATTATGATATACTGACCGTCCACCCTCCTCCGTCAGTGTCCATATCACAGTACACACGAATAGGCGACTGGTTATCAGAATCAACAGGTCTCAAGGAGTACATGCCACTTGAATGCAGTCCGTTGTTATACAAATCCGAGCAGTCGAGGTCCAAGAAACCTTAAAGCGAAGAACATGAATTGAACACACAAAAAAACTAACAAAAAGAGCAGCGACGAGGGAAAATCAAAGTAGGCAATCACACACACACACACGCACACACACACATCCATGTGTGTATGTTGAATGTGATACATATACATACACACACATATACACACACTGTATATCATTATGTGCATTATTATGATATGTAATGGCGTGTGTGTGTCGCAACGGTACAGTGACAGATGATACTGAATGGTGAAAAACAGGACTCGTATGGAATTTCAAATATGGAATTTAACAATAATGTTCAAAAACAGAGGGTTTAGATAGAGCTATCCTTAGAGAAGAGTTCGGAAAGGTAGGAGTCCTTATTACATGTCTGCTTTTTGAAATATGAGGCAATTTAATACAATTTATTCGGAAAGACAATACGCTTTTTAATAAAGTTGTTATTGATGTTTTATCATTTTTTCATGGTTAAGGATCAGACGTAATCAGATATATATATATATATATATATATATATATATATATAATCATGCGTTTATGTATAATATATTGCATACATGTATGATTATGTAAAAGATACATGCTTTATTTAAACTACTTTCCACGGTGCTTTTATGCAAACAATGATCGTATTCGATTCCGTGTTTTGCAAACGTGTCAATCCAACTCAATTCAATGTAATTCAAAGAAAGAGAAGAAAAGAAAAAAAATCACTTTCTTTCATAATAAGGCAAACAATAAGACGGGAAAAGCAAAGAGTACTTAACAACATCGAAATCTTTAATACACTACTGATAAGTTATAATGAATACTGAAGTGATCAAAACGAAGTAAACCTTCTGAGCAGCGGCGAGAGAGACTATAAGAAATGAAAAAAAAAATGCAAGAGATCAGGAGAGACAAGAGGTAAATAGCTCAAAAACAATATTAACACTTTGCCTTCAATGAAACAATGAAATTTGTTTAAACAGGATGGAGAAAGATCTGTGAAAGGACGGAATTTCTAAATTCACAAATGCAAGGAACCGTAGGCCTGATAACCGTGGTGGAATGCTGGATCGCGGCCACCAGAAATAGATATCGGGTCGCCATTAAATACGAAACGATACGTTTGTTCGTAAGTGTGTACGGGTTTTTTTTTTTTTTTTCCTTTGCTTTTTCCTCGTCTAGTAAAGGGAAGAAAAGCTCAGTGCTTGATAACTGTACTAATTTTACCTAAATATCGAGACAAGAGTTACCATATCACCGCTAACGGTCAAAGTCATGGAATACGGCTTAGTTCGGTAATACTTTACCGCACGATATCTCTGATTATTGTTTTGAAATTGACCATGATTATGATACAAGGTTTAAAAATAATATGAATTATAACTCTATAAGAATCAGATCTGAAACAGGTAAACACGCCTTGTCATACATTGTCATATGCATGCAGTATAATTTGGAGAGGATTTCCTCATTATGTCAAAAAGATAAACACCCGTAATATTTTTCGGATATCATTGCGAAAGTATCTGTTATCAATATAATAATGATCCCCTAATGAAAACATGTAAATAATTATGTACATATAACAATTCTTCTGTAAATATTGTAAATACGTTATATTATAATCTATATCATTAAAAGAACTGGCCTCGACTAGCCTGCACGTTATAGCCAGTTCTTTTTTGCCAAACTATATCTTAACTATTAATTGTTGTGACTTTGTTGACGATGTTTGTTTGTTTGGTAAATAAATCTCATTTCATGTCATTTCGTCGGCGTTTTCACGAACTGACGCTATTTCGATTTTGGTCAAAATTTTCAAAATCGAGATATTGGTACCAAATGAAAGTGCTTTCAAAACTCTACCAAATCCCAAAATTTTAGATCACAAAAGTAATTATTCTTGATTTTATCAAAGAAAGAAAAAAACGACGGTACTCGAAATATCGAGAAATTGAGAAAAACGAGTTTCACGAACCGACGCACGAAAGATACGCCGGTTCGTAAAACCCGAATTGCTACGGTGAAGAGCAATGCGGGTTTCACGAACCGTCGCAGTTGCATTACTTTGAGCTTTGTTCAACTTACTGGCCTAGAATTAGGTTTTGGCCCTAATCCAGATCTCAGAGTGAGAACCAAGCCTTCTGAAAGATGAATGACGGCCTAAGCCAGCCCACTGTCCACGAGTGAAGTGAATGGTAAGCTATAATCCTATTAAAATCATGCTCAAAATAACAGTTTCAGTTGGACTACCATAACCATTAATTGCGGTAGTGTGTAGTCCCATGTATTCAATCGCGTGATGCTTATGAAGCCTAGTCTGTAAACGCCATACAATTTCAAATTAGATCCCAAATCATATTATTTATTGTTTCTTTTCAACTTATGTCGTTAGACGTTACTTCTGAGACTACTGAGTACTATAGTCGTAACGTCTGTGTGCAAGACATGCAGATTGCAAGATTTCAAAGTCTCGAAGACACTAAAACTAGCCTTGACTTTTGAGTTGAAAATGAAATCATGAGATTGACAAAGTAGGCGTACTAAACTAAAAAAAAAAATAAATTAAAAGTCTAACAGTAAAACTCAAAGGAAGAGTAAAGAATAAAGTTAGACACAGACTTTTACTTTCAAGTCTAACTATTAAGTCTAAGTAAAGACTTTACTTGTAATACCAGTTACTAAAACTAAGATCAGCTGCAGTCTAAGACCAAGTCAAATTAACACAGTTCAGAGCCATACCGGTAGTCTAGCTCTAGATCTACATCTAGACTAGTGGTAATAGTAGGTAGAGTCCACCCATTTTTTCCCCCAATCTTTACTGGTCCATTCCTGAAAAAGTTACTGGTCAGTGTCCAACAGTGATTTTTCCTGGTCAGGGACCGTCGGACCAGTGCCAGTGTGCAGCGTTGGTGTAGATGTCATCTATGACAGTATGTGGTCTAGTGATACTACCTAAACACTACGAGTACTCTACAGGTTAGGTGGCTTTCCTGTACAGTGCAGTGTTAAAGTATACTTGTGAATTCAGCCCTAGTACCGTACTGTGTGTAGTGTATGACTAACATTAGTTCGAGTGGAGTACCTAAGCACAGCGGTGGGGCTTTTTTCCCCTAAAACTTGTGAATGTGGCCCAACCAAATGGCGTTTGTATATTTACGCTTGATTGATAGTGATACAGTGGCGCTGTCGATTTCCACAGCAGCCATACATAATCTTTTGTCCTTTCTTCTTTCCTTTTTCCCCCTTTGTTCTTTCACTCTTTTTATTCTTGGAATCGAAGGACTTCCTAAGAAATGTCCCTCGACTGATTTAACCAGGACTCTTGAGTCCTGGTAAACCTAACCTTACCGAGTAACCGTTAACGTTTGTTAGGCCTAACATAACAGTAACACTGACTTAGCCCTGTATTGACTTTGTCTTTGGCCGACTTACTGAGATGGCGAGTCTCACTCTTTAACGTTAGTCTAAACGTAGTCGCTAGATCTGTCAGTGTCAGTGTCACCGGTTATTGTATATGGTGCCATCTCTAACGTACTTTAACAAGTTGATGTTAGTTATCTATGTCAACTTACTGATTTAGTAATAGTGGTACTGTCATCCTGTTGGACATCGCCGAAATATCATCCGTGACGTCTTAATTTCGTGTCACAAAGACAAAAGTTGCCAAGATCTAATAGTATTAGATGTCTAGATTTAGATGTAGTCTAGATCTAAGTAATATGAAATCTGTGTAACTTAAAAGTGAAAGGTCTAGACTTCACTTAGTCTATAATTAGACCAGACATTCATGAGGCAAAGGCCTATTTAGTAGATCTATTCTTATTCTATTTTAATGTCAATTCCTGCTAACTCGCCACGTGTTATTCCTAAGGCCAAGGACTTCCGGGTTAGTGATTTTTTTTTGATAAATACCAAACAGCAGACGTGTTTCATTTGCATTCTTGCACAGACTTCATGAAAATATGTGCAGTATCAAAGAAATATGATGCACATGACAATGCCACTGTTTTATAGGTGAATGGTTAATACCTTTAAAAGCTGAATGATAATGTAGAGTCTAGGTCTAATTAAGATGATACAGTCTCTGATAAGAAACAGGTTTGATTGTCGTAGACTGTTTCCCAAATGCAGGTAGTAATATTCAGCTACTTCAATGCAATGCCTTGTTTACAAGTACATGTAGATTTATATTCATGTGAATGATAATTCAATTTCTACATGAGACTTACTAAGTGCTAGACATAAGATCTTGCATCATTAAAATGTGTAAATGACGAGACAATTTGAATATGGATCAAAGACAAACAGCAGTATATTTTGACATTCTTTGATCCTGCATAGGCCTACCATTTTGTTTTATGTTTAATATAAATAGAGCAAAATAATTTCAACCTCAGTTTTGTTGGCTGATTTTTTTTTCTTCTCAAAATTAAAGTTGTATCTTGTACCATGATGTTTGATTTTAATCAAAAGTTCTTAATTTCTTTCTTTTCTTTCAGATGACTGGTGCCATGTAGTAGCGAAGAACTGGACTGTCTCAGAAAAGAAAAGAAAAAGTACAGGGTCGTGTACATCATCAACGGATGTGAATACAATGGTAATTAGAGTCTAGGTCTAATCAAGATGTTAAAGTCTCTGATAATAAAGAAGTTTGATTGTCGTAGACCGTTTCCCAAATGCAGTTAGTAATATTCAGCTTTTTCAAAGCAATGCCTTATTTACAAGGACATGTAGATTTATTCATGTGAATGATAATTTAATTTCTACATGAGACTTACTAAGTGCTAGACATAAGATCTTGCATCATTAAAATATGTAAAAGGCGAGACCATTTGAATATGCATCAAAGACGAACAGCAGTATTTTTTGACATTCTTTGATCCTGTATACCATTTTGTTTTATGTTTAATATAAATAGAGCAAAATGATTTCAACTACAGCTTAGTTGGCTGATTTCTTTTTCTCAAAATGAAAGTTGTATCTTGTATCATGATGTTTGATTTTAATCGAAAGTTCTTAATTTCTGTTTTTTCTTTCACATGACTGATGCCATGCAGTAGCGAAGAGCTGGACTGTTTCAGAGAAGAAAAAAAGTACAGCATCGTGCTTATCATCAAGGAATGTGAATACAATGGCTTAGGAAAGAAGACAATCTACAGATAGGATAGAAGGGAGAACTTGGGATAAAGGGCGACAACATAAGGACGGTATATCTACATTAAAATGTGATTGTAAAGTGGAAACATGAAAGAAGATTCTAAGATTGAAGGTGAAAACATGCATTCCATTCTGTGATGTCGTAATTACAATTTTGCTACACTTTAATAACACTACTGAGAGACATTTATATCAAGGCAAGCTTCATGTGGATGTGGAATGTTAGATTTTCTTTAAGTGTTCATTGGTATGTATTTCATGATAATAAATCTTGAAGGTTTTGTGTGGTAATCATAACCTTGTGATACATCTTGATAAATTTCTAAGTGCACATTGGCAATATTCAGATGATGCTGTAATCAGATGAAGTTAGATGGTTGAATAATCATTGCATAGTTGTAATAGTTATCGACTGAGGATTAACATGCCCTTCACTGATTTATTTTTCGTAAATGGTGATAATTGCGAGAGTCAATCTAAATTGTCGGGGGCATAACCAAATGTGTCACACTGTCAAAATGTGTATATCAGAAACTTTTAGCTCGCTGTATGAATTTTCACAGAAAACAGATTTATGAGAGTCACAAATGGTAGCTTAGACCCATTAACAAAAAATTCCAGCTTCATCTTCAACCATGTTCATGATACATGTTCATCTACATTTTGCAAACATTCTGAATGTTGATTGAGACATGTTATACATGTATGTATTTTTATGAAATTAATGCAACAAATAATCAATATGCATATCTGCTAGATGATAATATTAATCCAGTTAATGACATGCCAAACTCACCTCAAACTGTAATTCATTCTATTCTCCTTTATTCTTTTATTTATTATTTTGTTGTCTTCAACCCACTTTGAATGTGTTACGTATGATTCTTATAAACATGGGAAATGCACTCCATATAACTGATAGGACTTATAACAAATTGACATAATCATTCAACCATCACTAGACAGTTCTGTTATGAGATGTTCTTTATTTTACTAAAATTGTAAATTATGATACGTGTATGCTCCCATGCAAACTCACAACAAAATACAGAAATATGATTTCTTTTAATAATAATTCATTATGTCTCTAAATGTACAATAAGAAAGTGATTACAAAAAGGATGTCAAACATTGTATATTAAAATAATAGATTATTCATTTGTCTCCATCCGTAGTAACACATGCAACTGCAGTGTGCAGTTTGTGGGCTGCTGTGAAAAAAAAAAAAAAAAAATCACAGGCAGCCCAAGCGGGATTCGAACCCACGACCTCCGGATTACTAGACCAGCACCATAGACATGAATGATTAAATATAGAAGGGCTTGGGGGCGCTTCGAAGTTAACTGCTCTTATTAAATATGCACATGTCATTTGCAACTCGACTAAAGATGATTAAACGCACTGAAATTCTTACTTTAAATAATATTCATAATCTGTTTTTTTTTTCTTTAATAGCTTGGGATGTACACTGTATCGGTCTACATTTCGCCTACAATATGGAATTCTTTACTTCGAGACGTTTGTTTTTTACAAAAGAAAATTAAGAGTCCTTTAAAGGTGCTGTAGAACAGTGGCGTGTTTTTTTTTTTTTTTTGGGGGGGGGGGGGAGGGGAGTCAAATTAGCCTTGGCCCCTCTCCACCGTCCTTTCCCCCCCCCCCCCCCTTTGGCTGCATTTTTTTTTTAGTCATCACATGAAAATTCGTCTGCATCCACCCCGTAGTTTTGCTGATGACCTTTCTTTTTAATTATCTTAACCACACACAATTTTGGCCGAATTTCCCCACCCCTCTTGTGAATTTGCTAGCACATGTGTTTATAGTACTGATGGATTAAGGATTCGGAGGGGGGGGGGTCGGCCAAAATTTCTCTTTTCTCATATGTAACAAGCCTACGGGGCGAAAGGCTGATATTATGGGCTTTCTACACACATTTTTAGATGCTAATTATTGGTTAATATGAGCACGATCATTTATGTTGTGATTAATTTGTTTCCTTTTCATATATGTATGACTTCTATTAGAGACTTAATTGGCTTGGCACTCCTTACATCGACCTATTTTAGACACCCATTTCCTTCTCTCTCTCTTGCTTTTTCTCTACTGTCCTGTGAATAGTGTAACTACATGTACATGCAGTACCTCTTCTCTTTTGTATGATATACATCAAGTTTCCATCTGAGCATAATGTGTGTTGCAGCACTCTCAAGCTTCATGCATATGCAGCAACATCTTTTTATGTTCATATACATAATTATGCTTGATATATTAATTTGAGAATGTTATTCTTTCTTTTGTATATGTTCCGTCCGCACTCTATAGATGTAAATGTACATTGTAAGATTTGGTGCGCATGTTCGACCTGTGTTTCTCTTTTTGTGAACACACAAGAACTGATGTAATAATGAACTTGAATTACGCATATTCTTTAATATTGATTCCATCTCCATTTGCCATTAGATATTTATTGATTTATGGAGCTCTTCCACAATTGTTATCCTTCCCATTGTCATTACTCATCTCTGAATAATTCAAATTTGATACTTTATTGAGAACCTATGTTTCTTCGATTACATAATGTACCTCTTCAATATACACATGTATTGCTGCAAAAGGCATAATAAAACATGACCATTGTTATATATTTAAAATGAAGCTTGAAATTCTGATAATTTTGATATTTATGTATTTTTAGGAGTTTATCAGTTTCGAAGAGTGCATGCAGGATGAGTTTTATGTTTTTATATGATCAAGTGCAGCTATCAAAGAATCTGTTGAGCAGGAAAGAGAAAGATGGAAAATGAGGAATGAGTGAATTCGCATGCAAGCCAAATGACAATAATGACACCGATAAAAATTGTGACAAAGTAAAAGTCACAAATAATGTGGAATAATAAGAAATAAAGAAATCAATAGATTATTTCAGAGAAAGAAATAACAGAGTGCATGAGTATGAAAGATGAGTAAATGCAAGTAATCATTACTGACTGGCACATCTTTTTCCCTATATTTAGCGGTATCCTTCATCTTAGAACAAACATTCATAATTATAATGAAAGAAGTGAACTGAATTTGAATTAAAAATTATGTGAAAAATAAAGAAAGTAAGTTAAAAAAGTAAAAAAAAAAAAACAGTAAAAAGTAAAAAAATATGAAGCACAGTATACCGAGTACATATTAATTACCAAATGATAAATGTCCACATGCAAAAGTGTTGAATAATATATCCACACAAAAAAGGAGGGGGGGGGGGGGGAGGGCAAAGAAATCTTTGGAGCGATCAACGACAGCTCTAATAACAATGCTAAATGAAGATGAAAACAAGGACAACACGCTTTTTAGAACAATTAAGAGAAACTGGCTTATATTATCATCTTAATCATCACCTAATGTATTATAATCATCACAATAATCATTACATGACAATTGATTTCAATTAATAAGGTTATTGTTGATAAGCAGGTATAGCCCTAATAGTACCGTATTTGTATGTAAACACATACAAAAATGAAATAGCGACGGTTCGTAAATACACGCGTATTGCACGTTACCTATTGTGCAGGCCCACAGCGCGGGTCCCACGAACCGGCGTAATACAACTTACGTCGGTTCGTGGGACCCGCGCTTAAGTACATAACCTATGGTGCGCGCAAGAAACGATGGATTTACGAACCGACGCAGTGAGTTTGAAGACAGAAATATCGTTATTCTTTTGAATTCACACTAAAATTACACTATGGATAGGAAGAACAACTTCCACTCTCATCACCCTGTCAAAATTTTCACACACAAGACAGGAAAAGTCATTGAAAACGTTGTCTAAAACTTGTGAGATCTTTAAACGCGATTTTCTCAGAATTGCATTTTCGCTCAAAAACGAAATAGCGTCGGTTCGTGGTAACACCGACGATTTCATATATATACATATATATATATAATATTTATATATTTTGAAACAAGGAAGGGAAAACTGACCAGAAACAATTGTAATATAATATTTTCGCTATATATAATATTTATATATATATATATATATATATATATATATATACATGGTTATATATATGTATATATATATATATATATATATATATACATATAAATACATACATATTGTGGCTTACTGCCAAATGTCATGACCAAATCTTATCTAATTTATTTGCATGTAGGACTAGGTATACCGCTCTGTTAAACATAATCATTCATTGAATATGAGGCGCCGTGGAAAAGCAAGCTTATTTTCAATTCAATGCTTTGTTTGGAAATATGAGTCAATCAAAGAAAAAAAAAAGAATAGTTGTTGTGATACAAAAAAAAGAAAGAAAGAAGTGTTGAGCCTTTGTACTAGCTAGCGTATCTACGAAAGCCAAGCACTGATGCATTTTTCACATTTATGCAAGTTTGTATATTTGTATTTAGGGCTTGGCAGATTAGGCGGGACAGATTTTTTTTTTCTATCGAACTTTAGAGGTATCAGTGTTATCACGTTACTCTTCTTCCAGACGTACGATATTTACAATGTATAGTCAAGTGTAATGTAGAGATGTCATACCAAGAATTTCTGTCCGTAGATAGGGATGATAGAGGGCCGTAAGTTGATAGATCCTCACAAATCTTGAAGCCATGAGAGCGGGAAAAAGCACCGTGACCACTGATTCAGAGTCGTAGTTCGTCGGATATACCTGCACAAACCATCATATTATGATCATGTATATATATATATATATATATATATATATATATATATATAATCATAATTATATTCAATCTTATTCCAAACATTGCATTTGTTTCGTGTATTGGCAGTACTAGAAATAGTAATAGTAATGCCGTAGTAAAGGAATGCATTGAATGCCAATTGCCATAGTTTTTATTCAAAATCCAAATTTCGGGGCTTCCCCCGGCCCCCTGACGAAGCACTTTCATAACAATTATAATAGATTAACCACTTTCATCTCTGACGAAGGGGGAGGCCCCCGAAATTTTGCGTTTTGAATAAAAACTAAGGCAATCGGCATTTAATGCGTTACTTTATCATGAAATTACTATTACTAAGCGAGTAGTATAATTCATTGATATTGGGATATTCTCTTCTCTCTTCTCTTCTCTTCTCTTTCTGGGCTGTAAACAAAGGTGAGTGGAAGGTGCCATTAATGTTTAAAATGTGAATAGATGCTAATTTCGTTATGAACAATTTTGGGCACACATGCGCTTCTACGGAAATCTTATCTTGAATTTATCAGACAAATTGCATACAATATCACCCAAAAGCATCTTTATCTTGCTACTTTTCAGTACTGATTTCCAATAGCAGGTACAGTACTCTTTTTACAGAAGAAAGAAACTTGGGGTGATTAAGGTTTTCATTTTGCATTTTACTTCAAGAGAGTTCGTGAAGTCACATGATACAAATCACACTCGACAAAACACTGACTTTGGACTAAGATAACCTGAAATATGTTGTGTTTTGTAACAAACTCATTTAATCTGTAGATTGGCCCTATCAGTACTTGAATGATGATATGCCTATGACTGTACAGATCAACTTTTATCAACAAAATAACTTTTCATTTTGCAATAAAATTCTTCAAATCATCACGGTAGACTGCTGAATTGTACTCATATTCATCTATGATACACTCAGCGAAGAAGTAAGGAAACACTTTTTCAAGCTCATATTTCTCATATAATATCAGGCTACATATCAATGGTTTATATACCATGTTAAAGGAAATCTTATTGGCTATCAACCTGGTATAGGTCAACAATGAAGAAAACATTACGCATGAGTAAACATAGTCATTCTTCTCTTCGAAGGCACAAAAGTAAAAATTGTAAAAATGGTCAAGTTCTCATCCATGCGTATGTGCTCTTCCATAATATATAACAATCACAACAAAATACAAATGCAATACAATAACAAAAACACACATTAAATTGGAAAGATTAACTATATAGTGATCTTTAAAATGTCTTTATAGCTCCTAAAGATAAACGAAGTCAAACAATAATGGAGATAATAAAGTATCTTCTGTCAAATCTAAGTTCAAATGGCATTACAGAAGAGGCATTATCAACAAAAACAGTACAAAATTGAAAATTTATTTCGAGTTACGCACATTGAAAATGATAACTGATTCTTGAATTTGTCTCATGAATTCTTAAATTCCAAGATTGAAAGAATTAGATTTAAAAATGTGTCAATTTCACCACCTTTGCGGCTTACTCCATATTATATATGTCATTTGAATTTCTGATATCTGATTTCTGATTTTGCCCCTTTAGGTTCCCACTCTGGATTTGTTTGAGGATATAAGAGATACAAGAAAACGCAAAATCATCATTGCTATTAATTCATGTTTCGAATTGTTAAATTGGTCTTTTGTTGTCATGGTTCTCTCTAATGGCATTTGCAAATAAGTGACTAAATGTCTGCAATGTTTACTTTTGTGCCTTGGAAGACAAAAACGAATTTGTTTGCTCATCCCTTAGATTTCCCATTGTATTACCTTACCAGGTTAATAGCCAATTAAATAAACGTTAATGTGGCAAATGACACAAAGATTTGTATCAAAATCTTCTATGAAAAATTTGCACTGAAAATATTGTTTGTTTGTTTTTTTGCTGTGTATATTTATAATCATTCTTATATCTGAATTTTTGATGGAAAGCAATCTCTCTAGTGTTAGAAAATACACATATATATACACTCTACTATACAGTATGTGCCAAAAAATTACAACAAGATTTCCGCTTTGATAACCTTCAATATGCATAAATTGCCTGAATGCTATTTCAGGGTCGAAAAATGTAATATCTTACACATATTTGGCAGAAAACCCCATTCAATTTGGTTAAGTGGTCGCAGAGAAATGTGGATCGTTATAAAGCATGTCACGGGTCTGTTTTATCCACGTTAAGCACTTGCATGCTCTTGGAACTGCATATTAATGTCAGAACACAATGGACAAAACCTGGAGGGAAGGGATTCCTGACAGACTCTACAAAAAATCCTCATTTCTCTTTGTGCACCGAAGTAAATCGGACGGGATTTTCTGTAATATGTCGGGACATTGTACTAAGTTATAGATTCAAACCCTGAAATTGCATTTGGATTGATTCACTATTTTGAAGTTATTGTTGCTGAGGGTGCTGTTGTATTTTTTTTTTCTTTTCTGGCGGGAGGGGGGGGGGGGGGACATACGGTATAGTAACTATTCTGACCTATGACAGTAAAATACATTCTTCTTTATTTTATTACAACATCTTGTTGATTACACTACCTTGCTGGAACCACATTCTGTTTGTCCGACGTCCTCCCACGTTGTGCCGTCATTTGAAAGTGATGCCTTTATTGTCTTTCCATAGTCGGTCGCTGCGAATCGTCCTTGTACCAAAACCCCTGTAATCCAGCGTTCAATACCTACGTCCACCTTTGTGAATACAATATTTGGGAACTGAATTGTTTAAAGGTCAAGTCCACCTTCATATGAATGTGGATTGCTTGAATGCAGCAATATTAGCTGAATACATCATTGAAAGTTTGGGGAAATTGGACGATCTAACGTTATGAATTTTTAAAGAATCTGCGCAGTCACTGCGCTGGATGAGATGACTACTACAGTGTATGATGTCACATGCGTAGAACGATTTAGGAAAGTATAAAGAGAATTTCACATTTTTTTGGAAAAAAGTGCAAATTTCCTCCGCTTTTCACTGACGTCTGTTAAGGGCAATTATTCCCCCTGCACTCTGAAAGAGACAAGTCAAGCGTTCTTTTATTATGCGAGAAAAGTGAAAATATGTTGAAATTCCTTTATATTTTCTTTATATCGTTCCACACAGGTGACATCTCAAGCTGTAGTAGTCTTCTTATACAGCAATGAGTGAGTAGAGGTTTTCAAAAATTCATAACTTTTGAACGGATTGTCCAATTTCTCTCAAACTCTCACTGATGTGTTCTACTAATATTACTGCATTCACTTAATCCACATGTCGATGAAAGTGGACGTGTCCTTTAATCTTGTGGTTGATTTCAAAACTCATCAACTTACTAACATCACCATATCAGGTCAATATCTTTTCCTTTTTAACAGTAATTTCTGCGGTAATTATACAAAATCAATTGGCCAGTCTGTATTGCGTTCTCTCTTTTTTGACATTGTATATATTAAGGGGATTGTATAGTTTTTGGTTGAGACCTACATTCAGGTTTCTAACATTTTTTTCTTTATCTTGTGAGATAATGAGAAGCCTCTTATGAAATCTGAAAGAAGATGTAATTACATGAGGAATTCAACGTTTATTTGATGAAAATTGGTTTTGAAATGGCCGAGATATCCAAAACAGAGGCGATTCAAATAAAACGTGCCAGTGGGACCCACCTTTTATTAAGATCGCTTTGTGGATGTTTCAGCTATTGCAAAGCCGATTTTCATCAAATAAATTTTGAATTCCTCTTAGAATGGTATGCATTGTACTATTTCTAAAGTATTTTCTTGGTATCTCGCAAAAAGTTAAAAGCCAAATTCTTATCTCCACCATTACTGTACCATCCCTTTAAGCCCAAAGAATATGACAAACCCGATTCTGCAGTAAACTTTTCAATACTGCGTCGTGATCCGTCGTGTCTGTTGTCTGAATGACTTGTAGGACACATTAATCGATTTTGTGTCCTTCATCTTCTGCGTTTATATTTGAGGACGGGAGGGGATCTCTGGGGTGATCTCGGGTGCTCTTGCTCATGTAGTTGACGTAATAATGTACATATTGCTGCACTTTATATGTCTACCGTTTCCTTTTTGTTTTTTTTTGTTTTTTTACACTGATCATACCTATTACTTCGTATTTTCCTGCAAAAGAAAATGCACGTTTCGATTTCTTGATAAAATTTCTTAATCGATGATAATGTTATTGTTTGGATGGGCCACCTTTCTGATTACGTAACTTCTGGTTACGATGCTGCTGGACTACTGAGTATCTCTTTATGTTTGTGGTTATTATATGTGCGGTCCAAGATGTGTATTTAATACCGTATGTCACCTCAAAAATATATTAACGGGATCTTCCGCAATGATAACATTAAAAATATCAAATCAATAAAAATACTATGTCAGGGTATGAGAATATATCTCATTGCCCACATATTACAGAAAATCCCATTCGATTTGATTCTGTGGTTAAAGAAATGTGAGGAATTTTGTAAAGCATGTCAGGAAGCCCCTTCCCTCCAGGTTCTCTCCATTGTGTTCACAGTCCAAGAACATCCTATTAGTGCTAAACTTGCACATGGAAGAATGAGGCTCATGACATGCTTTACAACAAGCTACATTTTTCTGGTACCGCGTAACCAAATTGAATGGGGTTTTCTGCAAAATAGAGCTAAGATGTTATATTCTAAAACCCTGAAGTAGCATTAAGACAGTTTAATAATTTTGGGAGTTTTCATGTAAAAATGCGAAAAGTAGAGAAAGCTCGGCAGGACATTAAGTGTCATTTTTATCACTCTGCCCCCCCCCCCCCCCCTCTTCGTATTATATGCTAGGTTTTGATTTCGGTAATGGTTTGTTTTTCAATCTACCAAACTCACAGATTGCCCAATTGCAGGGGCTACAAGATGCCGCTGCGCGTATTGTTTCTTTGTCAAGTAAACGCAGTCATATCATACCTATACTGAAGAGTCTTCATTGGTTGCCTGTACAGGAACGTATTCGGTTTAAGATACTTCTTTTGGTTTATCAAGTTATTGAGGGAACAGCTCCTGATTACAATGTTTGTTTGTTTCGTCAATGCCAACCTTCACGAACTCTTCGATCCTCAACTTCAGGTCTCTTACATATTCTGTTTTCTAGGAAATCTTGGGGGAACGAGCTTTCGCTCACGCTGGACCAACGCTGTGGAATTCACTTCCTCGTGAGCTGAAAGACTCAAGCTCTATAACATCTTTCAGGAGTAATTTAAAATCCTATTTGTTTAGCAGTGCATTTTGAAGACCAGTGTCTTTTGAAGACAGACTTTCTGCTTCTTCGTCTTCTTCTGTTGCGGTGATGTGCTTGTGTCTTCAGGCTGTTTGCTTTGATGTACAATTGTAAAGCGCCTTGAGCATTTAATCAAAGTGGAGAACGGCGCTATAGAATTTGTATGTGTCATTATCATTATCATTATCATTATAGGTGTTTGAAAGAACATTTCCCACTTTTGATCATTAAAGGCATAATTTACCATTTGCAGATGAAAGCATTAGTGCTTTAAAATAGTTCTAAAATGTGAGTTAGGGATAGAAACAACCACTGTCAAAATTTGAATCCATATAATCGATGTTAAGTGTTGTTAAATACACAAAATGTGAACAATAGTTATAATAAAAATGTTTCCAGACTAAACCGTATACAGTTACGGTTTACTGAGAAAAACCCTGATATCTCCTTATATTTTAGGTTTTATTGCAAATATTTCATATGGTAGGATGTTTTATGATACAACAGACCTACACATATGCATCAAATGTGATGTCTTGAACATTTTTGAAATCACTGCTCCCAAAGGTAAACTGGACCTTTAATAGTTCAAAAACTAATCATCCGATGAAACTGTCATTAATATGAGTAATAACTGAATAGTGTACAATTTTGTTGGAGGTGGTTTATATATGAAAGCATAAATCAGTTTCATGAAATCCATGATTAATTCCACAGTAAGGTTCCAGATTTTGTTCCATATTCAACCCTCTGTACAAAACGTTCACTTTGCACAGGGGTCAATGGGGTGTGTATGGGAATGCGTGGTTAACACCCTGGCAATGGTCTTGAACAATGGCCAGGGTGTGAATGCTTCATTATTTATTCATGAGAAATTCCACTATCACAACTAGTCTTTATTCAGTCTCTGGCAGTGTCTGTGTAAAGTCACTTCACTGAGATGTCATTTTAATGGATTTTGAAGCAATCAAAGTATCGCGAAGTGATATAAGTCATTCAGAGTAGCAGTGCCCAGGGCAATCCACATTATATTATTATTGATTAAGCATTCATGTGCCTAGGAGCGCGAGACTGACGCCTAGTCAACAGGTGGTTCAGGCATGTCCATTGTTCAGGGCCATTGCCAGCACACACTCACATACACATCATTGGTTCCTGCGCAAAGTTCAATTTTTGTACAGAGGGTTAGAATTTAACCAACATCTGAAACCTTACTTCAAAATCAATCTTAGATTTAATGAAACTGATTTACGCTTTCACATTCAAATTACCTCCAACAAAATTGTATACTATTCAGCTATTACTCATATCAATGACAGTTGTATAGGGTGAATAGTTTTTAACTATTGATGATCAAAAGTTGGAAATGTTTTTTTTTTTAAACACCTAGTATTTGTGTGTACATGCATATTTCTGTGTATGTGTATACCTATATTGTATACATATATCTGCATATTCCTATCTTTATCTCTCCTTCTCCCTTTCCCTCTATCTCTCTTATATCTCTACTAATCCTCTTTTCTGTATTGATATCATTTTGTGAATCACTCTCACAATGCTATTATTTTCCCATATTTCTGTAATGCCGAAAGGGGAATATATGAAACAGGTGGAGGTATTGTTATATAAATTTTGATGTTGTTATTTGGAAAATGTGGGTCACGGGGTTCCGGAGTATGGGCCGGGGGTCGGGTGAGAGAGCTGGGGTTCCCAAGTGTTTATTTTAACCGATAATCTAGAAATTATTACAAAATTTGGCTAAGAAAAAATATAAATAGTTGATACATTCGAGGGTTGTGCAATAACATCTCTAAATATGTTATTTCTTTTATTATCAGTTTCTGAAATTGATGTCCTATTCTGTAAGATATTTGTAGTTCCATTGGAGGAATAATGGCGAAAGCAAACCAGTCGCCTTAGTATCTATTTTTTTTTCTGTCTTATAGTTCTGTTTGTTTATAAAAGTGTGTAATACGTCTCTATTTTGTTTGTTATGTGAATATAATTATATCGGATATTTCTCAACCTATTGATTTTTGTAATCACGATATTTCCTCACTCATATTTATCATACGTGTAAATAGTTTATCTTGTAACTCTCTGAAGGTTTGAATTTTTCTGTACATAGTATTTGTAATGTTATACGCAATTTAGTCCATGGATTACGTGGTATGATACGAATAAATAAACCTTTCTACAAACATTTCTATAAAATACACACACACACACACATACATACATACAGTCGCTGTGTGCAAACAGGATATCTGATTGTATGATTGGAAAATGCGTCTTTTACCCTCTATTAGACCTACATGTAAAGGTACCTTTGGATTTCTGTTATTATGGTGTGTGTTTGACAGTGTATTTTAGTCAAAATATATCATAAACTGTCGATAAATTGCCTCCAAAAAAATCCACTAACAAATTAAGAAGTCGTTTTAAGAATTTCCATGCATCCAAACCTGGTACCAGTCGGTAGCGCCATAGTGCGAAAGCCAACCCCCGATGTCCCGCACGCCGTTCAAACGACCGTTGAGGACACCAAAGTGCGCGTGGTTATTGTTTCGCACAGACGAAGCGGATAGTCCGCTATCCGGAATCCGACCATCCTCAACTCCTAGACGAAAACCCGGTTCTTTCTGGCACCCTATCTCATTAGAGTCTTATTTGCAGAAAAAGAAATACGAAAGTATCCGCAGGCAAAGAAAAATATCAGTTATAATAATATGAAATAAGAAATAGTGGAGAATAATATTAATGAGATATGATAATATAATAGAATTAAACAATCATGTTATTCTTTTATTCTTTGAAATAGAAGTTATATCAGAATAATTATGTACATACTTTGCATATCATGAGCAGCTATTTAAGCGTTCAAATGCAATCCTCACTGAATCTTGCATGCAAGCAAATTGCTGTGTTTCACTAGTCTTGGGAATTTTGTGGTGGAAAAAGTCACCACAAGATTGAAATATATATACATTATATACATATTTTATAAGTTTGCGACTGAAGGTTTGATATTGATAAATCAATCCGGCACCTCATCTTGTTGGGATACGATGGCAAACAACAACTTGCTTGTTTGGGGGTTTTGTTGTGTGTGTGTGTGTGTGTGTGTGTGTATGATGACGCGTGAAACATATTGAATTCCAATCCCATGAAGGAATTTATTGAATGCTTTAAAGTGTACCGCTACTTGATTCTGATCAAATTCTCGCAATAAACGCTGCGGAGCAGAGCTACTTAGATAAGTACGCATTTAGAAATGACGAACCTTTTAGTATTTGCCGCAAGGGTTGACAGGCACCTGGAAACAATGTGATGTCATCTAAGGCGATCTTGTGAGCGCTGTCGGACCCCATCGTTGCATCAAAAACAATCTTCAACACACACAGTTTTTAGGGGATTTTAAAGGGATTGTACAGTTTAGGTTGAGAACTAATTTTAGGTTTCTAAAAATTTTCGGTGAGATAATGAGAAACCTCTTATAAAATATGAAAGAGCATGTAATCTTATGAGGAATTCAACGTTTATTTGATGAAAATTGGTTTTGACATGCTTAAGATATCCTAAAAAGAGCGATTCTAGTAGAGTATGGGAACCACACTTTACGGTACTATTGCTTTGTTTTACTTTGTCATTGGATGTTTCACTCATTCCAAAAATTCTAAACTTTGAATTCCTCTTAAAATGGTATGCTCTGTATTATATATCATAAATGTTTGCATGGTATCTCGCAAAAAGTTAAAAGCCCAATTCTCATCTCCACCAATACTGTGATACCATCCCTTTAACTTTCATTCAATTGAAGCTTAATTTCCTTTACATTATTTACATAATATGCACCCTATACATGATATCCAATAAAACACACTCCTTATAGCATTCAAATCAGATTAACATAAACCTCGTCCGTTCAATTAAGTGTGTGACCATTAAATTTTATGAATATATAAATTTTGCAAACAAATTATTAGTATCTGTATTTTGTTTACCATGGTGATTTTTCTTTCGATGTTTATTTAAGTTGAAGATAGTAATGAAAGGGACCGGTCATGCAGCGGTATTATAATGTATTAAATACTTGTAATAATTCAAATAACAATATCTACCATGTTGTTACTTATACTGGCGTCTTTGAATATTCAGAGTACCATTTTTATGTGAATTTGTCTGCCTCTTTACTTTTAACTCCTGTGTGAAGGACCCTGCAATAATATCACAATTTATTACTGGTTAACCAATTTGATATTGGGGAAGGGTACAGAGATTACACTTTTTTTAAGGGGGAGGGGTGGGTTTTCATTGTTCTGTTTTGCTTTGCTTTGTTTTGCATTTATTTTGTTTTATCGGAGACAAAAGGTAGCAGGTTGTGACTCGAAATCGGGACCAATTGAGTTAAAATGTTGGACTCACCGTAAAGAGCGTATCGGACGAGGCGGTGAAAGAGTGAAACCGCCACTCGGACCCCTGGTGGCCAGACTTTGTCCATGAGGGTGTCAGCGAACCATAGTCGGTCCCTGCCGGCCACACCGTCACGCTAAGCGTGCCGATACCCGTTCCCAGCATGTGATACCAGAATCCCAGGCAATAGTCGCCTGGGGATGAGTATTTTGGAGTCACCAACCTGGCTACTGACCCAGCCGGTTGGCCTGCATAGTCCGTGTACACAAAGTGACCTTTCAGGCAATAGACAAGAAAGACAATACCAAACATTGCCAAAGTACGAGTATGAAGTGAGCACTTACTGCTAGTTACAATATTGTTTTGTTTTGTTTTTTGGCAGAGAAAAAAAAAATAAATGCACTTCAAAAGGAGAACAAAAAGAAACAAATAAGCAAGTAAATAAGTGTATAAATGAAGGAAATAGATGCATGAGGAAATAAATGAGTAAATAAATACTTGTAAAATAAATATTTCAGATACAATGTAAAAACTACACATAGAAACTAAATAGAATAAATAAGTGACTGAGTGAAAAAAACCCGTACATCTATAAACAAAAACAAATAATAAAAAAAATAACAAGTGATGGTTTTGGCTTGCCTGAAGAGGTTGAACTGTTTACCAGCTCAATTACAAACAGTCTATATCAACATGCCCCCGTGACTTTGAAATCTGTGCATATGTACCCTTACGAGGAATAGCAAAAGAAACATGAACTGTTGGGCAGAGAGCATCAGTTGACAAAGTCCGACCAAAATGTGACGATTTCATCAAATTTCACTCTAATTTAATTTCATATTTATCAATGAAAAATACAGTAAATACAATTATCTCACACGTCGGAACTTTTACATTTTCAGAATTGAAATAGAACAAACTGCACACTTTTTGTGTAATATTCAGAAAATTGTCAATCCAAAAGTATATCGAGGGGGAGGAGGGTCACAGGGAAAAGGACATCCCCTTCCAATTCCAGGGAGTTTTTGCAATTCAACAATTAAAAATCAACGATCTGGTGCACACTTTCGGTCGAGTATCCGAAAATTTGTATCAGAGAAGTGTAGGAAGTCTGTAATCTATGGAGAGACACCAAGCAGGGAGAGGATGCGGGAGGGGATAACCCCTTCCTCATGATAGAGGTTGTGCATCTTTGTGATTGCAATTCAGCGATCAGGTGCACACTTTAATTTGGTGGAATATTTGAAAAATCGTCCGTCCCCGAAGTGTAGCCATATGGAATGTATGTGGGAGCTATGGGGATGAAAGGGGGGTCCCCCCAGACCCAGCCCCGCCCATAGGAGAGAGCTTTCGCACTTTAAGGATTGAAATGAAAATATCTTGTGCACAAATTTATGATGGAATATTTGCATGGTATGGTAAGAGACCCAACGGGGAAGGGTGTTGGATGTTAATTCCCCTCCTACGTGAAGGAGAATTTGTATTTTTCAGAATTGAAATTTAACAACCTGGTGCACACATTTGGTAAAATAGTTGGACAGTTAATTTTTTTTCTCACATCTTGGGGATTTAAAGGGGTGGGGGCAAAATGGTATGTGTGTCTCCCAACTCTGTAATTGGTGGGGCAACTGCTCCCCCCCCCCCCCCCATTCCAGGTTCGAGGTCAAAGATCACGCAAGTTATCTATGTAATGAAAAAATCGCTTTAAACTGCAGAAGCCACTGATCAGCTTATATAGATCAGGCCATTCCATTTTCCTGGAACCCGACGCCCCCAAAAGAATCCAGGAGTTCTTTGACCTGTTCCCTTGAGTCATTTGAAATGGATCGAAAGATAGTGCGCTGAAAATCGTAAAACAGGACTCAACTTCAATCTCTAATGAAACATCCACGAAAAACCGTAGTAATCACACAAATACACGTACGTCTCTTACCACGTGTGTCGCCATATGTATGGTCATGCAGAGGCCCACGGACGAAGTATGACTCCGGACCTGTTGATCTAGTCCAATCGATAAAGTCGTTTCCAGTGAAAATTCTAAAATTGCAGTACATAGTCGTCTCGAAGTCACATCCCACTGCATCTATTCCGGGAGCAATATCGTTCGTAAAACAGGGACACAAATGATTAAATATTTGTTGTTGTTGTTGTTGTTGTTGTTGTTGTTGTTGTTGTTGTTGTATACTTGCAGTAGGTCTAATATTGGTAAGGGTATTCTCAAACGTAAAGTATAGTTGTATATAATAGCATACATTTATTTATGTGTGTGTGTGTGTCCATTTGTTTACAACTAAACAGTTAGGCACATGCTCAGTATTTTCCCGCTAGGCCCAAGATACTGCTACTTTGGGTATTACTCGCTCTGGTGACGAGCGAGGGTAATTGTTACAATCGATTCTCGTAGATTCTGCCACCAGTCGTTTTATAAAACCATTGAATTAATTGGTCAAGGAGCCTAATACAACCAAGGAGGTATACTAGTACCTCCTTGATACAACCAGCAATTTCCGGATGAACATTGAATGTGGAATAATAAATCTTGCTCTTTCCTTTTCTACTGATGTAGCGAATACTTTGTGCTTTTGCCTGGCCAAGCAACGATAATGATGACAATAAAAACACTTTCCAAATGTTTAAACTGTCCACAATAGATCTCCGACCTCCATACCACTTATCATATAAGAACCTTTATATCTCTCTCTATCCATCAATATTTGCCCTCGTACAATGGAATCAGGTACAAGTATTGACCGCTGATGGTTTGTTCCAATCACATTTCTGACGTGAGGTGGTCTGTTAAAAGAGTAATTCTCCAGGTAGTATACGTGGACAAAACTCTCATGAAGGCAAATAGTTATTGGACTCATTAAATCGATCATTACAGAAAATTTGAAAGAAAAAAATAGTTTCTGCATTATTGCAACTTTTATCCCAAAAGATAAAACGGACGGTTCATGATTTTTTGAAGAAATCACATAACAGAATTAACACAGATTAACACTTTATTTTAAAGAACATTACTTCCAAAATTACAGGTCGCATTAGTGTACTTAACTGCACAATAAATTGCTCTGTACGCACTATTAAAATAAATATATCTATAAAGATTTAGCACTAGACAAATCTGTGAAAATCAATTACTATTTCACTAAGTACTATCCAGCTCTCATTATTTGAGTGGTGGGGGTATGGTGTAGGCATTTTCTTTGCCCATGTATCTAGAATCAAAGCTGTCTAAAGCGGCCATCCAATAGAGACAAAAAAGGGCTGTTATATACAGGTGACTTTTCTTTGAAATGTATCAGTACCTATAAATGTGAATGTACGTGTGTAAGTATTCTTTTGCACTATAATGAAGTTGCAACGTTCACATAATAATGCCGATATTGATATCATTGCACACGAACGTGCAAATAGCCAAACAAGCTGTTCACGAGTGCATGAGACGTTTTAGTTGGCCCCATAAGGAAGATGGCTGCTTTTGATAGGTAGGTAACCCTTGAAAAAAAGGTTTGACTGTACATCAGTATATACAATGCGTATCAAAAAAAAAATATAGTAATCCAACTTTTGAGGGCTACTATTTTATAAAGTCAGCTATGGTGAGCTCAATGTTGGTTGCGAGGAAAGAGAAACTTTTCCTGGTGAGACATTCATTATTCCTTCATGTGACACTCAAATTTGGAAAAAGTGCAATTTGACATTGTTGTCTTTAAATTTAACTCGTTCAGCCACAGAAAAAATAGTTCATACTCTTATATCATCCCGACTTGACTTTGGTAATGCACTCCTATTTCAGCTACCACAATCTCAACTTTCACGGTTACAAAAAATTGCAAAATTCAGCAGCCCGCATTGTTACCCTTACCAGGAGAAATACTCACATTACCCCTGTTTTGTCCTCATTGCATTGGTTGCCTGTTGAATCTCGCATTGTATTTAAACTATTACTATTTGTTTTTCATTGAGTACGCAGATCTGCCCCAGAGTACAATGTTAATTTACTGACATTTTATAATCCTTCCAGATGTTTAAGGTCATCCGATTGTAGATTGCTTGTTGTTCCAAAAACGAAGAAATCATGGGGGGATCGGTCAATTGCACATCCTGGACCTTACCTGTGGAATCAGTTGCCTCAAGCTATCCGTCACATTTCGAATGTTGACTCAAGACTCATTTGTTCATGACCATTTACCAGTAGAATTGTATACAAATGATGCACAGGATAGAGTGTGTTAGTGAAGGTGCGGCGCGCTCGAGAGTATTGACAATGATGCGACATGCACGAGGCGCAGTCAAGTGCATGTTTGCAACCGTTGTCAATACTCGAGAGTGCGCCGCACCTTCACTAACGCCACGAAATAATCCTGTGCATCATTTGCTTTATAAAATGGGTCGAAAACTAACAGCATTTTTCACGTACCTTTGTGGGTCAATACCAGTCAGCTACATGTAGCACTCGCTCAAAAGTCAAGATGTCCGAAGATGTTCGTCCCAAACATTTACGCACGTCGCACTTGGAAATCCCGCACATAAGTACTGTACGTACGTATAAGAGTATACGTACGCCACGTGTTATGCACAAGAAAGGCCGCCGGCTGTTGTGGCAGCCCGCGGCCCGAACTAGAAGTTGTTTACAGGATTGACAGCGCGTATAGTAGCGCGTGGCGCACTTGTAACAACTGATTGAGTGCGCACTGCTAGTGTAAACATTGTGACGTACGTCAGGCCAGGGAGGTGGAAGAGAGACTCTTCTTAGTGCATTTATTAAGAAATTAATGCACGCACACGTGACTCATTTCAGCGCTTCCAATTGGCTACATTCTTGAACCCATTTTATAATATATTATGATGTGTATTTTTTCGTTATCATTATTGTGTCATTCATTTTCATGTGCATGTTTGTGTAAGGATTTCTGTATTTCATAACTTACTCTTCTACTGCGCCTTGAGCACGTTAACTATGTGGAACTTGCGCATTATAAGTACCCTGTATTATTATTATTATGTGCTCAGACATGCACGACATTCGTCAACAATAGGTATCAATGGAAAGAGGAAGAGTTCATCTTTCCTCATGCACAGTCAACATTGCGCCTTCCATATCTTACAATCAAGAAATGGTAGCCCTCCAAAGTTGGATTACCTTCTTTTCTTTTCTTTTTTTTTTAGATATGCACTGTACCCGGCTATTTTCCAAATGTTGACGGTGAGGATATCTGCGGACATAGAAGATATCTAAGCATACAGCACTGACAGTGGCTGATATCACTTTTCATCTGAGAGCTACATTGCGAGAATGTGAGAGACAGATCATACCAGTATCACACTGCCCGGCGGTTAGAGTGGCGTCGTCGATAGCGACCTCTCCGTAATCGATGCCAACTGCTGTAGGTGATACTGTTGTCGATACCTCGATACCGATGGTGAAAAAAGCCGTGCTGATGTTCGTAATTGCGAACTGCAGATGATAATGGTGGTAAAAATGAAATTAGGGAAACTCAGACTGCAGCAATAAACGTGATTACAGCAATGATCCTGATAACGTTTTCAGTAACAATATAAAGAAAAGAACATAACAATGAGCACATGACATATATAAAATGGCATCCTTCTCTGTTTCAGAATTTCAAAGTGTTTACATTTTTCCACATGGGAAAATACGGAAAACATACTTTGATGGATGTTATAGTTTGAGTTGAGATGCGGATTTAGGTGTTAACTTTTTTGATAATGAAAACCAAGAATATGAAAAAAAAAACATAAAATTGTAAGAGGAATTAAAGGTTTATTTTGATGAATATCGGTTGTAAAATGCCCGATGTTATCTCCCAAAAGAAAGTACGGGTAAAACAAATTGGTCCTAATTGTTGGGACCAATCTTTCATTTTTATCTCAATGATCCCTATTATATCATCTATTTCAAAACTGATTTTTATCAAACAAACTTGTAATTCCACCTAGAATTGTTTGCTCTTTAATATTTCATATACATGGGCTTTATTATAAACTAAAAAATAAAAATTAAAACCTGAATCCCCATCTCAACCAAAACTATACTATTCTTTTAAAGCATCTTGCAACTGGTTCTTGTCTTCTTCGTGAAGATCTTGTCCTTTGTTTTGTTGATTGTTGTTAGATTAATTCCTCTTATTTTCTGTGTATTTTTTTCTCACGCTGTTGCGAACGTAGTATACGTAGTAGTTTGAATGTATTTGTGTCCGTTGCGGGTATTCAAATAGTTGGTTCTCTTTCCTTTATTGTGAATACAGCTGTGTCAATTGTTTTAAGCAGTGCGTGCAAAAAGAGAGGGAACGTCTTCTCGTTGTAGTCAATACAGGGGGCTTGGAATCATAGGTAGGGAGGTTACTAAACTCCTGTGTGTCTGTTCTTCATTGCCTTCTTATCGTCGCAAAGTGAACGTAATTGATCCAGAACATTTCGAAGCCTGACCATTGATCGGAACAGGGGCGGATACAGGAATTCTGAAAAGGGTTGGGCGTCAAAAATATATCTATATATTTATGGCGCTACTTCTGGGTTTCATTTCTTTTCTTTTTTTATTTCTTTTTACAACCCCCTCCCCCCCCAAAAAAAAAAAAAATAAATAAATAAAAGAAATAAATGAATAAATAAGTAAATAAGTAAATAAATAAATGGGGCACGCCCGGTGCGCCCCCTCTGGATCTGCTAGTGCGGAGCCCAGATTCCCCCACTATAGCCCTTTGACTGGTGTTTCAAATCAGCGTTTCTAAACGAGTGGGTTGCCTTTATCGATAGCCCGAAAATGCCTCGAATTCGTTTAAGATCGCGATTCTGCATCAGAACTTTTTTTGTTAATAACGCACCCTAATATCCTCCTCCAACTCAATCCCCAAACATACAGTGTCCCTACACTAGTTCTCACCTGTTCTCTGATCCAGTAGTCACCTTGTGTTCCGAAAAGACGAAATGCCTCCTTGACATGTGTAGTGTTGTTCATATCATCTATGGATGTCACTTTGACCACGAGTTCATGGCTAGACACGCCCTGCATGTAGTACCAAAAGCTGAAACACCATCCGGAAGAGCTAAGCAATACCGGTACGCGTAGACTTAGGACCTTTGAATTTTGATCCGATGACGTGGCAGCATACAGGTAGTAGCCATCTGACGTTGGTGATAACATATTAGTGGAAAAATGAGCAAAGAAAATAGGATTCCATTGGGTTTCGAACTCGAGACCTCCGGATACCCCGGTGCTCTACCGACGAGCAATTGAAAGACGTAGTACAGTAGTAATTTTCAGTGCTCGATACTAATATAAGATATTGTGAATATCAGCGTTTGTGATGCGGAGCGATATGAACAGGACAATATTTACCTGTAGCTACAAATTCTAACCTCAAATATTTCTCGTTTTCAAGAGAGCAGAAAAAAAATGTAAACGTGAAACAATGCATTCCAATATATATCATGTGACTTCAAGCATCTATTTTATAACTACCGCTGTTTCCATCTTACTTAATTTCTACAGAGCTCTCATTATAGTAAGACAGATAAAAAAAAAAAAAGATGACAAGAGACAAATCGTGTCCAAAACATGGTGACTCAAAATTTAATGTAACCTATTGGCAGAATCTGTGTAAACCACACTGACCTCCACTGGTGTGGTCACTGCTAGGACCTGTGTCCGGCGTCCCAATTGACCCTTGCCCTCTTTGCCAGTCTGCGTTGTTCGACAAGTCCTGCGTCCATCCGCACAAATCAACTTCATAATCGCAATCCACTCTGTAGCTCACTGGGAATGTGTAAGATTCGGAGGGGTCGTACGAAAGAATATGCAACAGTTTAACAAAAATGAACATGCGTTATTTGTCACGAGTCCTGCTTCCGTCCAGTTGCAGTGGTCCCCTCTCTATTCAATCAGGCAATCAACAATTATACTAACAAACAAATTTACGAATTGTACAAGCATCATTTTAGCTTTATAAAACTGCACTTCTCAAACCCACGTGGAAACAAAAACCTTCAAATATAATGAACAAACGAATTGGTACAAGGAATTCTGTGAAAGGGAAAAGACACATAATAAATCAAAGAATCACGGAACAATGTAAAAAAGTTGGACTCAATGTTTCGTCAGGTCAGACGTATCTAAAGTAGAACTTTCACTGACGGTGATTAATTCGCACATTCCAGCAGCTCGGACTCCTATGAAAAAGAATTGAACCAAGAATTGTCAAGTGCAAACACAAATGTCGTTTGCACAAATACACCCATAGATCTTTATACACATCAAATTCGACCACTAATAAACACTAAATAAAAAGTAAGTTCCCAATAAAACAAACCTCTATAATTTATGAATCAGGAACCTTTGAGGAAATCTGAATGCGGATCATGTAACTGTATTTCTCGGCTATCTATCATGTGAAAGTCAGTTGCTATAACTCGGGCACGCTTGAGTGTGCATGAATTAAAGTCAAAATGGCCACTTTTTGAAGTTCACAAGCCCAATTTTGCAACTTTGATTTGGTGATATCGGAAAAAATTTCAATTTTCCAGGATATAAAGGCATGTAACATATAATTTATGTGCTTCTTATCGTACCATGTGACCTCTGCACAAAATTTCACGATTGAGTGAACGCGGGGTGAAAATTACCAAAATGGCCGATTTGACATGTTTCTCATGGTAATTTCTATCAATTGAGATTAAACTTGTGTGTTTAACAGTTTTTACACACATTTCACGTAATTTCACGGCGGAATGAGCACATAAAAAAAAATGGATTAAAATTGTGCAGTAAGAATTGCGATAATTTTGCACACTGAAATCAACTGTATGATGCTTTTTTTATATTGTGCTAATACCCACCCGCATATCAGTGACCACCTGACATTTCAGTCACGTTCAATAAGCATGCGAGGCTGGAAACCTTTTCTTTTATCCCATAAAATGAACATAAAATGGCAGTTTGGCCACAATCCCAATTGTAAGTTCATGTGAAGAGGAGGAATTTATGTTTTGGAAAGCTAACAATGGCTTTAGCATGCAATGTGGTTCATTTCACGGTTGAATGACCACAATATGAAACAATGATTTATCTTATCGAAATCATCCAGCAGGTGTTGCTTGGATATTCTGAATTTAAGATCAACTGAAAAAACATTTCGTTATTATGTTTTAGGACTGATATATATGTCTTAGTGATCCTTGACATTCCTTCAAAATTTTACACGTAAAAGGGTACATGGGGCCGGAAATCCCTCTTATAATCCATGGCTACCTTTGATTAAATATTGAAGTATTCAAGGGAAATTGCTCTGCCTTTAGTTTGATGAAATCCCTTTGTTGGGGCCTTTGTTCTCGCTACTGAATACTAATTTTGGCATTAAGTTCTTGATGTCGTTGTGACGTCACGAAGTCATGCATTTACTCAAGGGAAAATAAATCCAATTAACAGTATCAAATTTCACTTTTGTTAAACATCAATATCCTCCCGTGCTGCAAATATGCACTGAGAGTCTGGAGACAGATATCGAATGTGGTGAGATAGTGGCCTTCGTTGTTCATGTGGTGTTGATGATTGTGATGGTGATGATAGTTGCTTAAAATGTTGGTTGACTATTATGCGATCGTTATGGCAATATAACACAAATTGGGTACCATCTGCACTCACTTTTTCAGGCGCTATCAGCTACCACCGCTGAACACGTCTTCATAAACAAAACAAATGTAAATCTTATGGGAATTTCAGTCACGAAAAATGGTTTTGACCCGCACACTTTGCTCATCTTTTGTGCTCACTGAAGCATGTCAATTGTTCATTGAAATTTTATTTTTTCATTGAAATCAGAGTAATTTCCCAACAAAAATAGAACTAAAATATAAAAAACAATTATTTTTTTTTTATTATATAGGGTAAAAAGGATTTCCCAGCAACACATGTTCATTGAAGCGTGACTGAAATGTCAGGTGATCACTGTACGCACAGTGGCCAAAATCAACACAATTCTTACTGCACAATTGAAATTGTTATTTTTGTTTGTTTTTAATGTGCTCATTCAACCGTAAAATTACGTGAATTGTGTGTAAAACCTGTTCAACACAAGAATTCAATCTCAATTCATAGAAATTATCACGAGAAACATGTCAAATCGGCCATTTTGGTCATTTTCACTCCGTGGTCACTCAACCATGAAATTTTGTGCAGAAGTCACATGGTACGATAAGAAGCACATAAATTATACGTTGCATGCCTTTTTATCCTAAAAAGAATGAAATTTGTTCCGATATTACCAAATCAAAGATGCAAAATTGGGCTTGTGAACTTCAAAAAATGTCGACCATTTTTACTTTAATACATACTCACTCATGCGTGACCAAGTGATATCAACTGATTTTCACATGAAAAGTAGCCGAGAGATACAGCTACATGATCCTGTATTCAGATTTCCTCAAAGTTTCCTGATTCATAAATTACAGAGGTTTGTTTTTAATAGGGGGAACTTACTTTTTGTTTAGTGTTTAGTTTAAATTCTTTAGTGTGGTTGAAAAATGTGTGGTTACCTTGACACCTTACTTTTTCTAATCTATTCACCACTGAACACAATTTCCAAATTAAACAACAAGATGTATCACCTGGTTGACAATGTCCCCTCAGTAATCTCGTGTTGTCTATGGCAAGAATACCCTGAAAAGTACTGCCAGCTCCAGCCCCGTCGAAAACAATCACAAACGGATCCAGAAGATCCCATGTAATATTCATCTATAGAAAAAGACGATTTTTTTTTCTTGTTTGATTATCTATGCATAAGTTTATCTAAAGTTATCAACGACAAAGATTTCAGAATTAAGACTATTTACGACAGAAACGATTAGTCGTTGATGTTATATCGAAAGAAAATTATCAAGATATCAATAGCGTATTTCATTTCCAAACTCTTATACAAGTATCTAACCAATGATATATTTTTTTTAAATCAAGCTGACTGCCACTTTTTCAAAATAAAAAAGAATGTGCATAAAGTGCAAAAAAAAAAAAGTAATTGGTGGCAACTCCTTTGCGATGAATAGACCATAATGGATGTATTTCAAAGAAATGATTACAGCTGATAAGGAATTGTTCATCTATTAGACCTTCCACATTAACAAAGTAAAATACACAATGCCCAAAAACAAAAATGTCTGTGTCGGGAGCCTAAAACAATGATGATACTCATTTTATAATGAATATGAAGAAGCGGAATTTTGGGCACCTGTCCATCTCTCCAGCCGTTCCATGTTGTGTCCAGTGAATGGAATGATCCATCTCCAATCAGGGAAATTTGTGCACTTCTAGAAACATAAACGCGCAAAACATTGGCGCCTCCTTGGGGTACGTAGTACGAAAAGGTGAAGCAAAGGTCACTGTCTGCATCAACCACGTGATTCGGCGGACTGACCAATCGTGATACGTGATTTGCTGGATGCTTACTGGGCTCAATGTAGAAATATCTTCCGGCTAAGAATATGAAAATGTTAAGGTCTCATGCTTTAAAATTTCCTTTGCTCCTTGTGTGAATCTTGTTTTTTTTTTCAATGAATTGTGTTTTTTGTTATTGGTGGTGTTTTCTTTTTGGCCGAACAGAGACTGTATTTGTACATAACTGTAAATGCCAAAAATTTCATTGCTACCCGGCCATCTCAAGAATTTATTTTAATGGAATGAAATAATCAATGGACAAACATCTTCAATACAAGCACTGCCAAGCAAAAAACCACCACATAACGTTGTTGGGGGTAATAAGATCTTGTTTATAAAAACAAACAAACAAACAAAGGTAAATACCGCTTCGAAATCCTAGCTGTCTTCTGCAAAAATAAACAAATAAATAAATAAATAAATAAATGTGAAGTCACCACAGCCTATCAAATGAAAGGTGGCCCCATATTTTGTTACTCTACTTAAGGTATCATGTTTTTCGTCCTCTGGAACATTGAATATTTCTGAGAAACAATGCTCTGTGGGCCAAACAGATAATCGTTTGGAGGGGACAAAGCTTAGTTTGATCATCATAGAAAAACAAAAACAGAGGTCATAAAGTTTCGTAAAATATATTCGTAGAAAGGGAAATTAGAAATAGGTGAAACGGAATGAATTCGGAAGAATTATGTATGCATAAAATATACAAATTTATGGGGATATTTGTGAGGATGTATCATTATAGACTTGCTTGGCATTTAAGTCTTTGATCCCACGTCTTGTTTAAAATGCAATTTCTTCAATTTCATTTTCTTTAGAATCAATGATAATTCAAAGCACATATAGCTGGTAAACTTGAAATACTTAGTCGTTGGATGAATAAAACCAAGGAAGCATATTAGCGATGCAAACACACTTCCGTATATGGAGCGATCACGTGATGGGCCTAAGTCTGACGTAGTGACATTTTGGGACACCAGGAACCAATCAAAATCGTCGTTTCTGTCTTGATGCCAGCCACAGACATTCCTGTCGAAATCGCAGTCCACGCTCGACTCACTATCTGCAGGAAATAGTGAAACTTATTTGTTGTTGTTTTATATATAAGTATATCTAAATAACATACATTTATGCAATCATACATCATATACGTACATGTAGTGTTTTCATTTCGGGGGATTTTTTTCAACTTTTTTTTTAATTGTGAAGTTCATGTATATTACAATAGTCATGTTGTCAATTCAAGAGAAAGCATAAAATCATAAAGTTAATTGAACGGCCATGTAATGTATCAATCAATGATTTTGCTTGATTTGTGAACAACCGTTGCCCATGTAACAACCACAAAGCTTGCCCTCCCTAGCAGCAACTCAGTGAACTCCTGCACTGTGCAACTTACTTCGAACGTTCCAGGTGAATGAAAATATAATGCTTTGTTACTATAGGGTGTAGGAAATAAACATCCATAAATTGTAATACATTGGAGGAACGGAGTATAATAAGCGCTTCGCTCAATTACTAGGTTGCACACAATCGATATACTCATGAGCAAAGAAAGTGTTATTTTCGACTGTTAAAACAAGTTTCATAATGGATTTACAAATCTGACTTGATTGCTTTGATACATAGCAAAGAATGAAGTTTGGAGCGTTATACGTAAGCAAAGCAAGTTTTAATAACATGTAACATAGATGTTTTTATTTTGTGATGTCGGCGATGCTTTCTTGATTTATTAAGGAGAGCGACAATTCCTTAAAGAGTGATTTTATAATTAACAAAGTCTAATAACAGTACCTCTGAAAAAAAAAAAACATCGTTATACGAAAAAAAGTTTCTTATGAATGAATGTGAGATCAGAGTACATTCATTCAGTCAATATACATTCATGTCATCTATTTCAAAAGATTTAAAGCAAGACCAAACAATATCATCTATGTTTTCTAACAAATAAAGAGAGAACATCAGATTAGAAAATTTACCTCTGAGACAGTCTCCGTTAAGCAGCTCAACGTCATCGATGGCGATACAGCCGACATCACCTGAACCGATGACGACTTCGAAGGTCACACGGAAGCGATGTGATGCTGGCACGGCGATGTCGACCTGGCGTAGAAAAAAAAAAAAAAAGATATATCGGGAGGGTATGTGAGATAGATAGAGAGAGAGGGAGACAGACAGGTAAAAAGACAAACAGACATGACAGACAGAATTGGGAAAAAAACAAATGTGATGCTTTCGAAAAGAATATGTGCACGTATACTTGGCTTTAGCTTATACACATCTATGGTTCCTGTAGTCAAACCATGAAATAATGTGTGTGTACAGTGTGTGTGCGTGTGTGTGTGTGTATGTCTGTGTCTGTATCAATGTTGGGAAACCTATACGTTTCCGCCACTGTTTTTTCTCTTCTCTTTCTTCTTTTCTCTTTTGTTTTCTCTCTCTCTTTCTTTTCCTATCGTAGAAAGATTGCACGACTGGTGTCGTGGTCAATGAGGCTACGATTATCGATTATCGCTTTATCAATTTCTGCATTTCTTTTCTGTGCGCGTAAATCATTGCTTGATTTTGTTATGATATCTACATGCCTTTACCAATGATTTCCACGAGAAAGATACAGACTTTGATAGGTGCATCAAAGAGGAACTCCGTAATATAGAAACAAAATACTAATAACCTGTATTCACGATCTACCCAGGACCAGCTCACTTTTCCCAGCAACGATAATGACATGACATTGTGACGTGGCATTCAAATTGAGTTAAAACCCTCGCGTTGGTTACCATAGAAACGAGCCAGGCATCCCCTTGATTGCCTCTCTGTTCAAAAGCGACCTCTGGTGACGAAGTATAGGTTGTATTTTCCTCTACAGTTATAACCCGCAACATCCCCACGTCACCGCCAGTCATATGTGACCAGAAACTGAGGCAAGTGGTGTTGTGACCGCTCGGTACCAGGAATGTAGGACCGGTGATTATGGCCGTACTCTCTCCAGATCTGCCTTGTGACTCGACGAAGACGTAGCCACCATCTGACCAACGGTTATGTTAATAAAATCGATATAGACAGGTGTGTGAACATCGTGGATTAGGTTCACACACACAAACACACATACACACACACACACACACACACACACACACACACATACACACAAGGACACAAGCACACACAAGGACACATAATATGTATCATATGTTACATCATGGAATTACGCGCAGAAATTCGAACTGTGGATCCCTCGTTTAGAAGGAGACTCAGTACCGAATATCAGCTGAATTTCATTTCACTTATAGGTGGAACCTGCTGTAGAGCACTTAATTGTTTTACAATTTTTTTTTCTGCACTTAAAGCCTACGGACGACAGCTACAAATCGTTCATGAGCCACAGTAAAGATTTAAGCAGTGAATGTAACAATGATGGTTATATATATACACATATTATATTTATCAATGATATAAAGAATGAGGGAACAGCTGAGAGGTGAGAAAGGTTTATAGTTTTAAAGGCGTTCCATATTCAGATATAATGTACAGTATAATAATATGTAATGAAGAAATGGCAAGGTACACAGAGTACACATCTGATACAAATAATACGAACACACTCCATTAGTTGCTGTGAAAACAAAAGAAAAAAAGGTGATGTTACTGAATTAATTATTATTGTCTGCTGTCGATGTGTTGTAGAGGAGGATTTCACTTCCATAGGAACTAATGTATGATGCTTCAAAGGCAATTCTCAGTGGGATGTTTCGGTAAAAAAGGTGAAATTTGATTATTTCCATTTTGTAATGGGAAGCTTGTCATTTTGAAATGTCACTTACGGCCTTCTTTCTCTCTCTCTCTCTCTCTCTCTCTCTCTCTCTCGCTCATTCTGCGAGAGAAAGTGTTGAACATAGGGCCTACATTACGCAGAGCAGTATAGGCATGACGTTAACACTTAATGTTTCATGACGCGTGAAATCAAATGAACCTCGGTCTTCTATTCCAATGTTTGCCTAAATTTATGTAATGACAGTGATAAATAAACAGAACGCTAGCCAGAGATTGATCATATTTAACCTATGGAAGAAAGCAGAGAGAAAATTTGAAAAGATACATTGATAGGGGAAAATTTTAGTTAGCCTTGATATCAATAATTGCCGGGAGAAAAAAAGTGGATGTCCCATTGGCTTAAATAATATGTTTCTATTTAGGCTGATCATTATTATAATTTAGAATCAACTCCCATTGGCGAAAGATTTGCAAAGCCAGGTTGCCGTTGTAGAATCAAACAGAACCTGCTCTGTTATGGTGTTTCATAATTATGTACGATGGTCAAATATATTAATACCCTTCTCCGCTTGTATCCATGAGAGCCCTTGAGTTGGTATGATATACATATGAGTTGTGTGTGTGTGTGTGTGTGTGTGTGTGTGTGTGTGTGTGTGTGTGTGTTGCGGGTGTGTGTGTGTGTGTTTATGTGTGTGTGTGCGTGTGCGAGTGTTTGTGCTCATTTGAAGCAAAAATTGTGATATTTCAGAAAATAATACACGTGTATGTACGTGACAATACAGACTCATGTGCTACTGTATGTCAATGGCGTATGAAGTATTTTCACAGCAGAATATCGTCATTTTCAGTTTCCTGTTTTCAATATTAAATTACACTATTTTCCTGTTTTGATTTCCACATTAAATTTCAAAGTCCAATTTTTGTTCTTGTTTTCTGTTTTTTTTTCTTTCCCTTATTTTTGCTACCTACAATATTATATCATGATACGATATAATTATTATGACGTGACATGGCGTGACATGATATATGGCATGACGTGACATGACATGATATCATATAACATCATATCATAATGCATCATATTATAATGATTATGATTTATTGGTTGGCTTATAGATTGTAGAAGAACTAGAATATACCGCCAATGGAGTCGTACTGTGCAAGATTTTCTTGGGCTGTTGTTGGTATTGCTTTATCCTACTTTATTTATTTAATTTCATTATTGGTATAATTATATATGTCATATATATGCTATTCACTTTTATCAGTCTGGTCCTTTAAATCGATGATAAAGCTTACTCACATTCAGACGTGTGGTCAACTGAGGGACATGCTCCTGACGTTGAAGAATCTCCAGCTCGAATCGACCAATCAAAATCATCGGAGGTGCTTTGGACCCACCCACAGAAATCCACGTCAAACGTGCAGTTGGTTTCTGTGAGAGCTGCAGGTTATACATGAGTTGAATGAATTGCTTTCATAATGACAAATAATTATCCTAATTGGAAAAACATCAATAGCTCTGAGAAATTCTCGCTCCTGTCGTGCCATACCATTCATAGAGGCATGATACTATACAAAGGGCATGCATTTTTCTGGGGTCCTGTTCAGCAGAAAGCAACGGCCAGTGTAATTGATGCCCACGTACACATAGAGGCCACGCAGAAATCACATATGAAATAGGATAAAAAACAAACATACAGACACACAAACACGCATCGATGATTATTCGTCACATGCTGTCTTATATGTTTGGCAGTAAGTGAAACTATTCTAATATAGTCATCAAAACATCTTCTAATTAAATACGCAGTTAGGCCTTCATCCGGCTGCTTACATTCTTTGGACAAGTTTATGTCTTCGCGGGAAATCATTATAACCTTGGCAGTTTCCCAAGCTGCTTCTTGCTTTTCTAAACTTTCTGGAAGTTATTCATCGAGAAAACTTAATTAGCAAAGGAGGACATAGAGATTTTGTATTGAATCGTGCATATGTATTATGTTCCACAGAAAAAGATTTCTTATGTATAAGCGCACTAGGCTGAGATACTTAACAAGTGGGAATGGCGCTATATAAAAACTAGCTATCATCATCATTATTATTATAATGATTGTTATTATCATTATTATTGTTATGATTTTGATTATGATTATGATTATTATTATTATTATTATTATTATTATTATTATTATTATTATTATCATTATCATTATTCAACACGCACTCTTAATCTGACATCTGACAAACTGTCCAATATAAGTAACGTTCCCCGTCTCGATGAGAAAATAAGGAGCTTTCTCGATGTCTATAGAGAAAAAAAATAATCTAATGATAATGTCAAAATACTTTCCTCAACTTCCTTGAGATAATAGGATGAACAATGGTATTGAAATTGAAAAAGCCCAGAAGCAACAAACAATAGGGACACATCACTATCATATATAATACATATGATATTGAACTGGTTTTCATAAATAATTATTCACCCTTTTTTTACGGTTACCTAGTGACCTGTGTATTAAGTCTATGGGGATACCAAAATTTAGTATAGAATGGTTTAATACGAACCATCCCAGATAGACAGCGGGCCCTGACCCAGGAGTTCTAAACGCAGGAAGATGCCAGTCATCCAAGTGTTGGGGTGGACTCGGATGAATTGCGCCACCGGTGAAGGGTTAAATGTTTGTGTGATCGGTGTTCTATAATCATGGGATCCAGGGAAATACTTTCCACGAGAAATTATAAAAAATAAGTGAAAACATCGTTAGCTGTCGGTGTAACTTCTCCTATCAAGGATTCGTATCTCTTTTAAAGAGAGTCATGGTTGTCTGTAGTCATCCGTTCGTCCGTGCGAGGAGATACTTTTGTCTACCAAATTCGAAGTTATTTCCAGTATTTGCAATTTTTCATGTTTTTTTAACATTAGGAAGCTATTTGTGATTGAATTTGATATCATAATGCTGTTGTGTTTTGTTTTGATTTTGGCATAATAGTGAAATCAGCCAATCGTAAAAAATGGTCGTTTTCCTGTTGAAATACAAATACGACTGGAAACAGACGCAGCAAAAAATGATAAAGATATCGTGTAGATTCCTGCCAAGTAATACATTTGTAATCGCCAAAAGTGCAAGATCGATGCGTCTTTACAGTAAATTATATATAATTTGTGTTGTGTAATACTTTAAAAAAAGAACCACACAAAAAAATGAATTTCCATTTTTGGACCATTCTACATTACTTGCTTTACTTTCGATCGACACCATGGAAAAAAAAAAAAAGATCCTGAATTCATGGAAATAACCCACACTAGTTATGTTAGTAAAGCGGGCAAAAGCGGTCTCTCATAGGATTTGAAGCTTGTGGTAAAGACAGAAAAAGAACAAGAAATAAGTTGAGAGAATGAGAGGACGGTTACAGTTCGTAAGTCTCAAAATTAAATAAGATTTGTTAAGACCAAAATGAAAGTAAAAAAAGTTCCCTATACTTTAAAGGATTGTTGATCTGAAAACGAAATAGATTCGTTATTCCGGAGGTCATTAACAATCATTTTCATTTAATTATCGGTTTGATGAGCCTTATATTTATTTTCGGATTAACGAGCCTTCGGAAGACCGAACCTACGGAATCTTGATTGTGGTACCATTCACCTTGACTCTCCAGTCCGGCAGCCCCCACCTTGGAAATAGTTCCACGGCCCTTTTATTTTACTGCCAAAATTCAGTCAAACAATTTCTTTTCCACACTGCCAAATTTAATGCCAAGTTATGTCTATCAAAATAGACTAAGTTTAATCCCATGTTATGTAAATTCATTTTTACAATGTGTGTTGCCATGGAAACTCATTCTATATTGGGCATGTTAAGCCCGCCGCACACTACACGATTTTCCCCGATTCACCGGTCTTAAGACCTTAAGACTAGAAGTGTGACGTCACAGTCTTGCCAGTTTCCAGTCGTACGACTGGGTCTTAGCGCCAGTCGTAGAGATTTGACATGTTGAATTTCTACGACTGGTCGTAGGCTTTCAGCCATTCACAATGCAGTAAAATGCAAGCGCACGCAGTGCGCACTGCTGCGTGCGCACTGCGCGCGCTTTACAGTCGGGTCGTATAGTGTGCTGTGTCCGGTCGTACGACTGGTCTTAAAGTGAAAACTAAGTTCTGGTAGGGGCTTGAGAACCCGTCTGGCACCATTTCATATTTGCTTGCAATATATCGAAAGAGTCTACAAAGAAACTTACCTGGCTGACGCGGTTTGTCGGAATGATGAGTCGTTTGGAGTATTTTGAGAAAAATAATAAAACTCGGTAGACCGACTTTTATTCCAGAAGGCTCCAGACTAACTCGGTCTCAGGGAAAACTCGACCCTATTTCAGACAATTTATACACAGTTCGTGATCGCCATGTTCATCAGTACTCTATAATACTACGGGTACCAAACGAGGCCTTACTGAGCAGACAGGAAAGTGCGTGCTAATCCTGTACAAAACAAATGGACAGCGCGCGGTCCTCAAGCCTACTAGTATACGCACATCACCTCAGTTGCTGAGACGCGCGGTCTTTGAAGTTTTTGTTGTTGTTTATCAATTGTCTTTGATTGTTTTTAGAGGTGCTTGAGAGGCGCACACTAATTTTGCATGCGCGCCAAAGAGGTTTTTGATGCGCGTGTTGTAACAACTCGGACCATTACTGCGAGTAGCCAGAACGCTACAATGTAGTTTATACAGGCCGCTCCCGTATGCATAGTACTGTACAATCCAGAGGGAAAATCAGTACAACTCATCCCGCCGTCAAGCAAAGCGAGGCCGAGTTATACCCGAGTCCGAGTCTAGCCTGACCCCGTTCGGGTAAGTTCCGAGACTGAATGTTTTTGGTTAATATTTTATATTTTCGTCCTTACCCATCGAATATCTTGTTATTACAGCGTTATTCCGCACATTTCCTAGGCATACGTTCACATTTTGGAGCAAAATTTGACAACTTTTGCAGGCATACAAGAACTTTGTTTGGGCTTTAAGACCCAGCTTGGCTTAAGACTTTAAGACCAGTCTGATCGTGTAGTGTGCGGCGGGCTTTAAACTTCGTGAACTTGATCGCAATATGCGGTGTTTGAAGCCCTTTCGAATACAATAATTTTTACTGTTGTGAATTATATTGATGTTTTATCAAGATAACATTTTAATGTTAAGTTCTTTACTTTTTAGTCAAAATACATGGTACTTGAAGCACTTTATCATGTCTGCCATTTTCCACATGATAATAATGGTTTGTTCAACTTATTGTATTTATTTTTTTGTCAAATTAATTCGTTTAAAATGTTTTACTTTCTTGGTTCTTAGGCATAGTAATTTGTAGTTGAAGCACGTTATCATATCCGCCAAACGTTAGCACCTTTGTTTATTTTATCATTGTAACGTTTGATCAAATCATTTTGGTTGATATAAATTCTATCGGTCCTTGCATCAAATTTCAAAAGATGATTAAATAAATACAATAATTTTGATGATTTTGCTGGCACGTTCTCCCAGGGGCAACAGAATAATATGTAAATGCACCTTAACTTCACCCAGCTCGTCCCTGTATGTGATCCACATGGAGTCAGCTGCTAACATATAAGTCAGCACGAAGGATGACACGTAGAAGTTGGTGGCGTTGCTGTGACCTTGAATCGTTATCCCAGTGACAAGGTGGGGGAGTAGAAGGTCAATTTGGATCCACTGGTTGCGATCATTGGTAGCCGGTGACCACCCTGTGTTCCCGTCATGGAGTCTGGCGTAGGAAGCCGAGTATCGCGCCGATGAAGATGTTAGCTGGCTTGCTGCAATCGTGCCTGATTGCATGCCTAGTGTTCGCCCGGGATTCGTACATTCATATGCTGCATTGTGGAATATACATGGCATTTGAATTTCCATCAACGAAACAAATAAACGTACATTGACATTAGTGAAACACACAAATGCTTCATCTAAACACAGAATAATCAGAGCACCCGCACAAACATAATCATCCTTTCCAGTTTTACTCCTCAATCTAGCTCGCAATAGTTCCGTTCAATTCAATGTATTGCTATATTTCCATGTTTCTTATTAAAAGCAATAACAGCTAAAAAATATACAAAACGTATATAACCCCGTCATTTGATTTTGGTAAACTGAACACAAATGTCAATGGTCATATATGGTATTGAGATGCCCCAAAGAAGTAACAGAAATATTATGGGGTCTCCATTAATGCCAGCTTTTAAAATGCAGCTCATAAATTTCGTTGGTGTGAAAATTACCGAAAAAGAAAATGAACATATTTACGATCTGAAATTATTCGAATATTAAAATCAAGTTAATCAACGTGGAAGAATAAACTAGTATAGACCACGTGTTGCTTCGAAATATTTGCTGAACAAGTTCTTACTTTAATTCTTGAAGGAGAGCACATCTTTTATAATTATAGGAATGAATTACTTGCCTCTCCATCCAGTCCACTTACATTATGTCTTATCGTTTATTTTAACATAATAATGTTCAGCTGCCACATGTTCAGGTCTGGAAGTAAGAAGTAAGTGTCATCCTTAAATGATTTGAACAAGTCTAGCATCACTTAGGACAAAAATAAAACTTTTCCAGTGATACTTCACTTGTTACACTACAAGTAGTATGTTTGGAGTTATGATTTAAGAATGTCTTACGTTTTTTATTTTTTTTTTATTTTAAGCTTTTAATGCTAAGTACTTGAATAAATAAAAACGAAATCAACTCATCTTGCTATCAAACTTTTCACATGTTATTATCATACCCTCTAAAGACCATAATCAAATTGACTTAACGAACTCAGCGTAGAATTGTTTTGAAAAAAGATATGAGAATAAAAACGTTAAAAATAAAAACTTTTAAAGGTACTAGCCCACATTTGCAAACCCACGAAAATCAAAACTGCATAAAACAGGTCCAATATGACTTCAAGTACAAGTTACAACAGTAACATACCTCACCTGTTGTTCTTTGTCTATACCATTCGATAAAAGAGAGATAATCATCGTTTTAAAATCAATTTTCAAACCGTGTCAACCCGACCCAAAATCGAATTACGAGCGCGAGCTAGCTACGTACATTAACTTACACATGTATCGCATGCATGTAGGACGTGCGTGGACCGGAGCTAGCGAGCGTTTTTATACACACGCATACGGTGCATTTTCATTTATTTTTATGAAAGTAATGGACTAATTGGAACTAAATTTTGCACAGGTGTTACTGCAATCATACCCAAACTCCATGCTAACTATGAGACCAATTGCTGCAGGTTTACAAATGTGGGCTAATACCTTTAAAGCAAAATAAAACAAACGTGTGAGCACAATAATGTACTGGTACAATTTAAGTTGGTCAAGATAATAATGTCCGTTCTCCGTATAATTTCACGCCTATAAATTCGGGAACCTACAGTTTTTACAAGCATAATTGCTTTTATGTAAGCCCCATCATATTTCTGACATTGATTTGTGATATCCTGAGATGATAATGACCATTTATATTTGTGATTAATGTTTGTTTGTCTTTTTTTTCAAACATAAGATATGGCTGTATATATTTTGTACTTTTGTTTTATTGTCAATCATTTTATAATCCCATCACTGAGAGAGTGGAAGTATGAAATAAACTTGAAACTTGAAACAATAATGCTTGTACATTTTGGGCAATTAATTGCAAATGTGCGGCCTGAAAGCAAGCGTGTAATTTACACATTTATTACTTTTTACTCATAATTCTGTCCCCTAAAATTCATATTGGACACTACTTACATTATTATGTACGTCATTACTGTTTTGCTATTTGTATACTCTGGAATTGTTTGAAGTATTATTTGTGTCAACTTTATATTTAACAGCTTTCGGTTCAAAAACGTACACTCACACAAATTGGAAGATAGAAATGATATGAACAAAAAAGAGCTACACATTGCAAAAATTCTTACACTATAATACTGCATGTCATTTGATTTCGTAAGTATGGTAAGCGTGTAAGCTAAATTTTGCTATGATTATGAAGAAAAAAAAAAGAAGAAAAGAAAATCAAAAAAGATAAAAGATAAAAAGTAAACATAATTAGATCTGCATTCGCTGTTTATACGTCAAATAGAATATAATGTTATGGAACCCGACTATGTGGTATGGAAGCTGATCAATCTTGTGGAAAGATGAAGTTAATGGCTTATGCAGTCTGCGTTCATGAATTAAACAGGGAAGGACGGCATGGTGACATCAGAGTTTGCTATTAGCAGGAACTCGCTTTCATAAAAAAAAAAAAAAAAAACAACAACATTAAAATAATAATCACATCACCCTCAGCAAGGTTAGTGCTGTAGGCCGCATCATAATGAGTATAATTTTCGAAGCCAATGTTATTTCAGACTCATCTTGATGCCTAAGTGGCTTCAATGTCAAGTTTAGTTTGGTGACAGCCATATAAAACTGCGTGCCATTAGTGGAATAATGAAGGGAAAGATAGTGATTGAACATGGCAAAAAGAAAGGTTTCATTAGCGATATATCCTACTTTACCTTCCAACAGCATAATAAGTGGTAGTCAGCATTAAACACAGACACTTACGCACATACGCCCACACGCACACACACTAGACACACAGACACACGCAGGCCTACAGTGATGGTATATCTTGTACATATCAGGTAGAAATTAACGTCGAAAGCACCAAAGTCAACGTGATAACTTAATGACTCAGTCACTTCATACTGATGTATGAAGTGTTTTGTTCTCGTTCGCCGCAAGGCCTCTTCACGTATGTCTTAAAAAAAAAAAAAGAGGGAAGAAGGGGTGATATCGAGATAGGCAGAAGAATGTATGGTATACATCACAACTCACCTTCACAGCAAATTATGCCAACGGCCACACTATCCTCACGGGTGTCATTAACAGACCAACACTCTATGATGTTTTGGGCTCCCTCCGGGCATGTGATTACAGAACGGTTGATCGATATGACTCCTGGTGGCAATGTGTAGGCGTCGCCATTGATTGTCGCCCAAACTCCTTTAAATCCAAGGTACCGACAAATGAGCTGCGACAATTCAGCCCTCCAATGACGAAATGACATGAACTTCAGGGATTGGTCGTCATCAATAGATCTGAACGTGATACATCCTTGTCGATGGTTGCCACCAAGCAGAGATACCGATGAAATAAAATCCACTGTTAATAAGAATTAAAGCACAATGCATTAATGCGCGTCAATACACAACGTGATAATTATCATACACATAAAATGTTCCCACTGACAGCACATGATACATTTCTTGGGTTCTGTTCTCTTATATGATTATATACATACAAATGTGATAACTCTGTATAATTCCAAGTCCTCCATGCTTGAGAAAACAAACAAACAAAACATTCAACTTGATGATTCTAAATTGTCTGTCTTCTTCACGACCATTTTGACGACGGTAGTGATATGCTCATTAGTATCATATGCTTAAGAAGAACAAGAAACATTCAATTCGAAGATTCTAAATTTCCCGTCTTGTTCACGATAGTATTTAGTAGTATGTTCATTATTATTATAGTATGCAGAGCTGGATAATGGGACATCAGGGCATCACGTTGCATCCAATCCAAGTGTGCATCCCCATGCTTTTTGTTCCTTTTTTGTTCGCTTTAATGGCTTCTTAATTTCGTCCATGAAGGGCAACTTGTCATTCAGTTGTAACTATGAATGGACTGCAACAACGAAAGACAAAGCTGAGTGTGGCAACCATAGCGGGATATCACTTCCGTTCTTTGTTGGCAGGATAGTGGTCGTTGTCATTCTTTACTGCCTGATTGCCAACATCTCTGTCGCCTCTCTGAAAGAAGCTATACGCGCGGTTTCAAAACAGCCTCTAGCTATACAGTGAGGCAATTACGGCCATGCAAGATAATGTGTTTACAGAAGAACTTTGAACAGACTTCAAGCAGTACAGAATGCAGTAGCACGATTGCTCACTGGGCTGAGGAAGTATGACTACATCACTCCTGTCCTGGCTGTGCTGCATTGGCTTCCCATCAAGAACAGAATTGATCTAGAGATCATGCTGCTCACTTTTTAGGCTATTCATGGTCTGGCCCCAGAATACCTGTCTTCCCTAATCGAGCGACGGCAGCCTTGTCCTGGATTTCGTTCATCTGGCCTTAATCTCCAGATGACCATTACACATCGCAAAGGACAATGAGACCGGGCATTTTCCTCTATTGCTCCTCGCCTATGGAACTCCCTCCCGTCTTTTCTTCGTGAAATTGACAAACTGGATCACTTCAAAGCCTCGCTCAAAACTCACATTATTCACCAAGCATTCAATAATTGCTAACTCTCCTGAAGGAGTTTGCGCCTTCGAATGTTTCTATAACAGATATATGGCGCTATACAAATGCTATACATCATCATCATCATCATCATCATCATCATCTTGAATCAAAACATTGTCTTCATTGACATTAAGAATATATATATATATATATATATATATATATATATATATATATATATTATATAGAGAAAGAGTTGGCGAATCTTGCAAAGCATGGGTATGTGAAGCTCATCAATCTTTTGAAATGATGGTATACAAAAGCCCTCGTCGTCCCCATGGGCAGAACTTTATGAACAATAGACGCTGTAATTTCTGCATTGGCTCCCCACAAAAATATGATTGCCACATGACCATTTCTAAGCTGTAATATCAGAGCTTAAATCTTCATACTGGTTGATGGTACCTTTCAATTGTGAACAAATTAAACATTATTGGAAATTGGGGTATTTTCTTACACAGGTGTATTATTGTTCAGTTGCAATATTTTTTTTTATTTATTGCCTTGTCGTGTACCATAGCACAAATATGAAATTGACGTAAAAACTTGCCAAAACTAAAGGAAAAAATGAATGTATTTCATGACATTGTTATAGAATTGTAATGTTCATCATTTCAACCATACAGTGAAATATGATTCATCTGACTTGCTTCTAAATGTCTCTAATCTTTCTTCAGCTATTTTTTCTCTACTGGGGGGCTCGGTCAAACAGCCCAAAAGTCGCGTTTAAACGCATGAATCACGCATGAACTTTGGTTGTGCGTGCTTGTCCGTCGAGAATTTTTACGCGATGAATAGCACCGATGACTTGCGCAAGAATATGGAAAACCACGCAAATATCAATGAAAAAGAACACACTTTCAGCGCCTAGGCACGTAAAGGCCCCAAACAGGTCGAATAGGTGGTTGTGCGCGACGACTGAGGTCCACGGAAAACCACGCATAATCTGCACATTATCACTAAAGGCGGTGTCACACCTGCCCGGGCAAGCTACGCGGGCTTGTGGCGAGGAGGTAGTTTAAAGCACGTAGAAGATTTTCCGCGGGCGGACAAGAATGTTTGCAATTTTCGCACTTGTTTCTTCCTTACTAGACGCGTGCTACTTAGCTTCTACTTGCGTGCGTTCCGTGTGACTCGCGTGAGAGCTTTGAAACCGATCCATTTTCTGTTACGAGCGACTAACGGGGATTGCGAAGTACCTGCTTTGGAGTTGCCTGTGAGGTGCTACCGGTAAGGGTTTCCTACTTGTGTTCTGCGCGTACCTCTACGGGCAACTCCCGTGACTCTTCCGGAGCAAGTTTTGAGCATGCTCAAGGCCTTGTCATACCGTATCTGGGGAAGTTTTGCGGCTTGACTTGCGGGGAAACAAATTTGCTACCCGGAGCTCTCCGCAGTTGGCCCGAACTTGACAGTACCTAGCCCTTATCTCGTCCTTAGTTGCCCGAAGGTGCGCACGCTAGTCCAATTTTCCCGCAGCAAAGTTTTGAGCATGACCAAAACTATTTCCGGATGAGTCGCGAGGATTGCCCGAAGAGTTCCACGCAGAACACCCGTAGGAGGGCCGTAGCCGCCGCAATTCACAGGCATTTCACCCACTTGAAGTAGGTAAGTTGCCCGCTGATCTATGCCTATGTGAAGGGAGTGCGTGTCATTTGTGGGCTCATTCTCTTCTTTGTCCTATGTCCTCTGTGGCGTCGAGGACTACCTGGTCCCTTTCGGACAGGACTTCATCCGCCGAATGGACTTCAGCAGCAATTTGATGCATTTGCTGTTAATCTTCCGGGCTTTGTGGCTGTCCATCCACTGGACGTTCTCTGCCCTTGTGCACTTTCCGTTTACGGGGCATCTTCACTTCTTGAAAGCTAGTTGACAAATGATTGTTTGCCCATCCACTCGAACCAGCCTATTGTTCAGGCTAGCACTCACCTCGCAGGCGACTAGTACGCAGATAACACGCAGTTGTGGCGCAGGTACTTCGCAGAGCCCGTATGTCGCCCGTAACTGACATTAAAGAAGCTATCACGAAGCTATCACGTGACACCCACGCGCCTAACATGCAGTTCAACGGAATAAACGCAAGAAGGACTTAGGTATCACGCGTTTATCATGTAATACCCACGCCAAACTCGCCCTAAACCTTGTCCGGGCGCAGAAATTATTCTGCGTGCTGAAAAATCCCCATACGCAATAAGCCCGCTTAGCTGGTGTGACAGGGCCTTTTTTGGCAGCGGGTAAATAGAGCCAGCGTGCGCACCTCCGGGTAACTACTTTTGAGATACATGCTAGGTACTGTCATGTGCAGGTCATCTGCGGGGACCTCCGGATAGCAAAAAAGTTCTTCGGAAGTCGCACGCAAGGCTGGTGTGACACGGCCTTGATGAACTGCGTATGAATCTCGGATGATTCGCGCATGAACACGATAGCGGCAACATTTTTGCGGACGATCACTAATATTCCACGCATTGCCCGCACATTGCCCGCGTAATCTGCGCGAAGCCGAGTTTTGAGCTGCTCAAAACCTGGAATCGCGTAAAGCGCCGATCCGGCACACATCGGCGAACAACTACGAATGTTCCACGTCAGACAAACTCATGAATTGCGCAAATCCCCATGTATTGCGTAAGGTTCGAGTTTCTCGCGTGATTCATGCGTTTACTCGACTTTTGGGCACCGTGATTGGGCCTTAAAGAGCATTAATGTGTCAGTAATTTTTGCCAAGAAGGAATACCTGATCCACATTGTCTTCCTGTGAATGGTTCCGGACAGTCGCAGACAAAATTTTCCGCTGTCTCCTTACATATTCCTTCGTTACGGCAGGGGTTCGGGATACATGCTGGGACGGAGGAGAGAAAATTCAAGCTGATGAACAAATACAATGTACCAATAATGTCGCACTTGAATTACATAATAATCATTTGCATCTCATTTAGCTTAACCGCTTGAGAAAAAAAAAAGGTGTTTTTTTTTCTTCTCTAACGGATTATTTCTAAGCCATCTTTGTGTCATCTGACAACTTTCGTGTTAGTCCCTTAACGCACAGACACGCAGACAAACAAAAGAGCCACATAGACGCATGTACACTCACTCACACACACACGCACACACACACTTCATAATTATCCCTTTTAGATGTCTTAGATAAACTGCCACCTCCTTTTCTTTGAATAGAATATTGCCGAAGCGCAATCAGGCTGTTTCCATTCCATTGACATTTTGTATTGACAGAAAATTGTGAATTCCATTCCATCATCTTTCTGCCCGTTTAAACATCGGGCTGCTGCTCTTTATACTCTTTCGTAGGAGCATGTAGAATTCCATAAATGTCTTATTTGATCCGAGTTTGATGACTAATTGTTAAGCCTTGTTGACGAAGAATAAACGTCTCCGTGCATACTACAGGCTCAAGAAAATACATTTAAGGACTATTAGTCTGGATGGGGAGGGGCATTTTGAGGGGACGTTTTGAATGCATGATAGGCCTATATATATATATATATATATATATATATATATATATATATATATATATATAACATTATTATTATTATTATTATTATTATTATTATTATTATTATTATTATTATTATTATGTTACTATTATTATTATTACTATTATCATTATAAAGATTGAAACATCACTCTTCGCTGCACTTACCAGGTGGAGCACAATACCAGTTGGTTTTACCTCTAGCCTCCTTTGTTACCAAAGCAGCGTAATGAGGATGATCCAAGGGAACAATTTTCGGAATAAGTTTAACTCGTCTTCCAGCCGCATCAGAGAAACCGTACGGACATGCTTCAGCGAACTGCTCGGGAATATGGGAGCATAAGTTCTCAGCAAACGCAGCGACTGACGGAGGAGTCGAGAAAATTTATGTGAAATATGGCTTAAAGTGAAAGTTTTGTTGATTTTTTAAGATCATTGTGACTTTTTAGAGTAGATACGCCGAAGCGTTCGGATGAAGAAGGAATGCTCTTTTTTTTCAATTATTTTCAGAAATAATGTCTCAAACTCAAACATTGATTGTTTTGAAGATGATAAAGAGTAAGAGCCAGACGCTCGACTTGGGATTGATTAGATACTTATATTATTGGGCTTAATCAAAGTCACCAGACAATGTCCCTTGAATAGTGCAACACATAATAATAATCAGAATCTGCCATAGAATTTGGAGAATATTTCATGCCAAGTTCTGAGTCATTGCCGGCGTCAATCACTTCTATCTGAACGAAAAATAATTTCACTTGAGATTGAGGGAAGGGGGAGCACGATAATCATTTACTTTAATTGCATCTGAGCAAATAGTAATTTGTTTCATCAAAAACACATGTGAGACTAGTTCTTCTTGCACAGACATAAAAACCTCCAATGATTTTTAAGAGTAAATAAAAAAAAAAGGATGCACGACATGCATGACATGACGAATTCAATGGAACAGAATTGCGTAGTTCCCACTGTCTTTGTGAAAATTCGCGTTATACCCCTTATAAAGTTGTAACGGCGAAGGTTTTTTTTTTTTTTTTGTAGGGCAGAGCAACAGAACTAGAGAGAATTGTGTTGTGTTTTTCAAGAAGGACACTGTGAACAAAAATGAAGAGTGTATTACAGGCTCTAGTTGTTACACTATGGGAGGTATTAATGATATCTAACCGGCAAGATCTGCCAGGAAACATAATGTTTACGGTACCCCAAAACAATCCCCCCCCCCCCCCAAAAAAAAAAAAATGCATATTTACCGAAGAGATTTAGCAATCCGATGATAATGAAGATGTCTCTCCCAGATGCCAGGCCCTGCATAAAGGCATAAAAATGGGGCAAATTTTACCGTTTGTATTATCATTGCCTACACATACAAAATATAAATGCATACAAACACACTCACACACACACACTAACACATACACTCACGCATCATTAAATGTATATACTACATCTATATCTATATCTATATATATATATATGTCAAGAATCTACACCATTTTCGTTTCTTTCTTTGTTTGTTTAGTTTGTTCGTTTGTCTCGTGGCTCATTCGGGCAACCAGTAAATCTTTAAATCTGCAGATTTAGTCGGCAAAAAAAAAAAAATAAATAAATAGATGTGTAAAAACTAAAAATCTATAATCCTTTTTGAATCTTTCAATATTTTTGAATCTTTGTTGCCATATCAGGCCATCAAAAATAACTTTGCTTGCCCGACAATTATATAAACAAGTCCCGGGCCACCCGGGCCACCGCTAATATGTTTATATGATGACGATGATGATAATCTAAGCATTTGTATAGCGCCATATATGTCTGTTGTAGAAACATTCAAAGGCGCAGACATCTCCAAGAGAGATAGCAAATAATGCCTGCATATATATATATAAATTTCCACGTAAGATAAATAGGCCAGAGAGAGAGAGAAAGAGAGAGAGAGGGAGAGAAAAGAGAGAAAATGAGAGAGAAAAATTTTTCTTCCTAATGACATATCATGCCAACTATCAAGGCCATTAACATAATCCTGACATGATATCTGTAAATGTTTAGTTCTAGAAAATTACATGTTGTGGACTTTAAAAAATCTGTTTTACAATGTTTTGCTTCCTTACTGATATTTTTTTATCTGTGATCTCGACTACGATATTGTTAATGAGTACAAAACTTTCACAAACAAAAGAAGGGGGTATGAAAACCTTACAAAAATTCTTCTAAAGAGCCGTCACTAGCACTGATAACTTGAAATTGCCGTGAATAGAATAACCCTCATGGGTAAGGTAATTAACCTTTAAATACCAAACTTATAATGACTTGAAAGCAGCTTGTTAGTCATTTTTAATCAATGTATGTATTTGAGTGTGTGTGTGTGTGTGTATGTGTGTGTGCGTTTGTGATAACATATAAATATAGAATAAAAAGTGATCACCGGATAAATGGATTACAAATTACTATCCACATGATGACACCTTTTTGAGAAGTACGTTTATATTTTATATCTTTGATTTTTGTTTCTGATTTGATTGGTTTTAACATGAATGGCCACATACATTAGGTTCTACATATTCAGTAGATAAACGAATTACCGACGCCTACAACTACAACACGTGATCAGGCCATTCTCTCTCCATCCCCCCCCCCCCCAAAAAAAAAGGGGGGTAGCAGGGAGCTTCAAAGACAGACTATTGCGCTTTTAAGGTAAACTAGAAAGTTTACCTATAAAGAAAAACTCAAAAACTAATCTTTCACCATCTTGGAATTATTTGCTTGCAATACATAGCGGGAGTGCACCACGAAACATATCTGACTGATGGACCTTGCCAAAGTTATTAAATTGTTTCGGAGTATTTTGAGATCAAAGGTTTAAAATGAGTTATATAGAGCAACATCAGAAACATTACGTAGCAATCCCGTACTGATTTATGTTCTCAGATATTTGTACTGTTTTAGTACATTTCTGGCTAGGACTAGAGTTTAGGTCCTTAAACCCAATTGAATTCGTGTTAGCACAGCGTTCTTTAAAAAAAAAAAAATCTTGGGTATTAAATGTCCATTATATGGCAAATCTCGACAGTTTTCGCGGGTGCATGTGTATGAAAAATTTATGTCATCGGTGTCCATTGAAAGTATTTGAAGCGCTTGCATTCTTAACCTAATTGGGCGTGTTGGGAAAACTGTAGGACACGACGCATACAAATTGCATTTCATTCACCTATATTTGCAATTCGCCCCCATTCTATTTCTAGCATGAATTACATTCTGAGGCATGTTGTTGTCCAGACCCCACTTTGCGCGAGCTAGCGCATCATCACTTTTTATTGCCGGTCATCGTGAAAAGCCACTTCCATTCTCATTATCTATATATTACTTCCCTCACTATAACCCTTTTACCGTGAGAGATTGGGCAGCAATGGAAAACTGAAAAGAATGGGGCGGGGGTTGACGAGGTGGTCTTGCCGCCACATCTACTAGGTAGTAATTATTAGGTATGAATATAATTTAGCGGTGTAGGTCTAATTCTCTGTGGTAACAGCTCTTCGCACGGGGGAAAAACTTTTAAAATACAGAAATACAGAATACACGCCGCCGGCTAACTGTCGACGTGTTGACAGATTCCTTTTTTATGAAAATTACGTTAATTATTTGTGTGTTTGGCTCACGCATTAAGTTTTTAATAGGAATCTTGCACAAAATGTTGCGGATTGCGCTGGCTCCCTTCGTTTCGGACATGTTGGATGGGGAATTGTTCATATTCAGCGATACTAAAGGGAGGATATTTTAGTGTCAGAAAATCGGAGCAGACATTGTAATTTTACAAGAAACATAGTACAAAGAGATATGGATGGTGGTGATGAAGATTACCGGCAGTTCTATAGCGTCATAATAGTTGCTGTAGAAACATTCAAACGTGAATAGACGTCTAGGAGGAAAGGGGAATGTATCCATCCGAAGAAATGGTGTTTCGATTTTATCTAATGGCTAAATAATTTTAGAATTGAGAAGGAGGTATGATATAAGGAGAGCACACATGTTATTTGATAGTATTTCCACAAGTTAAAGGATACTTATATGAAGTGAGGGCAACAATAGGAAGGTGACCGAAAATATTTTAGTTAATTGTTCACGGAGATTTCACTATGATCCGAAAAGAATTTTAGTATTAAAATCTGCCAGTCTATTATGGGATATGTAATTTCTGATACTGTTTTACTGGTATATAACTACAGTATTATATGTTTTGTATCCTAGTAGAAGGAGCGAAATGATAATTTTGGGAAGTTTCGGGGCGTGTATCAGCATCCATCAGAAAATCCTTCCGACTTACTCGTGATGGAAGCCAGGTGTATTATATGTTGTCGCGTTTCCCAGTGCAAAATCTCCATCATCCGGACGCGTTCACGCAGTGAAGGACTTTTTTTTTTTTCATCCAAAAATTGAGAAAAAACAGTGACTTTAGGCTCAATTAAAATTTCTACAAAACTCACACGATTTACCTACAATATTCCCGACAGAAACATATATACACATAAATTCACACCACATTATCATCGTAAAAGTAAGAAGTCATGATCTATCGGGACTACAATTTTGCGCGGGCTAGCATAGATTACACCACCGTTGCGGGGTACGCTATCTGCCTAGCTGCCAGTGCACTGGGGCGGTAGCTTGGACGGCAGCTATATACAGTAACATTTTGTCTCCCATATCCGGCCAATTCGCTTATCCGGATGAGCGCCGGTCCCGACATGGCCGGATAATCGAGGTCGAACTGTATTTTGAAGTGGATAAGTATGTGAAGGGGATCGTAAGACGTTCGGGGAGTTGGGGTTAGGATAAATGTGTGCTATAAAAACCAGGGGCATGGACGTTTTTTCTACGAACGAAACTTCGTTCCATGAAGGTGAAAAATTACACAGAATTAATACATAAGGACTCTTTAAAATGACATATGCACTACATTGTATATAGCTTCTTTTTTTTTTTGGACAACATATTGCTTCATTAGTAAATGAAGAGTTTGTTTGCAAAAACCGATAAGTCCATATTTGTCAAATGGAGATATTTGCGTTTAAAGGTCAAGAAAAATAAAGAGAATAATAAGAAAATTTTTGCTTCTTTTGACCATAACTTAAGAAATATACCTGTATATGTAGTGACCACTATATCATTTAAAAGGTATTATTTTGTACTTTATGACAGAGATCGTACTTCAAAATCTGCAAAAATGGACTTATCGGTTTTTGCAAACAAACCCTTCAAATGTTATCATTTTTTATTAGTATTAAAAGCAAATGTTTGTACCTTTTATAGATTACACGGTTATTGTTGTTAAATGAAAATTTGTCGAAACATAATACTTATCTTACTCACAATTCATGCTTTGTATATTCTGCTCATTAATGAAAAAGGAAGCTTTTTAAGCCGAAAGGGGGGAGACTTGGGAAATGAGAAATGCCCTTCGTAATTGTTTATATAAAGTTCATATTAAAGTATCCACGGCGTACAGAAATTCATTCGTTTATAGATGATTTTTAGTCCTCATAAAATGGGGATACGGGAAGGGGGCAAAAAATCGTGAATCTTGTCTTCTTTAGATTCTTACGATTATTACCCGCTTATAGTGTTTGTGATTGATATCACTTTTTGCATTAAAAAGGAGAGATAAAACAGTGAAACTTCTTACTGCTGAACTTATTACCTTTGCTCATACAGTGTTCTGTGAAGACTTGGCGACCCTCACCTATTCATCTTATTTTCTTCTTTTCACTGAACAAAAATTCTCATGCATTAGATATTGTCAAGTATACGTCATGCTATGGCTTTATGTTATACATACCCTTATAATTCGGTAAAACGAATGGAACTTCTTTTCACAACATGAGTGTTTGTTGCAACATTACTGTAATATACAAAATGGCATTACGACGGAGGATAAGAAAAAAAAAAAATCAAACAGAAAAATTGTCACTCTCACCAAGTCGACTTTTGAACCAGCAGTTGATCTGAAACTCAGCGCCATTTCACTGTCCCATTCCATACACCGGCCGGTGACAAATTTCAAAATGATGAGAAAGATCGCAACCGTTTCTAGTCATTCTCCACGAGTTATCCCTTCCGTGCGTAAACGGACGAAACTGACCCGCTTCTGAATTCGTGCACCGCCACACTTCACCTCATAATCCGGCGAGCTCACACTCTGCCCTAGCTAGGCTTCATTTATCTTCTTCTTTTTTTTTTGTTTCATTTGATACCAACGCTGAGGAGCGCTGTAAAGGATTGCCGTTGGCTTCATGGCTGCTCGATCATGTTACAAGTGGTTGTAAAAGCACTTCATACAATAGTACGATTCCACTCCAATGCGAGGGCGTTCTTAACATTTTCTGCCCTTGTTAATTCTAAACAAATGGATATTCTCATCTCTAGGCCTATAGCTATCAAACCGACCTTCATCGGAGGGAGTCGCAGAACTGAATTCAGCATTGTGATAGCAAACGGTGTACAGAAGATAATGAGGTATGATGTCTCACGGTGAGGAAGGTATCGAGTTTGATAGGGGGTCATTTCACTAACTTTCTTTCTTTTTACTTTTATCTTTTCCAGTTTGCCAACTGAAAAAGGGACTTTCTTTTTTCTAATATTAGGGTTATACTTTGTGTAAAAAAAAAAAGTGCGCTTGCACGTGCTCTATCTCCCGGTTTGTAGTTAGTGTCTATAGAGCATCTCAATTTTAATGATATTTCTAAGTCGTCAGCAACGAATAGACAGCTTTGAAGGTGTGTAAACAGAAGGCCGCAATTTTGACGAAACTTGGACATGGGATATAAGACCATATTGAAATATAATATGTAATTCCAATTCTAGTGGATTCTACATGTCATCGATTGCTTAAGTCGGTGATAGCACGGACCTACAGATTTAGCCTAAAATGTCGTTTTGCTTGGAGTGGAGTAACGGCTTGTCCGATTGAATTTGCTTCCCATTAGGCATGTTAGGTGCATTCGAAAACTACGAATAGCGCACGTCCGCCACGTGTGACCGTGCTTCACAAAAGAACAATAAGTCGCACGTCTTGATTTACATGATGGGTCAATTTAGTCACTCTTTTTTTCTGACAAATGAATATTTAACACAATTATAACGTTTGGGATCATAAAGCAAATGGAACATCGTGATTTTGGCAGTTTTCCTAAAAACATTTTTTTTTTAATCCAATATTGTGATTAGGTATATATACCAGAAATATTTTTGCCCCCTCCCCCCGCCTTTTTTTAATTCATGGATTCGCCCTTTTAGAATAAATAGATAAATAAATAAAATTAAACAATTTATAACATTTGAACGGATTGAACGTTCACGGCATGTCCTCCATAAATATATTGTTAAATTTACTTAATCCATGTAAACATTCGTTTTTCATTCCCTAAAGGCATGGATTCTACCCCATACCTTCCAAATCAAGGATCAATGTTGCAGATCTATGATTGCTAACTAATTGGTCAATATTAAATTGGGGATTATATTTCTAAAGATCCAACGTTTCTGATTGTTCTGTAAATTGGCAAACATAGACCTACATGTGACTTAATGTCATTTCTAATATTTATCTATAACCGGTTTTATGAAATAAAATATCAATAAATGAGAAAGATTACCTTAGAAATTCAAACGTGCTTGAAGTAAGTTGATGACCAAAAAAAAAAAAATGAAGACGAATTTGCCGATGATTTTTACCGCCTGACCTTTAATGATTTCATTTATTTAATTTGATAATTCAGTTGTATTATTTTTTTCACAGGATGGCTCTATTTGCCGGTTGAGCACTGTTGCATGTGGAAGCCCTGCATGAACAATGTAAACTGAAATTCACAATCATTGCAACAATATGATATCGACAGACACGATTTGATATACAATGTAATGCAGAATATTTAATCGCATAACATGAAATCATAAATAGCACAATTTGTCTGTTTTTGTCAGCCCACTCCTGTACCACTCCCCTACCCCTCGCTTCCCCAATAAAAATTATACTTTGTACACGTATGCATTTGTTTTCGTGGGTAGATTTGGGTGTTCTCCAGAATTTGTCTGAAAATAATGCTAGGATGAAGCATGCCTGATATTGATGAGTACGTTATTCCATATACAGCTCTAAACAAAATGTGCAAAAAGACCAGTTTTCCAACATGAGTTCGGGCTCGAGCTACTATATAGGGACCTTTACATTTGCAAAGTTAGAACGACGATTGTGTAATACCGTTCTCCCATTTCCATGCGTCGTGTAGTTGCAAAAAGCTTCAGATTTCGTGAAGGCGCTTCCTATAGACCAGTTCGTAATTCCACTTTGCGCATGAGCAGAAAAAGGTCATTTGTACCAACAGGCATTTTGGTTTATTAATTCACTGAGATAAGCATCTGTGATGTGATGATTATGCATGTGATCCTTATCTAAATAATGCTTGCCAGCACATCCACCTGACAGCAAGCCTGGTATGTGGCAATATCAAAAGAAAAAGGTTGTTATTGCATTCAATACGAAACAATGAATTAGATGCCTGCTAAAGTGTCCACTGATGGACTATTCTGGTCACCTGGTCTAAACACAAGTTCATACTTTGTTTGAACACGAATTCCATAAATTGTTATGTCGGGCAAGCTTATGCATTATACCGCTTTGAAAACGAGTGAAGTGCCTAACCAACTGAGAAAAAAGAAAGGTCATTTGTACCAAAGTGTACATGAGCTAATTACGAACTGGCTTAAAAGGTAAAATAGCGCCCCCATACATGTCGTTTTTTTTTTTTTGATATCATTAAGGAGTTATCTCTCAATCAAATGTCAGTTGTGAATTTGAGTGGAATGAAGCTCCCTCTACTGACTTAAAGGGGAAAGACACGTCGTTCCTCTCGCGACAGCCTGCTGGGGAAATATTTAGTCCATTTACCTCTGTTCAGTTATTGCATTATTTTGATAAATTCTTATCACTTTTTTTTTTCCTCGATTTTTATTGATTTCATTCAAATCAATTAAGGATTAACTCATTCTGGATGTAACATGAACCAAAACACTAGGCCTACAAATACAATAAAAACACAAGCAGATCAATTTTCAATTTATAGTGCAAGTAATCTCTCTCTTCAACATGGATAATAACTGAAGTATAAATCCATCCCACTCGTAAATTCTTCATAAGAAAATAGTGACATTATTATGCTAACATAAGTATATCCCTTTGATATGTTGGATCATATGAATCATACTCCTCTTATAAGACAATGTACATGAAAAAGAACAAAAAACCCCATTACGCATAACTCTTAGCTTGTATAGTAGGCGTCAAACACATCGACACTGTAGGCCCTACATATTAAAACCGACACCTGTTTATTTATAGCACTGCGTGTAAAGTACGATCTTTCATGCATGAGACTACGCGCAGAGTTTTCACTGGCGATTTGAAGATGACCAAATATTACTGAAAAACCCGATAACAAACAAAATCAACAGCCAAACAATGACACCGTAGTTTATAAATGCACGTTGGAAAAATATTACGTGCATTTCACACGTATTGCCAATAAAGAGTACAGGTGTAATTCTTGGTTTCAAAATTATGGTACAACTGAGACGTCAAAAGAACAACCCGCACGTTTGACGCATGATTCGAGCGTGAACCGCAAATTGCATTTTTGAATTTCGCTTGTGAATTGAGGGTATTTTCTTAACATGCAAGTAAAATTTCAGGCAAATAGTGAAATATCGTAAGTATCTGTTGATAGAGAAAAAAAAAAGATGTCGATTTGTTGCACACCCAAGTACCCTCCGTCGACGTGCCCTGCCCAAGCAAACTCCTGCGATTCTAACGAACGGTGTCGTCACAAGACAATGATGGGTTTGATATAATGCATTCGATAGGGCATGTGTGTGTGGTGAGCGTGGCACACATTTTCTGACATGAACTATTCAATCACACTCATAAATGCACACACATGAATGTCAAAAACCCTATAACTCGTTTCTCATCCCATTTTTTTTTTCTTTTTTGTACGAACCACTGAACATTACCTTTCTTGTAACGGGGTAAAAAACCATTCCAATGCATCTCAAGAAACAATAGATTGATTTATGTTATTATTTCAAACTTTCCCATTTCTTTTACGAATATTTCATTTCATTTCATTCCGTTTATTAAGTTTCCACCCAAAGCATGCAGTGTTGTGCTTACAACATCCATCCATGACAATGTAAAGTAACACATAAGTTATAAGTTTAAAGTTTATTATATACAATAGCATTTACATAGCACAAATCAATTGAAATCATTGTCAAAGGTACATTCATGACGGATACATTTAAAATAAAATCGATTTTAAATTTCCTTACCACACAGGCTGCCATAGACTTACAGTTGAAATCAACCATGTAATTAATTCTAACTCTTCACAAAATAGGGCCTTGTTCTACCATCAATGTTAACGTGATGCTTAAAGTCGAAAGCAAAACATCCGAATTGAGCAAAATCCCAAGTGGAGTTGTTTTAAACAGCCTTAAACAGAACAAAAACAAAAACACAAGCATTTCTAAAGCAAAAATTATGTATACGTATCCAAGCAAAAAGGGCAGCATAGTGAACCCCTAGCCCCCCCCCCCCCCCCTCCACTCGGTTCAATGAAAAGTCATAATGCCTACAGCAATAATAGACTTATCAAAAGAAAAATCCCCAGACTTTTGTTTCAATAATATTTATTAACATTTTATTTTTATTTTTCTAATAAGGCTCTATCAGAGCAAACACACGCACGTGCTTAAACACACATATTGCACTTATCAAGAAAAGATAAGTTAACACATTATTACGCTTCAATTCATAACAAAAGACTTTGATTAAAGTGAATGAGGTAAATCAATACAGGTATCAAAGTAAAGAAAATAATTTCTCTTCAAACACAGCAACTTAACACAAACTGAAACCATAAGCATTAGAGAACACTTTCCTTTACCTGATAAAATTTGCAAAAGTCAAAGTTGTAAAACTGCACAAAAATAAAAAGCCATACTGAAATTCCATCATATTGCATATAGGTGAGTAAATCAAAGCATAATGAAACTTTTTATGATTAATTTTACTTGAAAAGAAAATTGCTATCAAAAGGTAATCTTCCTTTCCTTAGAGTATATTTCTCTTTTTTTTTTCTGTAAAGCCATGTTATGTTCTTCGGCCACCATATTACAGTTCAACCTTGGACCTTTTCAAGTGACGCCATTGTGGCACCTTTGAAGGAGCAAGTTTGTCCCTGTCAGACTAGTGAGCACCTTTAGATGTGCAAATTACACCGGTGAAGGTGCAAATAGAAGAGTTTGTTTGCAAAAACCAATAAGTCCATATTTGTCAAATGGAGATATTTGCGATTAAAGGTCGAGAAAAGTAAAGAGGATAATAAGAACAATTTTCCTTTTTTTGACCATAACTTCAAAATTGTACCTTTATGTGTAGTGACCAATTTTTGTTGGTCAAGACAAACATATCCGTTCTCCATGTAAAATCATATGCCTATGAACTCGGGAACCTACAGTTTTACAAGCTTTAAAGCTTTTATGTAGGCCCCATCATATTTCTTATACTTACTAGTGACATTTTCATACGATGTGACCATGTACATTTGTGTCAAGTATATTTTCTTTTTCTTTTTCTTCTACAATCAAAAGACATGATTGTATATATTTTGTACTCTTGTTGTCAATAATTTTGTAATGTTATCATTGAGAAAATGGAAATATGAAATAAATTTGAATTGAATTGAATTGAATATCTCATTTTAAAAGGTATTATTCTGTATTTCATGACAGATACCGTACTTCAAAATCGTCAAAAATGGACTTATCTGTTTTTGCAAACAAACTTATCTATTGTTTCACACGTAAAGGTGCTAATTTGAGCTTGTATTTTTCTTAGAGGGTAACTATTAGTTAGTGCAGCACATTAAGAGAATATTGCTTTTTTTTTCTTTTGAAGGAAGGTCCGAGAGAAAGAATGTGTGTGTGTGTGTGTGTGTGTGTGTGTGTGTGTGATTTGAAGATGGTATTCAAAGTCTCTGATTCAAAAATGAAATTATCGTTTTACCTTCGATCACTTGTTTCCATTGTTGTGTGAAAGTGCATAAATACAGCAATTGACAAATTGTCTATTTTTGTCATTTTTGCTAATAATTGCACCTTGACAGAAAAAAACCCCACTCTGTTTCTTCATGCATAGAATTAACTTGTATTTGTTTTACCCTATACAATAAGCTACAGAGTATGGCATTTGCTTTAATTTGATACATGATTTCTTTAATTACAGACATATAAAAATCATATGATTATGAAGTGATTATTTTCTTTGGCTTGTGCCGAAAGGGTGGGTTGGGTGGTGGCGCGTCGCGTTAATGGGAACACCACCCTTCGTCCAAAGCCCCCCCCCCCCCCCCCGGTTTTGCCGAAAGGGTGCGTTGGAAGCGTTGGATCGCGTCGCGTTGACTGGAACCCCACCCTTCGTCGAAAGCCCCCCCCCCCCCCCCCCCCCCCCCGGTTTTGCCGAAAGGGTGCGTTGGTACTTTTTCTCATGTAATATTAAAAGACGAGTTTTGAATTTATATTTAACCTTCAAACAACCATTTCAAAGAGGCTATCGTCCGGATCGGTTTACAGTCTATTACCACTTGGTCTACAGCCAGTTGGTCTAATATAGACTGTTTAATATCAGTTGGTCTAATAACTAGTTGGTCTAGTCATCATTTCGTGCAATTACTGTTTGGTCTAATTATTATTTGTTGTTTAATATCAGTTGGTTAACTAAATTTTCAAAACTCGTCTTTTAACCCTAAAGCCCAAGGGGGGAGGGGCACATTTTGACTCCTACCAGATTTTCCTCCGCCACTATTTCGCCCCAGTTTTAACCAAATTTGATGACTTTTCCTACAATCTTATTCCGAACATTTTGATGTATAATTTAGCTATATTTGATATTGCTGGTTACAATGGCAACAATAAACTGACAACCATGTCAGTCAGATTTTCATATTTTTCTGTTCCAATTCCAATTAACCATATTATAATGTATGAAATGGGCATTTCTTGGCTGAAATTTGCTGAAGGAGCAAAATGTGAAGTAATAGATATAATAGAGATACTTGAAAATAACAGTATTTTCCAAAGATTGCCATTCTATTTTGTGTCATCTTGATTCCTTCACCCAAGTTATACCTCTAATATCATTTGTTTATCACATTATCAATCTACAAACTTAAAATTCCGATATTATGGGAATATGAAATATGATAACTATGCATGTACCTATCCCAAACGATACATCACAGGTCTCCTAATGTATTTCTTTAATTTATCATGTGGTGACCTTGAGAAAAATAATGAGTTTTGACTTGCAGATCATCTGTGGCAAATATGAAAAATATTGGTCTATGATAAGACATATATACTGGGGATAAAGAAATCATACAGAAAAATCATGTTTTTAGCATATTTCATATGTATTTCTTTATATTTTGGTAAATAGCGCCCTCTATGTGTGACCTTGAAAAAATCAAAGTATGCGGTCATGTAGACTATGAGTTGCTCTACCCATGTGCCAAATGTGACGACATGTTGGTAAAAAGCGCCCTCTATGTGTGACCTTAAAAAAAATCAAGTATGCGGTCATGTAGACTATGAGTTGCTCTACCCATGTGCCAAATATGACGATGAAACATCAAACAATACCACATGGGGGCGCTATTCATAACAAAATAAAGAAATACATTATGAGACCTGTGATGTATTGTTTGGGATAGGTACATGCATACTTATCATATTTCATATTCCCATAATATCGGAATTTTAAGTTTGCAGATTGATAATGTGATAAACAAATGATATTACAGGTATAACTTGGGTGAAGGAATCAAAATGATACAACAAAATAGAATGACAATCTTTGGAAAATACTGTTATTTTCAAGTATCTCTATTATACCTATTGTTTTATGGCATTGTCACAGAAAAACAAAGGAAATAATAGGAAAAACATTTCAGGGCCATAATTACTTCACAATTTGATCCTTCAGCAAATTTCAGCCTAGAAACGCCCATTTTATACATTATAATATGGTTAATTGGAATTGGAACAGAAAAATATGCAAAATCTGACTGACATGGTTGTCAGTTTATTTTTGCCATGGCAACTAGCAATATTAAATATAGCTAAATTATATATCAAAATGTTCGGAATAAGATTTTAGGAAAAGTCACCAAATTTGGTTAAAGGGACTGTACAGTACTGGCTGAGGTAGGGATTCATGTTTTGAACATTCCTAAGTGGGATAATGAAAAGCCTCTTATGAAATATGAAAGAGCATGTAATTTAAAGAAGGATTCAACGTTTATTTGATGAAAATTGGTTTTCAAACGGCTGAGATATCCCAAAAAGTGCTAATAATAAAAGGTGACATGCCACAACTTTATTAGGATCTCTTTGTTTCACCTTGTTTTTGGATATCTCAGCCATTTCAAAACCGATTTTCATCGAATAAACTTTTGATGCCCCTTAGAACAGCATGCTCTTTGACATCCCATAGAGTGGTTGCTGAATATCTCGCAAAACGTTAAAAGCTAAATCCTCACCTCGACCAGAACTGTACACACCCTTTAAAACTGGATTAAGGGCGAAGGAGTGGTGAATGAAAATCTGGTAGGGGGCACAATGTGCCCCCCCCCCCTTGGGCTTTATAGGGTTAAAAGACGAGTTTTGAATTTATATTTAAACAACTGATATCAAACAACAAATAACAATTAGACCAAACATTAATTGGACGAAATGATGACTAGACCAACTAGTTATTAGACCAACTGATGTTAAACAGTCTATTAGACTAACTGGCTGTAGACCAAGTGGTAATAGAGTGTATACCGATCCGGACGATAGCCTCTTTGAAATGGTTGTTTGAAGGTTAAATATAAATTAAAAACTCGTCTTTTAATATTACATGAGAAAAAGTACCAACGCACCCTTTCGGCAAAACCGGAGGGGGGGGGGGGAGCTTTGGACGAGGGGTGGTGTTCCCATTGACGCGACGCGCCACCACCCAACCCACCCTTTCGGCACAAGCCAAAATAGCTTGGGCTTTATAGGGTTAATATTACATGAGAAAAAGTACCAACGCACCCTTTCGGCAAAACCGGGGGGGGGGGGGGGGGGGGGTTGGACGACGGGTGGGGTTCCAGTCAACGCGACGCGACCCAACGCTCCAAACGCACCCTTTCGGCAAAACCGGGGGGGGGGGGGTTGGACGAAGGGTGGGGTTCCAGTCAACGCGACGCGACCCAACGCTCCCAACGCACCCTTTCGGCAAAACCGGGGGGCTTTGGACGAAGGGTGGTGTTCCCATTAACGCGACGCGCCACCACCCAACCCACCCTTTCGGCACAAGCCGTTTTCTTTTCCTTCTGAGTGCACATAAATGTATCATGTACCGTATTTTATTGTGGATTTTATTTGTGGATTATGTTTGTGTGTGTGCGAAGGGTGGGGTTCCAGTCAACGCGACGCGACCCAACGCTCCCAACGCACCCTTTCGGCAAAACCGGGGGGCTTTGGACGAAGGGTGGTGTTCCCATTAACGCGACGCGCCACCACCCAACCCACCCTTTCGGCACAAACCGTTTTCTTTTCCTTCTGAGTGCACATAAATGTATCATCTACCGTATTTTATTGTGGATTTTATTTGTGGATTATGTTTGTGTGTGTGCGCATGTGTAAGTGTGCGTATAATTTCTTTTGTAAATTCATATATCTAGCTGATTGCGGTAGTCGTGCTTGTCCCACTTTCCCGCGCAATCGTTGATGATCCGCAAATAGCCGTCGTTTTCCAGCGATTGCCATACCTCGAACTCCTTGCTGAATGAGTGACGAGACTTTGAGTAGTTCTTTGGCGTGTCGTCATAGTAATGATAGCGAAGTGTTCGATTTCTGGGATCGACGTAGTGCGGGTAGAATCCGAACATCGTTATTCGTCGGCAAAATGTGTTCGCTGCTAGATAGACTGCCGCGCCAGTCGTTGCAAGTCTGACTCCAAGCCATCTATGTTAGAGAATAACCACGAGAGTGAGAAGAATAGAAAGATAAGTCATTGATTACTAGCACTTTTACAATTACCATTAATATTATCAATGTTGTTATAGCGTAATATCCAGTACTTTATATTGGCAGCAAAAAAAACAAACAAACAAACAAACAAACGAGAGAGAGGGGGAGAGAGAGAGAGAGAGATAGGGAGAGAGGAAAAACGGGGGTATTACGAATACTACTGTGTTTTTGTCACCAAGGAGATTTTCTCATCCCATTAGTTACTGAAACATCGGGTTCATTAATCTTTAAAACGCCCAAAACCGCCCGTCCGTTTGTTTGTTTGTTTGTTTGTTTGTTTGTTTGTTTCCTTTTCATTTGATTTTACATATCATGCATCACATATTCTTTATGCACGAAGAAAAACAGGCCCACGAGCTATACGGCTCAGGAGGACTGGTGTATATATAGGCGATTAACGCCCGCGAGCTCGACCATACATCACGGACTTAATAATTTACGTATTCATGTGTCGAGTTCGTCGATGTGGTCAAAGGTGGTATCAAACGAATAGTTTAATCTAAAGAGGTGTAAAGCTATCACCATGAAATCCTTACTTTTACTCGCTTTGGTAATGCTAACACGTTTTATTATAGATATTGATATTTATTATCATTCTTATACTTTTTTATGTTAATGTTTATTACTTTCCTCAGATTGTTTTTATTGTTATTATTACTATTATTATAATTATCACGATTATTGTTGTTATTATTATTATGATTAACATCATCACTATCATTGTAATTATTGTTTTGTTAAGTACTGTAAACATTTCTTAGACGAATGAACTAAATTCGTTACGAAATAGGCCAGGCGACAATTGGCGCGCCATACAAACTACGGTCTTTGTCTATCACAACCATATATTTCGAAATGTAACAAAGAAAGAAACAACCCATGGCCGGCGCAGCCGTGGTGGCCGTGGGGGCTCGGGCCCCCACTATATTGACAACTATTTCACTTTCGTTACCTCAGCAACTAACAGGCCCGTTCACACACAACGAAATCGAAATTACAATCGCGATCCAAATTTCGATTTTTTTTTTCGACCGTTCATACACAGGGAAACAGCCAGTCGTCACGCCGAATGCAAATTAGGCATAATGAGGTTCCGTGTGCCAGTGTTTACTCGATGCGCATAACCGTCTCGCGAATTAGAGGTTTCACGGGGTTTTGCGAGACTCTGTACAAGCTCCAATACAGTTGCCATGCAGTTAGCGCTAGTGTTTCGATTTCGACATGGTGGGGTGAGTCCGATTACCCGTTTCGTACTCTTCATTTTGATATAAAATTTGTCCATACTTGAAAATATTTTCAATGTTTAATCTCTCGTTAAATTTACCTTATATTTTGCTCGTAGTTTTGATGTATTGGAAACATAAACCTCTATTTTGCTGGATCGTGGCTGGTATAAAACTTTTCAGACTCTATTTTTTTTTTTTTATTCGGCAGAAGAAGCATGCACCGATACTTGTTTTAAAAATCGAAAAGATGCAATATCTGTAAGTTACTTAAAAATTCGTTCAAAAACTGACTAAAAAGAGACTTGCACCGGACGTTGCGATCGCCGAAGTCAAGATTTTTCCTACATATGGCGCGGAGCTTTGCGTGTCCTTGAAAGTATTTTCTCACGATGTCAAGAATGTATAGTCCCATACGATGCAAATTTTGATAATAATAATCATAATAATAATATGATAATAATAATAATAATAATAAAAACATGTGGCATGATTAATAGTTCATCAGATTATTTGAGATTAACATTCATGCAAATCACCAGTAGTCCCCAGCTGCAGCTCCAAGTTCCAATTAAAAAAACAAATAACAATTAAAATACAAAAATAAAAAGGATAAATCATAATCTAGCGGACATATCATCAAAACCAGAAATACAATTTGAAGGAGTGAGAATGTCCAAGTAAAAAAACAGACACAAGGTTATTTTATCTACTAAACCGTAACTTGATGTAAACTAAACATGAAAAGAAAATCACAATAGAACATTTCAGAAAAGAAAAGGCATGAGAAACATCGTAACACAAGTATTACTATACGGGACTAAACCCAAGTGTTTTTTTTTTTTTTTTTAACGTGTGAAATTGCTGACGTGCTCGTATCTGCAAGTAGTCAAACAAATGACAAATCCATACAAACACAAAGTGGCGATAACGAATCCTTAAATGATTATCTACGAAATTATGACAGAATATGACAGAATAAACCTATTATATATACGTTTAAGCCGAGTTTCAGTCCCGACACAGGAAGTAAAAAAAAAAAAAAACAGTACCAGACAATGTGATGACGTCATGCGACCGTCGTTTCTGACCAATCACGATCCAACATTGTACGAAGGCGCTAATGGACGATTTCGAACAAAGAGCGATGTGACATACTGTTGTAATTTGCTGGATCCTATGATGTATAAAAGAAAGAGTGACTTGATTTTTCCATATTATGAAAATGAGATAATCAAGTATCCTACTTATTTAGTTTGAAAGAGATGCAAGGTGGTTAAGAACGTATTTGACCCACTTCTTTCGGGTTTAAATTTTATATTTTCCACGCGTGAAATTACTCGTATTTTTACCCTAATTCCCTTTCCAATATTATCAAATCATTGTCATTAAATTAGACCTTGAGCTTCCTTCTTTCATTCTATGTAAAAATGAGCTGTAAATGTTATGCTGAGGCTGCACAACGATAGTTTAAAAAGAACACTGCACAGCTAATTATGTATTCATGACCGCTCCGAGCGTGCATACGTCCTCCGCGCTCTGTGCGAGATTCGCACGCCGTGACGACTGACTGGAAAAATCGCACTTCGCAGCAAGGAAAGAACGATCAGAGGCCAAATTGCGCATGCGCGAAACTTGCATAACCGAAGACTGACCCCGCGGTCACAATAATGTTGACGTTCACGCGCTACGAACGATGGGATTAAAAATATCGATTTCCGAATCTGTTTCTGTCCACACAGGAAAAAATTTCGAAATTTTGATCGCGATAAGAAAATCGATTTTTAAATCTCACCTTTTCCCTTGTGTGTGAACGGGCCTATTTTAATGTATCACTATTATCAGTTTTTTGTTTTGTATTATTGTCGCTTTCTCTGTACAATTGTATGCATTGTTTCTTTCACTCAGGAAAGTAAGATTTATGTTTCTATATTGTGGAAAAATGAATAAATTTGAACTTGAACTTGAACTTTTTGTGCACCATACAAAGGAATACATAAGGTGTCATCACTATGGGCCCCCACACTTTTTTCAACCCGGAAGTACGTAAGTGGCACTAAAATAGAAATAGATAGAGATCTTGAAGTATGGCGGCAGTAAGGTTATGTTTTTTTTTTTTTTTTTTTCTGAAGACCTTTTTTCATAACACCCGGAAATGGGAGGGGAGAGAATGAGCTGAGGACCTTTTTTTTTTTTTTTTTTTTTTTTTCTGAGGACCCTTTTTTCTTCTTATTTCCTTGTCAGCTGAAGAAACCCGGAAGTGGACAGGGAGAAGAGATGAGCCGACGTGGTTTTTCTTTTTCTTTTTCTTTTGTTCTGTTTTGTTTTGCTTTGCTTTGTTTGTTTTTTTGCTTGTTAGCTCATGAAACCCGAAAGTGGGCCCCCACACTTTTGAAAACGCTGCGCCGGCCAGCCCTGCTTTGGTGGGTTGAACCCACCAGAAAGTGCGACGTACTTGTGTGTTGGTGGGAATGGACTTTCAGGACTAAAACCAAAGAAAACTTGCAGGTTGTAATATTTCTTGTAAAACTCCAGTCCTTTCATGGCGAGCTCATTAATTCTCGGTTCACCTTTGAAATACCACACGACAGTGTTATTAACACGCAATATGAGTTTCATCAAACTTTGGCATTTTTTCGGTATCTTCGTAAGTGGCTTCTTGGCGTACACATCCTGGGCGCAAAAAGACAGTGTATTGCTCTGCTCAAAGTTTATCGTAGTTAGATTTGTCTTCGAACCAACGTCACGAGCAAATTCCCCTCCCGCGGGTGCGAGGTTCATCCGCAGGACTAGATCTGCCCTATCGATGACGTCACCGCAATTGCTTTCCAAAAGAATGCCGCTATTTCCGACGATGGAGCACGAATCCACTAGCGGGACAGTCCGGGTCTGCCCGCTCCGGGCCATGCCAACTTTAGACGAGGATTTCCTCGTTGTCTTTGGCGGGATTCCATTGATGAATATCTGGATAGTCTTGTCACGAGTCATTCCCGACGTGATGTTATCCCTTTGAAAATGACGAGAACACGTGGCGTAATAAAGCACAGTTGTATAATTGTAATATTATACGGTACTTATACACTATTTGAATGTTCACTGAATGAAATATATTTTCAAGTTTTATAAGTGTATACTACTTCTTACATATTTCATGTAAGGGTAGTGCATGACGTATGATATTTCATTATATATATATATATATATATATATATATATACATACATTTATATATGCCTGTGTGTGTGTGTGCGTGTGCCTTAGCATTTAATGTCTCACAGATGGAGGGAATCTAATTAAAATTCCATTTCCAAATGACATCATGATCCCCGATTCATTATAGATTTGTAAATTTGTTATCATGTATGGAATGCTTCCCCTGAATTAGCAAAATAAACTCATTACAAATTGGGATGCAAACATTGATAAAACCATGCCCTTCTCTCTCTCTCTCTCTCTCTCTCTCTCTCTTCCTCTCCCTTCCTAAGTGAATGAGCCAGTTCGTAATTAGCTAATGTACACATTGGTACAAATGAATTTTCTTTTTCTCAGGAAGTAAGGCGCTTCGCTTGTTTTCAATGAGGCAGCGGCATAATGCATAGCGCTTGCCAGACGTAATAATTAACAGAATTCGTGTTCAAACAAAGAATAAACGGTTAGATCAGTTGACCAGAATAGTCCATCAGTCGACATTTGAACACGCATTCATTCCATTGTTTTGTATTTAGTGCGATAACAGATTATTTCTTTACTATAGTTATTGCGAAATACAATTTTTGCTGTCAGGTGGACGCGCTGGCAAGCACCAATTAAAAAAGGATCACATGAATAATCATCGCATCGCAGATGTTTCTTTCCGTGAATTAAAAAAAAATAAATCTTAATCCATTTTTTTTATAGGAGGAGGTAATGTTAATGAATTCAGTTGTTATTACATTGGCAAATTGCCCCCACAAGGCCATTTCCTCATACTCTGGGGGAACTACGTGGGAACCTGTGCGTACGATGTTTGCACATCAAGGAGTGCTTGCATGCATATACTATATGATACAAAAAAAAAATCCTACTGTTGATCCTCATAGTTCAAAAACTATACATCAGATGACACTATTATTGATATGAGTAAAGCTGTACAAATACTGTACAATTTAGTTGGAAGTGATTTGAATATAAAAACATAATTCAGTTCTATTCTATTCTATTCTATTCTATTCTATTCATTTATTTTCATTTTTTTCTTTTTTTTTAATTTCAAAGTAAGGTTACAAATTTTCGTCAAATTTTAACCCTCTGTACAAAACTTTTCACACTTGTGGACATGGATACCACCTGATCTGAACTCTACTTTAAGGCACATGAATGCTTTTTTCAATTATTCATGATTGATTGCACTGGGCACTGCTAGTCTGAATTCATGGTAAAGGGTAAAATGCACGCACATAAAAGAAAAACAAACAAAATATATGCACCTGTTACTATAGCCTTGCATGTGCACTACATGTTATTTTCAGGAAGTATAAAGACTAGCTGCATGTGATAGTGAAACTTCTCATGGATATGCAATAAAGCATACCAATCCTGGCCATTGTTTGGGACCATCAACAGGCTATGAACACACTCCCATATACACTTCGGTAACAGCTCGTTACTCCGAAGGTTCGTTATTCCGAAGGCTCTTTATTCCTAAGATTCGTTATTCCGAAGGTTCATTGTTCCGAATTTCATTTACTGATTAACCAGTCTTCGGAATAACGAACCTTCGGAATAACGCCACAAATTTTCGGATTAACGATCCTCTAGGTGTAGGGACTTTGTTTGTTTCGGATTAACGACCCTTCGGAATAACGAACCTTCGGAATAGCGAACCTTCGGAATAACGAACAGCACCCTACACATTGACCTCTGCGCAGAATTTGAATTTTGTACAGACGGTTGAGGACAGAGCAAAATCTGATGCCTAACTTAAAAATAAATGTTTAATTTAATCAAACTGATTTATGCTATTATTCTATATTACCTCCAACAAAATTGTACACTATTCAGCTTTTGTTCATGATATCTATGCCAGTGTTATCTCATATATAGTTTTTGAAATTTTACGGATCGAAAGTGGGAAATGTTGCTTGTAACACGTAGTAGTTGTGTTGAGGAACATTGATTTTTTTTTTTTTTTTGGGGGGGGGGGGGGACTCGTCTGTGCTTAAAATAGTTATTTGGTTCATTGTGAAAAAGGTCATGACTTGAATGATACAGATTCAAGCAACAGGTTAGATTGACATTCAAGGTAATCTGACTTATACGTCGTGACTTCACAGCCTAAACAGTGGCTTTATCGATCAGAGTTTGCACTAGTAAATGAGAAAGAAAAATTTACCTGACAGCTAAAGATGAATGACAAGCAGTGATAGAGCAAATATGGGTGCACGTCACGAGAACGACACACACGAGTCATACAGCCCACAAGTCATACAGCTCACAAGTCAAACAGCCCACGAGTCATACAGCTCACAATAGTCATACAGCCCACTAGTTATACAGCCCACGAGTTCGACACTGAATAAATAAAGCCCACGATTTCGACATCAAGGGGAATAAGCCCACGAGTTATATAGTCCATGAGTTCGACACTACACACAAAAGGCTCACGAGACCGACACTATGAAAAACAAAGCCCACGAGACCGACACTACGCTTAAAAGGCTCACGAGACCGACACTAGGCAAAGAAGGCCCACAAGACCGACAGGACTAAGTGTCACCTATAGATCAATTAATTGTATAGGGTGTCCAGATAATGGCATAAGGAAGATATGAGAGAAGGAAAAGAAGAGTTGCTAGGGGATTACCCCGTCATCTGCCCTCCCCGCCCCCTGAACTGTTCAAGATTTTGTATTGTGTTTGCGTGTTTCAGTATTCGTGAAAACATAAAACATATGGGTATGAAAAAATAAAAAAGAATAATTTGGACATCCAGATTAACCAACTAGAATAATGCCCAGGTGTGAAATGAAGTTTAGAAGAAAATATTTCACAGAATGGTCAATGTTACAGTGCACAATTGCTTTACATGATATGGAAGGGGAATAGTCATCTGCAAACGTGCTGATTTTTTACAAATTCACAGAAAATAATATAATTGTCTATCAAGGTAGCTTTAAGGATTCAGAAAAAGAGCAGTGTTTTTCATGAAAAATGTACCGTTTTGAATAGAATAATTTTACGTGAATCGCTGAGATATAAAACGTTTTTATTGTTTAATATGTTAAACATTATAGTTACAGGAAAAAATACGAATTGAACTCTTAGCAGGCGGGTATAAGCAGGAGGATAGGACATTTAATAAGGAGTACTTACCTAGTGAGGAGAATAAGAAAGGAGCGAAATAAAAAACAAAAAAACTTAGATCCTGTCCACCGTCTATCTAGAAATTGGGAGAGCCTATTAAAAATGGCAAGATGACATCTAAAATCAAACCATACATCGTTCTTTTCCTCTATCATTTTTCCATACATTTTTTTTTTTGGGGGGGGGGGGTCCCCATAAAGAGGACAATACTTTAAAAAAAAAGAAGATAAATGGGAAACAATATCGCTTCTCGTAGCGTGACAGAACTGCCCACTAAAAGCCATGCGTGTAGAAATACATAGTTACGTGATGTCGTTGATATGTAATGCTGTTCAATCAGTTACAATCTCTCGCCCGATAGCGTTACGAAATTGCACCCGCCAGTATGTAATTTCTCCCCTTCATGGAACACCCTGTACACGTAATTGACATGTAGATGGCGCTGTTCATCCTGTCGGTCTCGTGAGCTTTCTTTGCCTTATGTCGGTCTCGTGGGCTTTGTTTGTCTAGTGTCGGTCTCATGAGCCTCTTTTGCGTATTGTCGGTCTCGTGAGCCTTTATTGTGTAGTGTCGGTCTCGTGAACCTTTTGTGCGTAGTGTCGAACCTCATGGGCTGTATGACTCGTAAGCAGTATAACTCATGGGCTGTATGACTCATGGACCTATTTTTGATGTCGGTCTCGTGGACCGTATGACTCGTGGGTGTCGGACTCGTGGGATGACCCCGCAAATATAGTCACGAATCATTTGGAAAAGACAATGCTTGACCCCAGGACTGGTGATCTTTTCCTATATGCATAAATGAAGTATCCATGAATTGCTTATTACGGTTGCTTATGAACTTTACGTTAAAGCACTGTATAGCCTAACCTTTACAGGTAGGAAATCATCTTCATTTATCAATATCGTTATTCCCATGCAGGCCCTCATATGAACTTTTTTCTACTATTTTTGTTGTTGTTGTTGTTGTTGTTGTTGTTGTTGTTGTTGTTGTTGTTGTTGTTGTTCTTTGGGGCACTGGAGAGGAAGGAGTGCTGCAATGTGTAGTTGAAATAATTCAAAACTCAAATGGCTGAGATCTTACCGTGCTATAATAAACTTGTTCGGTTTGGGTGACTTTTTTGTCGTCGGTACGTCCTTGTGGAGAACAGCTGTGTCAATACAGGACAGAAAACACAGGTGAAAAGAAAGCATTCATGCAGTTTTTCCATTATGAGATATTGTTTTTGGTGAAATGAACTGTGATATCCACATTGTAAAAAGATGTAAAATTACAACAAAGTTCACGGCAGCATAATAGGCAGAAAATTTAAAAATACATAGTGTAAAGTCAATAATTAACAACCGTCATTCAGATTACAAGTTGCTATATGAAACACTGACTAGCAGAAATATATTGTTAACATAAAAAACATATTTAAGTAGAAAACGTATTTAAGTTATATCTTGTTAAGGCGATCATTTTTTTTTTTTGTATTTAAATATCTATTCTCCGAGGTGAATGACTTTCAGAAAATACCGGTATATGTTTTCAGCTTGCAAGGACGGTACTTGAGCTCTTAGAGAGAAATCCCAGTCCAAAAATAAGATAGTTCGATGAAAAAGAGTAGAATCTTACAAGTTCAACAGTAAAAATTTGACTGTAATCGGATGAAAAAAAAAGGACGTAATGAAATTTTGAAGTTTTGAAAATTTCTGCAAAACAGTTCTTGTACTGTGGATATGAATATGCAAATGAGTGAGCTGACCATGTCATAACCTCACAATTTTCCATTAATCGTGTTACAAAAAAAGAAAATTCAATGTTTCAGCCGTTGAAGTCTAAAATATAATATCATTTCTGTTTGAATAAATTCAGAATAGTGATCAGTTAAATATATCAGGATTTTCTCGTCGGGCATAATTGCGTTTGAATAAAAAATGGATGTTTCAATATTTTATGTACAAACTATATGGCAAGTTTTGAGAGATGACATGCTCACTCTGTCGTTTGCATATTCATATTTACCGTTCAAGAATTGCTTCCTCAAAAGTTGGTGAAAATTCAAAATGTCATTACTTCCTAATTCTCACCCGATTTCTGTCAAAATGTTCCCTTGAACTCGAAATTATACTCTTTCCTACCAGACTAACATCTAAAGATTATTTGGACTGGATTTTCCCTTTAAGAAAATACCGCTCTATGTTCCAATTGTCAGCTTGTCAAGGACCGTACTTGAGATTTTGAAAGCTAACCGTACCGAACCCTGCTGAACTTTACCGTACAGAGCCGGATTGGGTGCTGCGTTCTTCCCACCTCCCTGGTCCAAGCCCTCTGTTTGGAAAGTTCAGAAAGTAAAGAAAGTTGATTATTTGGAGGTTCGTGAGAGGAGAAGGAAATCAATTACATCCGCATTGGATCATGTTGGTTACAAAGAAACATTTATTGTCTTTACCTCAACAGAACAAAACCCAGACTGCCCTCACCAAGGGATTTCCTATGGTCCTAATATTCAAGGACCAATCTTTACAACAGTCACCCCGTGGGAACAGTTGCTCTCAATTTCTGTACACTGTAAATCTAACACCGATCAAACTTCAATAAAGGACCACACCCACAGGTGTTAAAAATGCACTGTGATGGTGTTGAAAAGTGTTCACCTGACACTTCGTGGTGTTAATTTGACACTGTACCTGGTGTTATTTTGACACTCTACTGGTGTTAATTCAAAAATGACACCACATGGTGTTGATTTGATATTTACTGGTGTTAATATCAATGGTTTAACACCCGTCCAGCTTCAATAAGGGACCACACCAGCTGGTGTTACTTTGGTGTAAATTTATTTTCACATTTTTTTCAAAAATGTAGTATTTTAATGTAAAATTCTTGATCGTCTTGTTTAAATTAAAAATCTACAAGAAGTGCAGTTACTAAGAAACTCTTCAAAAAACAGCTTAAAATTTGGAAATGACACCCGTAGGTGTTAATTTAACACCATAAATGAGCACCGAAAATTTAACACCAGCTTGGTGTTCACTATTTAACACCGGACTTTTTGCAGTGTATGTCCTTAACTTTTAAAGGGACTGTACAGTACTGGTTGACATGGTTGAGGTAGGGATTCATGTTTTGAACATTCCTAAGTGAGATAATGAAAAGCCTCTTATGAAATATGAAAGAGCATGTGATTTTAAAAACTGTTATGAAGGTTTATAGTGACCTCGTCTACAGCCACTATGTCTATTTTCCAATTGGTCTACTGGCATATCGTCTATTACCGATTCGTCTAATACCCATTTGGTCTACAACTCGTTTTGTCCAGTACCCCGTGTCTAATAGTCACTTTGCCCACTACCCATACTGTCTAATACCCAACTCGTCTAAGGAGCATTTCGTCTACAAAACAATTGATCTAATAGCCAAATCGTCTACACTCACAATGTCTATTTGCCATGTCGTCTAATATCTATTTTGTCTACTACTAGTTAGTCTACTCCCACCTCGTCTACAAGTCATTTAGTCTACATTCACTTTGTCTAGTTATCATATCGTCCAACCCTTAGTTTGTCCATACCCAATATGATCTACTCCCAACTCGTCTACTCCCAATTGGTCTACTCTCAACTGGTCTACTCTCAACTGGTCTACTACCAACTGGTCTACTCCCAACTGGTCTACTCCCAATTGGTCTACTCCCAATTGGTCTACTCCCAACTTGTCTACTCCCAATTGGTCTATACTCGTCTATACCCAATTGGTGTACTCCCAACTGATATAGTTTTACTCTCAACAATTTACCCAAACTGATCATTTCCATCTGGTCATGCTAATAATGAATATACCACTTTGTCTAGTGTCCAGTCCGTCTCACTGTCATGAACTATTTATTAAACCCTGCCCTTGATTAGCACAAAAATCAATATTACGTATTCTAGTTGTTAATTATTCCGCACATGCTGAATATAAAGACATACTAATCAATGGTGAGACATGACTATCCAGTCTATATTCTGGCCGTAAAATAACTAAATAATGATAAACTAGCTCATTTGCAATCCTCCATCACAAACGAATTGTCCGTCATACGAAACAGAATTACATTTCGACCGACCACCCCAGTCCACCCGTACCTCCGTGCGCATGCATGCAGCGATCTTGGCGGGATCCCGAATGAGGAATTATCGAGTACGAGTGTAATTTGATTTTCATTGCGTTCGGTACACTAGTGAAGGTACTAACGATCCGCGCGATGTGGGTCATTTTTACCATACTTATGATTGTGTATCAAAGTTGAATGGATGGAGTGTTGAAGTTTGGACATTATAAATGCTTATTAAGGGTTCCTCGCGAAACGTGTATTGAGTACATTGCAGGCAAGTAAATTATTCATCTTAGTAGTAGCTATATATTGTACATGAATCATATTTTTGTGTATATGTTTCAACCTTTTTTGTGCATTTAACCGTTTACATACATCACTACGTGGCAGACAGAATAAAGAATACTGATAATGTACTTCTAATGTGTTCCTTTTCATCTTTACCTTACTTATGATTGTGTATCAAAGTTGAATGGATGGAGTGTTGAAGTTTGGACATATAAATGCTGCATGATTGCTTCTGATATAAATTACACATCCACCACACAAATAACACAGCAAGTTTTTCACACTGTGACATTATCTTTTTTTTCCTAAAAAATTGTCATAATTAGAACATAAAAATTTAAACCAAATGGGGCAGCAAGAGTGTTCAACCTACAGTATTTCACTGGGAAAAAAGAAACTGGATGAAGTAGACTTAAATAACAAAAAAAAACTATAACTAGTAGTAGACCAGTTGGGAGTAGACTAGTTGGCAGTAGATGAGTTGGCAGTAGACGAGTTGGGTGTAGACCAGTTGGGTGTAGACTAGTTGGGAGTAGACGAGTTGGGAGTAGACCACTTGGGTGTAGACGAGTTGGGAGTAGACCAATTGGGAGTAGACGAGTTGGGAGTAGACCAATTGGGTGTAGACCATTTGGGATTAGACCAATTGGGAGTAGACCAGTTGGCAGTAGACTAGTTGGGAGTAGACTGACTGGTTATTAGACTAATTGACTATTAGACAATGAGTTGTAGACCAATTGGCTATTAGACAAAATGAGCTGTAGACTATTTTATTCATAGACCTTATGATTAATAGACGAAATGGTCAATAGACATAATGGGTGTTAGACGAAATGTGACTTAGACAAATTGGACATTAGATAAAATGGCTAGTAGACGAAATGACAATTAGACTAATTGGCATATAGACAAAATGGTTGGTAGACGAGTTGGTAGTAGACGAAGTGAGTTTAGACGAGATGGCATTACACTAGGTGGACAGTGGACAGGGTGGTTGTAGACGAGGTGCCAATTTACCGTTATGAATACTCGTTTATTCCAAGAACAATCATAGACTGGAACTCACTCCCATCAACGGTTTCTAACATCGCAAGCAAGGACTCTTTTAAAGCAGCAACCCTACAATACATCCAGGAGCAAAGCAACTAAACCCCACACTTCTCTCTCCGCGCAACTTTAACACCAGCGCACCCCCTGTCCGGTTGGCCCCTACTAAGGGGTGTTGGACAGTATATACGAAGAAGAAGAAGAAGAAGGATTCAATGTTTATTTGATGAAAATTGTTTTTCAAATGGCTGAGATATCCCAAAAAGTGTTAATAATAAAAGGCGACATGCCACAACTTTATTAAGATCTCTTTGTTTCACCTTGTTTTTGGATATCTCAGCCATTACAAAACCGATTTTCATCGAATAAACTTTTGATACCCCTTAGAACTGCATTTCCCCTTACATCTCATAGAGTGGTTTGAATATTTCGCAAAGTGTTAAAAGCTAAATCTACACCTCGACCAGTACTGTACACACCCTTTAACGAACATATTTGTCTGTATCTTCCCAATTTACCTTTATTGTCTTTCCAACCATTCCAATGAGAGTCGTTGGTTAAATATCATTGTGATTTTCAACATAGCTTTTCAAAGCATGAAGAAATTTACTGACAATTTCGAGCGAACTTGATCAGTGTTTGTCTGATAGTGTGATAGAAGTACCAATAAAGATATGTTACACTTTTTAAAATACTTTGGGAGATACTAAAGCTCCAATCAAACGTTATGGCAACGCCACATGTTAAACTAACAATACTAAAGTTATCACTCAATCCTCCCTTTAGAATATTATTTATATATGTATTTTTAAGAAGGTCAGATAATATGATATTATGACCGTAACTATTAACATGAAGATCCTATTGGAACATTCTTTCTCTAGCATAGAAATAACAGACAATTCCAGGATTGATCAAAAATCACTTTATTTTCAAAATTCACACTATGAATTTCACCATCCGTTGCAATGAAATCAGAAAGTCTATGTGCAGTATTCAGGATCCAAGATTTAAATTTATTTTCATTTCCATCAAATAAACAGATAAATTATGTACAACGCATATGCCGAAGATATTTGTAATAACTGCAAAATGTGATTTAACAAAGTACATATGAAAATGAGTAACAGACGAAGAAAACATAATTGTATTATATATATATATATATATATATATATATATATATATATATGTATGCATAATACAAGTTAAGTAAGGATGGGTATTGACATGGAGGGTCCTTCTAAAAGCAAAACTTGTACGATATGGGACCCTCAGAATATACACATGACAGCGAAAAATTAATCATGCTATACAAACCGATATAAAACAAAATAGAACGAACCAATGTCAACTGACATGAAATCAAAATTGGGAAGGAAAAAAAGAAGAAAAAAAAAGAAAAGGAAATATCATATGTATTTCACTGAAGTCTCCTATATACAATGAACAAAAAACGTGAGATCATAATTTATTCCGAATATTATAGTACAGTCTTTGAAAAAAAAAGATCGTCCGTATGTTATACTCTGAAGAATAACGAACCTCAAAAAGTTCAAAGATACATTCCGGAAGTTATATGGTGGAATACTGTGGAAAAAATGTGGAAGAATCTATATTCTGTGCCGGGGGGGGGGGGGGGGGAGGGGGAGAGATACTGCACTTTTGAAAAAGAAAATAAAGGTATAGAATGTCAGGATACGTTGGATTGATTTGGGACATTTTAATGGGTATGTGAGGATGGGGATGGGGAATGAAGTACGATGGAGAGAGAGGCCAACATAGGGTTCTCAGTGTTCGTGGTTTTGTGAAAGGCATACCTACCAGTGGTTAATTGTACAAAAATAGCAGAAATAGTGATCTATATGGTTATTTTCATCATTATTATCTTCATCATAATAATCATTATAACCAGGACAGTATGTAACATGAATTTCGTATTCATCGTATGAGTGTCTCTGTGTTTGTCTGTTGTTTGTCTGTCTATCTGTCGGTAAAGCATTCCTGCCCTGTATGAGCCACTCTCCCAAAAAGTGTGCAAAACTGCGATTTTCGTGTCACTAGCATGTTCATACAGTTTAAATCGATATAATGTCTCTCAGAAATCATTGTGATTTAATAGTTCGAGAGGCTAGACCTGTAAGATGAATATCAATAAAGCTATTGGGACGTCCGGGACAATATCAGAAATACGATCCGAAGCTTGATGTAACCCTATAAATATCCAATGTCGCCAAAAGGGATGTGCTTATATAGCAAGCGGTTACTCGTTAACATATCATTCAAATCAAATCTTTTGTACCTCATTCAAATGCCTCTCAAGTGCCTGAATGGCAACTGATATTACCTAACAATATGATGTTTTGATATTTCTCTAAGAGATCATTTATATCATGTCGCCAAATGGCAGTCAGATACGTCACCCTTTTTCAGACTCTTAAGAGAAAATAAAAGTAATGCATAATAGCAGTCTAATTCCATGTGTTATACAAAGTCAGCCTAATGCATACATGGAACCAAGACTTATTCATTGAATCTCTAGTTACAATATATATACATGAAGAGTTTGTTTGCAAAAAGCGATAAGTCCATATTTGTCAAATGGAGATATTTGCGATTAAAGATCAAGAAAAATAAAGAGAATAATAAGAAATTTTTGCTTCTTTTGACCACAACTTCAAAAATATACCTTTATATATAGTGACCAATATATCATTTAAGAGATATTATTTTGTACTTTATGACAGAGACCGTACTTCAAAATCTTCAAAAATGGAGTTATCGGTTTTTGCAAACAAACTCTTCATATATATATATATGAAGAGTTTGTTTGCAAAAACCGATGTCCATATTTGTCAAATGGAGATATTTGCGATTAAAGGTCAAGAAATATAAAGAGAATAATAAGAAAATTTTTGCTTCTTTTGGCCATAACTTCAAAAATGTACTTTTATATGTAGTGACCAATATATCATTTAAAAGGTATTATTTTGTACTTTATGACAGAGACCGTACTTCAAAATCTTCAAAAATGGACTTATCGGTTTTTGCAAACAAACTCTTCATATATATATATATATATATATATATATATATATATATATATATATATATATATATATAGGTGTGCGTCGTGTGTCTTCAGCTACTGATGAACCCCTGGGTCGTCGCATCTTCTTTTTCCGAATCCTTGAAGCTACCTTAAAAGACGATTATATCATTTTCTGTGAATTTGTACTAAATCAACGCCTTTGCAGATGACTGCCCCCCCCCCCTTCTTTATCACAAGTGTGCACTGCAGCATTGACCATTTTTGTGAAATGTTTTGTTGTAACCTTCATTTAACACTTGGGTATTATTCTAGTTGGTTGATCTGAATGTCCACATTATTTTATCTTATTATTTTTTTTTTCTAAGCAGGTGCATACCGGTATATGTTTTGCGGAAAGGGAAACGAGGGTATTTTGGCATTTCGGAAATTAATGTTGAAACATCTCATGCACCTTTACTGAACTTAGTTTATTTTTCACAAACACTCACACACGCAAACACAATCAAAGATCTTGAACCGTCCAGGGGGTCAAGGAGGGCAATCCGCGCAATCGACGTGGTAATACCCTGGCAACTCTCCTTTTCCATCTCTCACATCTTCCTTGTGCCATTATCTAGACACCCTATACAATTATTTGGTCTATAGGTGTTCATCCTCTCGGTCTCGTGAGCCTCTTTTGCTTTATAGTGTCGGTCTCATGAGCCTTTAACAAGCGTAGTGCGGTCTCGTGGGCTTCGTTTGCATAGTGTCGGTCTTGTAAGCCTTTTTTGTGTAGTGTCGAACTCATGGGCTGTTAACTATGAATCAACCAAAATTTGGTGATGCTATGTTTTCACCACTGTAAATGTAGAATGCACAACACATTACTGTCCACTCCACAATTCAAATCAGTTTGCTTAATAATGGTTTGTATATGGGTGTTTCATTGGCATATATTACACTCTAAGTGGCCATTGCAAGTTTTCACTTTTGTAAGAAATGTATCATAATCACAACTGAATGGGTTTAGATGTGACACAACATTAATGCCTCATTAATCATTAATATAGCACAATGTTTTGCGTGTGAACGTACCAGCGCAGCATCTTGCATTTGTTGTTGTATCTTTATTTTAAAATAAATTGTTGTTGTTCATTTTCCATCTGTGAAGATGGCTGGATAGCCCATATTCAGCTACACTAAGCTGGTCTTCCATGGGGTCCATGGGGTCCAGTTAGATGTGGGGTGGGACCACTTCACCGGGTTAGACACCCTGTTCTTTGCGATGAGTCAATTCTTACTTTGCAACCTCATAACAATTATGCCAACCAGAAATCATTGTCCATGCATGCATCCCAGGTCTTCTCGCTCGGCTTTATGCTAAACCACATGTCTGCAAACTCTTGTAGCCAAATCTTCATATCGTTATCGTTGTTATACATGTTCTCTGATTGCAATTTTCCGCACACTCATAACATGGCTTCAAAAAAACTCACTCTGAACTTTATTCTTGAAAAAAGCTTTATGTCCTCGTTTATGCTTGATATGTTCAGAAAAATTTATCCACCTGCTTTTTCTACTACAATCTTATGCCACATAAGAGCTTGTACATTTCTCCCTACTCCGCGTCTTCTTGTGTTTGTGACACAGATCACTCATGACGCTTCCTTCTCACCTGTGTGTCACACGGAATTTTCCTTTACTTTCCGTCTGTCCCTCGACATTTTGTATTTGTCCATCCCTAAAGAACACGGTTTCATTATTCACTGTGCATTCCAGTTATTACCAACTGCAAGGTCATTACCTCATGTGAACGCAGTGTGGTATGCATATGCTTGCCAACTGAATGTTGTTTTTGTAACTCGTTTCCAAGAGACATACGGTAATCTAAGTCATAAACATGTATTTCCGGTAAACAACTCATTATTCAACTCGTGTTTGTGCACTTCTGAATATGGATGAGTTCATAAACGCTATTTCTTCTTCTGTTATAGATAGTGATGTAAACGATTATCATCCAGCTGCACTAAATTCCCTCTCACATTCTTATGATAGAGAAGAAGGTGAAGACTCCGATTTTGTTACTTCTTTAAACACAGAAACCCAAGATCTGAAGCTTGATTTTGACGCTAATGATGCGTCTGCTCGAAATGAAGGCCAACTTTCTCACTATCACTTGGAAAAAGAAATGATTACACTTTCTCATTCACACTCTAATGAGCTTTTTGTTTCACATTTCAATATCAGAAGCCTCAATAAAAATTTTGATAAATCACTTGTATTTCTCAACGAATTACAATTTAAACACAGCATAATTGGTCTCAGTGAAAATTGGCTCAAGGAAACGTCACCTTCTTCTCTATTTACCATAGACGGTTTCAAATTAGTTATCAACAACAGGATTATCAAAAGAGGTGGTGGTGTTGGTTTTTACGTCACGCAAAATTTAAACCATAAACTGTTAAATGAATATTGTATCATGTCTGAATGCCTTGAGATTATTTTTATTGAGGTCATGACCCCTACTAAGGGGAAAATCATTTTTGGGGAAATTTATAGACCTCCACATTCCAACCTTAATGAATTCACTGAGCTGTTTCACAATCTTCTCTCTAATGATTACTTTGATAATAAGACATGCTTCATTATGAGTGATTTTAATATAAATCTTTTAAATTGTAATGACGCTTTATGCAGTCAAGATTTTCTTAATTTCATGTTGTCAAAATCCTTCATTCCTCTTATCAGGAAACCTACTCGGATATCTGATGCTACTTCTACTCTCATTGATAATATATTCGTTAATAATGTTTTTACTGATGTTACTTCTGGTATTGTAGTTTTTTGATATCACCGATCATTTCCCGATATATGCGCTTGTACCACAGTTTTCTATTAGGAAAATGCCAACCCTTAATTCAGGTTCTCGTGATATGTCCGAATGTAATCTTGATAGACTTAGAGAGGGATTGAGGTCAGTTGATTGGTCCTCTGTTTATAACCAAAGAAATGTACATTCGTCCTTTGATGTTTTTATGAACATCCTTATAAATATGTGTAATGTTTATATACCCTTATCTAGACGATTCAGATCGAATTATAAGAGAGTACCAAAACAACCATGGATTTCAAAGTCCCTACTTAGGTCTATCAATAGGAAGAATAAATCGTTTTACAGATACCGAAAATCTCCAAATGATGTAACTAAATCCCGTTATATTCGTTACCGTAATGTACTTACTTCTTCGTTGCGCTTAGCCAAGCAACTGTATTTTGCAAATCAGTTTGAAAAATGCAAGTTTGACATTAAGAGTACGTGGAGGGTGATAAACACAGCTTTGAAATCTAGCACTGTTACAAATTCCCCTACTCATATTTTGAATGACGGTCATCAAGTTGATGATCCACAGGAAATGGCCGATGTATTCAATGATTACTTTGTTAACTTAGGACCTGATCTTGCTAGCAAAATACCAAATACCCAGACAACTTTTCATTCTTTTTTAAAAGACAGGAATGTACAAACCATGTTTTTCATTCCTATTGTTGAAGAAGAAATCAAAGAAATTGTTGATAACCTAAATATTAAGAAAAGTATAGGTAATGATGGTATTTCGGCTTTTCTTTTGAAGAATATAATAAATGAAATAATTTCTCCACTCACTTATATTTTCAATCAATCTTTATCTAGTGGCAAAGTCCCAGATAATATGAAAATCGCTCGAGTTGTTCCCACATACAAAAAGGGTCCAAAAGAATTTGTGAGTAATTACCGCCCGATATCTCTCTTAACCTCAGTCTCAAAAATTCTTGAAAGGCTTGTTTATAAACGAACTCTTAGATTTCTTGTTAATTGCAATATTCTTTCTAATTTCCAATTTGGATTCAGAAAACAGCATAGCACAACTCACGCACTATTAGCCTTCATTGATAAAGTAGCTCATGCTTTAGATGATGCTTCCCACACCATCGGTGTTTTTCTCGATTTTTCGAAGGCTTTTGATACCATTGACCATCATATTTTGCATTATAAGTTAAGCCATTACGGTATCCGTGGGAGGGCTTTAGAGTGGTTTAAAGACTATCTCACAAACAGAAAACAATTTGTTTACATAAATGGCTATGAGTCAGGTATGACGTCAACTTCTTGCGGTGTCCCCCAGGGTTCTCTTCTTGGCCCACTTTTATTCATCCTGTACATCAACGATCTCCAAAATTCGTCACAGATTCTTTCTTTTATTTGTTTCGCTGATGATACAAATCTATTTCTGTCTCACCGCAATCCCAATACCCTTGTAAGTATAATGAATAATGAATTGAAGTCTGTTCAGTCCTGGATTTACGCTAACAAGTTATCATTACAGGCGCGGTGGAGCTCCCCAATTTGCATCTCATTATCGCCCCGTTCTATTTGAATTTCCAACGGGCATCCACGGCTGCCCGAAACTGTGTGCATGAAAAAGTCAAATCTTTACCTTCTCCTTGTGCCGCCTTGCGTGCCGCTAGTAAACTCAAACTTCCCACACTATCTAAGTTTTTAAAAACCTTCCTTTTGATGAAAAAATTATGAAATTTGCTGCACTAGAACTTGAGATATTAAAGCGTTTTGAAAATCACCTCTCGCAAAACATGCTCTCTGTTTTTTTCCGACTGGACTATAGCCGGGCTCCAATGTGTCCGAAATTGGCAACATAAGTTCATCAGGCCTCAATCCATATATGGTGAAAGTTTTCGTTTGGTTCCACCTGTACTTTTTGAGAAATCAACTTGTTTCTACAGGGTTTGGAATAGAAAATTATAGTCAGCGAAACAATTGAAAATGACGTCATTTCTTTTCCCGCAATATTGGGCATGCGTGGTACGTGAGATTCAGGATTTCGTGCTCATTGTTGGTTTGCATGTGACGCAGTCAATTTTGCTGAGTATCGCACGGCGGTACGGTGACTGCTGAGCTGCTGCCGCGCACGCTGCATGCAGCAATGCGTTGTGTGTGCTGTGGCTGTGACATGCAACGCTATACAGTGACGCGATTATATATACATGGGACCGACCTGTACGCTTTGCGTTCGTGTCATTTTTGACATCACCTTCTGTTTCTTTTTCCGACACAACCATGGCCGGGAATATTCCGTGTATGAAATTTAAAATGCAAGCAGATAAATAAATTTAGGTGTACTTTGTTCGAATGGCGCTTTGGTTCCGCAATCACACTTCGTGAATGTTAGAATGATTTTCGAGGCATATTTTTGGTGATTTTGCTCGCCAGGTTTTCGCTAAAATGTCACATTTTATCATTGTCAAATCCTCTAATATGTTATATGTGCATATTCGGACATGTTTTCAAATTCAAACTAACTCAATTTTAATCCGAAAATAGGTTTCCTTAAATTGTTATTAGCTTGAGAAGTTGTTTACTTTTTCTCAACTACGCGAGTACATGTTGTTTACTTTATGCAAATGAGGCTCGGCTGCCGATGGATTTCTGCGAGATAATTGGGGTGCTCCATCGCGCCTGATTAAATGTTGATAAAACACATTATATGTTATTTAGATTTCCTTGCAAGTTATTCCTGATGATGTTAAGATCAATGATATTAACCTAACCCGAGTAGATAGTACAAAGTTTTTAGGACTTTACATCGATAGTGACCTTTCCTGGAAAACTCACTGTAATTTTTTAAGCAAAATTTTGTCACGAAATACAGGAATCCTAAACAAACTGAAACATTTTTTGCCCAACCATATTTTGCAGATTGTATATTCAACCATGATTTCCCCATATCTTAATTATGGAATTCTTGCGTGGGGTAACGCATCTAAATATTTACTGGATTCACTTTTTATTCTTCAAAAGCGAGCGATCAGAATTATTAACCATGCTGGGTATTTATCTCACACTAACGCTTTATTTCAGAAAAATAAGATTTTAAAACTGATAGATTTGTTTGGTTATAATTTAGGTATTTTTATGTATAAATTTTCCTAAAAAGATCTTCCTGGTGTCTTTTTACAGATGTTCATAAGAAACAATTCTGTCCACCACTATCCAACTCGCCAGAGTGACGCTTATCACCTTCCACGAACTCGAACAGTTTTCGCTAAAAACACAATTATGTATACAGGTCCTAAATATTGGAATGATCTCCCAACAGAGGTTAAAAGCTGTCTGTCATTATCATCTTTTAAGCGTAAACTCAGACAGCATGTATTGAATAGCTACAACACACAAGTGCACTAAAATTCCTTTTTATTATGCTGATGGCTGCTCTGTTATACTACTCGGTTGTTGCCATGTGAACAGACTCATGCATATACATTTTAGTTGCATGCTCTCTCAAATTCCTTCCCATCGGTGTTTTTCCTTCCACTTCTAGTAAGACCTTGGTCGTGTAGCATAGTTTCCCCTCCTTTCTTTCTTTCCTTTCTTTTATGCATCATTGCAGCTGGCTGGTATATCACATAAGGGAATTGCAATTGACTCATGTTCTCCATTTTTCAAATCTTTCCCCGTGTCTATGGAAGCTGGAATGTTTAAACCCTAAAATTATATAGTACTTAAGTATTCACGTCATTATCACTCCCGTGTCAAAATTGCTTTTAGAGCAACTGCTATAGTGTGCAGCATGTGGTTACTTGTTCTCATTTTATCACACACATAAATACATGTGAGAAGAATCTTCTGAGCCTCGAGTAATAGTCATTCTCTTTTATTTATCCTTACTTTTGGTCTTAATTGTACCCGTGCTCCTCATCCTGTTCCCCTTACTAGGCTTTTGTTGGGACCTACACTCAACAAGCTTTGCTTTTTAGTAGGTTCCATCGTATTTCTCTTCGCATCCTTTACTTTGATTGAAAATGACACATCGACCGTTATGTATTACTTTGTATTCCTATTTCGTCATGTTATATCCAAGCTGGACATTCTGTATTATATTTTGTTATATACCATGTATTTTCCATCGAGAAATACGAAAATAAATTGAAATTGAAATTGAAATTGAATGAATGAAGCGGGATCTTTTACGTGCATGAGCTGTGACTCTCTCATACACGGGACCTCCATTTTATGTCCTATCCGAGGGACAGAGTGTTTTGCCTCTTGCTAGAGGGGACGGTATGTTTACACACAACATTGCTCAGTCCAGACTCGGGTTCGAACCCGGGCCGCGTGATCGTGAGGCAGACGCGCTACCGACTGAGCCAACTCACCGCCCTTAAATGCCCTTAAATGCCACAACTTAGATCATTTATGGTTGTATTATTATATCAATCTTGATTTTTTTTTTGTGATTTGAAGGGTGTTTATTGCAACACCATTATGATTAGCATGTCTGTTATTTCCAAGCAGAAGTTGAAAATCATTGTATGACAATCAATAATTGAAAAAGGTCCTGTATTCTACTACACTCAATTTAAAGATGTTCAAAATCTATATACGAACCCAGCTGATTTTATTATTTTAATAGCAAGAATGCCAGTGTATACAACCTGAGAAAATTCTCCTAATACATCATTGATAAAAACACAGTAGAGATGTTTGACGTAGAGTCAAAATGACAAATTGAGAATTAAACAACAACAAAGAAAGATACATAGATGTTCCATTCTACTTCCAGTAGTGTATGGGAGGGTTATATTAGTTACATGTTTGTAGCAATTTAAGCACGCATCTTGATTTGGCGGTGCAACATGGACCCCTTAACATTTAATTCATTCAATTTGCTTTTGTGTATGCAATCACTTTTAAAAAGAGCAGTTCTTGTATTATTTTCATCTTTTTACCTTTATTATCACATTGATAAATACTTCATCTGTAAACAAAAGTTAGAATTCGATTATGTCATTCTATATACCGTTCCTTATCGTTGTTATTGGTTCAGTGTCTATCAGTTCATATTTTGACAAGACATTCTTTAGCAAGTATAATGAATAACTACATATACTGCACGAAGAGGGTCCAAGTGATAGATTGAATAAAACATGTTAGTATAAAAATCGCTAGGTAATAAAGTTATACCCCTTTCAGTAACCCTCTTGGCTCGGACCAGGAGCGGACCAGGTCGAAAATTTTGAGTTTATGAATGGGTGGGGGCCAAAGTGCCCCGCGCCAGGTGCGGACTATTTTGGCGCTGCTGCAGCTAGCACCAGGCGCGGACCAGGCGCGGGCCTGGCGTTGATCGAAGAGTTTATGAATGATAGCAGCGCCACGGCACGGGCCTAAATTCCTTTCACGGTCAAAGGTCACAGCTTACGCTGTTCAGCTGATAAGCGCGCGGCACGCACATCAAATCGCGCGAAAATGCACTTCCGCTCTGTCCCGAAAACAAGCGGCACATTAATAGTACAGGGTGTGGACAGGGCTTTCGAAAGGGCTATGGAAAGGGCTTTCGAAAGGACTATCGAAAGGGCTTTCGAAAGTCGTTTAAACAGGGGAAAGTTGATAAACGCAGCCCATGACGTGTTCAGTTACCATGGCAGTTATCCGTTTACGTTACCGAATTTATGAATGGGTCATCGTAAAAGTAACACGGCTCTGCTATAGTTACTGAATGCAATTTTACTGCTTGGCGCGGGCTAATTTAGCTCGGACCAGGAGCGGGTCCAAAATGCATGAGTTACTGAAAGCGGTAATAGTTAGTTTCTTGAATAACTCTGGTTTTGAGGTTGTCTTTTATATTGGACATTCAGAAAAATATTAAATTTATTCATTCAATAAATTCACCTCATGAGCCATGATGCTCAAAGTCAATATTTCATTGATTTTAAAACATAGAAGTGTGATCGCTGATGCGCTTTTAAGTGCTGATATGAAGGGTAATGGACGTTGATGTCAAATAAGGGGATGCAGGGATGTGTTCCACAGAATTATTTATTTTTCTTGAATTAGTTTTATCTTTTTCATCTCTAGATTTTTTATTTGTTATTAAAATATCAATCTATTCATTCAATTAATTCTCCTTATGAGCCATGATACACTGCTCAAAGTCATAATTTATTGATTACAGGGGATGGCTAGTAACTGATCAGTGGGAATGCTTGGGAATAATTGTTCCTATCCTCGTAGGATTCATTTAAGAGTGCATTATATATCTATTGTTGTGTGAAAATGATTTGCTTCAGAATGGTCTCATATTCAAGTAATATGCAGTTTAATGATTCCAGGTTAGCATGCCTGTACAGTGACTTTTTTTTTGTTATTAACATATTAATCTATTCATTCAATTAATTCACCTCGTGAGCCATGATACACTGTCAAAGTCATAAATAAAGGGGATGGCTAGTAACTGATCAGTGGGAATCAGTGGGAATGCTGTGGAATGATTGTTCTAATCCTTGTATGATTCATTTAAGAGTGCATTATATATCTATTGTTGTGTGAAATGAGTTGATTCAGAATGGTCTCATATTCAAGTAATGTGCAGTTTAATGTTTCCAGGTTAGCGTGCCTGTACAGTGACGGGGCATTAAACTGCACATTACTTGAATATGAGACCGTTCTGAAGCAAATAATTTTCACACAACAATAGATATGTAAAAAAATGTACTCTTAAATGAATCCCACATAAAATTGGAACAATCATTCCCCAGCATTCCCACTGATTCCCACTGATCAGTATAGCCGTCCCCTTTAAACGTAAAAATAGTGATTGCTGATGCGTTTTTTTTTTAAAGTGCTGTGATGCTATGAAGGGTAATGGACGTTGATATTAATTAAGGGGATGCAGGTATGTGTTCCACAGGATTATTTATTTTCTTCTGTTTATCTCTAGCTTAAAATGGACGAGAGAAAAAAAAACAAAGAAACTACTGTAGGGTTAGTTTTAACCTGTTCTGCAGCTGGCCTATCCTAGAATGTAACATGTGTATGAAAATATAATTATCTTTTTTTTTTTCAAATACCTTCAGAATATAATTATGTTATTATAGTAAGCTGACAATGTATCTTTGAAATGAACTGTCAATATTTCAATACTAAATGTCAATTACATGTTTGAAATATAAACACATTTTCGAGTTTTTAAAGCACTTAACAAGAAATGGGGATCGATTTGATCATGTTTTCGTATATTCTTTATTCAACCTTTATCATTTTGTGGATTTGTTTTTGTTTTGCTAGTTTTTTTTTTTAATAGACGAATGAAAGTAGTGAGAATTCTTTTAGAATATGAAGAATGATAAAAAAAAAGAATGAATATGGAGGATGAGATAGGCATGAAATTACTTTAAGGAGAGAGAGAAAAAAAGAGAGAGAAAGAGAGAGAGAGAAAAAAAAAGAAAGAAAGAAAGAAAGAGAATTGGACTTAACCTTAAAACAAAGTCAGAATGTGACGTTGAGACGTTAATAATGACTGTGAGAGTGGTGAAACATAAAATTATACAAAGCAAGTAAAAAACAGGCTCAGTATACACTGGAGTAAATGTACAGATAAGGCGAATGATTTTGATTAGGAATCAACCCCTTGTCATCATGTCAACACAAAAAAAAACCCTGAAAATAGCATCAACGCTGCTTGTTTATTACATGAAATTGCTGTTCTTGTGATATAACCACAAAGACATTAAGGGTTTATAACAAAATTGCACATTTTCAAAACAAATATTGCGAAAATGCTAACATTTTCACTGTAAAGGCTGCACGGATGATTGAAAGTAATTTCGGAGATTATACAACACGCGTGAATACCTCATTGTTATGAACAAGGCGCACGTACGGTATGTCGTGCGGGCGTGCAATGTGCCACTTCGTGGAATTAATGAAAAAACAATTTGCGCGTATGATTTCGTTCACGAAATGGTGTTTGCAGCTTTATGGTGTAAATAATATTGTCTCCTCGCTTAAAAAAAAATCATGGTAGTTAGTGAAAAAAAAATACCCTTTTTGCTTCTCTGGACAATAAATCATATATATTCCAAAAAAAAAAATCAAACGCAAGAGCAATTTCAATATCGCACCTCAGAAATCCTCTTATTGTACTCGCGAATACACACGACACAGTAGGCGCGACCCACTGTGCCACTTCGTGGACAAAATCGAAGTGCGGTTTACGCGTATGATTTCGTCCACGAAATGCAACAATTCTTTCCTGCCTCGCGGTCGCAATATTTCACCTTCATTATTTGAAATTGGCATGTGACTGTCAAGAGGAAGTTCTCCTCTTTCCTTTCATGTACAATTTATCACGTTTGATTGCAGAAACCCACTCGAGTTCACGATTTAAAAAATTGTAAAACTTTGATTGCGTTTTTTCTCGAAACGCGGCTTTCGTCAACCACGCGCCAAAGTGCCACTCCGTGGTGTCAGCGACGAAATATGACGTCTTTTTGACGTCTTCCATTTGAGAAAAGATATATTTTTATGTCAGTCTAACACGTCCAAATGACGTTTATTATCTTTTTCTATCTACGTCGTTAACGTTAACGTTGCCTTTCAGACGTCTAAATATGACGTCTTTTTTACGTCTTCCATTTGAGCAAAATTACGCATTTTTGTCGACAGTTTACGACGTCTTTCTGAAAGCGCTGACGTGAAATAGATGTCATTCTCACGTGTCTCTGCTATAAGGGAATATATCGAAAGAGTCTACCAAGAAACTAATACCTGGCTGACACAATTTGGTGGGATGATGAGTTGTTTGGAGTATTTAGAGATCAAAACTGTGGTCGGTATATCGACTTTTCTTCCAGAAGGGTCCAGACTAGCTCGGTCTCAGGGAAAACTCGGCCCTATTTCAGACAAATTACACGCAGTTTGTGATCGCCATATTCTAGGCATAGGCGCTTCATAAGCGCACATTAATTTTGCATGCGCGCCAAAGAGGTTCTTTGATGCGCGCGTTGTATCAACTCGGCCCATAACTGCGACCAGCCAGACCGCGAAGCGCTCCTATTATAGTACAATACTGTACAATCCACAGAGACAACTCGGCCCCGCCGTCGAAACGAGGCCGAGTTGTCCCCGAGTCCGAGTTAGCCTGACCCCGCTCGGGTAAGTTTTGAGATTGCGACTCTGGCGAACCTGTTTGGTTAATATTTCGCATTTTCGTCGTTACCCATCGAATATCTTGTTATTACAGCGTTATCCCACACATTTCTTACGTATACGTGCACATTTGGAAGCGACATTTTCCAATTTTTGCAGGCGTGGCAGAAGTATGTTTTGGCTTTGAGGTTTTGGGTTTTTTTTTTCACCATACAAAGGAATACACAAGGTGCCCCACTTTGTTCCCCCCCCCCCCCCACTTTGTTTTTCCCCAGGAGGTGCGTAAGTGGCACTATAGAAAGAAATAGATATTTTTTCCCCCTGGAGACCTTTTTGTTGTTGTTGTTGTTATTATTGTTATTGTTGTTGTTGTTGTTGTTTTTGCTTGTTAGCTGATGAATCCCGGAATTGGCTCCCTACAGAACTACAGAAATTGCGCTGAAGACCTTATTTTCTTTTTTTTTTCTTTTTTTTTTTTTTTTTGCTTGTTAGCTGATGAAACCCGGAAGTAGCACCAGAAGTCTGAAGTGCCCCCAACCCCCCTCCCCCCGCACTTTTGAAAACGTGGCGCCGGCCATAATGTTTAAACAAGAGCCAAATATGAACCATTTGGAAGTCATCCTACTATGGAAATGCAAATGTTTTCCAACATGAATACACGTGTTTCATTTCAGTTGTGGCACATCATCAACGCTAGTTATTTTACAAATCCCTATCTTCGGGTGGGAGTTGGGGAGGCTGATATTGCATTTTATGTTAGTAAAATATATCAGGGTGGTCCGCACAAAGACAGGAACCAGTAATAAGCATATCGCCCCTTCTCTTACGTTCGAAGTAGACAAGACACGTTAAAGGACAAGTTTACCTTCATAGACATGTGGATTGAGTGAATGCAGCAGTATTAGTAAAACACATCTGTGAGAGTTTGAGAAAAATCTGACAATCCGTTCAAAAGTAAGGAATTTTCGAAGTTTCTGCTTAGTCACTGCTGGATGAAAAGACTACTACAGCCTTTGATGTCACATGTGTACAGTGATATAAAGAAAGCAAAAGGAAAATTCAATATATTTTTCAGTTTTCTCGCACAATAAAATAACACTTGACTTCCCTCTTTTAGAAGGCAAGGGGGAATAACATTACCCTTAACATACATCAGTGACGAGTCGAGGAAATGTGCACTTTTTGCAAAAGGTAAAATTTTGTTAATTTCTCTTTAGATTTTCCATATAATATATGAAAAATGTAAAGAGAAATTCACAACATTTTACAATGATATTATCATTGTACGCATGTGACATCATACACTATGAAATAGTCTTGTCATCCAGCGGTGGCTGTGCAGATACTTTAAAAATTCATAACTTTTGAACGGATTGTCCGATTTTCCCAAACTTACACTGATGTGTTCTACAAATATTGCTGCATTCACTGTATATGAGAGTGGACTTGTCCTTTAAATCAGACACTTGACAAAGTTCACATTTCGTTCTTAGATATTTGTATCAACGTTTGAGGAAAAAAAAAGGACACAGCCTATGTTTCCTTACGCAGTTCGTCAAATGCAAAACCATGTCATAGGTGTGATGACAAGTCTTTGGGCCTTCTGTGTATTTTCAACGTATCCGTATGTCCCCCCCCCCCCCCCAAAAAAAAAAAAAAAAAAAATACAACGGCACCCTCCGTAACGATAACTTTAAAAATAGCGCATCAATCCAAATACAATTTCAGAGTATGAAAATATATATCTTATTGCCCACATCTTATACAAAAGCTAAGATGTTTTATTTTAAGACCCTGAAGTAACATTTAGACGGTTTAATCATATTAGGTGTTATCAATGCGAAAATCCGATTTTATTTTATTTCTTTCTCTTTTTTTTTTGGGGGGGGGGACATACTGTACAGCATTGAATCGTGCAGTCTGTATGTATATCGATGGATCAGTTTTAACCTTCCTCGATCGTGCCACAGAATACTGCATTTATTCAGCATTCCATATTTGCTTTCACTGAGCCGTAACAGTATTGTACCAAACATCCATTTGCCGTTGGTTGTTATGCTCGAAACCGTGATAAAAATTATGAAAGCTTCTCGCATTTCTGTATGTCCTCTCTCTCTCTCTCTCTCTTTCAACCCTTTCCACCATTTTGAGGAAAAAGACTGAAAGCAATTCCATTGTGATCTTGTGCTACAATTGTTTGTGTGGTTTTCTTTTTTCGTGATCTATTTATAAACTTTGTAAATACAGGACTTCTGTAGACGCACAACACGCATACTTTCATGAGTTTAGAATGATATGAAGAGTTTGTTCGCAAACGCTGATAAGTCCAGTTTTGAAGATTCTGAAGTACGGTATCTGTCATAAAGTACAAAACAATACTTTTAAATGATATATTGGTCACTACATATAAAGGTACATTTTTGAAGTTATGGTCAAAAGAAGCAAAATTTTCTTATTATTCTCTTTAATTTTTTTTTGACCTTTAATCGCAAATATCTCCATTTGGCAAATATGGACTTACGGGTTGTTGCGAACAAACTCTTCATATATATAAACATGTATATATATATATATATATATATATATATATATATATATACTAGTTTATACAAAAAACATTTCCCAATTGTGATGCTTAATAGCTCAAAAACTATACATATCAGATAAAACTGTCATTGATATGAGTAATAGCTGAATAGTGTACAATTTAGTTGGAGGTGATTTGAATATGAAAACCTATATCAGTTTTATGAAATCCATGATTAATTTCAAAGTTAGGTTCCAGATTTTGGTCAAATTTTAACCCTCTGTACAAACCTTGAACTTTATACAGGAACTAATGATGTGTATGTGAGTGTGTACTTACAATGACCCTGAACAATGAACCTGGATACCGTCTGTTCAGAGCTCTGCTCCACATGAATGCTTTATTAATTATTCATGATGGATTGCCCTGGGCTCTGCTAGTCTGAATTCCTAGCAAAGGGCGAAATGCATGCACACGAAAAAAAAAAGTCAGCACATGTTTCCATGTGCTTGCATGTACACCACATTTCAGAATGAATAAAGACTAGCTGTGAATGTGGAATTCCTCATGAATAAATAATGGGCATTCAAATCCTGGTCATTGTCCAGGACCACTGTCTGGGTGTCAACTACGCTCCCATACACACCAAATGACTTCTGTGCAAAGCTAAGGTTTTGTACAGAGGGAGCAAATGGAGCAAAATCTGAAACCTAACTGAAAAATTAATGTTTAATTCAATGAAACTGAATTAGGGTGCCATTTTAAAATTGCCTCCAACAAAATTGTACACTATTCAGCTATTGCTCATATCAATGTCAGTGTTATGTGACATATAGTATTTTATAGTATTCTATCCCATCCTCTCGTAAGTAATGTGAATTATCCAACAGTAGAAATTTGCAAAACATCTTTTGATTATCAATGCAAAAAGGCACAGAAATTTCAGTCTTGAACAACAGTTGTGTATCCAGGAATTCCGTAAGGGGGGGGGGGGGGCGCAAAAATAAAAATCTGGTGCCACTTCAGGGTTTAATCAACTGACAAGCCAATAAAAAAAAAAAAAACGCCACAAAATTAAAGTCTCCTCCCCCGCGATTCGCCACTGTATGAACACAGTTAATTTGTGAGACACAATCCCCCAAAGGGTATTTCCCGTTACATATTCCTTGAACCATGTGGAGGTACTAGGCGAGCTCCTTGCTTGAACCACGTACAACTTCATAAATCATTTAGCTTTGTTTTAGGTGACATTATCTGACACCTTTCTAATCCCAAGAGCGCAATCTTTGTACCCGAACTTCTCCTTTTTTTTTTTTTTACTTATTATCGTTATACCTTTATATTTTATTGGTTGTCCTTGTTTCATCCACTTTACGAATAATGATGTGTCATTATGCCGTTTTCCCAGAAACTCAGATATATTCAGTGCGATTTGTAGGCCTTGTTTTCATTCCTTGTTAGAATTTTTCTGTTATCACGTTTATCTCTGGTAAGGCATCGGTAAGCCAGGGAAAGTAATTCTCCAATTGCAATGTAAATATTTGAGAGCGCGCATTTTTGCCAAGATAAAAAAGAAAAGAAAGGAAGATGGTTGACATGAGCTGTCATTAAAACTGAGGTTCTACAATATCTGATTTTTTTCCTTCTTTTTTTTTTTTTTTTTTTTTTTTTTGCTCAGATGCTCCGGCCTTAAACCCTGCAAATATCTCAGTGATTCTTATTTTGATGCTATTTATCCAGGTATGGCATCAGCATAATCATGTTTTATTCATGTTTTGAGCTGCCAAAAAAAAGAAAGAAAACAAAACAAAACAAAATAAAAACATTGAATTTTCGTCAGGTTTGGGGTTTTTTCACAGAATTAATACAAAAAACTATATGGTGATGACGTTCTCAACTTACTAATATGAATATTTACATCAACTGTTCCAGAAATATTGAGCAAAATTTAGTTTAACTGCAACATTTCATAGCTATCCTAATTTAATTCTATCAGATTGTGATTAATATTTTATTGTTGGGCGTGCTTATAACATTGTAGTATTTCCTTTGAGACTAACTTTTGTCTTGTCCGAAATTCATCTATAATGACTTTTTGATACGATATTTTTGCTTTTTTTTATATTCACTGCCGATTGCTTTTGACATTTCTTTTTTTTTTTACATATTCCATAAAAATATATCAAAATGCAAAATTTCCAACAACAAAAACTTTTATTCTAATAAAATTCTTAAAATGCCCAAACTAATAATCGAACACGTATTCAGGGCCAAAAGGCCCTGTCACACCAAACTACGCGGGCTTGTTGCGTGTATGGATTTTCCAGCACGCAGAGTAATTTCAGCGGCGGATAAGAATTTGGACGAGTTTCGCGTGCGTCTTATCTGCTGGACGTGTGCTACTTACGGTCTACTCATGTTCTAATTACGGTCTAGTTGAGTGAGAGTTGCCTGTGAGATGCTACAACTACGACCCTTCTACTGGTGTACGGCGTGGACGCCTGCGGGTATTTCCAGCGATTCACTCGGAACAAGATTGAGCATGCTCAAGGACCCGTCACACCTTTCCGGACACACCTTGCTTGTGACTTGCGGGGAGCAACTACCCGGAGTACCCCGCAGATGGCTTGCACAGTGATAGTACCTAGCACTTAGTCGCCAGTAAAGTGTACTTGCCAACGCAAGTCCGATTTACCCGCAGCCAAGTTTTAAGCATGCTCAATACTTTTCCGGGTGACTCGAAGGGATTGCCAACAGAGGTCCACGCAGATCAGCATTTGGAGGCACAGGCAGTTAACCCGCTTGTATGTTGAGGGTCAGTTACTGCCTTTCTGCTGGTTAGTTGAGAGTTGGCTGCGGCCAGGATTATATACGACATTCTTTGGAACCTCTGCAAAACAAATATTCCTTTAGAGGAATTCCTTTTGTCCTGCCCCCAAGCATGGCATGCATCAGGCCACACAGAATACCCGCATGTAGAACTTATGTGCACGCGTCCATCACATGCAAACCTCGCCCAAATCATTGTCCGCCCTCAGAAATTGTACAGTATGCTGGAAAAATCCCCACACGCAACAAGCCCGCGTAGCTTGCCCGAAAAGGTGTGACAGGGACTTAAGTTGCGGGTAAAAAGCATTTGCGTGCGCACCTATAATAGCAATAAAGTCTTGGACGAGTGTGTACATTTTAACAAGTTTATAGACAGAAATTGATAAGTGAATTGAATGAAACAAAATATATACATTGGTATATTGGCGTAGCACGCCAATGACGTGAAGATAAAAGGTTAGCATATGCCTATTATGGAAATCTACACCTAGGGTTCAGTATGAAATGTTGTAATTTTCAATGTGTTTTGCGGGAAAACTGATAAGTTCACCTCTGGGTCGATCTACTTCTCAGTTTTTGAGCAATACTCATTTGACACATCAATTGGTTTCGGGAGGAACAAATGCAAGGTATATATTTTGAATGTATTGGACACTGCCTTGCCATCTGGAAACGGCATATTTTTTTCGCGATGAATTAGGGTACAATGTTGCGTATGTTGTATTATTTCAATTTCCCACCAAAATTCTTCTGAAAATATTTTAATTATCAAGCACATTGGACTGGGTGAAGATGTGCCAGAAAAAAGTGTTCTGAATAACTACACGAAGATTTTGCTACCGCTCACGACAAGTTGCCCTGCTGGAGCCTGAGATACTCCACCGGCAGTCATACACAGCCTCACGAATGAGCCCGATGTTTGCACGATTTGGAGCGAATTCGATCATTTTCGGAACAGGTGTAACTCCTACATAACCCACATTCAATCTTCAACTTACCATGCCCGAGTTCATATCTTCCCAGCCTCCTTAGGTCGGTGGTTGCTGATGTCAAAAAGCTTACGATCGTGGTCACCGAGAACAAACACAGGGCAAGGAACCCATGGACGTACCCGCGGCCAACCATCTTTGCGTACGGCATTTTTCACTCTGCAATTCCTTTTACGTGACTTCCAACTTTTGTGCGAATCAACGTTGGTTGGTGCATTGTCTGTGTTTTTTTTTTTTCTGTGTGCGTGTTTTTTCCCCAAAGGCTACGTGCTGTTAGCACTGACAATCGTGAGCAAAAAGGGTAACCCAAACAAGATTCCAGCCGATATTTCACTCCGTATCCTCACAAGCCGCAATGACCCCTACCCATTGATTCGCTAACAAAGACATAAAAGAAGGGGAAAAAACAAAGGAAAGAGAGGGAGAGAGAAAAGAAAAGAACCAAAGTGGCACAGACAGCATAGTCCAAGTCGGGCCAGTGATCAACACTGACATGCGGGTAGTCCACTTCCTGGACTGTATTCGTAGTGTGCCCGCGTGTGTACGGACGTACGTTGATGGTGTCTGTATGTACACTGTATTACACAATTCACCCCTCCTGAATGATTTTTTTCAGGAGTACCAATTGGCGGAGTGTCGCAATCAGCGGTTGGGCGCATTGGGTGGGTGCCGAGTGTGTGGGGACTGCGGATGATAAAAATCGTCCAGTATCTGGACTAAAATGCGGGAAGAGGAAGGGGTGGGGGTATGGATGGGGGAGGGGCATTGAACGGCAGTGCCGTACGGCGCTGTTGAACGTATTCTTCATACGCCATCAACGTCAAACTAGGCATAGTGTATAAAATAGCTGAGTAATTTCATTGCTGAAACAGACGAGTCCAAGCAGTGAATTAGAAGAGAGCAGAAGTCATGTGTATCAGGTCGCGGCCTAATCTGCGAATGGTATATCTATTGTCAGTTGTAAGCATATTGCAAACCTGTGTACCACTCCTGAATAAAGTTAGCTATAGTAATACTTCCATAAACTAAAAAAATGGAATCCCACATGTATTGTCCGTGAGCGGAAAGTTAGGGTTCCCTCATGCTGTTATCTTCAAGATTATGTCAGTAACAAGTTGAAAACAAGGGAATGCGTACTTTAAATGAAAAATGAAATATTGTTGAATTTTTCTTTTTGGTATTTTCTTTATACCGTTTTCGATAATCAAGTAACATATCATGATTCTGTAAGGTAGTCTTCTCAGTCAGCGATGACGGCACCAAAAATAAACAAATAAATAAATAAATGAATAAATAAATGAATAAACAAAGGGATTAAACAAATTATAACCTATGAACAGATTGTCCGAATTGCCTCAAACATTCACTAATGTCTTTTACTGATATCATGGATATGGTTGCATTCACTCGATTCATATGAATATTCGGGTTTCAATCTCTTTATTACATGAATTCTACCCATGTCAAGAACTCCCTCACTTTTTACAGAAACCACAAGAACTCATTTGCTCTTTCTTCTTTGTTCTTCTTCTTTAATGCAGATTCAGCTGTGACTATTCACCAATCTTTAGACACAATTTGAAAGACTTCTCGTACGAGCAGCGTTCCTGTATTAGTATACAAGAACGTGATGTCCCTGACAGCTTTTCAGCAAAATAAAAGGGTTTAGTAAATATTTATTTCTGAGTATAATATTCCAATAAATGGTATCCAGTCAGAGGTAATTGCAGGAATAGTTGAACACTTTATTCGTCATGATTTTTATAATTCAGATTTTAGATTTCTTCCAGGGTTGTCACGCTTTCAAGCTTTGCATAATTTTGTGCCAACACCTGCAAACCCATCAAACACTCCTTGATAGAAAATACAATTGAAGGGGTCGGTGCAATATAGTGCTAAACCACACAATAGTCATTTTGAGATAATCACTGTTGAATGTTTGGAAAGTCCATACATTTTACATTAATAAAACATGAATGCATGCATTTTTTACCATCTTATTGGTTGAATTCAAATGTGATATTTTCACAGAGGTTAGAGTGAAGGATAAGATTATGAAAATGCATGTATCTCAATTTTGACAAAAGTGTTGGTTAGCACTATATTGCACCGACCACTTCAATTTGTAAGCTCTTTGCATGGTTTTGCTGTAACAAACTGTTATTAAATACTGGTAAAACTAAATGTGTATTATTTAGATCCATAGGGAAGAAAATCCCTGAAAAATGTTATTCCCTTAGATGTTGGTGGTCATCAGATCAACCGCAGTCAACATGTGCAATTTCTTGGGGTTAAAGTTGATGAATTTTTATCTTTGAAAGAACAACTTAATAGCGTATGTACTAAAGTGTCTCGCAGTGTTGGTGTACAGGTAAACTTCGTTTCTTCCTTCCCCAGTATACCCTAGTTACTTTATACAATGCAATTGTTATGCCTCATTTGATCTATTGCAGACATTTAGGACTCATGTACACAAGTTGTATGTTCTTCAAAAGAAAGTTGTCAGGTATTTAACAAATTCAAACTATAGATCACCTGGTACTCCTTTGTTTTTGCAGCTACATATTTTGCCGTTTGATGAAATGGTTTCTCTTCAATGCTTAATATTTATGTTTAAATGTCGATCTCCTCAAAATACATTTTTGTCTGATGTGTTCGTGGAAAATTCTTCAATCCATCGTTATAATACTCGCCAGAGTAACCTCATCCATCAGCCATATGCAAGAACACAAACTACCTTAAATTCATTCAGAATAGTCTGTGTTAAAGAGTGGAATAAGTTGCCCCGTAATATAATTAATTCCACTGCACTGTCTCGATTCAAAATTTGGTGTAAAAGACATCATTTCGACAGATTGAAATAGGTACATGAATGTAGAAAATGAGATGAGGTAGCCATGTGTGAAGTGTGCATGCATGTGTGTATGCGTGAGTATGTGTGAGTTTGTGTGTGTTGTGTTGTGTATGGGGGAGGTGGTATACGTGTACTTGCCTGCATTTATTATGTTGTATAATTTGTATAACCATGTAAATATGGGTTGCAGATTTGCAGAGAGCTGCATTAGATTATCTGTGATTGCTGACTAATGTCTCAATTCAAAATTAGTGATATATCACTAAAGATTGAACGTTTCTGATTGTTCTGCAAATTGGCAAATATAGACCTTCAGCTTAATGTATCTATAAACGGGTTTTATCAAATCTTTCTCCTGTAAAAGATAATAAGGAGCTTATATTGTGCCACACGTAAAGGTGCAAATTTAAGCACATTTTTATTAGAGTGTGACTTTCAATCCGTGCAGCACATTAAGAGAATATTCTTCTTTTTTTTTTCCTTTGAGGGAGAGAGAAAGAATGTGTGTGTGTGTGTGTGATTTAAAGATTTCAAGTTTCTATAATGTGATGACAAAGTGTTTCTTTTCCTTTTCTTCTGAGTGCATTATGTAAATGTATCATGTATCGCATTTTATTTTGGATTCAATTGATGTTTTTATGGTGTCTGTGTGTTTGTACAAGTGTGTATGTGTGAATTTGTAAGCTTCTTATGTGTAGCTTCTTTTGTAAATTCAGATATCTAGCTGACTGCGGTAGTCGTGCTTGTCCCACTTTCCCGCGCAATCGTTGATGATCCGCAAATAGCCGTCGTCTTCCAGCGACTGCCACACCTCGAACTCCTCGCTGAATGAGTGACGACTCTTTGAGTAGTTAAAGGGTATGTCGTCGTAGTAATGATAACGAAGTGTTCGATTTCTGGGATCGACGTAGCGCGGATAGAATCCGAACATCGTTATTCGTCGGCAAAATGTGTTAGCTGCAAGGTAGACTGCCGCGCCAGTCGTTGCAAGGCTGACTCCAAGCCATCTATGTTAGAGAATAACCACGACAGTGAGAATAATAAAAAGGTAAGTCGTGATTATTAGCACTATTACAATTACCAGTAATATTGTCAATGCTGTTATTGCCTAATATCCAGTACTTTGTTATATTGGTAGCAAAAAAAAAAAAAAGAAGAAGAAGAAGAAGATAGAAATAGGGAGAGAAAAAAGAAAGGGTGTATTTATGAATACTACTGTGTTTTTGTGACCAAGGAAAAGAATTTCTTACTCCATTAGTCACTGAAACGCCAGGCTCATTACTCCTTAAAACGCCAGAAACCGCCCGTCCGTTTCTTTGTTTGTTTGTTTGCTTTTCTTATAATTGTATACATCATACATCACACATTTTTTTATGCATAAGAAAAAAAAAAATAGGCCCACAAGCTATACGGCTCAAGAGAACTGGTGTAGACATTGGGCAAATAACGCCAGAGAGCTCGACCATACGTCACGGACCTTAATGATTTACGTAGTGTCGAGTTCGTCGATGTCGTATTAAACGAATATAGTTAGTAAAGAGGTGTAGGCGATCACCTTGAAATCTTTACTTGTACTCGCCTTGGCTATGCTAACCCTCAAACGCCGTGTTATTATTAATACCCGCATTAGTATTTATTATCATTTTAGACTGTTTTTATTAATAGTATAGGTTTTCCCATCCATTTTCGCACTTTTGTCATTCAAGTTCAAAGATTTATTATTCAATTTCGTCCCGAGAAGCAGGTGGAACGCAAATCCTAACTTCAATTTTGTCAATTGTCATTGTAATTCGTTTTTCGTCAAACATTTTCGAAGACATAGCATTCACAATCGTCAATTTTCATTCAAATTCGTCCCTCCCGCTGACGGATCGCAGAATGTGAAGATCAAATTCGTCTTTGTTCACACAATTTCATGAATTTTTCATTCAAATTAGTCAGATGTTGTCGATTCTTTATTTTGATGGTAAACCAACTTTAAGCCGACATATTTTTAGTTTCTCTCGTAAACTGTATCGTTACACATTATTCCCTAACCATTTGCTTTAACAATACACAAAAAACAAGACCGCCAACGAAAATGATTGAAGGATAAACGACAGTCAAAAGTCATAACCCAGGACAGTATGTCAGTGTCACATTTTTAACTTTAACTCCTAATGTTCAGGTTTTCGCATCATAATGCATGAAGCAAAGTTTAAATTTTGTACCCTGGAAAGCAGCAAACATAATTATGTTATCCATTCTTTGATATCAAACAGGCGATAATTCTACACTTAAATTTTGTCCTTAATCATGTTTCCCTAGAAATCATTTGTCAGTGTTTTCGTTTGCGAGACGGTATACGTACATGTATGTTTGTATCAGTGTGTACTCGGATTGCTTGTGTGTGTGTGTCTGTATCTGGTTCTGCGTATGTGTGTGTGTGTGGGGGGGGGGGGTGGGTACTTAGGTGTATGTTAACTCCTGAATATAAAATGTATACGTTTACAGGAAAAAAATACATGCATGACTGGAAAGTTACACCGAGTAGAGATATGAGACGAATATGAATGAAAATTTAACGAAAAATCTACAAATGATTGACAAAAGACGAAATCGATCCTGCTGTTTTGAGTGCTGCGAGTGAGACTGATGAATTTGAACTGTAAATGACGAAAATGTATGCAAAATCACTAAATTGAATGGACTTTATTTGAAAATGAACGGCGAAAGACGAATTTGAAAGTAGGATTCCGCGACGAAATTGAAGTAAAAATTTGTGAAATTGAATGAAAAAAGTTTGAAAATGAATGGGAAAAACCTATATTATTATCATTATCATTATTATCATTATTATTATTATTGTTATTATCATTATTATTATTATTATCATTATCATTATTATTATCATTATCATCATTATTATCATCATTATAATTATTATCATTTCGTTAAGAAATGTTAACATTTCGTCGACGTTAAAACTGATTTCGTAACGAAATAGGCCATGCGATAATTGGCGCCCCATACAAACTACGGTCTTTGTCCATGGTTTAAACCATGGACAAAGATTGTATCACGCTCGAGAATTCGGGCCATTGTATTTTCGTCGGTCTTATGCCAAAAGGCCCTTAACACTATAGACTTTGTACACCGTTAGTGCCCTTTTTGCATAAGGTCAGCATTATATAGAGCTTGATAATCACAACCATATATTTCGAAATGTCACAAAGAAAGAAACAACCCACCAAAAAGTGAACAAGTGCTACGTACTCGTGTGTTGGTGGGAATGGACTTTCGGGACTGAAAGCAAACAGAACTTGCAGGTTGTAATATTTCTTGTAAAACTCCAGTCCTTTCATGGCGAGCTCATTAATTCTCGGTTCACCTTTGAAATACCACACGACAGTGTTATTAACACGCAATATGAGTTTCATCAAACTTTGGCATTTTTTCGGTATTTTTTTAAGTGGCTTCTTGGCGTACAGATTCTGGGCGCAAAACGACAGCGTATTGCTCTGCTCAAAGTTTATCGTAGTTAGATTAGTCTTCGATCCGACGTCATGAGCAAATTTCCCTCCCGCGGGCGCGAGGTTCATTCGCAGGACTAGATCCGCTCTGTCGATTACGTCACCGCAATTGCTTTCCAACAGAACGCCGCTATTCCCGACGATTGAGCACGAATCCACTAGCGGGACAGTCCGGGTTTGCCCGCTCCGGGCCATGCGAGATTTAGACGAGGATTTTCCCATTGTCTTTGGCGGGATTCCATTGATGAATATCTGGATAGTCTTCTCACGAGACATTCCCGACGTGATGTTATCCCTTTGAAAATGACCAGAACAGGTGACATAAGAAAATACAGTTGTATTAGTATAATATAAGGTACTTATGCACTATTTGAATGTTCACTGAATGTAATATCTTTTCAAGTTTAATACGTGTATACTACTTCTTACATATTTCATGTAAGGGTAGTGCATGACGTATGATATGCTTCATTATATATATATATATATATATATATATATATATATATGAAGAGTTTGTTTGCAAAAACCGATAAGTCCATATTTGCCAAATGGAGATATTTGCGATTAAAGGTCAAGAAAAATAAAGAGAATAATAAGAAAATTTTTGCTTCTTTTGACCATAACTTCAGAAATATACCTTTTTATGTAGTGACCAATATATCATTTAAAAGGTATTATTTTGTACTTTATGACAGAGATCGTACTTCAAAATCTTCAAAAATGGACTTATCGGTTTTTGCAAACAAACCCTTCATATATATATTATATATATATATATATAATATATATATATATATATATATATATATATATATATATGCCTGTGAGTGTGTGTGTGTGTGTGTGTATGCCTTAGCCTTTGATGTCCCAAAGATGGAGGGAGCCTAATTAAAACTCCATTTCCGAATGACATCATGGTCCCCGATTCATTACAGAATTGTAGATTTGTTATCATGTATGGAATGCTTCCGCTGAATTAGCAAAATAAACCCACTACAAATTGGGATGCGAACAATAATAAACCATGCCTTTCTCTCTCTCTCTCTCTCTCTCTCTCTCTCTCTCTCTCTCTTGTTAACTGAATAAGCCAGTTCATAATTAGCTCATGTACACATTGGTACAAATGACCTTTCTTTTTCTCAGGAGGTAAGGCCCTTCGCTTGTTTTCAATGGGGCAGCGGCATAATCATAGCGCTTGCCAGACGAAACAATTGATAGAATTCGTGTTCAAACAAAGAATAAACTTGCGTTTAGACCAGTTGACCAGAATAGTCCATCAGTTGACATTTTAGCAGGCATTCATTCCATTGTTTTGTATTGAGTGCGATAGCAGATTATTTCTTTTCATAATCATTGCGAAATACCATTCTTGCTGTCAGGTGGATGTGCTGGCAAGCACCAATTAAAAAAGGATCACATGAATAATCATCGCATCACAGATGCTTCTTTCCGTGAATTAAAAAAAAAAACCCTCATAATCCATTTTTTATAGTAGTCAAGGCGCTAATTCATGTAAGAGGCTTAATTAAGGAGTTCGTTCAACCCACCCCGCAGAAAAGGTTTGACCAGACAAGGTGGTAGATGGGACCTCTATGAACATCCCCAGGTAGTATGTGGTTCCAAATTGTGGTGTCAGTAGAATTTTACTGGCCACTTTTCATCATGATTTCTTGGAACAAACGTAAAAGAGTCTGCGCACGCCAAGACTATTACACGCACCACTAGCACTGCTACAGGCGCCAGTGCTAGTGCTGCGTGTAGTAGTCTTAGCGCGCGTATACTTTTTCCTCGATAAACAAGGGTTTTGCCTCCAAACTAACTTTTCACGCGAAGCTGGGTTCGGTGTAGTGTAGTTTGTAGCTTTTTTTATTTCGTCTTTATTTCAAGAGTTTAAGCAAGCCGAGTGAGAGCGCATACCCGGTGATTGTGACGACCGAATCGTAATCACTGGGTGTGTGCCCTCACTCCACTTAGCGCAATATATACAGCGGACTTCTGCAAAATACACAAGCTGCAACTCAAAGAAATAAAGACGAAAAAACAGCTAGAAATTAAGACTAGGGTCGGTAAACTCTTGTCGCTATTTGGGGCACTGAAAACGACAAACTCACACAGTTTTTGCATTTATTTCATGAAGAATTCATCAAAACTGCATAAAACTATATATGTACATGTTGCTAGAGATGTCATCCATACAGTGGGATTCATTGAAAGTTATAATATTGTGCATGGTTACCATGGTAACCGGATGCCTAAAGGTGACTGGTAACCCCCAAAATGCCTCTTGCTGCTGCAAACATTGTTTTTTTTTTATCTTAAAGATGCAATAAAAAGAAACACACACTTTTTTATTGATTTTCATGAAAAAGTTTTCCCTGTTGCCATGGCAACCAGTATTATCCAATCAGAATTTAGTTGTCAATATCTCAAAAACTAAAGCCCATAATTTCAAAGAGCTCAATAAGCATGTCCGTCCTTCTGCATGAAGTGTACGACATATATGTGAAGAATATTTTGAAGTATTCTCAAGTTACAGCAAAATTTGTAAGCAAAGGCATAATAAATGGTCATTGAAAGAAAAATATCATTTTCGAATAGTAAAATGCATGAAAAAGTTGCATCCGTCGTACTTTCAACACAAATTTGACTTCAAAGCATAGGCAAATATATATAGTTTTTAATAATGTATGGACACAAATTTCCCTTAAAAATAAGATGAATACAGAAAGCAAACTTAAGCCAATATTCTATAGTAGCTCTTTCGAGTATTTACAGAGCGATGGTTATTCAAAACAATCCTGGAAAAGAGCAGAGGAGAGCAATTGATTGTTTATGTTCTTAAAGGAAGTTTATTCAAGAATACCGATAAATTCCTTTCTAAAGAAGGAATATACACGTTCGCTGGATTATCCATCAAAGAATTAGGCGTACTTTTGTGTTCGTTAGCTGTTGTAAAAAAAAAAATGTGTATATATATATATATATATATATAGAATGAAATGAAATATCATGATATGTAAATTTTATTCAAAACGTGCAGTAATGAATTAATGCTGAGGAGAGAATGGGGGAAAAATCTTGGGCGTCTTTTCCCTCTTTATCCAGACTGATTTTACAGTGTAGAGCTCATCTTCAATGAGTGATGTGCACGAAAGGCAAAAGAAACAAACCTGTCTAAATTCCAGATATTTTTGGGAGTTACCAATCACTTGTAGGCATCCGGTTACCATGGTAACCATACACAATATTATATCTTACAATGTATCCCATTGTATTGCTGACATCTCTAGCAACATGCACATATATAATTTTAAGGAGTTTCGATGAATCCTTCGTGAAATAAATGCAAAAAACTGCGATAATTTTGTCATTTTCAGTGCCCCAATAGCAACAAGCGTTACCGACCCTAGTCTTAATTTCTAGCTGTTTTTATTTCGCCTTTATTTCTCTGAGTTACAGCTTGTGTGTTGTGCAGAAGCCCGCTGTATTGCGCCAGGGAGGTGTATCACCTCCCTGATTGCGCTAAGCCGAGTGAGGGTGCATGCTCAATGATTGCTACAAAAGACGGTTCGGGCGTCACAATCGCTGGGTATGCACTCTCACTTGTCTTGCTTCAACTCGGAGAAATAAAGACGAAATAAAAACGTCTGGAAACTACACTACACCGACCCCATTAGCGTGAAAAGTTAGTTTGCAGGCAAAAACCGATGTTTGTCGCGGAAAAAATTCTTTGTACGCTAAGACTATAACACGAACCACTGGCATTGGCGCCTGTAGCAGTGCTAGTGGTACGTGTAGTAGTCTTAGTGTGCGCAGACGCTTCCTCGAAGAATATGGTCATGTCACAACTAAAATGGCCTGTAAAATTTCACTGATACCACAATTTGATATCACATACTACCTAGGGGTGTTCCAGAGGGTCTAACCGACCACCCCATGCAGTCAAACCTTTTCTGCGGGGTGGGTTGAACGAAGTCATTTTTTCTGGGTCGCTGCGCCTGGACTATAGGAGGTGGAAATGGTAATGAATTCAGTTTTGATTACATTGGCAAATTGCCACCACAAGGCAATTTCCTCATACTCTGGGGAACTACGTGGGGACTTGTGCGTACGATGTTTGCACATCGAGGAGTGCTTGCATGCATATACTAGGTTTTAAAATATATATATATTTTCCACTGTTGATCCTCATAGTTCAAAAACTATACATCAGATAACACTATCACTGATATGAGTAATAGCTGAATGCTGTACAATAAGTGATTTGAATATGAAAGCGTAATTCAATTTCATGAAATCAATGATTAATTTCAAAGTTAGGTTACAAATTTTCGCCAAATTTTAACCCTCTGTACAAAACTTGAAGTTTACACACTTGTGGACATGGATACCACCTGATCTGAACTCTGCTCCATGGCACATGAATGCTTTTTTTTTAATTATTCATGATTGATTGCCCTGGGCACTGCTAGTCTGAATTCATGGTAAAGGAAAAAATGCTCCTCATAAAAGAAAAACAAACAAAACATATGCACATGTTTTCATAGGCTTGCATGTACACTACATGTTATTTTCAGGATGTATAAAGACTAGCTGTGATAGTGAAATTTCTCATGGATATGCAATAAAGCATACCAATCCTGGCCATTGTTTGGGACCATTAACAGGGTATGAACACACTCCCATACACACTTTGACCTCCGGGCAGAATTTAAATTTTGTACAGGGGGTTGAAGACAGAGCAAAATCGGATGCCCAACTTAAAAATACATCTTTAATTTAATGAAACTGATTTATGCTATTATTTTTATATTACCTCCAACAAAATTGTACATTATTCAGCTATTGTTCATATCTGTGACAGTGTTATCTGATATATAGCTTTTGAAATTTTATGGATCAAAAGTGGGAAATGTTTTTTGTAACACCTAGTAGTTGTGTTGAGGAACATTGATTTCGGGGGACTCGTCTGTGTTAAAAATAGTTATTCGGTTCATTGTGAAAAAATGATGACTTGAGTGATACAGATTCAAGCAACAGGTCAGATTGACATTAAAGGTAATCCGACTTATACGCCGTGACTTCACAGCTTAAACAGTGGCTTATTCGATCGGAGTTTGCACTAATAAATGAGAAAGAAAAATTTACCTGACAGCTAAAGATGAATGACAAGCAGTAATAGAGCAAATACAGTTACGAGTCATTTGGAAAAAGACAATGCTGAACGCCAGGTGGTCTTTTCCTATGCATGATTTATGTTTCCATACATGGTTTATTTCGGTTGCTTAGGAACAATGCACTGTATAACTTTTACAGGTAGGAGATCGTCTTCATTTATTGATATAATTATTTCCATGCAGGCTCTCATATCACCTTTTTTTTTTCTAATAACTTTTTTTTTTTTTATCTTTGAGGCAATGGTGAGGAAGGAGTGGTGCAATGTGTAATTGAAACCCTTCAAAACTCAATGGATGAGATCTTACCGTGCTACAATAAACTTGTTCGGTTTGGGTGACTTTTTTGTCGTCGGTACGTCCTTGTGGAGATAATCTGAGTCAATACACGACAGAAAACAAAGGTGAAAAGAAAGCATTCATGCAGTTTTTTCATGATGAAATAATTTTTTGGTGAAATGAACTGTGGTATCCACATTGTAAAAAAAAAAAAAGAAAAAACTACAGCAAAGTTCACTGCAGCAGAATCGGCAGTAAATTTGCTTTAAAGATACATACTGTAAAGTTAATAATACAGACTGTACACACTGTACAGCATACATCTCAAAACTGTAATTAGGATTACAAAGTTGCTATATGGAACCTTGACTATTAGAAATACATTATAAAACATTAAAAAAAAAACATATTTCAGTTGAAAATATATTTACGTTATATCTTGTTAAGGCCGTAAATTATGTACTTGAATATCTATCCTCCGAGGTGAATGACTTTAAGAAAATACCGGTGTACGTTTTCAGCTTGTCTAGGACCGCACTTGAGGTCTAACAGAGAAATCCCAGTCCAAAAATAAGTTAATCTGATAAAAAATGAGTAAAATCTTACAAGTTCAACGGTAAAAATTTGAGTGAAATCGGATGGAAAATAAGGAAGTAAAAGGCTTTCAAGCGGGATAATGTAAAAGAGTAGGAATAAAGTAGGAACAGAATTTCTAAACAAAGATAGGTAAAAAAAAAACACAAATGCATGCTTACAGTACAGGCAATACGAATCTTGATCACTAACTACAATACTTGCATGGAAAACACATCATTCTGTTATTGACAGAAACACCTACTATATATCATGCAACAAAATATGACATGTACATTCCATGATGTGTAAGTTACAAGTTGTGAAGATATGTGTTTTACTTCAAAGTGTGAAGAAGACTGGAAATAAGGACATGAAGGATGTTTGACAAAACTATTTAAGTGATGCTCAAGGCAAGGTTAGTATGCTTTCAAGTTCCAGCTGAATGACCATGAATTAAACATTAACCCTATAAAGCCCAAGGGGGGGGGGGGGGCACATTGTGCCCCCCCCCCCCCTACCAGATTTTCGTTTGCCACTCCTTCGTCCTTAATCCGATTTCAATCAAATTTGGTGACTTTTCCTAAAATCTTATTGCGAACATTTTGATATATAATTTAGCTATATTTGATGTTGCTGGTTGCCATGGCAACCATAAACTGACAACCATGTCAGTCAGATTTTGCATCTTTTTTCTGTTTCCATTTCATTTAACAGCATTACGGTGTATGAAATTGGTATTTCTTGGCTGAAATTTGTTGAAGAAGCAAAATTTGAAGTAATTATGGTCCTGGAAAGTTTTTCTTATTATTTCCTTTGTTTTTATGTGACAAAGGCATAAAACAATAGATATAATAGAGATAATTGAAAACAATAATATTTTCTACAGATTGCCCTTATATTTTGAGTTATTTTGATTCCTTCACATAAGTTATGCCTCTAGTATCATTAGTTTATCATATTATCAATTTGCAATCTCAAAATTCCACTATTATGCAAATATGAAATGTCATAACTATACATGTACCCATCCCAAACATTTCATCTCAGGTCTCATAATGTATCACTATGTTGATATGAATAGCGCCCCCATGTGGTGACCTTGAGAAATTTCAAACATAACCAATAATAAAATTCCACTTGCTTATCACTTGTGGCAAATATGAAAATGATTGGTCTATACTAAGACATATATAATGGGGATAAAGAAATTATACCGAAAAATCATGTTTTTAGCATATTTCCTATGTATTTCTTTATATTTTTGTAAATAGCGCCCTCCATGGGTGACCTTGTGAAAATTCAAATGTATGGTCATGTAGAGTATGAGTTACTCTACCCACGTGCCAAATATGACGATGATACATCAAATAATAAAAAAGTTATATAGGGGGGGCACAATGTGCCCCCCCCCCCCCCCTTGGGCCTGCGAGGGGTCAAAATAGCTTGGGCTTAATAGGGTTAAACTAACTTTCCAAGAGACCTTCAATCTCAAATACCTGTAAGCACTTAACATGTGTTCAAAGATTTCAAAAAAGAATAAATGAAACTATATTACCAGACGTATTTTCCCAAATGTTTACAAGAAATTATACAGTTCATGATTATCCAACTCGTCAACGTTACGCATATCACCTTCCACGTACCCGAACAATTTTCGCGAAAAAAAAAAAAAAAATTATGTTCGCTGGGCCCAAATATTGGAACGAACTCCCTATGGAACTTGTAAGTTGTACCGCTGTAACCTCATTCAAACGAAAACTGAAGCAATATCATCTTAGCAGCTACATTGTACGGCATGCATAGTGTATAGTTCTTGTTGCTCTTTATGTTACCCCTTGTCTATCCCACCTTAGGGTGGGATTTCACGGAGCACGCGAACGATTTGCGAATGACGCGAATGGCAAAATCCAGCATTCGCATTTTAGTCTGCAAAAGATCGCCAAACAAACGTGAGGGTTCGGAAGCGTCGTCAATTGTTCGCGAATGTCGTTTTTACTTCGGCGAGAATTTCAAAAAAGTTTGAAATTTTTTGCGAACCTTTTCCGCACACTTAGTCGGGATTTGCTCGTGAATTGTTCTCGAAAATGTCTTTAAAGCTTCGTCATATGCGCAAGACCTTCGCAAGACAAGCGCGATGTTCGCAAAATGTTCGTGAAACCCCAAACAGACTCCGAAACTTCGACGAATGTCTCGCGTATGTTACGCGAAATCTGCGAAGTTTTTCCGATCATTTTACGACGTAATCGCAAACTGTTCGCGTACCTTTTGAGACATTCTCGCGAACGTTTAGCGCACGTTTGTGGGATGTATGCCCTGTACGTTTTCTGCAAATAGAAATCGTAGCATACATCTAAACATCAAACAATTATTAACAACTATAGTAACAAAAGAAATTAAAGACTAGCAAAGAGAAAGAATATTTGATATACAAAAAAAAATCGCAGAATACACTTAAAATCAATCTTAAGTATGTAAATTTCAATTGAACTATAGAGATTATGTGTTGGAGGAACTGCAAAAAAAAAAAATCAAATGCTTTACTAGTGGAGATACGTCCTAGGGGAAAAAATGTAGGCAAACACACGATAGAGAAATGAGAGAAAACGAAAAGAGAAATAGAGGAAAGAAAAAAAAAATCAACTCAAGAAAGCTGATTTTAGTTGATTTTTTTTTTTATTGCTTCCACCTCTCCTTGCTACATTTTCTCCCATGATTATTGAAAATTTTTCGTTGTTCGCATTTCCGTCGCGTGTTCTTCGTGTACGTAACATGCTGTACTTTAGCAATGATACACACGATAATCGCACATACGTCGTGGGAACTTCGCACAAATTGCGCAAGAATAGTTTTCGGCTTCATTGTCGGAACACATTCGGAGAAAAACTTTTCCGAATGTTGGATTTTGTCATTCGCATCCTTCGCAAATCGTTCGCGTGCTCCGTGAAATCCCACCCTTAGTCCGGCGGGATCCTGGCCATGAACACTATTTTTGATCAGTCTGCCTGTTGCGCTCTTCATGCACCTATTGTTCCACTCGGTTATCGAAATTCTCGCGCGTGACAGCTGTCGGTTACTATGGTCACACGGAATGCTTGGTTTTAGGACCCATGCTGGAATGTTACTCCTGAGCTTTCGGTATTGTTTACATTCACGACAAATCTCATTATTCCACCTTCTACTTATGTATTTATGTCATACAGTTAAGCCATCTTCTATACTCTGCAACACACCCCTTGAATCTCTGCAGTTGTTGTTCTACCAATGTCCTTACTAAGTAGTAGGTTATACTGCTGCAACATGTGACCTTTCTGTATTTTTATTTATTGACATATTATATTTAATTGGATTTTTTGTTTTGTTTGTTTTAATCGGTTTTCCCAGTTATAGTTGGTCTTAAAAAAACATCCGTATTTTAAACTTCCCCTAATCTGATTACTCACTGGACCTGCGGCTGTACAAGCTAATGCTTTTACGCAGGCCCCATCACATTTTTTCGCATCATGACCACAGTTTAATTCGCATGCATACAGACCTTGTGTTTATACCAAATCAAACTTCTGTACATTCCGATGAAGTCTCATCTAAATTATGTTTTGTATAATTTTCGTATTTATATACTTTATTGTGATATATGTGAGAAATATGAAAATAAATTGAAATGAAAAAAAAAATGAAAATGTATTGTAGCACTCGGTATAAGTCTCTGATAGCATGCGTTATCATCTATGACATTTAAACTTTATCACTTGTACAGGCAAGACATGCATTCAGGATAGGTTGTCTAATGACATTGAGGCCTTCGGAAATGAAATTATACCTACTAATGCATTAACATCTTCATTTTGCAAATCCTGACCCACCACAAATATACACACTTAAATACTGTGAGTTTACGGCACAGTGTCCACCACTGAATTTCCTGTGATATAGATCATCTTGGCATAATCACATGATATGGATGGAAACATATGGCAAGTTCAATTTGAAACACTTTAACCAACAGAACATAAAACACCCAAGGAGAGAGAGAGGGACAAAAGCAAATTCTTTACATTTTAGCAAAGATAGTAGATAACAAGATACGAAGGCGCGCGATAAGAATGGACACAAAATGGCTTCCCTACATGACGTTACAAAGGGGAGCTAAGTACAAACTCAGTGCACCTAGGAACATCATTCATTTCCAAAGGTAGTCTTATCTTTATTATTTTAAAAAGATTTAAAAATTATAATCGTAGCTTTTTATCGATTAAGGGGATTATTTTGAAGAACGAGATTTTAAAGTATAAGGATTATTTCGTGGAAGTAAAAATTTGGCAACAACGTAATCTCACAATCAGACGCTTGATAAACAACATTTATCTTCAAAGACAGCGCGTCTCAGGCAAAGACGTACATCACCTGAGACGCGCTGTCCCTGAAGCCGCTGCTGTTGTTTATGAAGTGTCAAGACAGCACGTCTTAGGTGATGTGCGTAACACGCTTGAGGTCCGCGCGCTGTCCATTTGTTTTGTACAGGATTAGCGCGCACTTTCGTGTCTTATTAGTTTAGCGTCTTTGGTATCAATCAGGGAAATGAAGTGCTGTCGGATGTAGAGTAACAGAAGACGAATATAACCAAATGGCCCCACTTTACAAGACGTGAGGAGTATATACATGTATGTACATCTGCTTTTTGTTTGCTATTGTCTGTAGTCTTACTGACTTTATTGATAGCAAAAGTGACTCTACTTTTTGATAATTTTTGGAATATAACAAATAAATCAGTTTGGTCAGTTTTCATTACTTCTGTGTTCTGTATAGATGCTAGATTTCAAGTACTCTTAATCAACTTACATTCGTATTAACTAATCTAGAAAGAGTTGTAGAAAATTATCACTCTGTACTTTTCAATAATTTTCTGCTGTTTGTAATTTTTGCCAAATTTACTGGAGATAGTTAAGAATTCTTTACATTCAACTTCTTTGCAGCTCATCATGACCCTTTTTGTGAAGTACACATACAACCATTCGATCTTTTCCTGAAGTTGCTCCATTTTGCAATTATTTCAAGCACTTTTAAGTCTTCAGTAATCTCGAAGTCAAACTTCTTCATATAATTTTGAGAATATCATATCCTTCAGCCTTTGAAATTTTACATGGTTGAGATTCTACTTTTCATTCTCCAGATATTTTGCTGGCTCAGTATTTCAGCTTGTCAATTTTATAAACTATTCTATGCAAGATCTGGGGAATAAACAAATACACTCTAGATGATCTGTATTAACATGCATTTCCTATTTTTTCTTAAATACAATGTATTTGCGCCCTTTCAATTTTGATACTTTACATTTTTCTTTTGGTTTTCACCTTAAAATTACAGTTGTATAATATGTTTACACAATTCGTATGTGCACATCCATCAATTCACTTTTTTCTTCTTTAAGAAGTTTCTCTGTCTCACATTTTACCGAGACTCTGAAAGAGACTTTCAAATGGTTCAATATTTTAATTTGTTAACCACTTTCATTAAGAGATTTCTGTTCTACCATTTTCCTGCATTATGTTCAAACTAGCTAGGTAATACAATGATGTTCAGCTTATAAACGAAAATTTGCATGATCTGTGGAATAAAAAGAAATCATGGCTTCTATTTTCTCTGAAAGTTGTTTCCTCCAAACTTAACAAACTGTTCTTGACGCTTCAACTTAAAAACATTCACTCACTTCCTCTTATTTGTGGATTACACCTTCATTATCTTTCCTGAATGTCTGGGTTTTTTCAGGTGTGCTTTAGATGGCTTTTCTCGGTATACATTCTCGATAGTTCTGTAGGTGTCTGCAGGTAGTGGACTTCAACGTCTCATGGTTTCAACCTCATTTGAAACATTGTTTTTGTGATTGTTTTCTATGAAGTTCCTCCATTTCCTACTTTCTTCTAAGTTCTTCGAGGTAATGTATGTCTTACCTATGATACAATTCAACCTCTTAAACAATACTTGTAAGATGTAACAAGCCATCAGCTTTTAAGATTTTTTTCTGCTCTCCTATTTATTACCTTTAGTCCTTATCTTTCAAGATGGTTATGTAATTACAGTTGTTCTCACTCTTTGTTCACATTTTGTGGGATCTATTAATAAAACATTTCTCCCGGTTCATCTGATCTTTCAGCAACTAACGTTCCTCAGCTGTTTAATTTCAGATGAATTAAGGAAGATTTCTAGTAGTCTCATCTGCCACCTGCCTAATTCAATTGGATACCACAAGTCATATGTCTCATGCTAAACCTCATTAGTCTTCAAAGCTTTAACTTTTGACAAATGTGGCAATTTAAATTACTTTTTTTTTTCTTGAGCTGTTGCCAAATGATCAAACTGATGTAACCTGAGTGCTTTTGATTTAGCCTCAGTAATATAAAAGTTTCATGCAAATAGGTCCCTACCAATCCATGCTTTCTTGGGCATTACTCATCCTCACATCATCCAGATCTATAGTTTCTGTGGTGAAAAACTTACTTTCATATTAGGTCTGTCATATTGCAATCACTGTTAATCAATATCAAAAACATATAGATGTATTATTGGAGGATTTAAGGTACAGGAGATCTGAAGGTGTTATTTCTTGTTTTGATATGACCCTTACGATTTACATGGTAATCCATATTTTAGCAAGGAAATTTCTGGTTTCTGAGGATTTGCATACTAGCAAATGCATGAGACATATGCTTAAACTCTAAATCCATTAAAACTGGCTGTAGGCGACATTTTTCCCTCAGTTGTTTTCTCTGGAAGTCACATGTCAAATTCTGCTTTTAATTGTATGGTTTAAGCTTACCTGGTAATTTTGAGCGATGATGAGAGTTGGTTGAACGCTACTTAAAGTCCTAGCCTGGGCTGCAATATCAGTGGGATCAATCACATCTGCACAGGAGCAAGAGCTCTGTGGCTGGCAACAGTTTTGTGGTTGATTGGTCTGTGTTATCCCTCTTTCATGCTGAAGAGGCTCTACCCACCAGTAAGAATCTGCAACTAGAGTCTACTCATCATTTCTGAATATCAACTCATTCAAGTAGCCTTGTACATTTTTTCAATTTTTTATACCAAAAAAGTAGGAAAAAGTATTAAAAAAGTAGGGTTTTTTTAAAGCAAAAAAAGTAGGAAAAGTAGGGACAGCAGTAAAAAAAAAAAAAAAAGCAGGAAAAAGTAGGAAAAGTAGGATTACTTGAAAGTCTGAAGTAATTAAATTTTGCAGTTTTGCTAATTTCTGCAAAACAGTTCTTGAACTGTCGATATGAATATGCAAATTGGTGAGCTGACCATGTCATAACCTCACAATTTTCCATTGATCGTGTACATTAAAAAAAAATGACGAAAATTCAATGTTTCTGTCGATGAAGTGTGAAACATAGTATTATTTCTGGTTGAATAACTTCAGAATAGTGATCAGTTAGAGATATCAGGTTTGCTCGTCGGGCATAAAAACTGGAAATTTCAACATTTTATGTACAACCTATATGGCAAGTTTGAGGGGATGACATGCTCACTTTGTCATTTGCATATTCATATTTACCGTTCAAGAACTGTTTCCTCAAAAATTAGCGAAAATTCAGAATATCATAACTTCCATATTTTGCACCCGATCTCTATTAAAATTTATTTTACCGTTGAACTCGTTATTATACTCTCTCTTATTAGACTAACATCTAAAGATTATTTGGACTGGATTTTCCCTTTAAAAAATACCACTGTATGTTTTCACCTTGTCAAGGACCGTACTTGAGATCTTAAAAGCTAACCGTACCGAACGCTACTAAACCCTACCATACAGAGCCGGATTGGGTGTTGCGTTCTTCCCACCACTCTGGTTCCAGCCATCTGTTTGGAAAGTTCAGAAAGTAAGGCAAGTTGATTATTTGGAGGTTCGTGAGAGCACACCGAAATCAATTACATCAGCATCGGATCATTTGGGTTCCAAAGAAACATTTATTGTCCTTCCCTCAACAGAGCAAAACCCAGACTGCCCTCACCAAGGATTTTCTTTGGGTCTTTATATTCAAGGACAAATCTTTGCAACAGTCACCCTGTTGGAGCAGTTGCCCTCCATTTCTGTATGTCCTTAACTTTGAACGAACATATTTCTTGTCTGTATCTTCCGAATTTACCTTTATTGGCTTTTTAAGCATTTTAATGACAGTCGTTACTTATAATACCATTGTGATTTTCAACACAGCTCTTTAAAGCATGAACAAATTTACTGACAATTTCGAGCGAACTTGATGAGTGTCTGTCTGATAGAAGTACCAATAAAGATATTTTACACTTTTGTGAATACTTTGGGAGATACTAAAGCTTTACTAAAACGTTATGGCAAGGCCACATGTTAAAGTAAAAATGCCAAAGTTATCACTCAATCCTCCCTTTGAAATATTATGTATATCTGTATTTTTAAGAAGGTCAGATTATATGTGACCATTACTATTAACATGAAGATCCTTGTGGAACATGTTTTTTTTTTCTAGTATAACAGACAATTCTAGGTTTAATCAGGTGTTGCTTAAAAATCACTTTTATTTCAGAATATACACCTTGACAGATTAGCTTCATGTTGAATTTCACCTTCCTTTGCAATGAAATCACAAAGTCTATGTGCAATATTCAAGATTCAAGATTTAGATATATTTTTATTTCTATCAAATAAACAAATAAATTATGTACAATGCATATGCCGAGGATATTTGTAATAATTGCAAAATGTGATTTAACAAAATACATAATCCGTATTATGAAAATGAGTAACAGGTGAAAAAAACACAATTGTATTTTTTTATATAAACATATGCATATAGTACAAGTTAAGAAAAATTGGGATGGAAATGGAGAGTCCCTCTAAGAAGCAAAACTTGTACGATATGGGACCCTCAGAATACTGATTTAAGCTGTACAAACCGATATAATAGGGAGCTTTAGATTTTGACGCGCGGACGTTTGAGCCGACGCTTACGCTGGACGTTCTCCTCTCCCTGCGTCGTGTGGAAGAGTGGCTTTAGATTACGCTTGGACGCAACGTATAAAAAATAAAATCGCGCCCCCATATGATCGGTGCATGAAGAAGCTCTCTACGTCGCAAACTGTGCGGACGTGAAAATAGCCGAGTACGCGTAGTAAACAACTCAGGCGACGCAAGCTAAAATAGATTGACTTTACGCGCGCTACTGCGCACGCTCAGATCATGTTTTTTTTTTTTCCTTTGAACGTCCGCGCGTCTAAAATCTAAAGCTCCCTAATATAAAACAAAATAGAACGAACCAATGTCAACTGACATGAAATCAAATTGGTAAGCAAAAAAGAATTATCATACATATATATATATATCACTGGAGTCTCTTATATCTACTAAAACAAAGAACGTGAGATCATAATTTATTTCGAATATCATAGCTTAGTCTTTGAAAAAAGAAAAAAAAAATCGTCAGTACGTTATACTCTAAAGAATAACGAACTTCAAAAAGTTCAAAGATCCATTCCGGAAGTTATATGGTGGAGAACTGCTATGTGGAAGAATCCATATTCCGCGGGGGGGAGGGGGGTTAATACTATACATTTGAAAAAAGAAATAAAAGTATGTAATGTCAGGATAGGTTGGATTGATTGGAGAGATATTAATGCGTATGTATACAGGGGTAGGGATGGTGAATGGGGCAAGATGGAGGGAGAGGTCAACATGGGGCTCGTCGTGCTCGTGGTTTGGTGAAAGGTATACCTACCGATGGTTAATTGTACAAAGATAGCAGGAATAATGATCTTAATGGTTATTTTCGTCGTTATTATTATCTTTATCATAATAATCAGTATAACCAGGATGGTATTTAACATGAATTTCGTATTCATCGTGTGAGTTTCTGTGTGCTTGTTTGTCTGTTTGTGGTAAAACATTCCTGCTATATTGGGCATTCTCCCAGAAAGTGTGCAAAACTGCGTTTTTCGTGTCACCAGCATGTTCATGCAGTTTAAATCGATATTTTGTCTCTCAGAAATCAATTTTATTTTTTTTTTTGAAATTCATTCGAGAAGTTAGCGCTGTGAATATATATATATATATATACATATATATATATATATATATATATATATATATATGATGGAGAACACAAATAAATTCTCCAGCACCGTCACGGGAGAGGAGTTTCACATACTGCAACATATTGACTGTAAATCGAGTTACGTAATTTACTTGATCACATGCGCCCGATGCCGAAAACAATATGTCGGAAAAACCACCACAACGTTATACACACGCATAAACAACACCCGCTCTGACATCCGCAAATATAATACAGAAAAACGTAAACAAATTCCGGTAGCACAGCATTTCAGCACACATGAACACACAATCGATGATGTACGGATCACGGGCATTGAACTTATCCACAAAAAATCAAATCAAGTCACTTTAAGGCGGGAATCATACTGGATCTTGAAACTTAAGACACTCACACCGTATGGTATTAATGTAGATGAGTAATATAAAATGGTATTTAGGAAATGTATATGAATTACTCCTGTGAAAGATGATATTGTATTCATCAGAAAAGATGACGCATTGGATGATTGATGGTCATTGCCAGTGTTATATATCAAATTATCAAATAATCAAATATATATATATGTATGTATGTATGTATGTATATATATGAAGAGTTTGTTTGCAAAAACCGATAAGTCCATTTTTGAAGATTTTGAAGTACGGTCTCTGTCATAAAGTACAAAATAATACCTTTTCAATGATATATTGGTCACTACATATAAAGGTACATTTTTGAAGTTATGGTCAAAAGAAGCAAAAATTTTCTTATTATTCTCTTTATTTTTCTTGACCTTTAATCGCAAATATCTCCATTTTTCAAATATGGACTTATCGGTTTTTGCAAACAAACCCTTCATATGTATGAGGGGTTTGTTTGCAGGGGCCGATGGGTCCATTATTGAAGATTCTCGGGTGCGGTGTCTGTCATGAAGTGCAAGGTGATACCTTTTGAATGATATGTTGGTCACTACATGTAGAGATATGTTTTTGAGGTTATGGTCAGGAGAGGCAGAAATTTCTTTGTTCTCTTTATTTTTCTTGACCTTTGGTCGCATGTGTCTCCATTTGGCAAATATGGACTTGTCGGTTTTTGCAGGCAGGCTCTTCTGTATGTATATTATATGTATATATATAATGTATGCATGTGTATATCATCATGACATGGGTGCATGAATATTATATAATATGTATAAGAAATGATGATTATAGATAGAGGTAAAGTTGTGCACCAGAGAAACAACATATATAATACTGTGCGACATAGTTTCGTTATATCACGTGGGAATAGCATGAAGATTTTGTCAGCAATAATTTTGGCACATATTTTATTTCTGTGATGTGTACAGGGATAAGTGGTAAAACACCATCCCCTCCTTATCTGTACCCGGGTTTTATGTAAAATGAGACTGTATTCACGGAAAAGATGGAATGTTTGTAAAGGATTTAATTTTTGATGTTGTATTGGTTAACTGATAGGTATTGTTATATACTCAGTTATTATATGATGTGGATAGAAGGAATTATATAATTACATATGTATGTGTATGTGTGTATATGATATTTATGTGTATGTATGCATGCATATGTATATGGATATATATGTGTATGTGTATATGTATGTATATGTAACGATCTCAATATGAATATATATAAATATGAATTATAAATAGATTAATAGACAGATTTATAGAGGTGTACACAGAAAAATTATACTGTGCGACATAATTTTGTTATAATTCTCATGTGGCAAGAGCATGAAGATTGTTTCAGTATGGTACAGTCAAACCTGTCTATAGCGGCCACCCAAGGGATACGGGGAAAGTGGCCGTTATAGACAGGTGGCCGCTATAGACAGGTAACATGTATCATCGTTGTACATCTATATATACTTACATGTACATGTACATGTATGTGTGTACGTATGCATATGTGTGTATCATGCATAGAACAATGCCGGTGTTTATGAAATTGTTGCACAGTACATGTAGCATGTGCACAGTCATGAAGAATGCTTAACACTAGTGCCTTATTGTGACTGAACAAGTGATGAATGCAACGGTGGCGATCACTGAACGTTGCCCAGGAATGACTGGCACGGCTAACAAGCAGAAAAACACGCTAAATTATCGGCTCGGCTACGTCTCCATCGGGGTTTTGGCCGCTATAGACAGGTTAAATCTACCGCGGGAAACAAAATTTGTGGCCGCTGGCCGCGTTAGACAGGTGGCCGCTATACCCAGGGTCTTTAACATTGCTTTTCTCTCGGGGGGATTTTTCAGTGGCCGCTATAGACAGGTGGCCGCTATAGAGAGGTGGCCGCTAAGGCAGGTTTGACTGTATATAAAATAATGTATATATTGTATAATTTTGTGTTAAATACCTAGGAACAGTGGCAACACACTATCCACACTCTCTATCCTCTCCTTATCTGTACCCGGGTTCCATGCCTGCCATTTTGATTGTTGGTAAATCAGCTATATGGGTTAATGACCACGAGAATGTTCATTGTATCGTAATTGTTAACAATCCTTGTCTGCACTGACACGACTGACACACTTGTAACACTGAACCTAATTCTTTATACTACCCCACTCCTGCCCAACATGCACCACCGCACACAAACCTTCCCCCAACATCACATGATCACTCACATCCCGCCACTAGACAGCCACAAGACATCCAGGCAACTCAAACATCTACTTTGCAGGTAATTATTTTATTTAGTTTATTTACGATATATGTTTGATAATTTTTATTGTATGATATGTTTGTATTCTCCATGTACTCACTATATACTTATTTACAGTTACACATTGTTGAATGTGTTGCAAAGTGCCAAAAAATATTGCCAAGTATGCCATGTAACTATTAACTCATGCTCAACTTATATTTGATATATTGTGTTTATGACTCCAGAATTGCTATTCTCAAAAACATATAATTCGTTTCACAAACAGATATTAAAGCTGAGGAAGACCACGGTCGAAAGCTTCACAACTCTGCCGGTTTCATGCGACATCTTCTGTTATCTACATTGTCTCAACTATAAATATCCGGGATAATATCAGAAATACGATCCGAAGTTTGATGTTACCCTCAATACCTCATGTCGCCAGAAAAGGAAGTGCTCATGTAACAAGTTGTTACTCGTGTACATATCATTCAAATAAAATCTTTTGTACCTCATTCCATTGCCCCTCAAGTGCCTGAATGACAAATAATATTATTTAACAATATCATGTTTTGATATTTCTCTACGAGATCATTTACATCATGTCACCAAATTGCAGTCAGATACGTTACCCTTTTTCAGACTCTTGAGAGAAGATCAAAGTAATGCCGCATAGCAGTGTAATTACATGTGTTATACAGTCACCCTAACGCATACATGGAACCATGTTTTATTCATTGAATCTCTTGTTACAAATACATGTATATATATATATATATATATATATATATATATATATATATACTGATCCTAGCCGTGGAAGCCTTATGTTACAATGTACTGATATCAGATGCATTACTTAAATTTTGCTTCATTTAGAAAAAAGTATTCTGTAAATAAAAACAAAGCTCAGATACTTGATAATAATAATAATAATAATAGTAATAAGGTCTTATTTACCCAGGGTAGCCTCTTCAGTGTTGCCACTGCTCTACCAGAGGGCCCTGCTATTATTATTTTTACCCTAGCGTTGCCGGGTACCCATTTATACACCTGGGTCGAGAGGGACATGGTGGGTAAAATCATCTTGTCCAAGGACATAAGCACTGGGCGGGATTCGAACTCGGGTCCTCCGATCGGGAGTCGGGAGTCTTATCCACTATGCCACAGCGCCCCCACTACTTATGATTATTTAAGGTAGTAATTAATCACACAACAGAAATTGTTTGAGAAATCTAAATTTTTTGTAGATGATATCATGAGAATGGTAACAGCACATCAGATACGGTACAATCAAACATGTCAAATACGTTACCAATAAAATGTATCGTGCAGCAAGTGTAACCGCGACGCGCTTTTACACCCGGATTTAACCGGTTGACAACATGCTCTTTATGACTTGCCAAGAGGACATAATAGTTTTAAGAGGAATTAAACGTTTATTTGATAAAAATCGGTTTTAAAATGGCCGATGTATCAAAAATAAAGCAAAAGAAATACGTCCTAACAAAACGTGATGGCTCATCTACTTTTATTTGGACATCTTTCTTTTACTTTATTTTGGACATCTCAGCAATTTTAAATCGATTTCATCAAATAAATACTTATTTCCTCTTAGATTTGTATGGTTTTTTTTTTTCGTATAAGTTGATTTTGATTATCGCAGTAAGTTAAAACCTAAATACTCATCTAAACCAGAACTGTATACTATCCCTTAAAATTGTGGCATTTACAAAAAGGGCCGTCAGATATACGTTACAAATACATTTATTTTATTTCTGCTTTGTTACGTTTTTATTGAGTTTTGTTTCACAAATACATAGGAGGTCTTTAAGGGCTGAAGTGTGGTACCCACCATTTGTTTTTCAACTTCACAGGAAACGCATAAGCATGAACGGTCTACCTTTGTTCATTATAATTTTGCATCTTACCTACATAGAACGTGTTTAGTATTATGGTTAGAGTCGTTGCATGTTTATGTTCTGAAAATGACAATAGGATTTGATGTCTAACGCTTTGCATCAGGTTTTTGAATCACATATTTGAGTGATCGGGGTTTGATGTAAATCGGTATTTTATTGTGCAAATGAACATAAATACTTTTTCAGATACGTTACCATAGTTTATTGGTTTTTGAGACCTAATTTATTACTGACATGAACAAAGGGAAATTGAATTCAAGTCTATCATTTGCATACATCTTTTCCAACTTCATTCCTACCGTCTTCCGTGTATCATATACAAAAATTCGGAACTATATCAGAAAGAAAGTATACTTTTGTTTGGTTTGCATGTTTGGTTCTCGTATTTCACTTACATCTAAAAAGTTTTATTGAAGAGTTCTCTAATCTTCTATCTAAGACGAGAACATTCTTTACGTTAAGAAGTGCCGTGTTTTAACGAAAATAATCCTATTGTGATGTTCTTACAAGTTAAAATGAATATATTGGCATGATTGGTGTTGGGTTTAAAATGGTATACTAACGGTACGTCTGATGGGTTAGATACGTTACCACACACCGTTCATCTTTCAATATGGCAGAGATATTACCTGGCAGTTGTTATTTATGCAAAGTGTAATACTTGTTCATAAAGTTTCATACATAATCAATGAGACTTTTGATAGAATTCAAATGTAGGTAAAAGGTTAAATTAGGGTAACATTTTTAAAGTCGAAATATATGTTTTTGATTTTTATTTAGACTTCACCTTATAAACTACGGTCACTTTTATTACAGATGACATCAAGGCTGACTCCCAAATGTCTCCATGATCAATGATGATGTGTGTGTATGTTTAAGATTGTTGTTTTATACAGGGTGGCTCAGAAAGAATGGAACACCTAAGATCTTTCACCAATATTGTTGAAAATATATCATTATTTTGCATACTGTTGGAAAGGCCTCTCTTTTCCATTAGAACGACACCAAATTCTTTAATTTGGTTAATGCGTTATGATTTTAGGACCATTGTTATTGTCCGTTACCATTGTGAATGAGACTACCTGTTGGGCTGATTGAGAGGCTTATCTATTTTTTTTTTTTTTTTTAGTTGGAAACACCGAGGTTTTTTCAACGGCATTATCGGCAGTGACGTGAGTTCATGATTGGTTTAGGAATTAAGCCCGTACTTTGTGTACACTGATAAATACAGTGAGAACTGAGAATATTGCTGTGTTGGTTTATGATTAAATTAATTTATGATCTTCATGTTGCTTGCTTTTCTTTGTAGTTTTCATCCATCTGAACATAATTATATAGGTCAGACCGCTCAGATTGGGAATTTTTAAAATCGGTCACCAACATTGTTAAATCGTGTCTTTAAATTTTCTTTCAACTGCTCGGAGACGCTGTAATTTCACAATACATGTCTCAGAGTTGTAGGCAAGCTAGACATCTCTGCAACTTTGTATATAGCAAAATGTACAGTCCCGAACTAGTTTCAATCCTTGTGAGATACTGAGTACCCGTTAATTCGTTCATAAACCGACACAGCAATATTCTCAGTTCTCACTGTATTAATCAATGTATACTTAATAAAAAAATATGGACTTTATTCCTACACCACTCATGAACTCACGTCACAGCCAATCATGCCTTTGACTAAACCTCGCTATTTTCCAGCTAAATTTAGCATCTCAATGAGCCCAGCAGGTGGTCTCATTCACAAAGCTAACGGAAAATAACAATCACAATCACACCGTCCGCCCAACATTCCACACATTGTGAACGCTACTGTTTCTATGGCAAGCCGAATTGTCGCTGGTTTCGGTATCTCCGAAAGTGCTAAATGTTCATATTTTGAAAAGTGCAAGCGTTGACAAATATGGTCCCCAAATCATAACGTATTAACCAAATTACAGAACTTGGTGTCATTCTTTTGGAAAAAAAAAGCCTTTCCAATAGTAAGCAAAATAAAGACATACGTTGGTGAAATATTGGTGAAATTAAAGATCTTTAAGTGTTTCGTTCTTTCTGGGCCACCCTGTATAATCATTGCCATGTTAAAGCAAGAAAAAGGCAGACAATCAACAGTTTTCTCAGATGCTACCTGTTGTAACGTATCTAATATTTGGTTTTAAAATGCAAAAAAAAAAAAAATACTCGATGTTTGTAAATGTTTCTAGAAAAAAAAAATACGAGCTTTCAAAATCACCCATTGATTGTGTGTATTCCCAAGGGATTGAAGTTTTTGAATTGATTAATAAATGAAAGAAGTCTTTGATGTTGAATTCGTGTCAATTGTACTACGGTAATTGCACACTTTTTCGGAGAATGGCTCATTTTCTATGCTTTTCAAATGGGCACTGGATCCGCTCGGATTGCTAGCATTTTCTCTCTGTAACCATTATGACAAAAATCATTGATCAGGGCCTATTAGTCCATGGGCCAAGACCCGAAAAATGGGTTATTGGTAGTTCTAGTTTTGGAAGTTCAAGTTCTAGTTGTGCATTTTGAATGACATATATCTAAGGATTATATTTTGCTATGATAGCATTTCCAGAGTAGTAGCTTAGTCATAGATTTCAGCCATTAACCCGACCAATAACAAATGATTTTTGACGCTCTGTGACCAAAGACAGGCAGATTGTGGCCTTTGATAATTTCAAGATTTTTCAACCAATTCTATTGAAATTTGGCACATATATTCAGCATATGATGTTCTAAAAAATGACACCATCAAAATTTCACCCAAACACCGGATAGGGGTGCACTCAAGCCAAAATACGCTAAAAACAAAGAAAAAATTTCAAAATAATATTCAACTACTTTGTTCTGAATCATGAGTTGGGCATGCGAGGTGAAACAGAATCAAATTGTGCTTTTATTTCAAATCTGTAAAGACAGAAGAACATATTTGAGCCTTGTTTTGACAAATTTAATGCATTTAAAGGGCCAAATCTTGCGAGAAAGTGGTGTTTACCACATAAAAAAATAAAGGCAAAATTAAAGAGGGCGCTATAACGGTTTTAATAATCAATGAATATTTCCTATAAATAACCTTTGTTGTTGTTCTGACTGTAGGCCTACATATGTATTGCTTTGAAGCAGATTAGCAGGTGCTATCACAATTATTATGGAGACGCTGCTATGAAATAGTATTATTTAGGACAAATATTACCTCGGAAAATGTAAAAACAAAATGCACAGAAAAACAAAACTTATGTAATCATATTTCATGTAGAGAAATTATATCGAACCATGCTAGAGACTTTTCTCAATCATACATCTTTGGGAAAGCACTAAAAATTATTCACAGCTTGAATTTTATATGCTGGTTGCAGTGATAACCAGAATGGGTCAACACAAATAAATCATATTTTGTTTGAAATTTGGAGATCATCGGATAAGAACCTCAGCAACGGATGTATAGTATAAAAAGGGAGATGTACGTCTCACCTCCATATAAGGAGCCCCTCACCTTTGGGCTTTTCAAGATCAATATAATATCAACGTACTTTAAAGGGGATGGCTAGTAACTGATCAGTGGGTATCAGTGGGAATGCTGGGGGATGATTGTTCCAATTCTTGTAGGAATCATTTAAGAGTACATTATATATCTATTGTTATGTGAAAATCATTTGTTTCAGAACGGTCTCATATTCAAGTAATGTGCAGTTTAATGCTCCGTCACTGTACAGGCATGCTCACCTGGAAACATTGAATTGCACATTATTTGAATATGAGACCATTCTGAAGCAAATAATTTTCACACAACCATAGATATATGATATACTCTTAAATGAATCCCACAAGGATTGGAACAATCATCCCCTAGGATTCTCACTGATCAGTTACTAGCCATCCCCTTTAAGTGACATAATCAGACCCTTATAGCGTCATTCATATATAAACATAAATCTTAGCACACAGATCCATACGACATGCTGGCCCAGATATTTCGAATAAACTTCCACTTGAGTTACGTAACACCAAGTCTATTTATTTATTTAAAAAAAGCAGTAAAGAAAATGATGAGCTCACTGTACCAGATAAACGTTAAATAGAAACCCTTAACAACTCATTCTTATAAAAAAAAAAAAATTGGTGTAATGTATAAACTTAGTTTTCTCCCAAAGTCTGTTTTAAAATCAATTTATAATGCTATAATTTTACCTCATTTGTATTATGGAATAACTGTTTGGGGCATTGCTCACGAATGTTACATTCAAAGACTTCTAGTGCTTCAAAAACGTGCAATACGAATCATTTCCCATGCCACTTTTCTTGCCCATACCCAACCACTTTTTTTTTATCCCTGAAGATATTGCAGTTGAATGATATATACAAATATCAAGCTGGAATTTTTATGTATTTGTGTAAAGATCGTTTATTACCAAAGACTCTCTTAGATTTGTTAACATTTAATAATCAAATTCATAATTGTAGCGCGCGATCCGCGATTGATTTTCACCTACCTCTATCTCGAACTTCTTTTTATCATCGATCTATCATTTACATTGGTCCTACCCTTTGGAAATTTCTCCCCTGTACGATTCGTAATGCTAACTCTTTGAATACGTTAAAATCTGGTTACAAAAAAGCTCTCCTCTATAATTACAGTCAAATTTATTGAGGTCAAGAGTATAATCTTTTATTCCTTATGTTTTGAGACATCCTGTATTTTGTTGTTGTCATTGTTTGTTTGGTTTTGTTTTGTCTGGTCCTGTTCTTACATTTTACTTCCATTTGAATACATCATAGATAATTGAAATTAAATGAATAATTTTAGGTCAGGTAAAAATAAGGGACATCTCCTTTCTGGCTGCTACTTACCATAGCATAACTGTTAACTTATGTACGTGTAATTGTCAATCTATTTTTGTATTTTTTCCCTTTTCACTGTCTTACTGATATGTTTGTAATCGTATCCGAATATTGATGTATGTATTTGTTTTTAACTCTTTATGTGCCACGTTCGCACATCCGACTCAGTCGACGGCGTGGCAGCTTCGCATATTCTGCTTAAAGGCACTAATCCCCCTTATCCGATCGATAAATCGCCAAATGCCGAGGTACAATGTAAGCGTTTCTCACGCTTCCGTTCCTCTCACATATAGTTTGCATTTTATGTAGTGATTGACTATCAGCAGGTGTTGTCTACTGGATTTGAGAGAAGTTTCTAAGTTCCTGTCTTTGTTTTGTGTGCATAAGTCATGCCTTTGCAGAAATGTAACTACTGGTCATGTGAAAGAAAAACAATCACAGATTTGTCATACAATAATACATCAAAGCAAAGATTGGATTTTTCTCTACAACTTTACTATTTGCCCCAACTCAACAGAAATCTAAAGAAGTTACATACACATAAAAAAAAAAAAATGTTTTCTCAAAGCATGAAACCGTAGTGTCTCAGAATAATGTGGCACAAAGGGGATTTCCACCATGGCACATGAAGAGTTAATATGTTCCTTGCTTTGGTGAAATAAAGAAACTTGTGACTTGAAACTTGAAACTTATTCATTGTTGTATCTATCATGTTTATTTCTGAGTCTGCAGTATACTGTGCTCCTCTGATCTTAGTGGGATTCATTCCTTCTCTGTTGTTCATTGTTCATTTTATATTGGGAAAATCATGGTTCTCTATAACGTCATGCCCTGAAAGGGCATATAGAATGTTATGCTTCGAAGATGATTGTTTTTTTTTTTTCTCTCTCTCTGTTCTCTCTCTCTCTCTCTCTCTCTCATTCAATGTGACTTCAACGTAACTTTTCCATGACAAAAGCAACACTTATATGAATAGATCACTGTAACTTCAAGTATAAGCAATCGTCCTGCATGCAAACTAGAAATGTCCATTGCCGCGCAATGCGATTGTATCCCCCGGCACTATATATAACAGCAACTTTTGCTTCATGTTCACGTTTGAGCGAGGGACAAAGATCCCCTCCCTTCTTCAAACATAAAGGTGAATATTGTGAAGAATAGGCGCAGCTTCACAAGCATTTTCTTTTTTTTTTTTAAGCAGATCTATCTTTTTAAGTCACTATGTTCATTTACAATGTTATTTATCATAATTCATTGTAGTGTACCGGTACATTTTATTTGCTTTATCTTTTGTTGTTGGGTGGAAATAAAGCGACATTGGCGTGGCATTCCCGTTTTCACCGGAAAATGACGAATAATTGAAAAAAAAATCACTTTCAATTTCAATTTCAATTTTATTTTCGTATTTCTCGATGAAGAATACATAATATAACAAAATATGATGATACAGAATGTCCTGCTTGGATACATACATACATAAAGAAATAGGAATACAAACATAATACGTAGCGTTCGATGTGTTTATTTTCAATCAAAGTAAAGGATGCAAAGAGAAATACGATGGAACCTACTAAAAAGCAAAGCTTGTTGAGTGTAGGTCCCAACAAAAGCCTCGTGTGGGGTACAGGATGAGGAGCACGGGAAAAATTAACGACCAAAAGTAAGGATAAACAAAAGAGAATGACTATTAATATTCGGTGGTACAGAAGATTCTTCTCACAATATGTATATGTTTGATATAATGAGAACAAGTAACCACATGCTGCACACTATAGCAGTTGCTCTAATAGCAATTTTGACATGGGAGTGATATTGTTAATACGACATAGTTTTAGGGTTTAAACATTCCGGCTTCCGTAGACACGGGGAAATATTCGAAAAATGGAAAACATGTACAATTGCAATTCCTATATGTGATATACCAGCCAGCTGCAATGCCGCATGAAAAAAAAAAAAGGAAAGAAAGAAAGCAGGGGAAACTATGGACGCTATGCGACACAACCGAATGTCTTACTAGAAGTGGAAGGAAAAACACCGATGGGCAGAAATTTGAGAGAGCATGTAACTAAATGTATATATGCATAAGTCTGTTCACATGGCAACAACCGAGTAGTATAACAGAACAGCCACGAGCATGATAAAAAGGAATGTTAGTGCACTTGTGTGTTGTAGCTATTCAATACATTTTGTCTGAGTTTACGCTTAAAGGATGATAATGACAAACAGCTTTTAACTTCTGTTGGGAGATCATTCCAATATTTTGGACCTGTATACATAATTGTGTTTTAGCGAAAATTGTTCGAGTACGTGGAAGGTGATAAGCGTCACTCTGGCGAGTTGGATAGTGGTGGACAGAATTGTTTCTTATGAACATCTGTAAAAAAAAAAAAATTATAATAATGATAATAATAATAATAAAAAACATCAGGAAGATCTTTTGAGGAAAATTTATACATAAAAATACCTAAGTTGTTATCAAACAAGTCTATGAATTTTAAAATCTTATTTTTCAGAAATAAGGTGTTTGTGTGAGATAAATACCCAGCATGATTAATAATTCTGATCGCTCGCTTTTGAAGAAGAAAAAGCGAATCCAGCAAGTATTTGGATGCGTTACCCCACGCAATAATTCCATAGTTAAGATAGGGGGAAATCATGGTTGAATATACAATCTGCAAAATATGGTTGGGCAAAAAATGTTTCAGTTTGCTTAGGATTCCTGTGTTTCGTGATAAAATTTTGCATAGAAAATTAAAATGAGTTTTGCAGGAGAGGTCGCTATAGATGTAAAGTCCTAAAAACTTGGTACTATCTACTCGGGTTAGATTATCATCATTAATCTTAACATCATCAGGAATAACTTGCAGAGAATTGCTAAATAACATATAATGTGTTTTATCAATATTTAATGATAACTTGTTAGCGTAAATCCAGGACTGAACAGATTTCAATTCATTATTCATTATGCTTACAAGGGTAGTGGGATTACGGTGAGACAGAAATAAATTTGTATCATCAGCGAAACAAATAAAAGAAAGAATCTGTGACGAATTTTGGAGATCGTTGATGTACAGGATGAATAAAAGTGGGCCAAGAAGAGAACCCTGGGGGACACCGCAAGAAATTGACGTCATACTTGACTCATAACCATTTATGTAAACAAATTGTTTTCTGTTTGTGATATCAAAATATTAAAATATCAAAATAGCAGATCTATCTTTTTAAGTTACTATGTTCATTTACAATATTATATATTATATTTCATTGTAGTGTACCAATACATTTTATTTGCTTTATCTTTTGTTGTTGGGTGGAAATAAAGCGACATTGGCGTTTTCACCGGAAAATTATGAATAATTGAAAAAAAAAATATCAAAATACAGCAAAATGTACGAGGAATTGTTTTTTTTTTTTTTTTTTTAGATAAAGGAATATACACTGTATCGTAACCTTTGGATATTCCCTTCGCTGTCTTGAATAAAGACTAAGCGCACCGTGTTTACAACAGAACACCTGTGGACACTATAAGTTTTGTTACAATGATATCAATTCAGCTATCAATAAAACACAGGTTTGTGCTTTAATGGACAGCTCAGTTTTACAATGCAATTGAGAGTATTTCTTAGGATTAGCTTTACATTTCTTTGATGAACCAACTGTGTTAACTAGATTGGATTTTTCCTTAATTTCAAAGCAAATTCTTCACATTATTTCATCTTCTTTTCCGTTACAAGCACATGCAGGGTTGACAAATCTGATGCTTTCAATTCACTTCAATTAAATTGTATTTTATTTCCATCCAACAACTACTATATAGTTGTTAAATAATAATGATAATTAATTGTTCGAATATATCAGCTAACACTGGCATTCATTCATTCATTCATCCATTCATTCAATCAATCATTCATTCGTGTTTTTATTTTCATTTCCAAACAATATACATAGGTAATACAAGAGTCAAAATGATAGTATATCCTTGTAACATAATAGATCTTGTTTCTTCAAGGACTTGATGGAAATGAAAATTGAGGGGCTGCTAAAAACCGAACTTGTATAATGCAGTCATCTCACTTTAACACTTACGTAACATTACTGCAATATATTTATAAAATACTTACAAAACTACAATACCTAGTACCGAACTAGTTAAACAGTGCACACACACACACACACACACACACACATACACACAGAAGAGAGTAGGGAAAGAGAGGGAGGGGGCAATGAGAACGAAGGGAAGGTCAGTATATATTCTCGATGAAGGGCGAAGAAAAAAACAACATCAATAATATTCCAAATCAGGTTAATTAATTATGGGGTACATAATATAAACTGATTAGATATATTTCTTTAAATTAATAGCAAATGATTTCAAACTAGTAGAATCTTTTATATTTTTTTTCGAGGGAATTCCGTAATTTTGGGACCACTGTAAAAAAACTTGGATCTTGTAAAAAAAAAAAAAAAAAAGCTCGAGTAAGGGGCAAATGATACTCATATGATTTTTTTTATTCTTATTAAACATATTACTTTCAAAAACTAAAGGAAGTAAATTGTTATGTAAATTATACATAAATTGCCCAATATAATTGATACGAGTTATAGCTAAATACTGTAAAATTTAGTTGGATGTGATTTGAATGTAAAAGCAATAATAAGTTTCATGAAATCCATGATTGATTTTAAAGTTACATTCCAGATTTTGGTCAAATTCTAACCCTCTTTACAAAACATGAACTATACACATGAACACATAGTTTGTATGAGAGTGTGTGCTTACAATGTCCCTGGATGAACAATGGACATTGAAGGTGTGTACTTTGTTTTCACCAGAAAATCTCTTCGCATTTTCTACATACGTTAGGTACACGACAGGGTAGAATTCCTGATTGCTTTTATCCTATCTCTTCCTCATCGTATTGGACCATTCTGAAGAAATGAATAGGTGCGAGTATAGTACAATCGTTAGTAACATGCATTATTCAACTTATTTTACGTTGTTGGTGCCCGGCGGGATTGTGATGATTTCATTAATTATTCGGCTATTGATATTTTACTAGTTTAAGGTTGTTTTTTTTTGTTGTTGTTGTTGTTGTTGTTGTTTGCTGTTGGTACCTAGTGGGATTGTGATGATTGTTTATGAATAATTTGGCTGTAATCTCTCATAAAGTTTGGATAGGTTGAAGATGTGTTCTTTATTTTCAAAAGAAAATCTCTTCGCAATTTGTACATGCGTTTACGTAATGTACACGACAGCGTAGAATTCTTAATCATTTTCATACCTATCTCTTCCTCATAGTATTCGACCATTCTGAAGAAATGAAATATGCATTTGTAAACTACAGTGTAAAATGATAAGGAAATAATTCAGATTGTATCAAATGCGTTTTTTTCTTTCTTTTTTTTTTCTAATGGGCACAAGTATAGTACAATCATTAGTAACATGCATCATTCAACTTATTTTAAGTTGTTTTCGCTCGGAGGGATTGTGATGATTTCATGAATAATTATTATTTCGGCTATTAATGTTTTACTAGTTTACGTATATTTTTACGCTGTTAGTACCTAGTGGGATTGTGATGATTGTTTGTGAATAATTTGCCTGTAAACTCTCATAACGTTCGGCGAGGTTGAAGATGTTGTTCTCTATTTTCTCCAGAAAATCACTTCGCATTTTGTACATGTCTTCATGAAAGGTACACGACAGGGTAGAATTCCTGATCCTTTTTACACCTATCTCTTCCTCATAGTAATGGACCATTCTGAAAAAAATGAAACGGTTATTTGTAAACTACATTGTAAAATGATTTTTAAAAAATCAGATCGTAGGGAACATTATTGTTTGCTACTTTTTTGAACATCCGCACAAGTAGTGTGTCATGCAACTCATTTACCCTTTGGCGCCCAGTGGGATCGCGATGATTTAATGAATTATATCGGCTGTAATCTTTTACGTAGTGTATTAGTCCGCCTATACGCCAATGTTTACTAACCAGCAAAACAACTGAAAATTGGAACAAATGTGAAAAGGACATTGAAGGATGTGATGAGCTGCACATGTATAGCAAGAACATATTCTTCCATGCTCTGACACTAGTTCGTTTCACGGGATTAAAAGTTTTTGAATGAGTTTTTTTTTTTCACGCTAATACTTGTTGGAGCTTATATCAAGTAGGCCTACATGTATCCCCCCCCCCACAAAAAAAAAATGAATAAATAAATAAATCAGAAATTATTATTTTCCAAACCAAAATTAAAGATCTTGGTGTCATTCTATTGGACAAAGAATGGCCTTCCCAATAGTATGCTAAATAATGACATATTTGCAACAATAATGGTGAAATTAAAGATCTTGGGTACTCCGTTCTTCTTGGGCCACCCTGTATTTGCTTGGTAATAAAGTTAGTTTCTAGAATAACTCTGGTTTTGGTTTTGGTTTTGGTTTCTTTTATATTGGACATTCAGAAAAATATTAATCTATTCATTCAATTAATTCACTTTATGAGCCATGATACACTGCTCATCAAAGTCATTAATTTATTGATTAAACGTAGAAATAGTGATCGCTGATGCGTTTTTTAGTGCTGATATGAAGGGTAATGGACGTTGGTGTTAATTTAAGAGGATGCAGGTATGTGTTCCGCAGAATTATCTATTTTTCTTGAATCATTTTTATCCGTTTCATCTCTATATCTTTCTTTTTTGTTATTAAAATGTAAATCTATTCATACAATTATTTGACTTCATGAGCCATGATATACTGCTCAAAGTCATAATTATTGATAAAAAGTAAAAATAGTGATCGCTGATGCGTTTTTAAGTGCTGATGATGAAGGGTAATACACGTTAATGTTAATTTAGGGGATGCAGGTTTGTGTTCCACAGAATTATTTTTTTCTACTTATCTCTAGCTTATGCTGAACGAGAAAAAAACAAAACCCAAAGAAACTTCTTTAGTGTTATTTTTAACCTGTTCTACAGCTGGCCTATCCTAGAATGTAATTTGCTTTAGATTATAACATGTCTATCAAAATATAAGTATCTTTTCTTTCAAATACCATCGGTATATAATTATGTTATTACAATAAGCTGGCAATGTAATTTTGAAATGAACTGTCAATTTTTCACTACTAGATTTCCATTTATCTACGTCGTTAACGATATATTACGTCGCCTTTCTGATGTCTAAACATAACGTCTTTTTTATGTCTTCCATTTGAGCAAAATTACGTATCTTTGTCGACAGTTTACGACATCTTTCTGACAGCGCTGAAGTGAAATAGACGTCATTCTGACGTGTCTCTGCTATAAGGGAATATATCGAAAGAGTCTACCAGGAAACTTACTTGGCTGACGCGATTTGGTTGGATGATGAGTTGTTTGGAGTATTTTGAGATCAAAAGTGTGGTCGGTATCGACTTTTCTTCCAGAAGGGTCCAGACAAACTCCGTCTCAGGGAAAACTCGGCCCTATTTCAGACAAATTACACGCAGTTCGTTATCGCCATATTCTATGCATAGGCGCTTGATAAGGGTACATTAATTTTGCATGCGCGCCAAAGAGGTTCTTTGATGCGCGCGTTGTATCAACTCGGCCTACAACTCGGCCTACAACACTGTACAATCCATAGGGACAACTCGGCCCCGCCGTCGAAGCGAGGCCGAGTTGTTCCCGAGTCCGAGTTAGCCTGACCCCGCTCAGGTAAGTCTCTGAGATTGCGAGTCCGGCGAACCTTTTTGGTTAATATTTCGCATTTTGGTAGTTACCCAACGAATATCTTGTTATTACAGCGTTATTCCACACATTTCTGACGCATACGTGTACATTTGGGAGCGAAATTTTCCAATTTTGGCAGGCGTACCAGAACTATGTTTTGGCTTTGAGGTTTTGTTTTGTTTTTTTTCACCATACAAAGGAATACATAAGGTGCCCCAACTTTGGTCCCCCCCCCCCACCTTTTTTTTTTTTACCCCGGAGGTTCGTAAGTGGAACTAGAAAGAAATAGATAAAAACCAAGTGTGAGCGCGGTAATGCCTTTGTTTTTGCGTTGGAGACCTTTAATTGTTTTTTTTTTCATTGTTGTTGTTGGGTTTTTGTTGTTGTTGTTGTTGTTGTTGTTGTTGTTGTTGTTGTTGTTGTTGTTAGTTGTTATTTTTGCTTGTTAGCTGATGAATCCCGGAAGTGGCTCCCTACAGAAATTGCGCTGAAGACCTTTTTCTTTCTTTCTTTCTTTCTTTCTTTTTTTATTTTGCTTGTTAGCTGATGAAACCCGAAAGTAGCACCAGAAGTCTGAAGTGCCCCCACCCCCCGTCCCCCCACTTTTGAAAACGTGGCGCCGGCCATGCATTGTTTAAGCGAGAGCCAAATATGAAACATTTGCAAGTCAACCTACTATGGAAGAGGCGATCCATTATTATGCAAATGTTTTCCAACATGAATGCACGTATTTCATTTCAGCTGTGGCACATCATCATCCCTAGTTATTTTACAAAATCCCTGTTTTCGGGTGGGAGTTGGGGAGGTTGATATTTAGTAAAATGTATCAGGGTGGTCCGCACGATGACAGGACCCAGTAATAAACATATCACCCCTTCACTTACGTTCGAAGTAGACAAGACACGTTAAAGGACAAGTTCACCTTCTTAGACATGTGGATTGAGTGAATGCAGCAGTATTAGTATAACACTCTGTGAGAGTTTGAGAAAAATCTGACATTCGTTCAAAAGTTATGAATTTTTGAAGTTTCTGCTTAGTCACTGATGGATGAAAAATTACTACAGCCTGTGATGTCACATGTGTACAACGATATAAAGAAAGCATAAGGAAAATTCAATATATTTTTCACTCCTCTCGCATAATAAAAGAACACTTGACTTCCCTCTTTCAGAAGGCAAGTGGGAATAATATTACCCTTAACATACATCAGTGACGAGTCGAGGAAATGTGCACTTTTTTCAAAAAGTAAAATTTTGTTAATTTCTCGTTACATTTTCCTTATATTATTGTATGCATGTGAACACTCAAATAGTCTTCTCATCCAGCGGTGACTGTGCAGGTACTTTAAGAATTCATAACCTTTGAACGGATTGTCCGATTTTCCCCAAACTTTCACTGATATGGTCTGCATTCACTCAATCCATTATGACAGTGGACTTGTCCTTTAAATCAGACACTTGGCAATGTTCGCATTTCGTTCCTAGATATTTGTATCAACGTTTGAGGGAAAAAAAAGAACACAGCCTATGCTTCCTTACGCAGTTCGTCCTATTGCAAAACCATGTCATAGGTGTGATGACAAGTCTTTGGGCCTTCTGTGTAGTTTCAGCGTAATATACCGTATGCTCCCCCCCCCCCCCCCAAAAAAAAAAATACAACGGTACCCTCCGCACCGAAAACTTTAAAAATAGCGAATCAATCCAAATACAATTTCAGAGTATGAAACTATAACTCATTTCCCAGTGTTTTAGTGGTCAAAGAGAAATCAGTGCTCATGGCGCTTAAAGCGCCATGAGCACTGATTTCTCTGTAACCGGTTAAGCGGTTACAGAGAAATGTGGATTGTTGTAAAGCATGTCAGGAGTCTGATTCTTCCAAGTTAAGCACTTGGATGCTCTTAGAACTGCATATGAATGTGTGAACACAATAGACAGAACTTGGAGGGAAGAGATTCCTGACATGCTCTAAAAATTCCTCATTTCTCTTTGACCACTAAAACACTGGGCAATGAGTTATAGTTTCATACTCTGAAATTCTATTACGTAATACTCGTAAAAGTCTTCAGAGGTTAGCATTTCCCAGGTGTTTAAGGCAGTGAAGTCACATAATGAAATTCAAAGTAGGTAAAAATTCCAGGCAGTCCCAGTTGGCTATAAATACCCGTGTCAGTGAGCAGTAAGCATCTTTTTCAAGTGTGACGGCAGTGAATTATACCAGGGAGGTGAGACACCTCCCTGATTATACATCTTTAACTCCAATGTCTAGTGATCAGGAAGACGACGCTACCTCTCAGCTCCCATCCCCGCGGGGAGATCAGGGCATGGAAGGCCGCCTTGAAGCTCAACTAGAGAGACCGAGGTACTTTGTCGCTTAATGGAGAGGGCGGCGGCACACCGTGGTAATGACAAACGGCATGCGAGCCATGCCAGCTGGTGCAGGAGAGCTTCTCCTCCCGGCGATTAGTCCGGACATGCGAGCCATGTCCGCGGGGACAGGGGCGCTGCCCCACCCATCGAAGACTTCAGCGAGCTAGCCATCCCCATCGGCAGCTCAACAGACGACGATATTCTCATGCCAGCCTCCTTCCTGGCAAAACTGATTGCGTTGCCCTGAACGGGTGGCCTTGACTCTGCCCTTGTGGTTATGGTCATTTTGACAACCGAATTGATCCGGATGCCATGTCCTTACAGCCAAACTCTTTCAAAGCCTGGTACCAAATTTGATTTTAACTTAAATTCTGATCTCATTTGGGCCAAATTTAAAAATTGGCTGATTTGCTAATGAAGGCAGTCACACTGCCCATATCAGAAGGTAAGTGCTCTATAAAATCGCGAAGCAAATGCTCATTTGCCATCGAATGCCCAAGCAGTTCTCACACAAAAATCAAGAGCAAAATTTGGGCGATCCTCCTTCACGAGGCCTTGGGTCTTGTGAGCTCCCAACTTCTACAACAAAATGTAGTGAAGGGACTTCTACCACATAGATAAATCCTTTCTGAAATTCACAGATCATGCACGGATAATCATCCATGCAATTGACACAACGAGAATTTTAACAATTCATGTCACCATCGATGGCCTGACACTCCCGGGCTTTGCTTATCGTATGATCTGAGCATGCACCATCGAGGTATCTTGAAACCCCTTCTCAACCCTTCTCAACAACACTTGCGCAGCAAGTCGATTCCACTTGGTAGAAAGTTGTACAGAAAGACATCTGAGAAAAATTGACAAGTGTCACATAAGCATACATCGTGTGTCATGAATGTCTCTACGCAAGCCAGCAAAAAAAAAAAAAAAAAAAAAAAAAAAAAGGATGAGTACTGTCCAAAACCGTTCAGTGCTGGAAATCTCAAGCTTTCCAAAGATGACTGGTCAAAATAATTCCCGAGCCTTGGATATTGGCCACAATATTTGGCTAAGAAGCCAATAATTTCATTTCAACCCCATACCAATAAAATTTTCCTCTACAAAGTGCACATTCTACCGAGGAGGAAAAGGCAACCCATGAAGAATTGTCTCCGAACATTCTCGCAAAACAAGCTATTAGAGAGATTCCTCACATGGAGTATCAACTCTATTCTAGCGCTACCAAAGACTGGCGGTCTGAGTTCAATCATAGATTCGAAAACTTGAACAAATTTGTAAGATACGAATACTTCAGAGTGGAACAGTTTCGCTTCATTACGGCCTTAATTTTGCCCCTCCAAAGGGTGCATATTTATCCGTATCCGTTCACCTTGTTCATCAAGCATAGTCTTTCGAATGGAAATACTAAGTAGTATTTTCACTGCATTCCTTCAGTGCCTTCCATCTGGCCTTAATTCGACCCCACAGAATTTCCTTAAAGTTATGAAACCTGTCTTTGCCTCGGTGAGTAGTGGCATTAGAATAATCACCTATTTCGATGATATCCATATTCTTTCTCACACCAGAGAAGAGTGTCTTGACAAAGCCAATGATCAACTTGTCACCCTTAAAGAGTTTCAGTAAGGATTTCGACAAATCCAGTTTCAACCCAAAGCACGTCGAGACCTCCCTTGGTTCTCATATTAATTCCCAACAAATGATTTTCAGTTTTTTCCTCAGAACAAGATTGACAAGGTTACTGCCCTTGGAAATTCAATCTTGTATGGCAACGAAACCAAATTTCGGGATTTTAATGCCTTCCACAAAGAAATTTACATTCTCGTCACTTGGGACTAGAAAAAATAAATCAACTAATGCTCTGCGTAAAGCAGAAGATGACATCGACACGAAGTTTGGTGTCGTTATCTAGTCATGCGATACAAAACATTCTTTGGTGGTGGCTGTCTCGCAAGACAAAGAATTATTTTCCACCTTCATTAGCATGATAATTTCAAGCGATGCTTGCATCTCGGTATGGAGAGCAGTTAATTCTGAACAATGACAATTCCTTTGCTCAGAGAGTCTGGAGTGCCAAACAGAATTCCCCGCATAGCAATGTGTGTGAACCTCTTGCAATTCAGAACGGTCTTGAAGCCCTGTGTATCTCGTGTACAAAAAATGTGCTTATTCATAATTCGGTCAGACATTTCTACAGATAGTAGCATACCTGACCCGAACGAATTCACGGCCAACATTGGAATTGGTGTCTAGCAATTGGATATCAGCTTCACATTAAACAGATGTAGATAATTCTGAAGTTTTCTGCTTGTCTCGCAGAGACATGAACAACTAATTACTATATTTTACATGTTTTTCACCACACAATCCACAAACTCTACATTATGGATTAGCAACACTCCTCATGTCAAATGGAAGCCAAGTTTTATTGCCCTGAATTTTGATGCCTTTTTCCTTACCCTAGAACGTTTTCAGCCCTCCACAAGCTTCAACTGAACAAGGTGACCTGAGCAATCCTCACTGCCCCAATGGTGGCGGCAGCCATCTGTCTTATTATCGCTCAAAATGCGAATAGCCCCACCTCTATTACTCCAAGAGAAAATTCTTGCCCCACACCCTCACCCACCGACGAGCCTCCAGCTCACACTAGCCGCCTGCATGGGTGCTCTCTGCTAGCGATGGCAAGCGGCAGACACATCGCAGCACATTGCAAAGCTCCTTTCATCATCATGGCGAGACAATACCAATAAACAAAGCAAATGAGGGTGCTTGAAGACAATATAGCAATGTCTGTATTCTGGACAATCTTGTGATCCTTTTTAACCCGTCTACAGAACACGTTGTCAACATCTAAGCCTATAGCATAGCTTTTCAACAAAGCCCACTCCACGATTAACTCATAGACCTGCTCGGTCTTCCATACTACCTGAAACCGAGAGCTATGACGTAGGCAAACAGCCCCTATAGTCAGACTTATGAAGGGCGTATCTAACTCAGACCCTCGCAAGCCTAAATACAACAACACTTGGGATGTTTCAATTGTTTCGAATCACTTTTTATCGTTTCAAGATACCTATGAACTACAGATTCCTTCAGTGCCTTGAGCCAAAAACAATTTTCCTAGCTCGTTTCGGCAAAACGTACACAAATGCTGAGACATCTAGTTCTTAGGACATTACCGGAAGATGATGCCACGTTTACACATTAGAGATATGGAAGGTATATCTCTAACCAGGTAATTAAAGTGCCTTCTTTTACCTCCAACCCTAAACTCTGTGTTCCGATCAACTCTTCATGAGTATATTAAATGCACAGAACATCTCCAACGAGCAAGTTCAGTAAGCAAACTCATAATTTCTCCGAAACATCCCAACAAATCGGTGACGACATGCATCTTGGAGCGGAGGCTGAAAGCCAGTCCCTCGCAGCTGCTTGTATAAACACTTAAAATATAACTAATATACTGTCAATAGCTGTACGTATACATCCCTGTATACACTGTACTGACTGCTGCATACAATTAGGTATGAATGTATTGTTGCTATGGGAACATGTACCGAGTTTGTTCTGTCTTCGAGATCAGTATGAAAGGGTACCACAGGACGTACCTCGTGTTCATATACATAAGGATTTGGGAGCATAGTCATCCCGCGTTCATCCCAGACTCTGGTCTGGTAAGACATCCACGGATGCTATGAAAGTGGTATCACATTCTCAGCTCATAGCTACAGAAGCGCCGCAACTTCTAAACTTTCGCGCATGAGGTATAAAGGTCATAATGAAATCTTGTCCACAACTGACTGGACGAACGCTGGTACATTTTGAACCTTCTACCTTCTAACAATTGATTCCACATTAGTTCAACAATTCTCAGTTCTGCTGAGTTAGAAAGATACATGTAAATTGTGATAGTATGTGTATACCTGAATATTAGTATCTCAGTTAGGAACAATGTCATAATACGAGTCAGATAAGACACAAGACCATAAATCACGTTACGTTGTGCATTGGAAAATGGCGACACATTATTCGGCCACTCGTTTAGGAGATTCGGTCCACCAAACTAATGAATTTAAACTCTAATATCAACCGAAAATGCAATGGACTTGCCTCTAGTTATTGCTGCAATATTACTATGCCGAGTATGAACTCGCTAATGTCTAATTCTTCCTTCAAATGTACATGAATATTAAAGAACATGATTAGGATTATGTCTTGATTGGAAAATCGGTACAAGAGGTCCATTGTATTTGATTAATTTGTCTGTGCGCTATCATGCTTAATCCTGCTCCAGTTAAAGCACGCAAGGTATCAAAATGATATCATACTCAAAACCTATGCCTTGCACCTTATACTAGTAGGTTCTCAAGCAAACTTTGCTCGAGTTCTTCTCTTGTTTGCGACAATGTGTGTCACCATCGATAGACATTCTCTATGCATGAGGAGTCATGACCAAAGTTTCAACCTTGTTGTGAAAACTGTCCATCATCCTCCTTGTCCTCTTGCCCTCACTCATGCCACTAGACTGACTTCTGTACGGAACTTTGAACATGCTAACCTCTGAAGACTTTTACGAGTATTACGTAATAGAATTCCTAAATTATACAAGTAATAAGAACAATAATTAGAATTCTATTAGTAATAATGAAGTATAAGTCGAAGAGGTTCCCACCCAGCATCTCATTTGATCGATACTCTTCAGTTCTGAACCCTCCCTTTACAACACTGTACAGAAGTCAAAACTGGTGGGCCCTTATACCGTATGCTGATGTTCTGCTTAATTGCTTGACTTGAGATGTCCATACGTATAAGAATGCTCCGTGCCTTTGGAACAGCCATGATTGTGCTTTATTTATTGCTTGTCTGTATGATGAGAAGGACCAGTGAGCTAATTGTCTGCATTGCACCCAATACTGCATGGTGTTGCTGGTCTGTCTATTTAAAGCCGTACTCTCTTTGAAAAGATGCTTACTGCTCACTGACACGGGTATTTATAGCCAACTGGGACTGCCTGGAATTTTTACCTACTTTGAATTTCATTATGTGACTTCACTGCCTTAAAAACCTGGGAAATGCTAACCTCTTCGACTTATACTTCATTATTACTAATAGAATTCTAATTATACTTCTTATTACTTGTATAATTTAGGAATTGTATTTGGATTGATTCGCTATTTTTAAAGTTTTCGGTGCGGAGCACTGAAAAGTGGACCTGTGCGCTATACAAGTAGCCACTATTATTATTAATATTAACCAAATTGAACGGGGTTTTCTGCAAAACAGATGTTTTATTCTAAGACCCTGAAGTAGCATTTAGACGGTTTGATCATATTGGGTATTATCAATGCGAAAAGTCGATTGTATTTTTTTTTTTTTTGGGGGGGGGGACATACTGTACAGCGTTGAATCGTGCAGTTTGTATGTACATGTATATCGATGGATCAGTTTTAGCCTTCCTCGATCGTGCCACTGAATACTGTATTCATTCAACATTCATTATTTGCTCTCACTGAACCGTAACAGTATTGTACCAAACATCCATTTGCCGTTGGTTGCTATGCTCAAAACCGCGATAAAAATTCTGAAAGCTTCTTGCATTTCTGTATGTCCTCTCTCTCTCTCTCTCAACCCTTTCCCCCCTTTCCGCCATTTCGAGGTAAAAGACTGAAAGCAATTCCATTGTGATATTGTGCTACAATTGTTTGCGTGGTTTTCTTTTTTCGTGATCTATTTGTAACCTTGTAAATTCCGGACTTATCGGATAATAACCTAGGTAGACGCACACACACTCATACTTTCATGAGGTGTAGAATGATATGTATATACAATGAATCAGAGTTTTCACACTTCCATTCGTATTCTGAACATCTTTTGATTATCAATACAAAAAGGCACAAAAATTCCAGTCTTCAACAACAGCAGTGGATCCAGGAATTCCGTAAGGGGGATGGGAATCGGCGCAAAAAAAAAAAATAAAATAAAAAAAAATCAAAAAAAATCAAAAAAAAAATAAAAAAAAAACAAAAAAAATCAAAAAAAAATCAAAAAAAATTCAAAAAAAAAATCTGGTGACACTTCCGGGTTTAATCAACTGACAAGTCAGTACTAGGCGAGCTCCTTGATTGAACCACGTACGACTTCGTAAATCATTCAGCTTTGTTTAAGGTGACATTATCTAACACCTTTCTAATCCCAAGAGCACAATCTTTGTACTCGAACTTCTTCTTTTGTCTTTAAGTTATTATCGTTATACCTTTATATTTTATTGGTTATTTGTCCTTGTTTCATCCACTTCACGATGATGTGCCATTATGCCGTTTTCCCAGAAACTCAGTTAGATTCATTGCGATTTGTAGGCTTTGTTTTCATTCCTTGTTACAAATTTGTTATCAAAAAAAAAACTGTTACAAAATGAAAAGAAAAGAAGATGGTTGACATGAGCTGTCATTAAAACTGAGGTTCTACAATAACTTGAAATTTCCTTCTTTTTATTTATTCAGATGCTAGCGATGCTCCGGCCTTAAACCCTGGAAAATATCTGAGTGATCTTTATTTTGAAGCTATTTAGCCAGGTATGATATCAGCATAATTATGTTTTTTTCATCTTTTGAGCTGCCAAAAAAGAAAGAAAAACAAACAAAACAAAATAAAAACATTGAATTTTCGTCAGGTTTTTTTTCTTTCCACAGTTCTAATTAATACTGTATGGTGATGACTTTCAACTTACTCATATGAATATTCACGTCAACTGTTCCAGAAATATTGAGCAAAAATTAGTTAAACTTTAACATTTCATAGCCATCCTAATTTAATTCCATCAGATTGTGGTTAATCTTTTATTGCTGTGCGTGCTTGTAACATTGTACTATTTCTTTACAGACTAACTTTTATCTTGTCTTTAATGACTTGTTCATACGATATTTTTGCCTTTTTTTATATTCACTGTCGATTGCTTTTTAAATGTCAGTTTGTTTGTTTTTTGTATAATATTCAAAAAAAAATATAACAAAATACAAAAGTGAAAACAATTCTATTTCAATAAAATTCTTAAAATGCTGAAAATAATAATCGAATAGGTATTCAGGGCCAAAATGCCCTGTCACACCTTTCCGGGAAAGCTAAGCGGGCTTGTTGCGTGTATGGATTTTGCAGCACGCAGGGTAATTTTCTGCGGCGGATAAGGATTTAGGCGAGTTTCGCGTGTTGCGACACGGATTGTCGCCCCTACACGGATTGTCGCCCCCTACACGGATTGTCGCCTGGCGACAATCCGTGACGCTTGTGCAGTTCCCAGTTTTTGACCTCGAAGGCGACAATCCGTGTTGGCAAAAAAAATTGTTGCGACACGGATTGTCGCCCCGTCACGGATTGTCGCCCCGGGCTCGGGGTGCTTCCTCCGGTGTTAAGCTTTGGTGGGATGGGTATGACTGGTAAGTTATGCGTATGTGTGTGTGTGTGTGTGTGTATTGTGAGCTGCATGATATGTGATGTGTATGATTTGTTGTGTGTGCGTGTATGTGTGTGTGTTTGGAGTTTAGTAATACAATATGTAGAAACTGTGCATGTGTGGTGGTTGTATAGTGGTAGTGGTTTGTTTGTCTGTGTGTATACGTGTGCCTGTATGCTTACGTGTGTATGTGGAATTGGCGCTACTGTGGCTATACAAACGCCTTCCCAGTGTATGAGCACGTGTTTAAAGAATTCACACCAGTGTTGATCTACAAATAGTATGGGTGTGTCAACCAATATCAGCGGTGAGGCGGGCTAGGCGAGAGAGAGAGACCGAGAGAAAATACATACGAGGGAGGTACCCTCCCCAAATGTTATTTGTCTTTGTTCATTTTTCACTGCAGTCATTTTCTTCCATCAGTCTTATAAACTAGAACGTCCATACCACTATCAGTGACTATTCTCTGTCCCAGAATAGGTTTGGCATGCTTTATGCATGAGCGAATAATTTCCACACGCCGTAAAAAATTTGTCAATCGTTACTTGATTTTAGCACAAACGAACTGCCATTGCACACCGCTAATACATACGTAATACAAACAAACACCAACAAACACTCAAACAAACATCATAATGCAAATAAACCAACTCAACACTTTTTTCCTTGATATTTATTGATTTCATTCAAATCATTCATAAATCGACCCATTCTGGGTACAACATGAACAACAAAAGTTACAAATGGCAATTCGAAACACAAACAAATCCATTTGTCAATTTATACCACAAATAATCTCGATTATAGACCAACCCTACTAATAATTTCTTCACGAGAAAGTTTTGACATGTATAGGGCCCTACCAAACCTATATTCCTTGAATATATTGGTTTGGATCATGTAATATCTTCTTACTTACAAGGGCATATATACATTAAAAAAAAACACACACAAATACATTACACAAATCTAGAATGAAATCAGTCATAAAAAACCCGACCACTCCCTCCCCGCCCCAACCGAAACAAATCTAGGGCCTACATCTATCCTAATATTAAATCCTACCAACATCCGTCATACCATTTATAACTATCCTTCTTCAAATCCAATCCCCAACCCACCAACCCCTGATTAAACAAAACCTAAATCATCCCACACCCACATTCACCGACCCAAATACATACATACATACACACACACACACACACGCTCACGAAGGTTCGTTATTCCGAAGTTTTGTTTTTTTCCGAGTCTTCATTTATCCGAAACACACAATTCCCTATACCTAGTGGTTCGTTGATCCAAAAATGAAATTCGGAATAACGAACCTTCGGAATAATGACCCTTCGGACGAATGAGCCTTCGGACGAATGAGCCTTCAGAATAACAAACTTTTGCAATAACGAAATGTAACCCCCTTCCCACATACCGACGCACACCCGAACCGATACCACATCCTTCCTGATGAAACGATTTCCCAATAATGATAAATAAGACATAATGGACCGTATGCAGAAAAGCAGCATCCGCCCGCACGCAAGCTCCACTCCGAATTCATATACAAATCTGGCAAACAAACTCATCAAATTCAAAGCTGCTGATAAAATCAATATCAACGTTTATGCCAGCAACAACTTACTAGGTATCCCTCCTCACGCGCAGCTAAAAAACACATACGCAAAAAACTGACATAATAAACACATTCTTCCATCACACACACACACACACACACACACGCACAAACGGACACTAAATTATCATGTGCACGCGCACATACACACTTCCTTGAAACCTCACCATGACTTTTTACATGGCATGTTTGCATGAATGTAGCCATGTAAGTTATGTGTTAGTATTTCAATGATTATGTCCAGAACGATATTACCCAGCAAAATGTGCTTCGAGGGCGGGCGACAATCCGTGTAGGGGGCGACAATCCGTGCCGCCAACGCCCGTCACGGATTGTCGCCCCGAGCAGGAGGCGACAATCCGTGTCGCAACACGCGTGCGTCTTCTGCTAGACGTGTGTTACTTGCGTTCTACTCGTGTTCTAATTACGGATTAGTTGAGTGGGATTTGCATGCGAGGTGCTACGGCTACGACCCTTCTACTGGTGTACTGCGTGGACGTCTGCGGGCATTCCCCGCTATTCACTCGGAACAAAATTGTCCATGCTCAAGGACCCGTCACACCTTTCCGGGCGCACCTTGCTTGTGACTTGCGGGGAACAACTACCCGGAGGTCCCCGCAGATGGCCTGCACAGTGACAGTACCTAGCACTTAGCCGCCCGTAGTTGCGTACGCAAGTCCGATTTACCCGCAGCCAAGTTTTAAGCATGCTCAAAACTTTTCCGGGTGACTCGCGGGGATTGCCAGCAGAGGTCCACGAAGAACAGCAGTAGGAGTCACAGGCAGTTAACCCGCGAGTATGTTGAGGGTCAGTTACTGCCTTTCATTATAGTTGAGAGTCGGCTGCGGCCAGGATTATGACATTTTCTGGAACCTCTGCAAAACAAATATTCCTTCAGAGGAATTCCTTTGGTGAGTTATCCTGCCCCCACGCACCCGCATATAGAACTTAAGTAGCACGCTTCTAGCAAGTAAGACACATGCAAAACTCGCCAAAACCATTGTCCACCTCAGAAATTGTACGGTATGCTGGAAAATCCCCACACCTAGCAAGCACGCGTAGCTTGCCCGGAACGGTGTGACAGGCCCTCGGCCTACTAAAAGGCCGTGTCACACCTTTCCGGGCAAGCCTTGCGTACGACTTGCGAAGAACAATTTTTACTACCCGGAGGTCCCCGCTGATGACCCGCACATGACTGTACCTAGCATGTATCTCATCCGTAGTCGCCCGGAGGTGCGCACGTAAATCTTTTTACCCGCAACTATATTTAGTCTCTGTCACACCTTTCCGGGCAAGTTACGCGGGCTTGTTGAGTGTAGGGATTTTCCAGCATATTTTACCGGACATTCCTGAGGGCGGAAAAAGATTTGAGCGAGTCAGTGCATATGTCTTACTTGCTGGACGCGTTCTCCTTAAATTTTACTTGCGAGAATACTGTGTGACCTTTGTGCCAGTCGCGAGGGGGCTGACAACTAAGCAAAGGAATTCCTCTGAAGGAATGGCCGAAGTCCCCACAGAATATCATTATCTTGGCTACATACGGGACTGCAAAGTACCTGCGTACTACTGGCGTTCTGGGTGGACCTCTCCGGGCATTCCCGCGACTCACCCGGAAAAAAAAAAAAAAAAAAATTGGTCATGCTCAAAACTTGGCTGCGGTTAAATCGGACTTGCGTGCGCACCTCCGGGCAACTACAGGAGAGATACTCGCTAGGTACTGTCAGGTGTGGACCAACTACGGAGAGCTCCGGGTAGCAAATTCGTTTCCCCGCAAGTCAAGCCGCAAAACTTCCCCAGATGTGGTATGACAAGGCCTTGAGCATGCTCAAAATTTGTTCCGAGTGAGTCATGGGGGTTCGCTCGCAGAGGTACACGCAGAACACCAGTATGAGACCCTTACCAACAGCACCTCGCAGGCAAATCCAACGCAGGTACATCTCAGCACCTGTAAAGGTGCGATCACACATCGCCGGTTTAGATGGCGGTTCATGGCGGTTTGGTAAATCGCCGTGCTCCGCCAAAGACAGTGTTCACACTGTACAAAAACCCTGGTCATCCGCCACTCATCCACCCCGAGAACCGCGGAGAACCGCAGAAACCGCCAGAAAAAAATTAAACATGTTTGATTTTTCGTGGCGGTCTTGGCGGTTTGAAATGGACCGTGTTCAAAACGCCGTCCACCGTGTAAAGAACGGCTCCTCCGTGTTTGCACCGCAAGATCCGTGATAATACCGTGTTAACACCGGCATAGATTTTCATGCAAAAACAAATGTAGAAATTAAAAGAGAATAATGTCTCCGGTGACACTGCGTGGCGGAGCAATAAAAGACTGGGGAAAAAAAGCAAAAATGAACCCATAATACTAGAACGGGTAAATACTGTTGAATGCTAAAGTTTCATTACTCTTTTATTTAACACTTAGAATAAAACAGAAAGTGTAATATTCAAAAAGTTGGTAGGTTTGTTGAATAGTACATCAGTTACGTTAAAAGCCGTGTGCATAATTTTGTTAAAGCTTGATAGTTTAAAAGAAGGCCAGCTACGTGAAACTGTAAGTTGTACACAGACGACTTATGTAAACATGTTGTGTTCTTCTTTCGTGATTATGTATGCCTTTTTATAAGAGTACATGTTGATACACACATGTTGAAACTTAATTAAGAGAGTAGAGGGAAAAACGATGTTGAAACTTGAAAATAAAAGTACACCATTATTATGTTACGTGAACCAATCCAACTGCGAAGGCTTGATATGGACTCCTCCACCTTTCGGGGAGATCCGTGTTACTACCGCGCCAATCCACGTTAGCGCCGTGCTCAAAACGTGTTGAGAACATAGTCACATCGCATTTAAGTGCTTTCCCCCATTGTTGGGACACCGTTCACGGCGGTGTGAGAACCGGCGATGTGTGATCGCACCTTAAGTCGCTCGTAACAGAAAATGGATCGGTTTCAAAGCTCTCACGCAGGTCACACGGAATACACGCAAGTAGAAGGTAAGTAGTACGTGTCTAGTAGGTAAGCAACAGGTGCGAAACTGGCAAACATTCTTGTCCGCCCGCGGACAATTTTCCTGCGTGCGGAAATTCCATCCTCGCAACAAGACCGGTTAGCTTGCCGGGAAAGGTGTGACACGGTCTTAAACATTGTTGCGGGTAAAAAGCACTTGCGTGCGCACCTAGCAATAAAGTCTTAAACGAGTGTGTATATTTTAAGAAGTTTATACACAAAAACTGACAAGTCCATGTTCTTCATTTTTTAACGAATTAAAAATAAAAAACTATATTGATATATTGGCGTAGCACGCGAATGACACGAAGATACGTTATTTTTATACGCAATAAAAGATTACTAGGTCTATATGGAAATCTACACCAAGGGTTCAGTATGAAATGTTGTAATATTCAATGTGTTTTGCGGGAAAACTGATAAGTTCACTTCTGGGTCGATCTACTTCTCAGTTTTTGAGCAATACTCATTTGGCACATCAATTGGTTTCGGGAGGAACAAATGCAAGACATATTTTTCGAATGTATTGGACACTGCTTTGCCATCTGGAAACGGCATATTTTGGCGATGAATTAGGGTACAATGTTGCGTATGTTGTATTACTTCATTTTCCCGCCAAAATGTTTCTGAAAATATTTAAATTATCAAACACATTGGGATTGGGTGAACATGTGCAAGAAATATTTTCCGAAAGTATTCTGAATATCTTCACTAAGATTTCGCTACCGCTCACGAAGTTGCTGCTGGAGCCTGAGATACTCCACCGGCAGTCATACCCAGACTCACGAATGACCCCGATGTTTGCACGATTTGGAGCGAATTTGATCATTTTCGGAACAGGTGTAGCTGCTACATAACCCGCATTCAATCTTCGACTTACCATGCCCGAGATCATATCTTCCCATCCTCCTTAAGTCCACGGTTGCTGATGTCAAAAAGCTTACGATCGTGATCACCGAGAACAAACACAGGGCAAGGAACCCATGGACGTACCCACGGCCAACCATCCTTGCGTACGGCATTTTCCACTCTGCACTTCCCTCCCGGTACTTTCAACTTTTGTGCGAATCTACGTTGGTTGGTGCATTGTCTTTTGGGGGTTCTGTGTGCGAGTTTTTTTTTTCCCCAAAGGCTCCGTGCTGTTAGCACTGACAGTCGTGAGCGAAGAGGATAACCCAAACAAGATTCCAGCCGATATTTCACTCCGTATCCTCATAAGCCGCAATGACCCCTATATACCCTTTGATTCGCTAACAAAGACAGACAAAAGGGGAAAAACCCAAAGAAAAGAGAGGAAGAGAGAAAAGAAAAGAACCAAACTGGCACAGACAGCATAGTCCAAGTCGGGCCGCGTATTTTTTATTTACACCACTGCTCCGCCACAATATATAAACACACACACACACACACACACACACACACACACACACAGAAACGGCTCGCGCCCTAACACTACGAGTATAGGGACTCTACCTAAGACAAATTTTTGTTCGCATAGGGCCTACTTCTTAATGACAATGACCACCGATCTCGGCATCACCTCGCTTTGGCACGATGAGTTAGCGTAAGGGCTTGGACTGAAAATCTGAAGGTCCGGTGTCACGGTGGTTCGACTCCCAATTGGGGTCTTGCTCAACATCTTGTTTTCATTTTTGCTCTTAATTTCTAAAGTATATGTAACGGTTTATTCCGTCAGGCTCAAGACTAGAGAGATAATAAAGTCAAAGACTTGATAGCCGTTTCTTTCGTATTTCTGGGAATTGTGGCGGAGCAGTGGTGTAAATACAAAAATACGCCGGTCAGTGATCAACACTGACATGCGGGAAGAGGAAGGGGTGGGGGTATGGGGGAGGGGCATTGAACGGCAGTGCCGTACGACGCTGTTGAACGTATTCTTCAATACGCCATCAACGTCAAACTAGGCATAGTGTATAAACTAGCTGAGTAATTTCATTGCTGAAACAGACGAGTCCAGGCAGTGATTATTAGAAGAGAGCAGAAGTCATGTGTATCAGGTCGCGGCCTAATCTGCGAATGGTATATCTATTATCAGTTGTAAGCATATTGCAAACCTGTGTACCACTCCTGAATAAAGTCAGCTATAGTAATACTTTCATAAACTAAAAAAATGGAATCCCACATGTAATTGTCCGTGAGCGGAAAGTTAGGGTTCCCTCATGCTGTTATCTTCTTTTATGTCAGTAACAAGTTGAAAACAAGGGAATGCGTACTTTGAATGGAAAATGAAATATTGTTGAATTTTTCTTTGTGGTATCTAATATACCGTTTTCGATAATCAAGTAACATATCATGATTCTGTAAGGTAGTTTTCTCAGTCAGCGATGACGGCACCAAAAATGGGTAAATAAATAAATTAATAAATGAATGAATAAACAAAGAGATTAAACAAATTATAACCTATGAACAGATTGTCCGAATTGCCTCAAACATTCACTAATGTCTTTTACTGATATGGTTGCATTCACTCGATTCATATGAATATTCGGGTTTCATTCTCTCTTATTACATGAATTCTACCCATGTCAAGAACTCCCTCACTTCTTACAGAAAACACAAGAACTCATTTGCTCTTTCTTCTTTGTTCTTCTTCTTTAATACAGATTCAGCTGTGACTATTCACCAATCTTTAGACACAATTTGAAAGACTTCTCGTACGAGCAGCGTTCCTGTATTAGTATGTATACAAGAACGTGATGTCCCTGAGAGCTTTTCAGCAAAATAAAAGGGTTTAGTAAATATTTATTTCTGAGTATAATATTCCAATAAATGGTATCCAGTCAGAGGTAATTGCAGGAATAGTTTAACACTTTATTCGTCATGATTTTTATAATTCAGATTTTAGATTTCTTCCAGGGTTGTCACGCTTTCAAGCTTTGCATATTTGTGCCAACACTTGCAAACCCATCTGTTACGACCAAAATCACTCTGAGAATGATCGCACAAAAGAAACCGTCAACTAATGTTCAGGCGGTTTATTAACAGTGATATTGTGGGTACAGACTCGTAATCGGTTTTCACATCAGTACAATAATGATCAATAGAAACAATTACAAATCGGTAATGGAATCACTTACATATTTTGTTATCAAGTAATCCTTTGAAAATATTCAGATACGATGTTCGATGCACCGGGATGATCCTTGACGCACCGATGAATGATTCCTCCGATGTAACTCCAAAGGCGCAGGTTACGATAGTCCACGGTGTAGATCCGGGGTAAACTCCACGATGTCCACAGCGAAACGTGCAGAATCCAAACGTTATGACGACCAATTGAGGCGTTGAATGATAATTCACTTCATATTGTCCAGCAAGGAATCCAGCCCGTCACAGCTTTGCCGTAATAATGTCCGTTGACACTAAAATATGGAGTCTATCTCCAATGTAGGCAAATTAATTCTCTGCAGGCAAAATGTCTCCCAGGCCTTATCTCCACAAACACAGTTTGTATAGCAGGTCAGCAGGTAACGCAGGACTGACTATAACAAGTCGCTTCAGAGCCGGAAGTGACGTAACTCTCAGAGCAGTGGTGTTAGGTACTCTGCCTACCTTAGAATTTCTCCGGCTTATATACTATCCATTCACCCCTTTCTAGTACATTCTGTAATTTTCTCCAACCTGGGGCCACATACCTGAACATACTAGCAAGTTCATGTTCCAGGAATCCTGGATGACTCACTGCCTAACTATGTGCATAACAGCATTGCCAAAATTAACAACCAATCACATTGGGCTACAGGAACAGTGCCTCACTCAGCCATTAATATGTAAGCACTTCCTAGAATATTCTGGAATGGGTGAAATCATTCTAGATTGAGTGGGCTATAATGTATTTCCTGTCACATGCATGTACTGTAGTTACATTGTATACCACCTAGAAAATTCTCCACTAATCTGTCAGCCTATATGTACTATATCTATATCATATAGAATGTTCTCCATTAATCTGGTCACCCCGTGTACATACACATTAAAACAACCATGCATATAGCCTTGATACATGTACATAACTACTTGTGTGTACATTTGTGACACATCAAACACTCCTTGATAGAAAATACAATTGAAGGAGTCTGTGTAATATAGTGCTAACCCACACAATAGTCATTTCGAGATAATCGCTGTTGAATGTTTGGAAAGTCCATACATTGTACATTAATAAAACATGAATGCATGCATTTTTACCATCTTATTGGTTGAATTCAAATATGATATTTTCACAGAGGTTAGAGTAAAGGATAAGATTATGAAAATGCATGTATCTCAATTTTGACAAAAGTGTGGGTTAGCACTATGTTGCACCGACCCCTTCAATTTGTAAACTCTTTGCATGGTTTTGCTGTAACAAACTGTTATCAAATACTGGTAAAACTAAATGTGTATTATTTAGATCCAGAGGGAAGAAAATCCCTGAAAATGTTATTCCCTTAGATGTTGGTGGTCATCAGATCAACCGCAGTCAACATGTGCAATTCCTTGGGGTTACAGTAATGAATTTTTATCTTTGAAAGAACAACAATAGCGTATGTACTAAAGTGTCTCGCAGTGTTGGTGCACAGGTAAATTTCGTTTCTTCCTTCCCCAGTATACCCTAGTTACTTTATACAATGCAATTGTTATGCCTCATTTGATCTATTGCAATATTGCTTGGGGACACACATTTAGGACTCATGTACACAAGTTGTATGTTCTTCAAAAGAAAGTTGTCAGGTATTTAACAAATTCAAACTATAGATCACCTAGTACTCATTTGTTTTTGCAGCTACATATTTTGCCGTTTGATGAAATGGTTTCTCTTCAATGCTTAATATTTATGTTTAAATGTCGATCTCCTCAAAATACATATTTGTCTGATGTGTTCGTGGAAAATTCTTCAATCCATCGTTATAATACTCGCCAGAGTAACCTCATCCATCAGCCATATGCAAGAACACAAACTACCTTAAATTCATTCAGAATAGTCTGTGTTAAAGAGTGGAATAAGTTGCCCCGTAATATAATTAATTCCACTGCACTGTCTCGATTCAAAATCTTGTGTAAAAGACATCTTTTCGACAGATTGAAATAGGTACATGAATGTAGAAAATGAAATGAGGTAGCCATGTGTGAAGTGTGCATGCATGTGTGTATGCGTGCGTATGTGTGAGTGTGTGTGTGTTGTGTTGTGTATGGGGGAGGTAGTATAATTGCCTGCATTTATTATGTTGTATAATTTGTATAACCATGTAAATATGTTACACCTTGCCATATACTGTAGTGTATTGTGTAAAAGCGCCCCGACCACAAGCTGTGCTTCACTGGGGTCCCAAACCTATCATTCTGAATTTTTGCAGTTATGTCTTGTACTTTTGTTATGTTTGATTTGGTTTGAATAAACTGAACTTAACTGAACTGAACTGAACTGAACTGATACAATTAATATTGTTCATCAGAACTGACAAGACTGTATGATGATTATCATCATGATTTTGTATCACGAAATCGAACTCTCTAAAAAAAATCGAGTGAAAATTTTCACTCTAAAAAGAGTGAATACAAAAAAGAGTGAATTTCGAGTGAAATTGGAGTGAATTTTGAGTGAAAATGCTCATTTTCACTCATTTTGGAGTGACGTCAGGGATCACTCGAAGATTTTGGAGTGATCCCTGACGTCACTCCAAAATGAGTGAAAATGAACATTTTCACTCAAAATTCACTCCAATTTCACTCGAAATTCACTCTTTTAAGAGTGAATATTTTCACTCGATTTTTTTTTAGAGAGAATGGTGTCTTTATTTCCATCATAATCCATTAATAAATTTTCGTTGTAAATGATTGTTCACAAAAAAAAAGCACGAACCAAAAAATGAAATTCAATCAAATTAAATTCAATCCTACTATGAGAGCTCTTTACAATTTCAAAAAGCATGAGGGAAAACACATTATTTCTGTGGCATGGTAATGCATCTTTGATCATGATTTTAGGATTGTCTTGCAAAGTTCAATACGGTGTACTAGAATATTATTCCTTGTATAAGACTTTTGTTGTTAATGTTTTAAAAGGTGTTTATATCTTTTGGGTTGCAGATTTGCAGAGAGCTGCATTAGATTATCTGTGATTGCTGACTAATGTCTCAATTCAAAATTAGTGATATATCACTAAAGATTGAACGTTTCTGATTGTTCTGCAAACTGGCAAATATTGACCTTCAGCTTAATGTTTCTATAAACCGGTTTTATCAAATCTTTCTCCTGTAAAAGATAATATGGAGCTTATATTGTGCCACACGTAAAGTTGCAAATTTAAGCACATTTTCATTAGAGTGTGACTGTCAATCCGTGCAGCACATTAAGAGAATATTCTTCTTCTTTTTTCCTTTGAGGGAGAGAGAAAGAATGTGTGTGTGTGTGTGTGTGTGTGTGTGATTTAAAGATTTCAAGTTTCTATAATGTGATGACAAAGTGTTTCTTTTCCTTTTCTTCTGAGTGCATTATGTAAATGTATCATGTATCGCATTTTATTTTGTATTCAATTGATGTTTTTATGGTGTCTGTGTGTTTGTACAAGTGTGTATGTGTGAATGTGTAAGCTTCTTATGTGTAGCTTCTTTTGTAAATTCAGATATCTAGCTGACTGCGGTAGTCGTGCTTGTCCCACTTTCCCGCGCAATCGTTGATGATCCGCAAATAGCCGTCGTCTTCCAGCGACTGCCACACCTCGAACTCCTCGTTGAATGAGTGGGGACTCTTTGAGTAGTTCTTTGGCGTGTCGTCGTAGTAATGATAGCGAAGGGTTCGATTTGTAGGATCGACGTAGCGCGGATAGAATCCGAACATCGTTATTCGTCGGCAAAATGTGTTAGCTGCGAGATAGACTGCCGCGCCAGTCGTTGCAACATTGACTCCCAGCCACCTATATCCGACAATGACCACGGCAATGAGAAGAGCAATGGGTAAGTAACGATTATAAACACAAGAACAATTACACGCAATACTGTCAATGCTGTTTTTGCCTAATATCCAACCCTTTGTTATATTGGTAGCAGAGAGAGAGAGAGAGAGAAAGAAAGAAAAAAGGGGACCATTTATGAATACTGCTCTCTTAATATTACCAAGGAGCAGAGTTTCTTATCCCATTATTTGCTGAAATGTCAATCTTATTACTCCCTAAAACGCCCGAAATCACCCGTCCGTTTATTTTGGTATAATGATAGTATACAAATAGTGAATGGTCACGAGTGCAATGGTACGAGATTTCGCACGAGGTGAAACATAGAGGCGCTCTATTCAACGAGGCGAAGCCGAGTCAACGAATTTGGTAGGCCTACTCACAGATTCTTGAATTTAGCACAGAAATGGCAACCATTTTCCGTGAAAGATGAATGAGTAGCCTCACAGTCGCAGTCACCGTGTATGTACATGTTAACGTGTTTGTCCCTCGGATAGGACATAATAATGGAGGTCCCGTGTATGAGAGAGTCACAGCTCATGCACGTAAAAGATCCCGCTTCATTCATTCATCGCAAAGAGCAGGGTGTCTAACCCGGTGAAGTGGTCCCACCCCACATCCAACTGGACCCCATGGAAGACCAGCTTAGTGTAGCATATGGGCTATCCAGCCATCTTCACAGATGGAAAATGAACAACAACAACAACAACAACAACAACAACAACAACAACGTGTACGTACGTATGCGAAACGAAGTTGTTTACAAAAAAATAGTGACAAAAATACGCGCTTGTAAGCGCGCTTATAGTTGTTAAGTGCGCGCGACACATGTTTGTTTATTGTGACATCAGAGCGCGTGCAATAGTATATAAATGGTGCACAGGATTATTTTCGTGGCGTTAGTAAAGGTGCGGCGCACTCGAGAGTATTGACAATGGTGCAACATGTCAATCCTGTGCATCATTTGTTTTATAAAATGGGTCGAAAACTAACAGCATTTTCACGTACCTTTGTGGGTCAATACCAGTCAGCTACATGTAGCACTCGCTCAAAAGTAAGATGTCCGTCCGAAGATGTTCGTCCCAAACATTTACGCACGTCGCACTCGGAAATCCCGCACATATAAGTACTGTACGTATAAGAGCATAAGTACGCCACATGTTATGCACAAGCAAGAAAGGCCGGCTGGCAGCCCGAACAAGAAGTTGTTTACATGATAGACAGCGCGTATAGTAGCGCGCGACGCACTTCTAACAACTGATTGAGCGTGCACTGCTAGTGTAAACATTGTGACGTCAGTGACTTTACGGCGTGCATGTTAGTAAGAAATTAATGCACGCACACGTGACTCATTTCAGCGCTTCCAATTGGCTACATTCTTGAAGCCATTTTATAAAACATTTTATACAGCGTCCAAGTAGATCCTTGTAATTTGATTGGAGGATTGTTGGTGACGTGATATTCAATAAGTACTCCATTCAACGCGCCGTGCAATTTTGGTTCTATTTTTGCGTGCAACTTGGTTCGATTTTTTCGTTCTACTCCACGGTTCGAGAAATTGTACGGTACTGCATGTACTGTGTGTTGCATAATCTCGGATCGCATGCAGTTAGCGCAGTGTACGTGTGCGGTACATGCATGCGCGTATTGTAGTAGGCCTACGTAGTGCTAGTGTACGTGTATGAGCGCTAGCTGTGACCTGTATCTACACTGATTGCACAAGCCAGTAAGAGAATCGCAGTGGATCCACATGTAAGTATGGCTATATTTTTCATACATATATAGACTTCTAGGCCTACCCAGACCTACCCAACAATCCTCCAACCAAATAACAAAGATCTACTTGGACGGTGTATAAAACAAATAGTGTATGGTCTTTACTCGTGCAATGGAACGAGATAATTTGCACTCGGTGAAAGATGAGGCGCACTATTCAACTCGGCTTTGCCTCGTTGAATAGAGCGCCTCTATCCTTCACCTCGTGCGAAATCTCGTACCATTGCACTCGTGACCATTCACTATTTGTATATTGATCGAACCAAAATTGCACGCTGAGACAGCCAGAGCGTGTAATAGAACCTTTCACTGAATGTCACGTGATGGGCAATCGACCAGTCGGATAGCTACATTGAAAATAGGTGTTGTATGATATGCTATGCTTCACCATTTTAAGTGTGTTTTCATACAGAATATAATTTTTACACAACATTTGTATAATGTGCTATGCTTCACCATTTTAAGTGTGTTTTCATACAGAATATAATTTTTTACACAACACCTACTTAGAATGTAGCTATCCGGGCCGGTATTCCATAAACTAGATAAGCATGGTTAAGTCAGAAAATCTAAGCAATTTTGCTTATTTTCTGGCTAAGATAAAATTCTTAGCTTAAGTTCGTATTCCATAAAAATTGGCTAAGAATTTGTCTTAGCATTTTGCTAAGAATTTTGCTAAGAATTTTGTCTTAGCTAAGACAGATTTCGGCTTGCTGGCTAAGCATATTTTCTTAAAAATGTGCCGTCGGTATTCCATAACGACATTTGTCTAAGAAATTTACCCTAAATTTAAGACAGCTATTGAGCTGTCTTAACTTGGGTTCCAGTAAGAAAAAATTATGGGTGTAGCATAACAATGTAGAAAAGATGGCGGTTTTAGCTCATGATTTTTCATCTTTTTGCTAAATAAAGAAGTTCATAAGTAATCAGTAATGTAAATTAAATGAGTTCAGGGTTTGACGAAGCGTCTCGTGTGCGTCTCGTAGGAACTTGCGCAGTATCAATACGGTAGAAACTCGGCCACGGGGGAATGGGGGGGGGGGGGGTATGTGTTGCGCGTATTATATATGCGTGCCCTCGACCTCCTCAGCGCGCATTAGCGGCGGAGTGGAGCGCGCAGCTAGAGGAACGCACATAGCCGCCCGGATAAGTCTACGTTTATGCCACAACCCCCTACTACTACTAGACTAGACGTAGAGGATACATGCCCTTATACACGTGCGGCGATCACAGTTTGTGTATCGAGTCAGGCGAGTAGCCCTGTCACAAAGCCGAAGCGTCCTCTCCGGCTCTACCGGATCGGTGAGTACGGAATACTAAATACTTTTTAAAGTTATCTGGGCCTAGTAACGTTAGGGTGTAAACATAAGTACTGTACTCGCTTTGATTTTGATTCCCGTGATTTCATGATGTTCACTCGGTGTCGTACTTGAAATGTGGTGTGATGTGATTGCGGTGTGAGTCTCACTAAAAAGGCCGTAACTTTGACCGAAAAGATCCAAAACAACACGTAACTGTTAGGTCTAGGTTGCCTAATACTAAATAAGTAGGCCGTTTACTCATGTTGCACAGAGACACTGTGAGACCTAGAGTAATATGAAGACGTTGCTCCTATTAAGAAAAAAAAGAAAAAAAAGCCATGGGTGGCTACGGTAGTTGCGATTGTTGCTTAAACACGTAAAATACATAGACTTTCACCGCGGGGCAGCTGTTCGCGAACAGTGATGACATGAATATCTTGCTTATGACGTCATCAGAATTTAAGATTTTTGCTTATCCAAATCGCCCGACTTAAGAAAAATGCCTTACAGTTTATGGAATACCGTTAGGGCAATTTTCTTAGCTAAGCAAAAATCTAAGACAAATTGCTTAAACTTAAGCAATTTGTCTTAGAAGTTTATGGAATACCGGCCCCGATAGGTCGATTGCCCATCACGTGACATTTAGTGAAAAGTTAGATCGCACGCTCTGGATTTCTCAGCCGTGCAATTTTGTTTGACCAAAATGTTCCATTGCACGCGCTTTGATGTCACAATAAACAAACATGTGCCGCGCGCACTCAACAATTACAAGCGCGCTTACAAGCGCGTACTTTTGTCACTCATTTTTGTAAACAACTTCGTTTCGCATACGTACGTACATGTACGTACTCATGTGCATAATACAGTGACTGCGACTGTGAGGCTACTTATTCGTCTTTCACGGAAAATGGTTGCCATTTCTGAGCTAAATTCAAGAATCTGTGAGTACCAAATCTGTTGACGTTCGAGATGTTGTATAAAACAAATAGTGTATGGTCTTTACTCGTGCAGTGGAACCAGATTTCGCACTCAGTGAAAGATGAGGCGCACTCAACTCAGCTTCGCCTCGTTGAATAGAGCGCCTCTATCTTTCACCTCGTGCGAAATCTTGTACCATTGCACCCGTGACCATTCACTATTTGTATAGTAATTTGAAAGGGGTCAAAGTTCAGCAAATGTATGTCAGAATTACTTCTGTGAACCATCATTTTCAAGTCTTTTAACTAATAAACATGAATTATAATGGACCTAAATAAACATGCAGTGAGATATTTTACATTATTTCGAAAGTTGTTGAAATGAGAGCAATATATTGCTATACCTTCTAAGAAACCAGAGGCCATTTTATACAAAAACTTCAGTTGCTAAAAGGCTGCACCAGTTATTTCGTCGTATTTCGTCATTTCTCCATATTACTTTTACTTAATAGTACCGTCAATTCCCAATATACAAAATGTAACAATATACTTAACATTCAAATGTTTTACAAAGAACAATATTATTGCAATGAAATAAACATTGTAACATAATCGTATTAGACTTGAAGAAAATATACAGTTTCCTCATTTAAGGATATCTAAGGCAGGTGATTTGAACGTCAATGCCAAAATACTCTGTTGTATCCCAGGTACCTTTATCGGATGAGTATGTAGGCTTTCGTTAAGTTGTTACCCCGCCACTGTCAAATTTTTCGCGATACTGGCCATGTTCCTGGACGGGTTTTCTTCAAGTTTGGTATTGAAGTTTATCATCAAAGAAAAAAGATGAGACCACAACTTTGGTTCTCTACGTCCTTAATTGTTCCGTATTCGCAAAAAGAAAAGAAAAGACCTCAACAAACAAACAAACAAACAAACAAACAAACAAACAAAAAGTTGAACCAAACTCGTAAATCCTACAATAAGAGACCAGGTGACACACTCCTATGACGTTACTCTACACTAATACTAGTACTTTATAGAAATATACACACTTCTAGTTCTCTCTTCCATTGCTAACCAACAAAATAAATATATCTTTATGTGGGTCAATATTTGCCTTGTTAAGAAAATTGAAGAAAAAGGTTTCTCATATACAAAAGGGAGCATTTTTATTGCTTAATGTATTACACAATCTAATTATCAAAGGTCTTTTGGATCTGTCTCTTGTCTTGATCTTATCTGTCTTTTTTATTTTTGTTTTTTATATTGACTTTATTTGTTATTTGCGATGTCTTTATGCCCATAATCTATGAAAGAAGTAATGCATTCAAGGGCTGTCACGCTTTCAAGTTTTATCAAACTTGCTAAAATCTTGCCTCGATTTTCTTCCAACCGTCTGTATTTTACAGTGCTTGATAATCACAACCATATATTATTTCGAAATGTCACACACACACACACACACAAAATAACAACACCATAAAGTGAACAAATGCTACGTACTTGTGTGCTGGTGGGAATGGACTTTCGGGACTAAAAGCAAAGGGAACATGCAGTTTGTAATATTTCTTGTAAAACTCCAGTCCTTTCCTGATGAGCCGACTAAACTTCAAACTAGTTTTGAAATACCAAAGGACAGTGTTATTTTGACGCCGCATGAGTTTCAGAAAACTTTGGCACTCCTCCGGTATCTTTTTAAGTGGCTTCTTGGCGTACACATCACGGGCGCAAGACGACATCGTTCTGCCCAGCTCAAAGTTTATCGTAGTTAGATTAGTCTTCGATCCGACGTCACGAGCAAATTTCCCTCCCGCGGGCGCGAGGTTCATCCGCAGGACTACATCCGCCCTGTCAATGACGTCACCGCAATTGCTTTCCAACAGAACGCCGCTATTCCCGACGATGGAGCACGAGTCCACAAGCGGGACAGTCCGGGTTTGCTCGCTCCGGGCCTTGCGAGTTTTAGACGAGGATTTTCCCTTCGTCTTTGGCGGGATTCCATTGATGAATATCTGGATAGTCTTGTCACGAGTCATTCCCGACGTGATGTTATCCCTTTGAAAATAACCAGAACAGGTGGTGCAATAAAGCACAGTTGTATTATTACACGTACACGGCATTTATGTACTATTTAATGTTCATGAATGTGCACATAACGTACACATCTTACATATTTCATGTAAGGGTAGTGCATGACGAATGATATGCTTATATGTATATAATGCGCGTGTGTGTATGCCGTAGCCTTGAATGATACACAGATGGAGGTAACATAATTTAAACTCTATTTCCATAATTATTATGACATCATGATCCCCAATGCATGTTTATTATCGACTGCATTATAGATTTGATATCCTCTCGTGGAATGCTTCCGCTGAATTACCAAACTGCACCCACTACAAACTGGGATGCTGAACAAAAATAAACCACGCTATAACTAGCAGAAAACTCTAAACCTACTACATACAGGAGGTGGTAATAGCAATAAACTCAATTTTGGATATTATACATTGGCAAATCGTGACTACAAGGCCATTTCCTGCTATTCTGTGGAGCTCCGGGGGAACTTGTGCGTACGATGTGTGCGCATTGGAGAGTTTGCATGCATTGTGTTGAGGAACATTGATTTATTTATTTTTTTTTTGGGGGGGGGACTCCTTGGTGTTTGAAATAGTTATGGGGTTCATAGTAAAAAAAAAAAATCATGACTTGAATGACACAGATTCATGCAAAAGCTCATATTGACATTAAAGACTGTTAAAGGTAATCTAACACATACATCGTGCCATGAAAAATATTAAATTCGTTGCCATTATCACCACTGTCCTGACAAATTCACTAAAATTTCGTAATGCTGGCAGTTTTCAAATTCCTTGGATCTATAACTTCTACGTGTAAGGGAGAAGAGACTGTTTTACAACAGCCTCAGTATGTTTCAAAATGTCGCATATAAATCATGAGCAGAATATTGTCAAGGAGTGTCTAAAGAATGGTGTTAATCTGATAACAGTATACTAGGCGCCAGGTGGTCTTTTTCTACGCATGATTGATGTTTCCATATGCATGGTTTATTTCGGTTGCTTATAGGAACATCTACGTTAACAGGTTAATTGTACAACTTTTACAGTTATGAAATAACCTTTATCTATTACTGTGTAGTGTTTATGATAATGATAATAATAATAATAATAATAATAATAATAATAACAATAATAACAATGATTATTATTATCACTATTATTAATATTACCATAATCATAATCATTATCATTATCATTATTATTTGCACGCAGACTCTCCTTTCAACTTTTTTTTTTGTAACTTTTTTCTTGGCAGCACTGTTGAGGGATTATAGTACTGCAGTGAGTTATTAAAATCATTCAAAACTCAATGGATGAGATCTTACCGTGCTACAAGAAACTTGTTCGCGTTTGATGACTTTTTTGTCGTTGGTACTTCCTTGTGGAGATAATCTGAGTCAATACACGACAGAAAACAAAGGTGAAAAGAAAGCATTTATTTCATGCAGTTTTTCATGATGAGATAATAAGTAGTGAAGTGAACTGTGATGTCCACACCAGTGGCGTACCGTGGGTCAAGACATGGGGGGGGGGGGGGGGGCACCTCGTGGAAAAGTAATTTTGAGGGTGTGTATGCTTTTGCGTGTGTGCGTGTGTACATGTGTGTGTGAAGCGTGTTTGCGTGAGCTGTCAGTCTGCAAACTTAAAGGGGAATACAATACATAACGGAATGTGATACATTCCACAGCGTATAGTCATTGAGCAACATTGCAAGTTTTCCTTACATGGATTATGGAATGACGGTGTGAAACGACAAATTACTGGCAGCAACATCAGGAGAATTTATTGCATAATAATTAAATGTGAGCAAGCGGAGCGAGCGAGCTTGACAATTTTGACATTTTACAGTCCCCAAACTGCCGTTTGTAGCTATATTTTTTCGCTTTGGAAATTAAGGGGGCGCACCGGGCGCAACTGCTGGCAATTACTGGCAGCAACATCAGGAGAATAGCATATAGCGATTAAATGCGAGCGAGCGGAGCGAGCGAGCTTGAAAAATTTTGACATTTTACAGTCCAAAAACTGCCGTTTAGCTATATTTTTTCGCTTTGGAAATTAAGGGGGCGCCCCCCCCCCCCCTGGATCCGCCACTGGTATTTAAGGGTGTCGGTTTATATTCATGATTGGGGGAGGTATGACCAGCGAGGGGGCGACGAAGTGACCAAGCGGGGGAAGGATGTCCAAAATCTGCACTTTAGAGCATCCCCTAATTGTTTTTGTTTGTGTGTGTGTTTTATACACATGGAAAAGTTAGGAAATAGCCCAGGTCAAGTCTTATCATTGGCAATGCAAAGCATCTTAATATAGACTAGTATGTAAAGCAACACTGCAAAATCAATGATCTAGCTTTGATATAACGAAGCGTAAGGTATAAGGTGTACATTCTACATCACATTGCGCAACATTGCAGCGACTCTTTTTGCCTTTCGGATGTTCTGAGTACACTACGCACATCCTGCTTATATTTAGAATGCCAACCAGGAATCACGCTGAATCACAATCTCTTGTCGGCTCCGGTCTTTTTGAACAATGTTTCACACTATATACCTCTTTAATTATGGTTGAAAGAAATCTTAGAAAAATATCCTTTTTCTTGATCACCCTTTCATGTCGATTTCAAAAGCAGTTTACCTACTCTATTATTCAATTACCATTTTGGTAAGTTTTTTATTCTATTTTATTTTATCTTTAGTTATTACTATTTTTTTTTTACCAGCGTATGGGGGGGGGGGTGCGGCAAGTGCCCCCCCCCCCCCCCCTAGTTACGCCACTGGTCCAAAATGTTAGAAAAACAATGTAAGATTACAACAAATCTCACTTGCAGCAGAATCGGCAGAAAATTTGCTTTAAGAGTACAATGTAAGAGTGTAATCGTTAACGGCCCGTTGACGATCGCCCCGTCACTGTACAGGCATGCTAACCTGGAAACATTGAACTGCGCATCACTTGAATATGAGACCATTCTGAAGCAAATAATATTTTCACACAACAATAGATATAAAATGTACTCTTAAATGAATCCCACAAGGATTCGAACAATTATCTCCAGCATTCCCACTGATTCTCACTGATCAGCTACTAGCCATCCCCTTTAATATTCAAGGACCAATCAGTCACCCTGTGAGGAACAGTTGCCTCATTTCTGTATGTTCTTAACTATGTTGGTTGTGATTTGTGATACAGTGTATTCGAGTTCTACCACACCAGTCTTTGCAAGTCTTCTTGACTCATTGATTTAGTCTAAGCTTTAACCCTTTCTGTTTCAAGAACTGTAGAAAATGTATCAAACTTTTCAAACATTATTCAGCTAACCTCAAGTGACGTTAAATCCCTGATCACAATTAGTGATCGTTCACGTCAAATATCGAGAAAGGCAATGAACTTCGGACGGAAATGCTTGATTCGGTTAACAATTTAATGGTACCACGTTTAGTTAATACTGTCTGATACGTAACTATGAACGTCCTACAGATGAACTAAGTTGCATAGCGTTTGTGATCATTGTTGTATTTATTCATTCTTGTAAACTTATTGTTATTAACAAATGCTTCCTTCGTCACACTCTAAAGGCACAGACCCGAATATGGTGACTTTACCCCCCCCCCCCCCTTCCCCAGACAGACACACAACACGCACAACTAACCCCGCCTAAAATCAACCCGCAGTCGGGGAGGTTATTATGTTATTAACATGACAAAGGGGGCCAAATGTGGAACGCGATAACCAAAGAATGCTCAGGCGCAGTATGGAAAAAAAAAATGAATGTCTATTATTCCAAAACCGCAGGAGCAGTTCGATATGACCTGTAATTAGTGCAGTCGGAAAGGGGGGTTCCCATGCACCCCAAACATATATTTTTTTAATCTACTTCATCTAGACCAATTTTGTGCGTAGATTTCAAAAATGCAATGTTAACAGGTCAAAGCGTGTCCCATAGTGGTCAAAAATCCGTTTCCATGGTAACGCATGGTGAAAATGTCAGTATCTCATAAAAATACATGTAACCTTTGATAAAATTGTTCAATTATCATGGCTTTGGTATCAAATTAAAGACAATTAAATTATCTATATGATGATACCAATTATGTAGGGGGTTATACCAATCTTCATATTAATTTTGAGGCCAGAATTCAATTTTTTCACATTTTTTAGCAAAAATGCATTTTTACCATAATACTAATCTATCTCTAAATCATACCAAAACACATTCAATTTGTTTGAATATTTTTCAAAATTATACCAAATATGTATGTAATAAAATGTAAAAAATTCGTAGAAATTGCTCAAATAACAAGAAAGTTACGGCCATCCAAAGTTGACATTGACACCTGTCAAGAATTGGTCAAGAATTTCCAGATGGATGATGATGCGCGCCCTCTATTGTGGAGAAATAAGCAAGCTTGCTTGTGATAGGACAAAAGTTTTGGTGAGAAGCTTTATTGTTTGGATCAGACCCGGATCAGTCAAAGAAATCTGCCATAAATCAAACCTCTGACCTTTGTATTTGATTACATTTTGTGTCATATTATTGTTTTTAAAACCATTCTGCAACATACATTTATTTTTGCCTGAAAGCAAAGTACCAAAAACTTCATCTATTGAAGCTTTTCCACTACAAGTTTATGTTCCTTGAACTTCAGTCTCACACGTTTAAAAATGTGTTAGGATTTAGGTATGACATGAAATCAGAACTTGTTGATGTGCTGTGTTGAATTGAGTTGAATTTACTAATATTTAAAGAGAACATCTATGAATAGATTGTTATTTGTATAGTTACTTTGCTGAGTGTGAAAGTAACAGATTACAAGATTAGTTTGATGGAATGTTACTGTCTGTAACATAATACTAGTTTTGGTGTAGACCTTAGTTCTGTAGACTCCACATAATTTTGTATTCATTACAATAGATCTGTAATGTTAGAGTCTAGTTCTATGTAATTAATTTGATGGTGAAAACAAAATGTAAACAGAAGCACCCAAATTTTATCTAAATTTGCAATATTTCATGAGGTATATTTTCATGCCTCTGCACTGAAGGTGGCGGATCGGGGGGGGGGGGGGGGGATTGGGGCACATCCAACAGGATTTGCATTTACTGTACATCCTCTCACTAAATAGATATTTTGAAGCAATGCTTCTCCTATCATTTCCACGACATTTATTGATATAAAAGTGTGTAGCTGTATTGCTGGAACTACTTCTAAAACCATGCACGAAAGAACGTCGGTATTTGCGTTCATAGTATCCGTGTGATGTAATTACGGGGCTTGAGCGGCGGTGTTTATTTTGGACACTTCCCAGGGGATTGCTTTTGAATGTTGACCCTTTTAACAATATAGTTAATGTAGAGCATTTTTACTTTTTGTAATTATATTGCATTTCATACAAACAAAAGGGCAATCGCTGTACAACCGTAACGACAATGTGAAGGCATGGTAAATTGAAACATATTTGTGCTATATGCTGGTGCATGTTTCCTATATTGCCCTGGGGGTTGGATGGTTTTGAACAAATCCCACTCGGTTGCCTTTGAATGTGCACCCCTTTGACTATGGTGATTGTAAAGCAGTGTCTATATACCATTTAAAAATCATGAAAAGTAAAGTGTCTTTATTTACCACTCGGCAACGACTTTACATGCATGTACAAGTGAGTTTACTGTGGCATATAATGTATGTTTTGTTAATCTGTTTTGGGACCACGACGGTCAGGGCAGGGGTGATCTGGGCACTTCCCAAGGGCTTGACAAAATAGATATTGTAAAGCAACGTCTCCTATATCACCTTAATTTCATTTTACGAAAGCGTATGTGCTACACAGGCGGAAGAGCTTTTCAGAGGCATGTAACCATGGAACATTTTTCGCGGTTGTACAGTGTATACTGCATGTTTTTCATTGCCTTTAGGATTAGTTTGATCACCTCCCACAAGGTGGTCTCTGCAAGTGAACCCTTTGGACAGCATAGATATTATGGATCAATGTTGTTATTTTATCTCTACCCCGGCAGTTTTTATAGAAAAAAAAGTGTCTTGATATGGCAGGAATCCAATTCACTAGAATTCAATTCAATTTCTATTTCATTTTTCGACAAGAACAGATAGACATCACTTTCTTTGTAACAGAAAATGAGGTGCGTAAAATTATGTCGAATGAGAAGAATGTACAATGATTATAGCACCATACGATGATTATACATAGTCACAAAACTCAAGTGATAGTCCTAAAACTCAAGGAACGACCTTTTTTTTTTGAGACATGCGCTTTTGGAACGACTGTATATACTATAATTGCGTTGATATTTGCGTTACAAAGGCCATGTATAGAGGCAATTAATGTGTGCACTTCCCATATAGTAGGCTCCCTTCGAATGATAACCACTTTAACTATGTCAGTGTAAGTAAAAATTACAGAGCAATACATCGTCGGTTGACTCCATTGAATTTCATTAAATAAACGTTTCTGGGCTAGAGGACCAGAAGGAGTGTTTAAAGGCATGTATCCATAGAACATATTCATGTATTTGCGCTGGTACATGATTATTGCATGTCTTAGACTGTCTTTGGGTGGGGTAAGTTTGGGCACCCTCCACGTGGTTGTCTTCGTATGTGAACCATTTTCACCTTATACCAAGATATTGTAGAACAACAATTCTTCGAGAACTTCCACTGAATTTTAATGGAAATGAAATGAATAGGACGTTATGCACAGAGGTTTTTTTTTTTTTTTTCGCTTCAAACAGCTGTATTCACGTGTGTATATGTTTTGTACCGGGCCGTGAGGGTATAGGGATAAATTCGGGTACCTCCCTGCATGCGAGCCACTTTGACTGTGCATCACTTTTTAAAGATGTACACATTGTAGAAAAATGTCTCCGCTGTCAATGCCAATTGTATTTCATGGAAATAACAGAGTCTTTGCTAGACGGCGAAACGACTTTAGAATAAAATCTTGTACGCTTAGAACAACGGAAATCGTGTTGGTTGATGCATGTTTTGTAAATTAACGGTCGTGGGATAATATGCTCGACTGGGGTAACTTTGGGCACTACCCACAGGGTTTCCTTTGACTGTGCCATCTTCAATATCTCAAAACCCTCAAGGATGCAAGAGCTTAATCATCAAGATTTGAACAAACCACCCTCCAAATAGAGTTCATTCATTACAAAATTACCGTAGACATGTAGATGTTGACACTTGTTTAATTTCGTACTTTGATTCTACGTAATATTAATGGATAAGCTATCATTATCTGTCTGATAACAAACTCTAATCTTATAATAATAATTCATGCTAGTTTACTAATGCTGTAAAGTTTGTTTTTGGTGAACAGAAACTGAAATATCATATTTGAACACTCTTGATATGCTCATATCGGGTACTTTGATGCATCAAAATATTCCGTTGGCTCGGAACCCTTTGCATATTATGCAAATGAGGCCCAGACTATGTACATGGTGAAATGTTTGCATCGCACTAGTGACATTGTAAACATAAGTTTCAACACTTTCGGTGTTCCAATCTGAAAACTAGAAACCTAGTTTTCATGGAAACACTGTATTTTTATCATAATGGGAGCTAATTTGCATATTTTTTAGCCACTTTGCCCCATGGATTTCTTGGGACTTTTAGTATGGTGTTGAGGAGCCCATAACAAGTCGTCGGCCTCATGACAGAAGGGCCTTAACACCATAGACTTTGTACACTGTTAAGGCCTATTGGCATGAGGCCGACGAAGTATAGCACTGCAGTGGAATTCCTACTGTTGCAATTAGTGTTGGGTGAAACCCTATTTTGACTGGACTAATGTGATCTATGACAAAATGTGTATCCGGTGTCTCTTAACAGTGCGTCATTTCTTTCAGAAGTACATTTTGTTGTAGTAGTCAATCGAGTATATAATGAACTTGCTCTGGTATCGTACAGAAGTTCATGCAGGACCCGTTTCACCAACATTGATTTCAGTGAGATCAGTGCCACTTAGTGTTTTCAGTTTCACTTAGCAAGTCCTCGTGACTAAAACATACCAATCAGAAAAGTGAGATAGCGAGACTGAAACCAGTGAAGTGAAACTGAAACCAATGAAAAGTCTGTTTAAACACCCTACAGGACTGCAAGAAAGGAAAAGACATGAACTAACCATTTTTATTGGGATTGGGGGCAGAGGTAGAGTAGGGTCTCATTTTATGAGAAATTGACTTAATCTATGTTCTGTGCCTAATTGACTTGAACAAAATGTCAGCTTGTGCCAAATGCAAAACAAAAAACAAAAAATCCAGCTACTGGGATGGAAAATATAATATAATACACCACTAATAATGAAAATTGTGATTTCTTGACAGCTGTGTTATAATGGCTACAGGCAAGTTTGAGTGTAACCATGGTAGCTATGGTCTCTAACAGGTTAGGTCTCACCTCCAGTCAATTAAATAGCTATGAATTTGCATACTTATGTAAATTTAAAATGGTGTTTAACGTTGAGAAGGTGTTGCATTTTTTTTTGTTTCAGAAAAACATTGTTTTTAGCATAAAGTTTCCATAGAAATGACCTAATTTGGGCTCAGATTTTTTGAAAAAGAGGACCCAAATGTGCCCAATTTTGTTTGAAGAAAGGCAGGAAATAAGAAATACATACACTAGAAACTTATCTCGTTGTATCAGTTGTATAATGAACACTTGAGGTATCCTGAAATTCCCATTCATTTACTAGTATCTGGTTTGTGGGGTGGTCATGTTGATGACGTCATTTCGGCATGTTCCGAAGCAGAACTTCTGGGTAAATTTTACTGGTAAGTTTGTTAAGACATACATGTATACTTTCAAATACAAAATTTGTTTGTTATACGATAGTTGTCAGTTGACCCCAAAATTCAGCTTCAATTCACTGGCCTATAGACTTACAGTTGAAATCAACTACTAGTATAAAATCAATTTTAAACAGGGCCCCGGTATTACGAAATCCTATTGTTCGATTCAAGCTATTCACATGGCCTCGATCGAAAACGTGCACCGTATACCCGAATAGTATACTAGTACTGTACTGTACTCCTATGTGAACCAATGATTTTTTCTTCTCGCCCCCCCCCCCCCCAGCAGCGCGCTGCTAAAACTACTACCCTGACCTCAAAATTGGTATGAAGATTAGTATAAATTCCGTGTGATTGGTATGAAGATTAGTATAAATTCCGTGTGATTGGTATATCATTCAAAGAATTTAATACTCTTCATTTAAATTTGACATTTAAATCATGATAAGTGAACAATTGTATCAAATATTACATTTTAAGGAGATTCTGACATTTCCATCATGCGTTGCCTTGGTAACAATTTTTTTTGCCACCATGGGACACTCTTTGACCTGTTAATGCATTTTTTGTAAATTCTACCCACAAAACTGGTCTAGATGACCCACTTTATCACATCCAACTTCATTCTCATGCTTTTGGAACCAAATTATGATGACTGAAATGTTTAAATGAGATTATTCAACAATAGAGGGCGTACATCACACTCCCACCTGCACATTCTTGACATGCTTGAATGTCAACTTTGGATGGCCGTAACTTTCTTATTATTTGAGCAATATCTATGAAATTTTCACATTGTATTGCATACATATTTAGTATAATTTTGAAGAATATTCAAACAAATTGAATATGTTTTGGTATGATTTAGAGATAGATAAGTTTTATGGTGAAATTACATTTTTGCTAAAAAATGTGAAAAAATTGTATTCTGGCCTCAAAATTAAGATGAAGGTTGGTATAACCCCCAACATAATTGGTATCATCATATAGATAATTTAATTTTCTTTAATTTGATACCAAAGCCATGACAATTGAACAATTTAATCAAAGGTTACATGTATTTTTATGAGATACTGACATTTTCACCATGCGTTACCATGGAAACGGATTTTTGACCACTATGGGACACGCTTTGACCTGTTAACATTGCATTTTTGAAATCTACGCACAAAACTGGTCTAGATGAAGTAGATTAAAAAAATATATGTTTGGGGTGCATGGGAACCCCTTTCTCCTACTAGACTAAATAGTCCAGGCGCAGCGAGCCAGAAAAAATGACTTCGTTCAACCCACCCCGCAGAAAAGGTTTGACTGCATGTTGTGGTCGGTTGGACCCTCTGGAACACCCCTAGGTAGTATGTGATATCAAATTGTGGTATCAATGAAATTTTACAGGCCATTTTAGTTGCGACATGACCATATTCTTCGAGGAAGCGTCTGCGCACACTAAGACTACTACACGTACCACTAGCACTGCTTCAGGCGCCAATGCCAGTGGTGCGTGTTATAGTCTTAGCGTACAAAGACTTTTTCCGCGACAAACATCGGTTTTTGCCTGCAAACTAACTTTTCACGCTAAACTGGAGTAGGTGTAGTGTAGTTTCCAGACGTTTTTATTTCGTCTTTATTTCTCCGAGTTGAAGCAAGCCAAGTGAGAGTGCATACCCAGCGATTGTGACGCCCGAACCGTTTTTTGTGGCAATCATTGAGCATGCACCCTCACTCGGCTTAGCGCAATACAGCGGGCTTCTGCACAATACACAAGCTGTAACTCAGAGAAATAAAGGCGAAATAAAAACAGCTAGAAATTAAGACTAGGTAAGGTAACGCTTGTCGCTATTGGGGCACTGAAAATGACAAAATTATCACAGTTTTTATTTCACGAAGGATTCATCGAAACGCCTTAAAACTGTATATGTGCATGTTGCTAGAGATGTCAACAAAACAATGGGATACATTGTAAGGAATAATATTGTGCATGGTTACCATGGTAACCGGATGCCTACAGGTGATTGGTAACTCCCAAATATATCTGGAATTTAGACAGGTTTGTTTCTTTTGCCTTTCGTGCACATCACTCATTGTAGATGAGTTCTACAATGTAAAATCAGTCTGGATAAAAAGGGAAAAGACGCCTAAGATTTTTTCCTCATTCTCTCCTCAGCATTAATTCATTACTGCATGTTTTGAATAAAATTTACATATCATGATATTTCATGTTATTATTATTATATATATATATATATATATATATATATATATTATATATATATATATTACAATAGATAACGAACACAAAAGTACACTTAATTCTTTGATGGATAATCCAGCGCACGTGTATATTCCTTCTTTAGAAAGGAATTTATCGGTATTCTTGAATAAACTCCCTTTAAGAACATAAACAATCAATTGCTTTCCTCTGCTCTTTTCCAGGATTGTTTTGAATAACCATCGCTCTGTAAATACTCGAAAGAGCTACTATAGAATATTGGCTTTGCTTTCTGTATTCATCTTAGTTTTAAGGGAAATTTGTGTCCATACATTATTAAAAACTATATACATTTGCCTATGCTTTGAAGTCAAATTTGTGTTGAAAGTACGACGGATGCAACTTTTTCATGTATTTTATTATTCGAAAATGATATCTTTCTTTCAATGGCCGTTTATTATGCCTTTGCTTGCAAATTTTGCTGTAACTTGAGAATGCTTCAAAATATTCTTCACATATACCTGATGTCGTACACTTTATGCAGACGGAAGGACATGATTCAGTCACATTTTGCCCATGAATTTTTTCAACTAGTATGTTTTTTGAGTCATGTAAACAAATGACGTGTATCTGAATTTCATTTGGAAATGTAACAGCTACATTGTACTTAATTTGTTTATATGAAATTGTCATATTATATGTTTTGGCCGGAAATGAAATAAAAATGAAATGAAATGAAATGCTTATTGAGCTTTTTGAAATTATGGGCTTTAGTTTTCGAGTTATTGACAACTAAATTCTGATTGGATAATACTGGTTGCCATGGCAACAGGGAAAACTTTTTTTAACGAAAATCAATAAAAAATTGTGTTATTTTTATTGCATCTATAAGATTAAAAAAAAACAACAATGTTTGCAGCAGCAGGAGGCATTTTTGGGGTTACCAGTCACCTTTAGGCATCCGGTTACCATGGCAACCATGCACAATATTATAACTTACAATGAATCCCACTGTATGGATGACATCTCTAGCAACATATACATATATAGTTTTATGCAGTTTTGATGAATTCTTCATGAAATAAATGCAAAAACTGTGTGAGTTTGTCGTTTTCAGTGCCCCAAATAGCGACAAGCGTTTCCCGACCCTAGTCTTAATTTCTATCCGTTTTTTCGTCTTTATTTCTCTGAGTTGCAGTTTGTGTATATGCAGAAGCCCGCTGTATATATTGCGCTAAGTGGAGTGAGAGCACACACCGAGTGATTGCGATTCGGTCGTCACAATCACCGGGTATGCGCTCTCACTCGGCTTGCTTGAACTCTTGAAATAAAGACGAAATAAAAAACGGCTAGAAACTACACTACACCGAACCCAGCTTGGCGTGAAAAGTTAGTTTGCTGGCAAAACCCTTGTTTATCGAAGAAAAAGTATATGCGCGCTAAGACTACTACACGCAGCACTGGCACTGGCGCCTGTAGCATGAGTGCTAGTGGTGCGTGTAATAGTCTTGGCGTGCGCAGACTCTTTTACGTTTGTTCCAACATATTGATGAAAAGTGGCCAGTAAAATTCTACTGACACCACAATTTGGAACCACATACTACCTGGGGATGTTCATAGAGGTCCCATCTACCACCTTGTCTGGTCAAACCTTTTCTGCGGGGTGGGTTGAACGAACTCCTTAATTAAGCCTCTTACAGGAATTAGCGCCTTGACTATAACAACGAATGCCACTCGAAAATACGCTAACACTTGACTAAAGTGCATTGAGTCAATATACTCCGTACAACAATCGAAGTCATAATAGTTTACGTACGGCAAAAAAAAAAAGTACAAATCGGGGTGAAACAACAGTAGCGTGTAAGCAACACGCACACACACTAAAATATATATCTGATACAACGCATATACCTTAAAGTCATTTTCAGATGAAACTCAGTCATTATAGATATTGAAGATTTGTTACAATGATATCAGTTCAGCTATCAATAAAACACGAAATTGAGCTTTACTAGACAGCTCAGTTTTACAAATCAGTTGAGAGTATTTCTTAGGATTAGTTTTACATTTTCTTTGATAGACCAACCGAGGAACTAGATTGGGCATTTCTTTAATTCCAAAGCAAGTTCTACACATTACTTCATCTTCCTTTCCGTGTTAGATGCACGGGCATGACGATTCTAATGTTTCAATTCAGTTCAATTAAATTGTATTTCATTTCCATCCAACAACTATTATTCTTATGTTAAAAAAGAATGATCATCTATTGTTCGAAACTATAAAGATAACGCTGTCATTGATACGAGTAACAGCTGATTATTGTAAAATCTAGTTGGACGTGATTTGAATAATAAATTATGAAAGCATAAATGAGTCTCATTAAATCCAGCATGATTAATTCAAAATCATGTTCCAGATTTTGGTCAAATTTCAACATTCTGTACAAAACTTGAACTCTAAACACACGAACCAATGATGTGTATGGGAGTGCGTGCTTTATGACATGCACAATGTCCCTGAATATTATAGACATAAATGCCAGCTTTTCAGAGCTCTGCAGGATTCTGGTGTCTTGCTCCAAGGCACATGAATGCTTCATTAATGATTCATGACGGATTGCCTTTGGCACTTCTAGTCTGAATTCATGGTAATAAAGTCTAGATTATGAGTGGAGTTCCTCATGAATAAATAATAATAAAGCCTTCAAGCCGGGACCATTATCTGGATGTTAACGACACGCTCCCATAGACACCAATTGACTCCTGTGCAAAGTCTGGATGTTAACATACGCTCCCATAGACACCAGTTAACTCCTGTGCAAAGTTAGAGTTTTGTACAGAGGGTTAAAAATAGAGCAAAACTTGAACCCTATTATCTTGAATTTAATGAATCTGATTTATGCTTTTATTTCTTTTTACCTCCGATAAAAGTGTACAGTGAAACCTCGTTATAACGAGGTCAGCAGTGGGACCGCCGACATTATCTAAAAACCGGTTCCTCGTTATTACCGTGCGCACTAAAACAAGAACAAAACACACACACACACACACAAACATAAGCATGGGGACTTTGCGTTGTTTTAAACAGCTGAACCAAGCACATTCTTTGCCTCCTCTTCCCGCTTCAGATTCATGTAGAGAGATGGCATGGGGATCGCTGTACAATGCACATAATGTGTTTACACACATACAGTAACGCGCGCTATTGTTCAGTACAGACTCTGCAGAACGGCAAAGAGAAAACAATATTGCCTATGACACGTACAAAGATGAATTTGGTATTTGTCTCGTGTTTGAAACTGAAAGCGTCATGTCAAGAAATGGAGCCTCGTTGTATCCGATCAAATTGCTTATATTAAATTTCTCTTTATCATGATGTACGGAAAAATATCCTCGTTATGACCGGAATTTCATTATAACCGAGAGCTCGTTGTAACCGATCTGTTCTACCATATAGGTTTACACTCAAAGAAAAATGGGACCGATGTGATTACCTTGTTAAAGACGGTTTGTAGAGCCCACAAATTTCAAATTCGCCTATTAAATGTCAAAGTAATGTCAAAAATAATAATGTCAAAATTACCACAAATGTCATGATACGTCAGCCACAAAAAAAAAAAAAAATGATTGACCACATTGTCATAACATGCATGTTGACCACGAAATTCAAAATTTCCATTTTTACTGCAAATGTCATAACGCGTCAACCACAATGTCAAAATTCATTGCAGCTTGCATTATAATAACGAGAAAAAAAAATATCGAATCAGACTATAGTTGATCAACGTTTGTTTGTCTGTCCGTCTGTTTGTTTATTGGTATGAAACCTTTTTTATCTCTTTTTATTTTTATGCAACCATAAAACAAACAATACACACAATATAAACAATGTACAAATGTCCAGCCTATAGCATTAAAAAGGGTTCAGTGAACAAGTCACATTAAACTATCTGCCATAATGGAATAACACAAGAAGATGGATGTCTATGAGATATATGAAAATAGAGGATCAACCATTACAAAAGCATGGACCACTTCCTCAAATGACATTGTAATTCACCTTTCTTTTGTGCTATAGCATATTCAGTTTTCTGTTTATACTTTACTAAAGCCATAAATGCATCAAAATTCAAAGTTGAACCTTGAAATCTACATCTATAATATATGAAACTTAAAGGACAAGTTCACCTTCATAAACATAAGGATTGAGAGAATGTAGCAATATTAATAGAACACATTATTGAAAGTTTGAGGAAAATCGGAAAATCCGTTCAAAAATTATGAATTTTTGAAGTTTTTCATCTTTTGAAAAAAAAGTACACATTCCCTTGACTCGTTACAGACATATGTTATGGGTAATATTATTCCCCCTGCCTTTAGAAAGAGGCAAGTCAAGTGGTCTTTTATTATGCGAAAAAAGTGAAAATATGTTGAATTTTCTTTACATTTTCTTTATGCATGTACTGTTGTACGCATATGACGCACAAGCTGTAGTAGTCTCCTCATCCAGCAGTTTTAAAAAATTTTAAAAATTCATAACTTTTGCATCGATTGTCCAATTTTCCTCAAAGTTTCACTGATGTGTTCTACTTATATTGCTGCATTCTCTCAATCCTTATGTTTATGAAGGTGATCTTGTCCTTTAAGACAAAGAAATAAAAGATTTATACATGTGCAAAATTCTACGTCATTATTTACACCAAACATCATATAAACAGGCAAAAAGGTATATACCTTTTTGGTCTTTTCCTCTATGAAATCAAATAGTTTTTTTCCATAAAGGTAGTGTTTTAGGACAGTGTACAAATAGATGAAAAGCAGTTTCCTGTTCTTGACTACAAAACATACAGTCTGGTGTTCTATTTTTTTAATCTTAAATAAGAATGCATTTAAACCAATAACATCATGAAAAACCTTAAAATAAAAGAAACGAAGTTCTGTTTCAACAGTACATTTATAGTTATTCATATGAATAACATCCCACTAAACTGTTTCATCATTAATGGAGAAGAGGTCTTTCCATTTACCTATTCTTTTCTCACATGAGGAGTCACAATGTACATGTCTTATTACCGGATAAACATGTTCAGAAATTTTCTTCTTTTTTTTCACCAGCTCTGACACTATTTTATCAAACATATCTTCATCGGTATCCAAGGAAGAATCAAACCATGAAAGATAAATACCATTCATTAAAGAATTATATTTTCTCCTATCCTTAATTGCAATATCAAATTCCAGAACTAGCTCTTCAAAGATTTTGACACGACCCCCTATGTGCAAATCATTAATAAAATGAATTCCTTTCTCAAACCAGTCAGGGTAATAGAAAAAAAAGGTTTATGTTTCAAACTAATTTTCTTATTCCACATATAGTCGTGTAAATGAAAATTTAAAAGGCCAAGGTCTTTCAAAATATCTTCTCTATAAATGTACCATACTTTTAAGGTTTCAATTAATTGAGAATTCTTAAGCTTGTTCAAAACACAACCTGGGGCGTTTGCTCTCCACAAGACTAAGCTATGTTCATGAAAATTCAATCTATAGCATTATCTGTTCAATATCCTTCCATGTATTTGAATAATAAGGATCTAAGAATTTTGCCACCTATGTCATCTTCTGAGCCTGTGCATAAACCAAAGGATCAATCATACGCAAACCGCCTGAATCATAATAATTACATACTCTCTTTTCACTCTATCTCTACCCCCTTTCCATATGAATTTAAAGAGCATACTATTCAGTCGTTTAAAGAACGACTGAGGTAAATTTAAACAAAGCACAGTAAACATAAAAGTCAGCTGAGGTAAGAGCAGTGCTTTGACCACAGCTATCTTTCCGAATAATGACAAATTTCTTTGTTTCCAACAATTAAGTGTATGTTCTATTTGTACTAACTTGGGTACATAATTCAATTCCTACAAAGATTTCGTATTCAGCGAAAAGAGAACACCCAATGCTTTAAATGAATTTTCCTTCCATTGCAAACCTTCCAACTGAAGAGGATGAAAGGTAGACCCTTTTAAGGATCCAATGTGAATAGCATCAGATTTTGATAAATTTATTTTACATCCAGAGAATATTGCAAATTTGTGCAACAACTCAAACAGATTTTGAAAAGACTCTGCATCACCATTCAAAAATACTGTTGTATCATCTGCATACATACTCAACTTTTTTTTTTTCATAATTCCCAATGGGTATACCTTTAATATGTTCACTGCTACGAATAGCAATACCAGAACTTCTATATTGGTATGAAACTTAGTGGGTGGATAAAGGTTGATCCCAGAAATACCCTCAGTTTGCCCGCACCTGACAGTACCTAACACGTATCTCGCCCGTAGTTGCCCGAAAGTGCGCACACAAGTCCGATTTACCCGCAGGCAAATTTTGGCAATGAACTTTTTTTCGGGTGAAGTTGCGGTAATTGCCTGCAGAGGTCCACGCAGAACACCAGTAGGAGGCCCGTAGCTGCCGTAAGTCACAGGCAGTTGATCCGCTTGAAGTACGTAAGTTGCCCATGGATCTATATATGCCTATGCGCCGGAAGCGCGTGTCATATCTGCGGGCATTCTACGAGCATAATAACAGGTGTTTTAATGGCAAGAAACGGTGACGAAACTGCCAATATCTGTGTAGCTGGTGTTTAGTTACTGCCTTTTCTGGTTGTTCTGCATGGACCTGCGGGCAATCCCCGCGACTCACCCTGAAAAAGTTTTCGTCATGCTCAAACCTTGACTGCAGGTAAATCGGACATGCGTGCGCACTTCCGGGCAACTGCGGATGAGATACGTGCGAGGTAGGCTCTACTCTCAAGTACTGGCCAACTGCGGAGAGCTCAAAACTTGTTCCGGGTTAGTTGCGGGGGTTGTCCGCAGGGGTATACACGCAGAACACCAGAAGGACTCCCACGCAGGTACTTCGCAGCTGTAACGCAGAACACGCAGAACACATTGACATTAGTGGGCGATTTTGACATTTTGTGGGCTCTTTCACGGTTCCTCTATTAAGCGAGCTCGTTATAACGGGGTTTCACTATACACTATTCAGCTGTTGCTCATTTCAATGTCACTGTCGTCTGATATAGGGCCTATGGTTTTGAACTATTAAGGATCAAAAGTTCATTGCGACGTGTTTTTTGTAACAAATACAAATAAACAAGTACAAATACAAAATATATATCTAACAAATTATATTGTTAGCGATTTGTAAGAAATACGAATTATAACATTTGATATCAAGATATATGGAAAATGTATAGACAGAACTAATGCATAATTACGCATTGGTGACAAAAGTAAATTAAGTGATGGAAAAGAGTGACCTACTAAAAGGAGGGGCTCATAAAACGTGGATCACTCGAAATACAATAGGCCTATACCAATATAATCTACATGTTTATTCAAAGCGTTTGTCTTTACACTTGGAGTATTCTGTGAGTGATATGATGCAGGCGATATTGAAACATAATTTCCGATAGCACTTGTTTATAGTACTTAAGGTATAACATTAAGAAGCCATACAAACTTAAATGACATAAATGTGACGGCTACGACACTATTCATTAAGCCGTGTGTACCAGAAAAATATGGTGACAAAACAGCACTGCATACAAACAAAAACAGTTGATTATGCGAAATAAAAAAAAAAATAAGGAAAGAAAGGAAGAAAGACATAATCGACACACATGACAAAAAAAAAAGACTTCTAATACTTTGCGGTATGTATAGTGACTGAAACCTAGAATGATTGATTTCTCCGTACCAACCTTTCTTGCACACTTTTTTGTTATATCATCTGTGTGTGTTTTGTTGTTGTTGTTGTTGTTGTAAAACTTGGGTGAAAAGAGGAGCACTCACATACCTATTATATTCGAAAATGTGTCCGATTATTATATCTTGTACAATGGTAATACTATCCACATAAGTATAATTAAAGGTTTTGATTTACGTAGCCTACGTAGTCTCAGGACTACTGCATTTTGTTTTCGTCTTTAGAAAAGTCTGTTAAAGCCATAATTGATAGCTCTATCTAATCAGCATTTTTATATAAACTGTGGAGCTTTGCAATTGGATAATAACACGTTAAACGTCCTGGGCTCTGTTGCAAGGTCAAAGATAATGGGCCGAATTCACGAAGGTGGTACAAATGAAACCATGGTTTAAACCATGGACAAAAACCATGGAGCGCCAAGTGTCGCACGGAACATTGGTTATAAAATCAGTCATTTCGTCGATGAAATTTGTTGTTTTTTTTTTGTAACGAAATAACAACATTTTGTAACTAAATTAATATTTCGTTCACGAAATGATAATTTTGTTAACGAAACGGTCATTTTGTAGACGAAATGACCAATTTCGTAACGAAATATTCCATGAGACACTTGGTGCTCCATGGTTTTTGTCCATGGTTTAAACTATGGTTTCATTTGTACCACCTTCGTTCACCTTATGTTCGGTTGTATATTTCTATGCAACAGGCCCTGGATGGTTATCAAGCCATTGATCAAGCCATTGATCAGTGTTGATTGTGTTGAGACAATGCATGTTGACTGACATACGATCAAAATGAAGAAATAATGATGATCATCCGCACGGAACGGGGGGGGGGGGCGCTCGTTCTTTTTTTTTTTTAACCCCAGAAGTGCGTAAGTGACACTAGATCGAAATAAATAAAAACCTTGACATTTAGTGTGAGCTCGGTAAGGCCTTTGTTTTTGCGCTGGATACCTTTTTTTTTTGGGGGGGGGGGATTGTTTTTTTGTTGTTGTTGTTGTTGTTTTTGTTTTTGTCTTTTGCTTGATAGAATGATGAAACCCGGAAGTGGCACCCTACAGAACTACAGAAGGTTTTTTTTTCTTTCTTTCTTTCTTTCTTTATTTTTTTACTTGTTAGCTGATGAAACCCGGAAGTGGCACCAAAAGTCTGAAGTGGGTCCTCCCACTTTTGAAAACGTGGCGCCGGCCATGCAATGTTTAAACAAGAGCCAAATATGAAACATTTGCAAGGCAACCTATACACACAATCGAAGAGGCTTTCCATTTTCATGCAAATGTTTTCCAACATGAATATCTCATTTCAGCTGTGGCGCATCATCAACGCTAGTTACTTTACAAAATCCATATGTTCGGGTGGGAATTGGGGGGAGGTTGATATCAGATGTATATTTTTAAAGTATAATGTATCAGGATGATGGGACCCAATACTATACATATCGCGCCTTCATATTCTTCAGTTCGAAGTAGACAAGACACATAAAATCATACATTTGACAAAGTTCACATTACGTTCTTAGACATGTTTTGTATCGTCGTTTGAAAAAAAAAAAAGAAGAACACAGCCTAAAATTTCCTTGTGCCGTTCGTCAAATGCAAATTCATGTTACAGGTACAATGACAAGTATTTAGGCCTTCTTAATATTTACAGCGTATTTATACAGCATGGAATCGTGCAGTCTGTATATCAATGGACCAGTGTTAACCTTCCTCGTACCACTATGTACAATCGTGTACTGCAGTCATACAGAACCTCTAATTTACTCTTTACTGAACCGTAACAGTATTGTGCAAAACATTAATACCGTTGATTGTTATGTTCGAAAGCTTCGTGCATTTCTGTGTCATATCCTCTTCTCTCTCTCTCTCCCTCTCTCGCCATCTCTCTCTCTCTCTCTCTCTTAACCCGTTCCCCTTCTCCGCCATTTTGAGGGAAAAGACTGAAAAAGAACTTCCATCGTGACGTTGTGCTGCATTTGTTTGTGTGGTTTTCTTTTTCCCTGCAATTTTAGACATTGAATTTTCAATTTGATATTAACCTTGTGAATACAGTTCGACCTCGATTATCCGGCCTCTTTTTATCCGGAAATCTCTATTATCCGGACGCGTTCACGCAGTGAAGGACTTTTTTTTTTTCATCCAAAAATGGAGAAAAAACAGTGACTTTCATGGATCTATTTCACTAATTTCATAAGATGTGCATGATAGGTTTCTAAATATCTAATGAGGTAAAACATGTATGATTTTCACATAAAGATAATTATAGGCCCTACTGTATTTTTGTGAAGAAGGGACTACAATTTTGCGCAGGCTAGCAAAGATTACACCACCGTTGCGGGGTACGCTATACCTGCCTAGCTGCCAGTGCACTGGGACGGCAGCTTGGACGGCAGCTAGGTGTACATTAACATTGTGTATCCCATATTAGTCCATGGGCCAAGACCAGATTTTTACGATATTGATACCACTTAAAGGGACAAATTCTGCTTATGCATTTTGAAATGGTATGTATCTGTAGATGATATTTTGCTATGATAGCAATTCCAGAGAAGTAGCTTAGTCTCAGTATCAGCCGTTAACCCTCATAACCCCAATTACCTGTTTTAAGCTCCGTAAACCATTGAGGGCACAATCCGCTCCCTCTATAATTTCAATATTTTTCTATCGATTGCTCTGAAATGTGGCACAAATGTAAAACAAGACATACCCTACAAAATGGCACCATCAAAACTTTTCTTGGAAATCACAAAGAGGGAGCAATACGTCAAAATACAGAGAAAATAAAGAGAATCCCATAAAATGATATTCAATGAACTAATTTCAAGACATTATGTCGGGCAGTTAAAGGGGAAGGCTAGTAACTGATCAGTGGGAATCAGTGGAAATGCTGGGAGATGATTGTTCCAATCCTTATGGGATTCATTCAAGAGTTCATTGTATATCTATTGTTGTGTGAAAATGATTTGCTTCAGAATGGTCTCATATTCAAGTAATGCGCCGTTTAATGCTTCCAGGTTAGCGTCCCTGGTCAGTGATGGAGCCTTAAAATCTGCACACTACTTGAATATGATACCGTTCTGAAGCAAATCATTTTCACACAACAATAGAAATACAATGAACTCTTGAATGAATCCCATAAGGATTGGAACAATCATCTCCCAGCATTTCCACTGATTCCCACTGATCAGTTACTAGCCTTCCCCTTTAAGGCAAGAATGCAACTAGTTTTTGCTGTTGTTTTCTATGTAGACATATTAAGACACATTTTAAGTTCATTTTGACCTTTTCAGAGCATTAATTTACAGGTCCAAATCTTAAGAAAATGGTGTTTACCACAGGAAAAAAAAAATCAAGACAAAACACAAGAGGGCGCTGTAGCTATTTCAAAATATTATTTGAATACTTCCTTTAAAAATATACATTTTAAAGTATGAATAATTTGGATACATTACTCTGAGGTAGTTTAAACTCTGTAAGCGCAAGTTAAATGCACAGGCTGTTCAAAATGTTTTTTTGTTCTTTTTTTTGTTTACTCTAATAGTATATCAACTTAAAAACAAAAACAGTACTTGCAGCTGTCATGTAAAGAACACTCCAACAAAGTCTGCAGATTTCTTTTAGTCATACATGCTAATAAATAACAAGAAACTAAAACTGGGTCAAAATGTGAAACAGAACTTGCCTATGTTTATCTGTTGCCACGGTAACCAAAATACTTTAACACAAATTAAACATTTCATCCTATATAACGTATATGGGTGAGAATTTTGAACGATGTACAATTGCCAATTTTCGCACCTTATGACATTCTTTCCCTTAGGACACGCCAGGATGATCTAAGAAACCAGATTTTTTCAATGTCATCTCAAAGATTGGTAAATTTCCTTTCAGGAAATGTATGGTTTGGTTGACTTTTACCTGATATTTTTCATTTGACAAGGACTTAAAGCGTAAAAATACGGTAAAAACGCTATTTTCACAATAATTTTTGTTTTTTAAACTAATAATGTGCCTTTTTTATGGTACGTGGAATCTAATTTCTCACCATGTCCTGGATCCGACATATCATGGGTATGTATCACAAAATTATAAAAAGTTTATGAGCACATATAAAATTACAGAGAACAATTGAAATATCAAAGCCCTAAACAGACGAACGTCCGTGATGCTCTTAATTATGTCGCTGCTGCAAATTCTACTTTCTTGTCCCAATTGTAATGTATATGAAAATTTGGTGTTCCACCTAATGAACATTTCCTGCAAAAATTGTACGTCTGCTGGCTGTACATGGGACGTTACATTCTTTTATACAAAATTATACTCAGTTTTCGTCACGGACGTGCTTTCGCTATTTTCTAATAAAGATCGTAGCCCATGAAACGTTATTTGCGATATTGTTGTGAGTCGTAATCAACTAAGATCTAGCCACAAGATAATATGTTTGTTTTGAGTTTCTGTCCATCCTTTGTCGAATAGGAACCGAAATCATATTTTTAGACGAACCTCCGAGAAAAAAAGAACGTCCGTGATGATTAAAACGTTTTCGAGTGGGACACCATCTTGCTTTGATGGCAAAGGTACATTTTACCTTTGGATCTCTAGCCGAGGAGCGGCATGTCATTTTTGGAGCAGACTGAGGTTTGTCCGCAGTTTTTTGACCATGCAATTCACCGAAATCCAAGCAAATAATTATTTTTTTCTCTCTAAAATTCACCTTCTGTTCCCCCTCTGAGCAATACACATGTTGTAAGGATGTCAAAATTCTTATAATTTGCAATGACAATACCTTATCAAAATTTTGAAAGAGTTAGGAAGGCTTGGTACTCTTTGCCGATTAGTTATCCGTCCTGGAAAATGACCCTAGATGTAGAACGAACGTCCGTGACAATTCCAGCGAACGTCCGTGACGTAAGCAACCCCACCGATAGGTATAACTTGTCCCGAAAGTGTCCTGTATTCTTTAAAACTTTTGGCTCCAATAGCGACACGGAAAGTTTTAAAAAGTAAACAATGAGTTTACAGCAGCAGTCTCAGAATTTTTAAGGCGTTATGGGATCATGATGAACAAACAGTTGAAAATTTACTTACAATTTTACGACTGTTTTCCCTCTGTTTATACAAAAAACAGCTTAACACTGAAAACAAAGTTATAGGAAAATGGAATTTTGTGTAATCTGTAATTTCGGTGCATTCAAATTTCTTTCTAATGAGGTTGTGGAGACAATTCGTACTGTAACAGGTTCTGAAAGTTTCGTTCACGGACGTTCTGCCCGAGAAAGGAAATTTCTGATAATTACAAATATATCACTGCACATTAAGTTATGTTACTTGAAAATATTACCAAATCACCGAGTCTCTCATACCCAAAAGTGAATAACATTCAGCTCTCAATTTACCTGTACTCCCTAAAAGAATCGAGTGAAAATTTTCACTCTAAAAAGAGTGAATACAAAAAAGAGTGAATTTCGAGTGAAATTGGAGTGAATTTTGAGTAAAAATGCTCATTTTCACTCATTTTGGAGTGACGTCAGGGATCACTCGAAGATTTTGGAGTGATCGCTGACGTCATTACAAAATGAGTGAAAATGAGCATTTTCACCCAAAATTCATTCCAATTTCAATCGAAATTCACTCTTTTTTGTATTCACTCTTTTTAGAGTGAAAATTTTCACTCGATTTTTTTTTTAGAGAGTAATAACAAACGGAAAACGTTTTGGTCACGGATGTTCGTTGGTAGAATAAGTCAATGGATTACATAGTAGGAGACAGAAGAACAGTGCCACTTTTTAGTGACAGATGCTCCAAGTGTTTATCTTTTGAGTATGGTAGCTGCCGTCTCAAACAGAACACATCCAGTTTTGGTCTCCATAACGGACGTTCGCTGTAATTGTCATGATATTCAATGCCTTCATTCATTCTTATTTTTCCGTTCACGACGATTTTTCTCTCATTCTGAGTAGCCTGAACATGCTGCGACCAAGCAGAAAACAAAAACCAAACCAAATCCGAAAAGTGCTACGCAATCACATTCAGGATAATGACGGATGAAGTCTGTAATGGGCATGTGTTGAAGAAGAAACGGAAAAGTTTCAAAAGGACGTGGAAGCAGTTGAATGAAAATGAGAAGAAACAGAGAAGAAATCGGGCTGCGATTATACATGTATACCAAATTCCTCTGGAGAAGGTTTTTTTTTCTTTGTTTATTTTTTTTTTATTCATCGAAATGCGGTCACAAGCGAACAAAAATAATGCTATATATAATTATTATCTGATGAAAACACGCAAATCATCCGCTTATCATGACACAATGTTTTTTTTATACTAATCAATGAAAAGCAATGTTAATCTTTAATTCTTTCCAAGATTTTTTTTCTCATTTTACATTTAAGAGACAGAGAGATCGTCAATTTGTTTGTGCTTTTGTGCTTACTTTTAAAACACATGCTAAAAGAGCAGTAATTAAGAATAGGTTAAAGGTTGCACTTTGATACGTTCGCTCTTCCAAAGATTCGTTAGTCCAAATGTCTAAAGGTTTGCTATTCCGGAAAAAAAAATCGTAGTTAATTCAGAAGGTTTCTTAATAAAAAATATTCTTATTCCGAAAGTTTGTTAGTCCGAAAATTGAATATTAAGGTTCATTACTTTTAGGTCCGTTCTTCTAAAAGTGGAATTGGCCCGACATTCACTTAGGTGAAAACGGTTATTATGAGGTTTCGAAATTTGTGGATTTGGTTGTTAACTTGTTTCTCCACATTGGGATAAGCGAAACTGATTGTTCAAGTTCCAATTAATAAGCCTTTCGATTAACCTTCGGAGATTCCTATCATTTACCGAATAAAAAAAGCTTCATGATTATACCATCAATTTTCGGATTGACAAACTGTATGAATAACGAGCCTCCGAAATGACGCGCTACAAAATGTTTGTTATAACAAACCGTATTGTATAATTATCGAAGTCACAAACATCCATCCAAGTTACATGGACTTACTGTGTCTTGTTATGACGAAACTCTGCAGAATCGAATCTAATATAATTTCTCTAATATAATAACACAAATTCTCCTCGGTTACAGTGTGTACCACAAGAAGCAAACGCAGAGGGATTTCTTCCGAACGTATTCGTTTGCCCTCCCCAGCTAAACTTCATATTTCTATAACGGAGCTCATTTCTTTTGTTTTTCTATGTTAATTCTATGTCATAATTAGCTGTGACCATGTTCGTTAAAAGCGAATTTTGCAATGTAGACTTTAGATAACAATTTAGGACCTGAATCTTTACTTCGTGATAACGAAATTTTGATAAATATAATCGTTTTCAAGGATGGACTACGTCACTGAGATTACACGAACGATTCTACTTTCATTTACGAGATATGGAAAAATTGTTTTCTTTGATTCCTCTGTATGAGAAGATAAACAAGCTTTTATAATTCAGAATTGGTAATATCTATTCAGGATTTCGCGGAGGAGTTTGTTCTTGACATGAGTTGCGTTTGGTTGTGAGTAGAATGCGTTTCCAACTCAAGAGAGCTGCATTGTTCAATATCTTGTTTGTTTCGAACGTCCGTGAGCTATATGCGAACCTCCGTGATGAAAACTATGCTATGTTTGTTGGGTTGTAGAGACTGCCTAGATCAGACACATGGTAGAAGGGTATGTTATTATTTGGGAGTGAGGACTAAAGTATGGGGTAGTGAAATAAGAGGTGGAAATATTGACTTTCTGTAAAATGCGCGCAAAGTGGAGAAAGTGTTTAGCGGAAGAGCAATATTTCAACAGAAATGACGAATTCGGTTAAATCATCAGTTGTCTACCATTACGTACAGGTTAAGAGTAAAAGCTTGATATTCTGCCTACACGTCCACCTGTCCCTTAAGATATTTCGTTACGATTTTGAACTGAATCAAATCGTTGCAAACTATGTTAAATGGTATTCAAATGTAAATGCAGTACTATTCCCCACGGACGTTCGCTGCTCTGGACATGGTTAACTTCCTCGGTGAATAAAAACTTGTTCCTCTTGGAAAATCCTAGTATAATTGGGTTCATGTTAAAGCTTGAGTTATACTCTTTCAGGTAAGATAAATGATTTGGAGAATTTCCTAGTTTTTAAAATTTGCCTTGTTTTGGCTCAATTGTACATCGTTCAAAATTCTGACCCATATGCGTAATGAGTTTTAGGAAACGACATCAAATTTGAAGGTGATCAGACAAGATATCAAGAAACTTATGGTGAAGAAAATTTAATTTTCATTATCAGCGGAGCACCTCCCTCTCCAAATTTTTGCTATTTTGGGGATAATAACAATTCCTCCATCACTGTCACATAATCAAATGCGAGGGCATCCCCATTCCACACACGAGAGCGATTGTATTCTTAGAGTTGTTATTCAACGATGCGATCAACATTTTGTGAAATATTTAGGGGAAAAGAGTTAAAAAAAGGCATTCAAGGACAATATCAACGACAAAATTGTATCTGTCACCTTTTAAAACAAATCATGATTACTATAATATTCGTAATCAAATAACTCTGTACTTCTCCAAATAAGTAGAGCCACTATCATCACCAACATTTCGATGTCAGTGACCTCTTTAAGGCACCTCAACAAACAACCCCCAAGTACCAACTCGCCAATAGCGAGATATCTACATATTCAGCAAAGAGCGCAACGAGAGATAGCAAGACATCCTTCTTAATGCTAATGATTCTGCAAAACGGGTGAGTTATGTTACTAAAATATACGAAACACTTTATAGAGCAAATTTACTTCGACACGTAATGGAAAAGGATAAAGTGACGTGAAATTGGATAGATAGTGCCATGATAATCATACCAAAAGATATACGAAAAACGAACATTAATATTAATAAAAAAAAAACTAATGAGCAAACACAAAATAGACACGCAGATGTATATTATGGGCGTTAATCTACACCAGAGAGTTTTGGGGTGGCTTTATTCTTCTGTTTTGTTTTTGTTGGTCACCGCCATGTAACTTCAGAAAGTCACTAAAGCCTCGATATAGCTGGGGAGTAGCAAATGTCTGCAAATGCAGATAGAGCTTTTGTCGACGGAGCAAATTAGTGTTTGTTGCAGAGTATTTGTCAGAATTTCAGAGCAATTGCATTTTGGTGGAGTTTCATAAGTCTGGAACAAGGAAGTTATTATAACGATCCCCTCTGACACAAGGTATAAAGAAAAAAAAGTAGGCCCTAGATACCGAGGAACAAATAGAATTGCTGAATCGAAATTACTTTGCTGCTATAGCCATGCGTCATGCTAGGATAACCAATTTGCAAGAAGCACAATTAACAACCCCCCCCCCACAAAAAAAGGATAATTTCTTTCATTGTTCAATGACTTTCTCAATATCTGATAAATCATTTGAAAATGTGATGTCCAATAAAAAACAAACAAACAAAGTCTGGGTTTGGGGTAAAAGTTTTGGATTGGGAATGGGCAAAACCCTCCAATTCCCTCGCAGCATACAACCCTTGGGGTACGACCGCGGTTATGTGCCAGTATCAAGATCCGCAAAGACCTTATCTTAATGTATGTTTGATGCTGTAATCTATATGTAATGGAATTTACATCAGTACTATCTTCCGCTTTGTATAATCTTGTCATTTTGAACTGCCATCTTTGTTGTGATTACTCCAGAATTCCAACTTTCACTGTTCTTTCAAGCAGGAAAATTCATTATCACTTATCTTATCATAATCATAATAATGTAAGCCTTTAGTAGGCTATGTTTTAAATATTCATTGATAGTCACTTAGCCAGATGTAACCCTTGAATTGGCTGTAAAACTGTATGAAAACAATTGTTATTTTTTGCTCGGCATAAGATATGAAAAGATGCACAGTGGAATGTAGCAATTTATCGTAAAAATTAATTTCCATGGGTATTTTTACGGAGAAAATGAATGGCAATAAATAGTAAGAAAATACCGTTTTGCGGTAACGTCTCCGATTCCATACACTTTTCCTACATAAAGAGAGGTACCATGAGAATAGCCTTTGGATATAGCCTCGACTGCTTTGAACGTAGACTATCACTCCACAGGGATACGCCGCGTTCAAAACATTGAGCTCCGTAGAGACCGTGCTTTACTGTTTTGCGCATAGTCTCGATTCAGACGCAGATGCTGATTATTAAAGCCCAGAATGCATTGATTAAACTACATTTTTTTCATGACTAAGCTACTCATTTGGAATTGCTATCATATTTTGATACACTTATATATGCCTAACAAACAAAATGGCACCACAAAGGTTTTGTCCCTTTTGGTGGTACAATATCTGACCTGGCCCATGGACTTTATCCAGCCAGCTCGCTTATCCGGATGAGCGTCGGTCCCGACATGGCCGGATAATCGAGGTCGAACTGTACCAGACTTCTTGGATATGACATGGGTAGACGCACACACACTCATGGTTATGTCTTCACTTGCACCAGCACTCACCTCACTCACCTCATTCTCTGTACATGTATAGTGTCTATACAATTTTTATTGTCGCAATGTGATGCCAGAATGATTTTTTTTTTCAGTTCAGTTCAGTTCAGTTCAGTTTTTATTTCTGCATTTCAAAATCAATACAAATCCACAAATCAACAAAATACTTACATAGTCATTTACACAGCTAATATTCGTAACGTTTGGATCTTACATACATTTTTTTTTTTCAAGAACGAATATCATATATGAAAGGAAGCAATAGGAAATGATAAAAATGAAATGCAGGAGACCATCATCATAAGCTACGCTTGACGAGGAAGATGGTCCCAGGTAAAGAGATACATAATGAAAATCTTGCCACTCACTGAGTGGGGGGTAATTGTGCAAAGGGCACAACGAAGAGATACATAAAGAAAATCTTGCCACTCACTGAGTGGGAAGTAATTGTGCGAAGGGCGTGCGGTGCAGTGCGGTGTGCATTGTGTTGGGATGAATCTTGGTTTGTACGTTGAGTGTTATTTTGTGTATCAGTGTGATGAGGTGAATATTACTTCAGTTATGGCCGTGAACTCATTGTTTAGGGTGTTTGTTGACCAGGTGGTATGAATATTTATGTGTCAGAAGTATACTGGATTATGAGGGTGTTTTTTAGTTCTCGTTTGAAAATGTTCAACGACGTACGTTGTTTTAAATTAGGGGGTAAAGAATTCCAAATATCTGGTCCATTGTGCTTTAAAGATTTTTGAGCTAAAATGATTCTGGGGTTTTCGAGATGGTAATCGGACGACTGACGTGTTGGATATGAATGAACGGTGAAATTTGGAGTGAAGAAGCCATCAAAAATTTTTGGAAGACAATTAAATGTTTATTTATACATAAAAACAGCAGTTTGAAAGGTGTGAAGATCCTCAATTTTCATTGTTTTTAGTTGACGAAATAGGGGATTGGATGGGGATAAGTAACGGGAATTGGTAATCAAACGTACAGCACGTTTTTGGAGAGTAAGAATTGGATTAATTTTAGTGGAGCCACAGTTTCCTCAAACGATATTGCAGTATGTGATATGTGGTAAGATCAATGCATTGTATAGAATAGTCAGAGAATTTTGAGAAATGAAGTTTTTCAGTCGATATAAAATTCCTACAGTTCTTGAGACAGACGTGTGGATATTATGAATGTGATCGTTCCAAGTTAAACTCGAGTCAATTGTGATTCCTAAAAATTTAGTAGATCTTACTTCAGTTAAAGATAATCCATCAATATTGATGTTATAACTGCTGTTAATGTTCTGTGAAGCAGTAGGTTTGAAACGTATAAAATTTGTTTTAGAGACATTAAGGGATAATTTATTACATATAAACCATCGGGAGACTTTGTCTATTTCCGTGTTCAGAGTATTAAACAGTGTTTCGAGGTTCTCATGGGAGTAAAAAATATTAGTATCATCCGCAAAAAGTATAAATTTAAGAGTTTTTGATGTATTTATTATATCATTAATATATACAAGGAACAGTAGGGGGCCAAGAATTGATCCCTGTGGAACACCACATACAATATTAGAATTCGGAGATTTAGATGACTTAAATAGTACATATTGCTTTCTGTTGGATAAATAATCAATAATCCAAGAAAGTGCTAAACCACGAATACCGTATCTTTTTAATTTGTAAATTAATATATCATGATCTATGGTATCAAAAGCCTTTGATAAATCCATGAAAATTCCTATAAAATGTTTTTTATTTGTAAAAGATTCAGTAATCTTATCTAACAATTGAATTATAGCTAAATCGGTGGAATGGCCCTTTCTAAATCCAAACTGATTAGGTATAAGTAGGTCATTTAGATGAAAAAAAAAATGTACAGGCGTTTATGAATAATTTTTTCAGAAATTTTTTCCAGAATTTTTTCCAGAATTTTTTCCAGAATTTTTTCCAGAATTTTTTCCAGATTTTTTTTCAGAATTTTTTCCAGAATTTTACAAATACTAGGTAATAACGATATTGGTATATTTGGTATACGATTATTGGTATATTGATATATTTTTCTTTTGCTTTCGAAAATTCCTATAAAATGTTTTTTATTTGCAAAAGATTCAGTAATCTTATCTAACAATTGAATTATAGCTAAATCGGTGGAATGGCCCTTTCTAAATCCAAACTGATTAGGTATAAGTAGGTCATTTACATGAAGAAAAATGTACAGGCGTTTATGAATAATTTTTTCCAGAATTTTTTCCAGAATTTTTTCCAGAATTTTTTCCAGAATTTTTCCAGAATTTTTTCCAGAATTTTAGAAATACTAGGTAATAACGATATTGGTATATTTGGTATACGATTATTGGTATATTGATATATTTTTCTTTTGTTTTCGACAAGTATACATGATGTTTTGCCCATTTTCTTTTTTCTTCTCTTTTAAGGCTGTCGTATCTTCAAGCTACATGCTTATTTGACGACATTCTATTTAACAAAGTTAATTTGTGGAACTTCTGTGAGTTCTTGGATTAAAAGTCAAAAGATGTCTTGCAAATTTCTGCTATTGGATAATTCACATTACTGACGAGAGGTTGCGATAGAATACCTAAGGCAGTGTGAAAATTTCTTTTGTTTTATGGTATTCTTTATTTGAATTTTCCATTCAAGTCAAGTCAAATGAATTCATTAGGAATTTTCTGCATTGCATATACAATTACAAATGAAATACAGTCGTTTGTTTTTATATTCAAGACAATAGAACATACAGTGTGTACATCCGAACATAACTGAGATATACGTGTACAGATTGAAGAAAAGAATACGAGAACACGTCAATATTGGGAAGCACTCGGGATAAAGTGAATCAAAATGATCTGACTGAACTATGGAGCATGTATTGGGAGTGTGAACGCAGAAGAATGTATATTATAGGAGATATTGTCTAACACTTTCCTAATCCCAAGAGCGAATTCTTTGTATCTGAACTTCTCTTTTTTTAACAGAAATGACATAGACTTATCATCATTACATATTTTTTTAATAATATTTCATTGGTTATTTGTACTCGGGAGTAGGATTCACTTCATGATGATGTGTCATTATGCTTTTTCCAAAAAAAAAAGAAAAAAAAAAGGTTCGCGAATGTTCAATGAGATTCACCACGATTTGTAGGTTTTGTTGTCACTCCTTGTTACTAATTTTTTCTTTTACCACTGGCGAGGTATCGGAATGCCACGCAGGGAAGGTAATTCTCCAGTGGCAATATGAATATTCGAAAGTGCGCATTTTATTTATTTTTTTTTTGCGAAGCTAAGTTGGGATATATAGCTTTATCCAAAAAAAAAAAACAAAGAAAACGATTGACATGATCTGTCAGGAGGTTCTCGATTATGTATTGTAAGCTATTTATTAATATATTGTAGTAATGTAACGTAATTGAGGGGACTGCACTATACAAGTTCGTTTTTAGCATGCAGCCCCTCAATTTTCATTTCCACCATGACCTTTATGAAACAATTATGTATTATATGTTACAAGATATGTAATCATTTGACGTTTGTATTACCTATGTATGTTGATTGGAAATGAAAATAACAACAAATATGAACATGGTACGACAGTCTTCATTAGAATGTGTACCAAATTATTTCCATCAATTAAGATTTGTAAAGATCCAAATATATACGCTTTTATCTTTTTTTCAGTCATCATGATCCCCCCCCCCCCCTGTGCTCGAATGAACATTGTGAAGTACCTGCCATGAAGTGACTAAACAACAGAATCTATCTCTCTAAAGAAGAAGTCCGGACTAGTCAAAAAGTAGTCTGATAAAAGGAGTATTTTTGTTCTAGGTGTAGCAGTGAAAAATCAGATCAAAATCAGATTAAATGAAGTAAGCTATAAAGCCTTATAAAACAGTACTTACACAAACAATATGAATATGCAAATGAGTAAGTTCATGACTTCCTCGCCTCACAACTTGCCATATGCTTTGCTTGCAATGTCTTAAAATTTCTTTCTTCTTTTTGTTTTTTCTTAATTCAGATGCTAGCGATGCTCCGGTCTTACACCTTGGTAAATATCTGAGTGATCATTATTTTGAAGCTTTTTAGCCAGGTACGACATCATCATGATTATGTTTTATTCATGTTTTGAGCAGCATAAAAATATTGAAATTTCGTCATTTTTTGTACACGATCAATGGAAAATTGTATGGTAATGACATTCCCAACTTACTCATATGAATGTTCACATCAACTGTTCCAGAAATATTGAGCACAAATTGATTAAACTTCAAGATTTCACAACTATCCTCCTATTTACTTCTGATTTTGATAAATTTTTATTGCTGTGCTTATAACAGTTAACTTTTTCCTTTCAGACTAACTTTTATCTGGTCTGGAACTCAACCTTTAATGATCTGTCCATACGAGAGTTGTACGTTTTTTTTTATATATTTGCTTTCGAGTGCTTTTGAAATGACATTTTTCTTCATTCAACAAAATATAACAAAATGCAAAATATAAAACAGCTTCTATTTAAATAAAAATCAATAAAATGGCAAAAACATATAATTGAATACGTATTCAGCGTCAATACTGAAAGATCAGTAGTGGAGGAAGATGACTAAGATAATTCAATTTAATTATATGATTCAGGAACGTGTCCTTGATTTATTTTAAAAATGGTGGTTGTTTCATATACTGAATATGAATAACACATACCATACATCTAGACCATGGTGTCTTATTGTCTCTTCAGCCAAAACCATCTTAGTTTTTTCAGGTGCATGTTGTAGCAGTAACGTCTAGGACAAGACTAGTGTGTACATTTTAAAAAGTTTATACACAAAAACTGACAAGTCCCTGTTCTTCATTTTTTTTTAATTAATTAAAAAAAAAACTATATTGGTATATATTGGCGTAGCGCGCGAATGACGTGAAGATACGTTATGATTGCCTACATAATCAATCAATTAATCAATTAATCAATAAAAAAAAAGTTTAGTTTACGGAAATCTGCGCTAAGGGTTCAGTGTGAAATGTTGTAATATTCAATGTATTTTGCGGGAAAACTGATAAGTTCACTTGTAGCTCAATCTACTTCTCATTTTTTGAGCAATACTCATTTGGCACATCCATTAGTTTCGGGAGGAAGAAATGCAAGACATATTTTTCGAATGTATTGGACACTGCTATGTCATGCAAGTAATGGAATATTATGGCGATGAATTAGGGTAAAATGTTGCGGATGTTGTAGTACTTCACTTTCCCACCAAAATGCTTATAAAATTTGTCACACATATTGAGATTGGGTGAAGATGTGAAAGAAACATTTCCCGCATGTGTTCCGAATGGCTACACGAAGGTTTTACTACCGCTCACGAAGTTGCTGCAGCTGGAGGCCGAGATACTCCACCGGCAGTATACCGAAGACTCACGAATGAGCCGATGTTTGCACGATTGGGAGCGAATTTGATCATTTTCGGAACTGATGTGACTCCTGCATAACCCACATTCAATCTTCGACTTACCATGCCCGAGTTCATATCTTCTCATCCTCCTTAGGTCGATGGTTGCTGATGTCAAAAAGCTGACGATCGTGATCACCGAGAACAAACACAGGGCAAGGAACCCATGGACGTACCCGCGGCCAACCATCCTTGCGTACGGCACTTTTCACTCTGCACTACCTTCCTGGGACTTCCAACTTTTGTGCGAATCAACGTTGGTTGATGCATTGTCTGTTTGTTTGTGTTTTTTTTTCTGCGTGTGTGTGTGTGTGTGCATTTTTCTTTCAAAGGCTCCAATGCTATGAATGTTGTTAGCACTGACATTAGTGACAATGAATCGTGACTGAAAAGGGTACTAGTAACCCAAACAAAATTATAGCCGGTATTTCACGCTGTATCCTCACTAAGCCGCAGTGATCCCATTGATTCGATAAAGAGAGAGAGAGAAAAAAAAAGAGAAAAAGGATATAATGAATAGGGAAAAGGAAACCACACAGTCGCACAGACAGTCGCCCAGGCTGGGCCAGTGATCAACACTCGCCTGCGGGAAGAGAAGGGGATGGGGTGCGGGGGTTGAACGTATACTTCATGCGCCATCAACTTTAGCCCCTTTTCTCTTTTCTTTTTCTTCTTCAATTAATTTGCGCCTCTTAAAGTGCTCACACCCGTAAATACAGTGGAATGTCCCAGACCCCTTCACAAATTCGTACCAAAGATACCAAAATAAATGAAGAAAAAAAATAATTAAAAATCAATGATGTAGTTTGGAAAAAAAAACTGAATAGCTGTAGATATTGAGTATGAATTCCTCTACAAATTGCATTTTGGTTGGAAGATGAAAGCTTTTCTGGTGGAATTTGAGGGGACTATATTTCATTGGGTACGTGTACGGAAAATGGGTGATTTTTTGAGTGACAAGAACTTGTAGTTTGGCTTTGCGGACCCCTGGACAGAATTTGAAATGAAGAATCCACCCTGAAAATTTGATGGATGAAAGGGTATATCTAACTTATCCAGGTTAGTGAAGCTGAAACACCTCACTTATCCCAGCTATTTTACAGAATTTTTTGAAATTTGATTTTTAACACACATCCCTATGGGGACATATTTATGGGTGTGAGCCCTCTAGGCTCGCATTCCTACAACGCCATTAACGACGAAATATCGGAATGCTCTGTCCTGTAATGGAAAGCAGGCAATGTCAGAACTAGGCAAAGTGTATAGCTGTGTAATTTCATAACTGAAACATCAGAGGAATCCAGGCAGTGAATTTTAGAAGAGTGCAGAAGTCACGTGTATCAGGTCGTGGCGTAATCTGCGAATGTATCTATTGTTAGTGGAAAGCCTAGCAAACCTGTGTACCACTGCTGAATAAAGTCAGCTGTAGTTTATTAAAGGTAGGGGATACCTTTTACAGACCTCCCAAAATGCAGCAAAACATTAAATATGAACCTCAGGGGACTTGTTAAGGCCACTGCTGAGAAATTTGGAAGTCAACAGTTATCTACAATTTGAATAATGCCCAAAACTCAACTACTCAGTAGTTCTGTGTGTCAGCCACACTTAAGCCTTTTTGTTGCAGTCTTCTGTATTTTTTTATCTATAAACACAAATCTAAAAGTATAAGAGCTGATGTAATAACATATAGAGTGTGTGGCAAGAATGTATAGAAATGTTTGTAAGTTTTGATGAACTTTCTTCACAAAATATACATGATGGACACACATGCAGTGCATGGGTCTGCAAAGGTAGCCTAGTAATGTACTGGAATTTATGGTGAGCCCCGAAAAAAAAAAATTCAATTCAAAATCTAACGGTCAATAAAAATGTACTAAATGTTACCTTCCACTTTCAATACTATATGGGAGTTTCTAAAATGATACTCTCTTCAACATACCACTGTATTTATACAACTCTTCATTTGAGGCATTCAAATGGGATTTTCTACCTTTAACATCATAAAAAATATTGGTATCAGTGGCGTATCTAGGGAAAACGGCGCCCGGGGCAAGCGCGAAAATTGCGCCCCTAATTTCTGAAAAAGTGTTCAACCCCAACCCCATCTCGGTAGGGACTTTTAAAAAAGTCGACATGATATGCTTTCTCAAGCACTTAAAATGGGTCTTTTGAGGGTGATTTAAATGTAATAATTTTTGATAAATCTTGGCGAGCGAGCGCAGCGAGCGAGCCGAAAATTTTGCATTTCAGCTTACAAAACATGGAATTCTTGTCATTCTTTTGGGTTATTTAATCTTAAAATTCTAATCAAGATATAGTGACGGCCTCATGGATAACGATTTATACCAACAAACTGAGGACTTGAAAAAAAATACTCTAAATTAGTACGAGCAAGTGAGTCGAAATTTGTATATTTCCGCGTCATCATCACGTTTTGTTCTTATCTTCTTTTTTGTATACACTTTGGCGAGCGAGCGCAGCGAGCGAGCCGAAGATTTTTGCATTTCAGCTTACAAAACATGGAATTCTTGTCATTTTTTGGTTATCTTATCTTCTTTTTTTTATATCTTATCTTCATTTCTATATAAATTTTGGCGAGCGAGAGCAGCGAGCGAGCCGAAAAGTTTTGCATTTCAGCTTACAAAACATGGAATTCTTGTCATTTTTTGGTTATTAAATCTTACAATTCTAATTAAGATATAGTAACGGCCTTATAGATAACGATTTATACCAACAAACTGAGGACTTGAAAAAATATTCTAAATTAGTACGAGCAAGACGCTTAGTGAGCCGAAATTTAGCCGAAATTTGTATATTTCCGCGTCATCATTACATTTTGTTCTTACCTTGTTTGATTTCTTGGTGGTTTTTTTTTTTTTTGTGTGCCCCCCTCCTCTTTTGATCCAATCAAAGAAATTGCAGCCGCTGCTCCGTGTAACATTTTGCCTACTGCATATAAAATGACATGACTTTGTGTGAACACAATAGACATTGTCATTTTGTCCGCGTCATCATCACGTTTTGTTCTTACATTTATATTATATATATATATATATATATATATATATAAGATATATATATATATATATATATATATATATATATGTATATATATAAATATATATATATATATATATATATATATATATATATAGGCCCTATATACATTTTGGCGAGCGAGCGCAGCGAGCGAGCAGAAATTTTTGTATTTCAGCTTACAAAACATGGTGTTCTTCTCGTCCGGGCGAGGGTTTTTTTTTTTTTTTTTTTTTTTCCTTCGTTTTTTTTATTTTCTTAAGGTTTTTTTTTTTTCGTTTTTTTTTTTCGTTTTTGGCGCCCCCAAGGAGTGGCGCCCGGGGCACGTGCCCCCTTGCCCCCTGCCCCTAGATATGCCACTGATTGGTATACCAATATCAAGTAGAACAGCGAGTTTAGATTTGCATATCTAGAGCATATAGACAAATAATGTGACATCGTCATTAAAAAACAACTCTGTCAGTTTTTATGGCTCAAATACATCCTATTCAAATTATCCTTTATGAATGTCAGTGTTTTCAGTATCTAAGATTGCGTAGCAAGTTTATTGAGTACAGACACACATACACACACACACACACACACACATACAATATGTATATATGTATATATATATATATATACATATATATATATATATATATATATATATATATATATATGTATATATATATCTTCCAACTGGTATATCTGAAACAAATGCATAACATATTTTACAGATATTCTTAAAGATATTATGTTTCCTCTCCTCCCCATGGCAGAAATTGAAGAGAAAAACTTAAGAAAATGATATCGCTGTCTCATAATTCTGACCAAAAAAAAAATAAAAAAAAAAAATCTGAATTTAATAATGATTAAACTCGCAGGATGCTGAACCAAGACATCTATTTGCTTCTTTGCCCTCTATTTTCTTTAAACATGATTTTCTCTTTTCCATTCAAATGCTCTCAGTAAAAGAAAAGAAAAAAAAAACGAAAGTATAAAGAGGCATGATGACTAGCTGGTCTACACGAGAGGATTACAACCACAAAATTGGGTGACATTGATGTAATGCTGCACCAATTGATTTATTGCAATCATAAAGACATGAACATGATATTGAAAATGCATAAAGGAGAAACGAGACGAAAAAACAATGGGTTATCTAACATGTATGCAACTTATAAATGTTCCAAAAAAGATCATGATAATATCATGGTACAGATGATAAAATATCATAAAAAATAGACATAATTGAATAGGGTTTTGTTTGAATTCACAGTCAATTAAGTATTCAAAATATTTCTTTTTTCTCATTAAGCTTTGTCTCCATATCAACTTCTCTTTTCCTCTAGAAATTCGCATGAAGACTGACTTAGGTAAGGTCGCACGATCAATCTTTGTGTACTATGCTGGTACGAGTATAAGTTTGCTTTAAAACTTGCTTTAAAAGCTGCCGATTTTTACAAACGTCAGTAGCTTTTAAAATGCTCAAAATGTGTGAGGAACTGTTTGGTTATGAATGCTGCAGGCCTACATCATGAGAGTTGCCCTTTACATCATGATACATTTCATTTTGTGAGAGTTATTATATATCACTCCTTTAAATCTAAATGTTTTAGTTTAGTAATACTTTATTATGTGTTTTCTTTTTGTTTTCAAAGAATTTTTGAAAATACACAACGTGACTGTAGGCCCTGGATAAAGGACACATGCATAGGCCTACAGTCAATCTGAGTTGGCTCAGTCGGTAGCGCGTCTGCCTCTCGATCACGCGGCCCGGGTTCGAACCCGAGTCTGGACTGAGCAATGTTGTGTGTAAACATACCGTCCCCTCTAGCAAGAGGCAAAACACTCTGTCCCTCGGATAGGACATAAAATGGAGGTCCCGTGTATGAGAGAGTAATAACTCATGCACGTAAAAGATCCCGCTTCATTCATTCATCGCAAAGAGCAGGGTGTCTAACCCGGTGAAGTGGTCCCACCTCACATCCAACTGGACCCCATGGAAGACCAGCTTAGCGTATCTGAATATGGGCTATCCAGCCATCTTCGCAGATGGAAATTAACAAACAAACAAACAAACAAACCTGTGTAGATAAAAGTCTGTTACAGTTGCTCCTAAGTTTTAAGGCATTTGTCCCTAGTCAATTCATGGCATGTAGGTAAAATACTTTGCCAGCACAGGGGATCCATCTGCCATGTAGTATATAGCGTATTGATGCTTCTGAGGTTTGAATGTTTAAGAGTCCAAATCTCTATGTGATATTTTCCTCATTTGGGATTTGTATAGGTTGATTTCTTAACCAATGATATACATAATGAAAATGGGCACTAATATGGTCACGTGAATTCGTGATTGTAAAAATATGCAATTATTTCAACAATCAAGTGCGCTGCAAAATAAAACAGGGGGCAGTCATGAGCAGACGGCGTGTATATATCTTGTTATATTAAATGGATTAGTCAAATACCGGTTAGTGATTGGCTAAACACAGTCACGTGATGGAGGTATATTCGTTATGTTCGCCCATGGGCGAACATTCTTGTTATGTTCTCCCATGGGAAAACATTTTCACATAACAAATACCCGCGCGCACAGTGAATTTGGCTCTGCGAGAGCTGGCGCGATCGAGTGCGTTGTGCGCGTGCTGGACCTTTACGCTAAGCGTACAATGATATCAATACCGTAAGGTACGGTGTACGGTTTGATGAGTCACTTTCAGAGCGTGAAATCAATTGATAATGATGGTATTTGACTAACCCATATGATATAACAGATGATGACTTTTGTTGTCGGGAACTTACCAAACGTTCGACCCTCAGGGTTTGAAATGCTATTTCGGGAGGCTGTAAGTCCCTCGACTTCGTCTCGGGACTTATAACCTCCCTCAATAGCATTTCAAACCCTTCGGGTGGAACATTCGGTATGTTTCCTTCCCCGCCATTCATTATCTATATAATGATATCAGGTGGTACATTATCAGGAGTCAAGAACGCATTTCTTTTTTCTTTTTCTTTTTTTAGTTGCGATTACAAAAAACTAAAACAAATCGTGATTAATCGTGAATTAAATCTACCAGGTCTTAAACAACAACAACAACAATATCCGCTGTTACTAACACATTGCAAAAGAAGCACCCAAGCCATTTGTGTATGTTGATAGAATGATGACCAACGTACATACTGATAGGTACGTGACATAATTGTTTCTTGGACACAGTTGGATGACTGCCAGTGCCACCTAGAACATGCCCTTTGGTCTCTTCTCCAACCACGCGGATATCTTCGGTTCCTTCTTCATGCGCGCCACGAAGTCCTTGATGAGGGGATACTTATCTAACAGCTGGGGCATCATTTCCTCAAGGAACTCAAATACGGCGAAAACGTACAGATCCGCGGCAGTCATCTATCAAAAGATAACGCACAAATGAAAGTTCGACAGTCCTTGGCCGGGAATGCGAGCATTTTAATCACAATTTAACCCATTTTGAAAACAGATTTCTACAGACATCTTAATTTCTCCAGCTTCTCTTTTGATATCAAACATTTCACTTTCCCTTCTCCGACAAAAATGCCCATTGCTGAATTACAATAAATAAATAAATAAATAAATAAATAAATAAATAGATCCGTCACTACAATGTATGTACAGTGAAAGCCATTACATGAAATAAGCATATACTAGTAGTATGTTCACGAAAGTAACTATCCATTCAGGGCCGCTCTTTATTATAATACTCCTTAATCCTCATTGCTTTTGAAGAAAAACTGAAGTCTCTTAAACACTACTCCACAGGGATGATATAGCATTGGTTAATATGGGCTTCAGGTTTCCATTTTTTGTGAGATTATGACAAACCTCTAATGAAATATGACAGAGCATACAATTCTATAAGAGGAATGCAAAGTTTATACTTAACGATAATTGGTTTTGAAATTGCAAATATCAAACACAAAGCGATCCTAATAAAAGGCTGGAACCACCTTTTTAGGATCCATTTTGTTTCACTTTGTTTTTTGGATATCTCACCCACTTCAAAACCAAATTTCATCAAATAAACTTTGAATTCCTCGAAGAATTTGTTTCTTTATTATTTCACTTACTGGTTTCTAATCATCGAAAAAATAGTTAATAGCTGAATTTCCATCTCAACCAAGACAATACCATTCCTTAAAGACTTTAAAGAATTCAATAATGTTGAGAGATAGAATCTCACCGTTTCTCCAACAAAGTATCCCTTGCCCTCATTATTCTTCCCAAGATGCTTTTCGACCGGGGTGATGAAGGGAACTGAAGTCTTTTCCACGTACTCCTCGATCATCTTGGCCTGAAACATTCATACCAACATTAAAGGAGTCAATCAAAATTCAATCGGCGAAAGTCCGGACAAATAAAGTACTTCTGCATAATTATGTTGAAATTCCCGACTAAATGACAAGATGGACCACGTCTCTTAAAAAGGAACTCAACCTTGAGGCAGTTTTTTAAGGTAATTTACTGTGAATTCCTTATATTTTTGGAAGGAATTATAAGTTGATATTTTCAGGACTTTCTATATGTTTCACACTTTAAAATATACATGATGTTTCATAACAAGGACAAGTATGTTTACGCAATCTGTAACTGAGTGATTTCGGACAATACAAATTTCAAGCCAGCTGTTTTGATCTCAGGTTGATGGGCATAAATGTCTTTGAGTTCTGAATTATAGTAATCATCCAAAACTATGTTCGATATTTTCACGTGATTTTTTTTTACCTCAACTTTCTGCACACTAGGCCCTAGTCATTGCTAGTGAAAGAAAAACGAATGATTAACATTGTATGGCATGAAGACTTTTTGATACGATAAGTAAACCAACAACATCCATTAGTGGCTACCCTGTGCCGAAATAAGAAGCGTAAATAAATTCCCTTTCTTGAAAAACATGACAACAGATGCCAGTGAGGCATTGAGTGTGTGTTATGGAGGTTAAGTGTCTATACCAGTACAGTCACCACTACAAATGTCTACGTTTATAACATCAGAAAAGAAGAAATTAGCAAATGCATTCCTGTGAGGCTTTTAATTGTAGACTCATCTCACCACGACCATTGCCATGGCAACCTATAACTGACCTTTTTCTCTGCGTCCTTCTCTATATATATGGGATAGATCGGCTTTCCAATGTCTTCCATCGATTCAGTTACCAGATCGATCATTGTGGACTCATAGTTGCTCTTGCCGTACATTCCTGTATGCGATATTGAGCATAGACTGAATTTAGAGATGATGTTGGGAAACAAATTATTTTTTTCCTCTCCCTTTAAAGAAATCAAAGCCATGCTGTAGATTTCACATTTCGCGTATGTTCTATGTCTTCAATCTTATGTACAATACGAGGTGTGTATGGGGTAGATGGATTAGGACCCCGTTTACAGTGCGGAGCTGGGCCGAGCCGCGGCCGAGCCCAGCCTCAATTGCGGGGCCGAGACCCGCAATTTTGTCTGTTTACACCAGTCAGTCCGCAGCACGTATGCTAATGAGCCTATCCGGCAAGATTAATTCAGCACTCTCGTTGACGATCTTTGCGTTCGAAAGGTGTCTCGTCGTGCGAGATTTTGCGAGACTTTGATAGGGCTATGGTTTTCACAGTGTAGCGACTTGTACATACATTCGTCATGGCTACAAGTCACGATAAATTGTTCTCCAGACTTTGATCTTTATTTTGATACTAAATTTGCATATAACATCGGATCTTATCATGACTATAATATCAGTTGAATTTGCGTAAATTTTACCTGCTTTTCACGGAAGATTTTGTCATCTAAAGTTCTTTTTTGGTTCCTGACCGGATTAAGAAACTGTTGTTTCTGATTTTGGCTTTTTCGTAGAGAGGAAACTTAGATGCTCATCATATATTGGAGTCAAGGAGACGCAAGCATGATTTATACTAGTTTTTCCGTTTTGAAATGTCTGTAAAATTCACTCCTAAGCCGGAAGCATGCTCCACACAAAGTGTACAGTGGCGCGAGAGAGCTCTCTCATTGGACAGTGCTTGCCTCCAGCACTTGAACTTGGCTTGAACTACACCCGTGCCAAGAAACCGCAAGTGGCATGAAACCGTTATGTAGCAGCGTAATAACGTAATGCAAGCGCTGTCCAATGAGAGAGCTTACTCTTGAGATTGCACGGTTTCAAGCTGATCAGCGCTGACATCGATGTATATTTTACTGGTTCCTGACCGGATTAAGCAACAAATTGTCAAGATATTTACATGGATACAAAGATTTGGAGATGGACTACCAAATAAAGCATTTCCATTGAGACGCAAGGTGAATTTGGTATTTTTTGAACGTCTTGAACATGTACTACACGAATTACTTTTTTCATCATTTTCAAGCTCAAATTACGCTATGATATTTTTCATTTACAATAATTTGAGTAACATGTGACGATAGTTTACATATTTTCCTTGAATTTGATACCAAATTTGTGAACATAAGGCGTATTTTTGTTGCCGAAAGCCCAAGGACAAAATCCCCTTACGCAACTCATTACGTATGCAAGCCTAGAGCGGGCTTGCATACGAGTTGAATAAATACGAGCGAATTATCGGGTGCTGCGGACTGACTGACACTGCCGGGCTCGGCCGCGCTTTTAATTCAAACCTTTCAATATTTTGTCGTAGTGGCGCTCTGCTTGTAAACAAACGCAATTTGGTATAGTCTGGTTTTCAGACCCTTTGCCAACTGGATTCCGTGGCGACGAAGTCGCCGTTCGGGCAAAGGCCTTTGCCGAAGGAAAAATCCTTTGCAGGACAAAAACCACCTTAAACTATACTAGTTCTCGACGTTGAGGGGGTTAATATCGTGAATAGCGAAATAGTACGGCAGAGGGTCTGGAAGCCAGACTAAAATTGGCCGCGCATTTGGTCCAGTTTGCGTTTACACCAAGAAGAGGCCGGGCTCGGCCGCGGCTCGGCCGCGGCCGAGACCACCTCCAGAGCGTAGCCAAATGCGCGGCCAATAAAACCTCGCATTTGGGCTTTTGTGCGTTTACACTGAAATGAAGGCGGGCTCGGCCGCGGCCGAGCCGCGGCCGAGCCTCGCACTGTAAACGGGGTCCTCGCCACGGACCGGACCACAGCCGTGCAAGTCCAAGGTCCCAGGTTTGAGCACTCGTACCCTAGAAGGCTCAGTACCCGGGCTCAGTTTACTTACGCTCTCAGCTGATCAGATATGCCCTTTAACCTCACTGACTGGTAGAAAAAGATCGAGGTGACTTTACAGCCCTAGGTCCTCTGTTTGCTTGCACGCATTCGTTGTTTCTTCAGTGATACCGTAAAACAAAATCTACTCCAATATCAAATACCACTCAAATCAATCCACTGTTATCTGCACATCTCTATTCTACAGTTTCTTACACCACGCAAACAATCTACACGAAAAGACCACAGCAGATAAAGATAATTGTGTTTAAAATAGTGCAATCACCCGCTATCTTTTAACAAAAATGTAGGCGCTCGCATTTTGCGGGATAGTGATTACAAATGACCGGACACATTTTAAATGAAAATGAGTCTAAATCTCTACGTCTGTGTGAACAATTTTAGTTTACCATGGTTTTTTTTTTTCACATAACGAAATTCCCAGTGTGAATCAGAAAAAGTCAGAATACTGTATCACAAAATACTGTGTACACACGCTTTCTTCAGTTGATCACACGTGTACGTTCACTCTTGTGATTGCGTGAAGCTACTTTTCATGTGTTTATTCGGCACTGACTCATCATACATATCGAGATATTTCCAGACCCATTTGCTGCATTTTTAATCGTGTGAGAATAAAAGCGCATAAAAATCTGTGCTTTAAACTGGTAGAAGAAGATGTTTGATTTCTCGCAGGCATAAAATTACATGCCGTACACTTTTAAAGGGGTGATCTAGTTTTGCTTAATAACTTTTTGCGAGATAATTAGAAACCACTCGTGAAATGCAAAAAATATACAATTCTAAGAAGAATTCAAAGTTTATTTGATGAAAATTGGTTTGACATATCTGAGATACCACAAAAAGTAAAACGAAGTGGTCCTATAAAAGGTGGTTCCACCTTTTATAAGGACCTCTTTGCTTTTGTATGTATCAGCCATTTCAAAACCAATTTTCACCATATTAACTTTGATTTCCTCTTAGAATTCTACACTCTTTTATAATTTCATAAGTGGTTTCTCACTATCTAAAAAAAAAACCCCAACAAATCACCTTCAAAAACCGTTGGAAACCTGAAGTCCCATCTCAACCGAAACTGTACCATCCCTTTAATTTCTCCCATGCGGTACATTTTGAATTCTTACCGAACTCTCGTGCCAGGTATCTCTCGATGGCGTGACTCTGTGGGAGGGGTGGATATGAGTCGATTATCAGGACCGGAAGCTGGCCGAACGGAAGCTCTGATTAAACATTAGAAAATATTACATCCTGTAAGTTCAAATAACAAAGGCTTCCCTGCTTGAAAGAACACAGTGTCACACAGTGTAAACACAGTGTGAAATCTCTCCACACTGTTAAATTCGAGCCGTTTTTAACAATGTGAACACAATGAGAGTCATCAATGCACAGTGTGAAACAAAGCAGTACTATGTGAACACTCTGTGAAAACCACACCACAGTGTAAAATCATCTTCACACTGTTAAATTCGAGCGTGTTCATATAGTCGACTATGTGAACACACTGTGAACACACAGTGGGACACAGTAGGGCTCCATTTTCAGTGATGATATGCAAATATAATCAAAATGTGTGCAACGTCATTTCTTTTATTGAAACCCACTAAATGTATGAAATGATGCGCGTCTTCTTTTCTGTGCATCACAATAGCTATAATTCCTTAGTCTTCTGTTGGAAAAAAGGAGGAATCAAATAATTGCCTGCACAGTAAAATTGTTTCATAATGCGCGTTCGTTTGTGCTCGTGCTGTTGCAGATGAATATGAACAACATGAGTATACTTTGAAAACGGTTTACTATATGCGATCCCTTACACACTAAAACCCGTCTACATGATATCGTTCTGCAACCACACAGATAAACGTGTCTCATTTTCAAAAACTAAATTTGTCTTAAGAGTACTAGGTTTTTTATTTATCTATTTATTTATTTATTTATTTATTTATTTATTTATTCATTCATTCATTCATTCATTTCTTCATACATACATTCATTCATTTATTATTATTTTTGTCGGTCGAAAAGTATTCATTAACTGAGGACATCACGCACAAAGATTTAGTCCTTTACCATCTTACCATACGCTCGTCTGGCGTAACTGATCCCCTTTTTTACACATAATATATTTGTCCTTTAAAAGGGATAGCATTGTTGCTCAAGCGTAACACCTTGTCATGTATATCAAAATCTAACTTTAGGCGAACGAAGAACAACATTCGGCGAACGGCTAACATTAGACGAACTTTCTTTCTTTTATATTTTTGGTTATGCAACCACCTGAAAATTCCAACATCTCATAGAACCCCCATCCAAAACAAATAACAAAAAACAACAACAACAACAACAACAACAACGAACAGAACTTGCAAATGCATGGTCCACCAAAACAGAGTTGACAAAGTTAAGTAAATCTCTTAAGAGCAAAAATTGATTATTGCATTCGTTTCCGCTGATGTGTATTCTTATCGATGCAAACTATTACACTGCGACTGCACTTTAGACTTGACAAATTTAAGCGGCTGATGGGGGCGTGGCAGACTAAGTTCAAGGCACTTGATGATGTGTACTTAACTGCCTAAGGCAACGACAGACATTGTAATACAAGTTAGCCTGCAAAAGGTAGTACAGTACTGTACTTTAAAACGTGCATATCTGCTATGCTTTCAATGCCAGGCAATCCTTGTCCTATCCCTTGATAGCGTATTGACTATGAACAACAAAAAAGGCAGTGGCATGCATCATCATGCAGTATGTACTTTGTGAGGATTTTTCGTTTTTTCGTTTATTTGGCGTTTACATAATTAAGATAGGGTGCTCAAGCCATGATTCATATACTTTGACTCTCGGTTCTCCATTCGACTGAGATTTTGTGCTTGTAATTTGCAACAGCATTCGAAACAAGACGTTGCAATTAAAGTGTGCATGCTAATGACACGTGAAAAATGTACTTTTCTCCCTCCCTGAGGAATATAAAGACTGTATAAAATATTATGCTTACGTGTTCATAAAACAAAGAGAAGGAACAGACAAACCGTTGCGTGTTAACCATCAATTCAGTTTATTATCATATTGGATATTTTTGTAAGCTTGCAGTCTTTACTTAGTTATTCTTAAGCGTTGAACTCCTTGGACGCAATACCCTTGCTAATAATGATGTTCCCTTCGAAATTATTGAATCATTTTAAGGATTGATAATATCGATTCCTTACATATCCCAAGACTTTTTGATTGATTTCAACAATGTATAATTTGCAAATATGTTCGAACTCACTCGCTGCAATCAAGATGCAAAGGAAGAAAAGTAAGAAATGGTATAAAGCATTCTCTGTGTGTGCGAGACGTGATGACACTAATGACATGCTTACTGGACGTGTCTCCTTTCATTGCGGCAAACTCCTCCTGGGTGACGCGGCTGTCCTCGTATTCGACGCCGGCCTGGGCGAAGAGAAGACGGGACACCTCGGCACGACCACGACCGTTAAAGTAGACGAGCTTGTAGGAAGGCATGATGATGAGGATTTCGGATGATCAACGTAGAGAAGAAAATTAATATAAGATGGCCGGGGAAAGTCCTGATGAGACCAAGCGGGAGAGGTCGCAGCCTGCTGAATGACGAGCTCTCTGGAAATCACTGCTTACCACGTAGGCTACACACCTACCACGTACGCACCTATACTATGATTGCATAATGTGCAAACTGAAATTTGCTTGCCGAGTTTTTTTTTTCTTCCAACGGCAAAGAACCCTAGCTGAATTGAAGAGAGAACAAAGTGTGTTGACGCAGCCCTATGAAGCATAAAGAAGAATCGAGTTTACATAGGAGAGGAAAACATTTGTCATGTAAATACATGTACGTGTATATGTATGGACTGCACGAGAGATAGTGGGCCGGTGGGCGTGATAGCATTGTCATGGAAGCGTATTCTGTTAATTCCGTGATTATGAACGATAAGCTCAAATCCATGGTCAAACGTGTTATTTTGTTTTTAACCTGTATGAGTTCGCACACATAAAAAAAAAAATTAAGATAAAAAAAAAATAAATAAACAGTGTTGGGGATCACTTAGGAGCAGACGAGACAGAGTTTTTGAGTCTTGGTTTTCAGTGTAACGTATTACATTGTAAGTGCTCTATATTTGTCAATTCGTGATATAATATTATGGACGATATCTTCTCTCTCTCTCTCTCTCTCTCTCTCTCTCTCGCTATATAACTTATAATATATATATATATATATATATATATATATATATATATATATATATATATACCTATATATACATTATATGATAAGGCTCTCTCTCTCTCTCTCTCTCTCTATATATATATATATATATAAAAATAATCAATATATATGCATATTATATCAATTGTATTTTTCGATAGGCATTTACAAGCATTTGGACAGGCTTGTAGTGCGAATCTTTATCTCTCTCTCTCTCTCTCTCTCAGGAGAATCACGTGACTATGCGTGTTAACACAATTAATTGCCAATAGGTGGATTAAAAATCAGTTCTCGTGTATCACGGGGGGTTGTTGAAAAAAAAAGAAACAAAATAAACATCTTGCAGCTTTTCGACGATGGTGTGGCCAAGGGGCTGAAAAAATTGACCAAAAATAGAGCAAGATCAGCTGAAAGAGAAACGTCAGGCATAAACAGGGACATTTTAGATATAGGATTTAAAATAAATATAATAATGCGTTTATATACGATTTATATCCAGTGGTATAGAGCGCGCCTACCTCGCCTCTATAGAAAGAAAACCTATAAACTTCAGGACAGTCATGATCTTGAAAGTGATTACATTTGTATTTTAGAATCATTGCAGCTAGAGCTTAAACCAAAAAAAAAAAAGAAAAAAAAAACATCCTTTTCTCCAAACAGTACTTTAAATTTCTTGTATTATATAGAACTTATATTGGATGTATATCAAACGAGAATCTTGATTGTGTATTTTCTTATCAGACTAATTAGCTGTCTCGTGTACCTGATATGAATTTTAACACACATGTACTCTACCCTCTCTCAACAAAAGTCAATGCACATGATTAATGTGTAATGCCCATGGTCTATCCCGACTTATTCAACTTCCCACGTAATCCATCAAGTGCACACTAAATGATCTTATTCGTGTCTCTAGGGACTGTACAGTACTGGTTGAGGTGGGGATTCAGGGCTATAACATTCCTAAGTGAGATAATGAGAAATCTCTTTAAGAGGTTTCTCATTATCTCACTTAGGAATCACTTAAGTCTTATGAAATAATGTTCTAAAAGAGCATGCAATTTTAAGGATTCAAGTTTTAATTGATGAAAATTGGTTTTCAAATGGCTGAGATATTAAAAAAAGTGATAATAATAAAAGGCGACAGGCCACACTTTTAATAGGATCTCTTTGTTTCACCTTGTTTTGGATATCTCAACCATTTCAAAACCAATTTTCATCAAATAAGCTTTTGATACCCCTTAGAATTGCATGCTCTTTGACATCTCATAGAGTGGTTTCTGAATATCTCGCAAAACGTTAAAAGCTAAAGTAGTAAATCTTCACCTCAACCAGAACTGTACACACCCTTTAAAGGACAAGTTCACTTTCATTAACATGAGGATTGAGAGAATGCAGCAATATTAGTAGAACACATCAGTGAAAGTTTGAGGAAAATTGGACAATCGATGCAAAAGTTATGAATTTTTAAAATTTTTGTGTTGGAACCGCTGGATGAGGGGACGACTAAGGCTCGTGATGTCATATGAGTACAACAGCATAAAGAAAATGTAAAGAAAATTTAACATATTTTCACTTCTTTTCGCATAATAAAAGAGACTTGCCTCTTTCTAAAGGCAATGGGAATAATATTACCCATAACACAAGATGTCAGTAACGAGTCAAGGGAATATGTACTTTTTTCAAAAGATTACATTTTGTGAAATTCTCCTTATATTTTCCTTATATTGTTGTACGCATGTGACATCATACACTGCAGTAGTCTTCTCATCCAGCGGTGACTGCACAAAATCTTCAAAAATTCATAACTTTTGAACGGATTGTCCGATTTTCCTCAAACTTTCATTGGTGTGTTCTACTTAATATTGCCACATTCTCTTAATCCTTATGTTAATGAAGGTGACCTTGTCCTTTAAGTGTCTTAGGTGGTTTAAATTCTCAAATACACGATCACGAACGGGTGGGATTTAGCCATGCACTCCTTCAATTGGTATACGCTGTTATAAAATCCCGTCGGTAAAGTCCACGCCCCAAATCTCTGGATAAAATCTCTCACCTTCGTTCTTTCGTAGGATTTTCGACGAAAACAAATTCTTGAACGACTTAGCTGACGTGGATTTGCATTCGTTGTACATCAACAATAATGACGTTGACCAGTATGTGGGAAGAGTTTTCGTCATACTGAAGCTTATAACAGTAACAAGCATGCCCCGTATGTAACCCCGAGGAGGAAAACTGAAGGCGCTCCATGATGGGTAGGCCCTAAATGAGGAATACAATGTACTTAGCTCTTGCTCGAGAACGTGATTTCCACTAACACAAATTTAATCGGGTTAGAATTCTCAATAAAAGTGAACATTTTTCGAACTATGATTGGCGCTCCACTATACTGATTGTATGACGACAGTGTGGAAAGTCATGAATAATCTACTTCTTCAAAGTAAATGTCAAGAAAATTGAATTGTTGTAAATGGCGAATCGGTTGTGATAGCGCTGCTATTGCTCAAAAATTCAATGAAATGTACAATGATCGACGTTGGTCAAGATAGAGATTCAGTCACCCGTGATATCAACATTTTGCAATCGATGGCAAGAAGAGCTTTGTAATTTACATTCAGCAACTTACAATGAGACTTTGTCTAGAGGAAATTAAGCTGAGCCTGACTGCATTGAAGCTACTGGATTATAAATGACCACCAACCACACCTTTTAGAGCTTTGTATCTTGCTTGCTGACCTGTATCTGTGCCTCGTTACACATCGGTCACTTTCCGTACAAATGGAACTTTCAAAAATAATCCCAATCCAAAAACAAAAAGGAAAGTGTTAAAGCGACCTGAGCCCTGTTTCATAAAGCTGTTCGTAAAGTTACGAACAACTTACGAACGACTGGTGATCAGTTCTGATGTGCTATACCTACCAGAATTTCCATCATTCAGCACAAGAACTGATCACCAGTCGCTCGTAAGTCGTTCGTAACTTTACGAACAGCTTTATGAAACACCCCTCAGGTAAATTACTGACACATTAAGTGGAGCATTGTGGCGTTATTCAGAAGAATCGTTATTCGTAAAATTCGTTAATCCGAAAATAATAGGAATCTTCGTTATTTTAATGAATGTTCGTTATCAAAACATGAAATAAGGTATGTAAATCCAAAAGTGTACAAACTTTAGTACACAAACAAAACTTCGGAAATGTAAAAGCTGATATCGTCTTCGAACTTTCGGAGTAACGAATCTTCGGGAGAATGAAGCTTTAGAACAATGACCCTTATTTCCTTTTTTGTGGATTTACTTCGGGGTCACGAATCCTGGGAAAGGCAAAACTTGGGAATATGGAACGTCCGTAATAATGACCCTTCGGTATGACGAAATTTATAATGTTTTTAATTTTTGTTTTATGTTGAAAATGGTTTATAATAATAGCTAGTTGTAAAGATGGGTTTTGATTATTAATAGGCGGTTGGGAGGGGGGTATGGGGCACAGAGGCAAATAAAGATTTAAGTTGGTGAAGATGTGATGAGATGATGATGATAAGGTTTATGTATTATATGCTTGTATTTCATCATTTTTTTTAACGAGGATTATTGTATTAATATTGTGGAAGATAAAATCAATACACCACTGCTGTCATTGTAACGCAGAAATAGTATATGTATTGATATTGATTGATTGATGAATATTTGACAGTTCGTGCGTGATATGATATGTATATTTTGTGTCGCGGTAATGTAAAACTTCAATATTGTTTTTTTGTACCCCATGTACGTGTCTTAACCTGTCATTCGTTTTGAATAAAACGGTGGGCCCTTTTTTTTTTTTTTTGTACACTGTATACATGTTTCTATCACTTCCTTGAACTTGAATAAACTCATGATTAAACAACAACGAACCTTTGGAATAACGAACCGCAGCTGAATCCAGGACATACATCTATTCTAATACCGGTACATGTATTTTTTAAAAAGGCACAAAGGTACAAATAATCGAATGCTTTCTCTTAAAAAAAAAAAAAAAAAGAAGAAGAGAGTAACATTTAAACGAAATTAATGAGGTATAGCAACCCATTTCCAGCTTACGAGGAGTATTCAGTGAACAGAAAACAATTATACGTACAGTTTGCGTGTGTTTTCAGCATTTCCTATTTGTTCGGTTATAACAAAATTTCATTAGAACGAAAGTAAACTGCCAGTCCCGAGGACTTCGTTATGACGGGAGTGCACTCTAATTATAGTCAAACCTGTCTATAGCGGCCACCCAATGGAGCTAGACGAAAAGAGAGGCCGTATAGACATGTGTGCATTAGTAGGCCTACATGTATCATCGTTGTATATGTGTATATACATACGCATGACACGTGTGTTTCATGCATTGAACAATACCGGTGCTTATCAAGTTGTTCACAGTAGCATGTCGTGAAGAAAGCTTTACACTAGTGCATTAATATGACTGAATGAGTGATAAATGCAGTGGTGGCGATCACTGAACGTTGCCCATGAATGACTGGCACGGCTACAAGGCAGAAAAACAGGCTGTATTATCGGCTCTTCTACGGCTCCATGTGGATCTGTGGCCGCTATAGACAGGTTAGAATTTACCGCGGGAAACAAAATTTGTGGCTGCTGGCCGCGTCAGACAGGTGGCCGCAATACACAGGGTCTGACGTCTTTAACAGGGCTTTTCTCTCGGGGGATTTTTCCGTGACCGCTATAGACAGGTGGCCGCTAAGGCAGGTTTGACTGTACATCCATAATTACATTGCAGGGAGACGGGGTGTCATAACCAGAGGTGGTTTCCCTTCCTACACGAGGGAATTTTTTCGAATTCTTATAAGAATTGAAATGCAACGACGTGGTGCACATTTTTAAAGTATATTTAGGGCCTACAGTGTATTTGGATATACACATGTATTTGCCAATCCCAAATACAACAATGTATTTGCTAATTTGTGGAGGGGGACCGAGTAACGGGGGTGAGGGGGGTTGGAGGGGTATCCCACACAAGGGAGATTTTACACCTTTAGAACAGAATTAAACGATCTGGTTCACATTTTTAGTGGAACATTTGTAAATTTGTCCCCCCCCCCCCCCCCCCCCCCGGGCACTGGGGCGCGGGAAGAGGAAAGATGGAGAGAAGGGGAACCACGCCCTCCTCCAAGAGAACGAAGAAGCTTCTCCAATTTTAGAATAGAAATTCAACAGTATAGTGCACAATATAGTTACACAATATCTCAAAGTAACACTGTGCATGTACATGTAGTTTGTGTAGACGTAGATGCAGCCAATCAAACCAATTGAATTCTAAACTAAAATATGATATATTTAATTATTTTTCTTTATTTTTCATGTGAAATGCTAATCTATTTCTTTCTGGGCAAATCAGCTACCAAGGTAGAAATCCATTTCATCATAACAACAAGGACGGCAATATGAAAGAAAATTAGTGTTGCATTTATTAATTCACTCAAATCTACAGAATACATGAGTTATACTAAGATGTTCTGAAAAAATGTAAGGGTGCATACTGCATTGTACAATCTACAAATATGTTGTCAGGCAAATACATCACAGCACTGCATAATTCACCTACAGTAAAATATGCAATACATACAATGTACATAGAAATATGACCATAATTTTGTAATATAAATACAAATGAACATGATAACATCTAAACAGCTACCAGTAAAAACTAACTTGTTAATTATCAAGTGGAACTCAAATTCATTTGTACGTATACTCTGTTCTCTAAAAAATCTGTCGGACCTTTATGAACTACACTGCACTATTTCAAGGTGTCCATATAAGTTACTTGGAAGGAACTGAGTTCATTGTTACGTACAGTGATCACGTTTTATTTTTTGTTTTGTTTTGTTTTGTTCTAGACGGGACCGCGGCAAGCATTTCAATACATGTATTTTCTCCTCCATCAATGACACAGAAGGGTTTAAATCGTTTTTGTTCTTCCCCTCAAACCTAAAACTTGTTGCCATCTGTGACAACAAAACTGAATAGATAGATTAAAAAAGCACACAAAGACAACCAGTAAACAAATGTAATTAAATGAATACACTCATAAATAGTCCGACTTGAAAAGGAAGAAACATGCCAGCGACTGAAACTCTCCAAGGATTTCAGTCTGTCAATTGCAACAATATAAAATGACTGGTGTACAAATTTCCTCCACAAAATATCCTCTAGTTTTTATAAAGTGAAAATTTGCAGTGTGGTACAGTCGGCCAAGAGTTGATAATACAAAAAATGTAGTTTAGTTCTGATTTTGCAGCCTATATTTTTTGTTAGGCTACACCTTGGTCATCAAGGATGGAATGTTGCTTGTTTGCGTTTGTCTGCCGGGGGACTTTGAATATTCAAGATAATTTACATGCATTTCTGCTATCTTTTTCCAGGATCCACGTGGTATGTACAATGTACTCCTGTTATAACGAAGTCGTCAGGTTTTCTTTCATTATAACAGAACAGTATCCTGTATTAGAATATATCTTCATGATAATTCTGGGACTTGAAGTCTGCTTTCACTGTAATGGGAATTTGTTATAACCCGAGTTCATTGTAACGGGAGTGCACTGTATACTGTATTGGACTCTCCTGATAAAGAATACAGTGGAAACTCAGTACAACAAACTCCCTGGGTCAGGGACCAAGAAAACTTGTACTTTATGTCAGATATTTTGTTACACAAAACAAAAGATAAATTCATTGGACTCGAGAAATTAGTTTGTCATAATATATCAGGTATTTTTGTTATCTGTATCAGATCTGTTCATACAGTGTATAAGTTTCCACTTTACTGGCATCTAAGCCCTGTGAGAGGGCAGCCAATTAACATTCACACACTCGTACTAGGGAGATTCCACGGGGGTTTAGGGGGATAATTCTCCATTACAATTGCATTTAATGGAGCAAAAATAATCTCCAAATCAAGAGATTTGGGATATTCTCTGATCCAGATGTAAAGAGATGGTGACATTCTTTGGAAGTCTCCTGGTAGAATCAGGGAGACTTGGCTGCTCAGGGTCCCATTTGATAAAACTTGTTACCAGTTAACAACTGCCACATTTCTATGACAAATTTGCTCTCAGCCAATCAGAAGCCCGGATTTCAGTAGCTTATAACAAATACTAGTATTGTAAGTTGTTATTAATAACAAGTTTCATGAAAGTTTCCTAGCCCCAAAGTTCAAAGTTGAAAGCTCCTCTTAATTCATGGTTTCCGAAGCCCTGATATAATATTGTAACACAATGATTTCTGCGGGTCCAAGGAGATTACTGCAATGAAAGTTTACACAACTTTGAAAAAAGTAATTAGAAAGAAAATCAAACAACACTGGTCTTATACACAAACAAAACACAAAATAGTTTAATCATTCTAGATCAATCAAGTAACTTATAAAGTCTCTGTGAGAAGTTTGTATCTTATGAACCCTTTATGTGCCAGGGACTTTAGACAGATAGAACCTTGTGGTGTTTTCTGTGATAATCTGCATTCAAAGAACACAAATTAATGGTTAAACTATGTGAGTGAACCTTTTGAGTAATCATCCATTTTAATCCAACTTTTAAACTCTTCTCGACCCTGTATACTTTCTGTAACAAAATGTTATGGTTAAAATAGATATACACTGTACATATGTACTGTACTGCCTTTCAATAATAGAGATGTTACTTGCCAGAGCATACAGGTAGTGCATGTTATGATGTATCTTTTCACAATGATAATGGTTCAAATCTATTCTCAGGTTGTAAAATTTCTTTTTGAATATTGTATGTATGTATTTAAAAGTACATGTAGCTATTTGAAACAGTATTACGTTAATGTGACATGCACAAAGAATATTCATGGAAAATTATTCTGCACTATATAAATCACAGTTATCATTATCATAACAATTGGCATTATTATTAAAATGTATTACAAAATGTAAGTTTTCTTAATCTCAGGAGCCCGCATGTCGAGCATTCATAATTAGCCAACCGCATTTGCATCCAGTCACAAGTTTGGATAGGGACATAATCAACTTTCAGGCAAGCTTTGAAGGAAGATACACTCGATTTCTCAGAACGACACACCAGGGAGGTGCAGTCATATGTCTTACACTTCCTGGAACAAACCCCAAGGTAAAAGAAAATAACCCGCACTGAAATCGTTTGTCTCACATGGTTTGCGGTGTTTCACCTCGCACTCTTGAGAGGTCAAGGCGTGACACAGTGAAACCTCACTATAACAAGGACCTAGAATCCAAGACAATTCCCCTGTTATAGTGTTTCACTATGTCAGGGTACACAAGCAAATAAATAAATGGCAATGGAGCCTGCAAAATCACTTTGTAATAGGAATTTTGTTTTGTTTTGTTTTGTTTTCACATCCCACCTCGTTATAAGAAGGACATAAAAAATCCATGGCAGTTGCCTTGTTATATCAAGTGTTTTGTTCTATCAGGCTGCAAAAACAGAAAAATAGAAAGGGTTAGAACCTGAGAATTTTATAGGAGGGCTACATATCCGACCTCTTTACATCAAGGTTTCACTGTATAATGTGGAATGGTACAGTTGTACATGCTTGATTCACAGCATCAAACTTTTGAAAGTCTCGGTACTGCACAACCCCGAGTAAGAATCCAATTGGTAGGAGCATGAGGTAGACTGTAGTAAGTTACCACAGGGGCACAGTGAGAGTCTGAACACAATTCTGAAAAAAAAAAAAAAACTCTGTGCAAAATTTCTAGCAAAAATTTCCTCTGAAACTACAGTAATTTCCCTTTATAATACTCCCACAAATTTCCTCGAAGTTTCTGTAGTCAGAATGGACACAGGTGAAAGTTTGCAGAGGTTGTCACATGACCAGTCCCAAGTACTCACTGCATATGTTGGTCAGCTGTCAAACCACACAAACCTTCTTGATCCAAACGTAGACAACTTATTGAGAACTGAAACTTTGAGAAGTTTGGCTGTCAGTGTCAACAGAAAAGCAAAAAGAAGGAAACTTTGTGAAGAGTCTCAAAGTTTTGCCAGTTTGATCGGGGTAGAGTAACGATCCTTCCAACGCCTCTAAGCATCTCTCTCTCTCTCTCTCTGTTTGTCCAGATTCAGTGCATTCAATCAGTTCCACTTTCTCCAACATGAAATGTGACCGCCCAGCTCAAACCCTACAAAGTTGCATATTAGGCTTCTCTGCATGGGACCTAAATATAATTGTATGTCACTTGGGTTGACCACGTGATATCTTTAAAGTGTGTCTCACCTATAAAGAGAGTTAACTTCTTCTCTGCTTAATGTCAAAATTTGGCAGCTGGAAGCAAACCTGAAATTGAAATATTAGCATTTTTTTTTCCCTCGACCACATTTTTTTTTTCTTTGATACTTCTGCACAACACACCTGAGTGACCCTAATCTTTAAATCCTCTTTTCTCCCTTTTCTATGAAACTGGACCTGCTAACTCTCTCTGATTTTCATCACTTTTGAATGGTTCAGGATTGCTAATTTCAATAAATCATATACACATGTATTATTATACCAAAGCTTAGAATTTTAACAAAGCTTTGAGTTTACTCTTTGAAACTATGTAGAGGAGTGGAATTCCATCATGGCCTACTGTTTTTGAGGGGGTTTGAGCTGGGCAGTCAAAATATGTGACCCTGCATCACAAAACAAACAAAAAGTCACCAGACATGGATTTTTAGTTGAGGGCAGATTCTTAAAGAGCAGACTCTAAGCTTTAAAATGATGTATAACTCAATTCAAATGGACTCCCCTAACCTATCTAAATACTAGAAGGAAAGCACACACTCTGGAAATATGTGAACTGAGAAAAGAGGCTCTGAAGTACAGGGTCTATTTAAGCGTTAAATCTTTACCAAGCCATGCTAGCTGTGCAATGAAAGGGCCAAAACACAGGATGTAAACCACGGGAGCAACAACAATGAAGGGATTATCTGATTACGCTGAAATTGAACATGTTTTATTAACACATTCTGTCCATGATCAATGCCAACTTTCAAAGCAGTAGAGTTATCTTTTCAAAAGTTATTACACTTGAAAGTGAAGAGTGTGTAAAGGATTTCAAGAAATGAAAAAGGGACTCTAAGATATACCAGATCATTCTATTTTCCCCAAAAAAAAGGGTTGTAGAAAAACTGCTGAAAACACACTTTCCCATTTATGTTATGATCCCAAACTAAAGAATAATGTAGAAGGATAGCTCTTTCAGAAAATATGAAAAACTCAAGAATGACTCGGTTGCCCCATTTCACCTTTTTTCAGTCCTCACGTAAAAATCAAGTTGTGCGACTTTTTGTTCGTTTTGTGATGCACGGTCACATATAGTATGCAGTAAAATTTGGAGGTGCCCAAGTTGATGATGAAAAGATGATAAAATCTACAGTAAAATTCCCCTAGAATTTGATGGGTTAGCAGAGCCAACAGAGCCTACACAAAACTGCTTCGGTCAATCACTGTAAATGACTGATGAGTTTAAGACACTCTTCTGAATGCACACGATGCGTTGCTGTTTGGTGGCATCACGAGTCGCCTTCGACGATGTCAACGACGTCCATAGACGACGTGGCAGAGTTGACACTGTTTGTGTTGTATCCACTGTCCGCTTGACCCTTGTGGTTTGGGGGGATGAGGTTGAGCAGAAACGGTCTCAGTGGAGTTAGCTCCTCCTTGAGGACTTTGAACGCACTACCATCTGGTTGCTTTGACGGGCCATGTGAATCCGACCTCATGCCAGATATGTGATATTCCCTGGCAATCCCTAGTTCCCCGTGCTGGGAGGGTTTGTGGTCTCCTGTGAAGAAATGTCCGTGTGATGCGTAACCTTCTGGCAAGCCCTTCGGCAGGAACTTGCGCTGATCTGCATGTGAAGAGTGGACGCAATGTTCCCACTCAGCAGGTTGTAGGTTCAGCTGATTGGTCACGTCTCGCAAACTACGGTCGCTGGACGTGCTACAGCGATGCAGGTCGGCCTCTGACAGCGACAACATAAGCCAGTCTTCACTCTCCCGCTCATCGTCCGTCGCCTCGGCAACCTCGCGCAGCGAGTCATAGCTGCGGCTCGTTGAGAGTCTTCCCGCAGCACATTGTGTCCGCGAGTGCCCTTGATCTCTATCGTCGCCTCTTGCTTGTGCCAGCCCACGAAAGCTACGAAGTGCCAAGGACTCTGCGCCATCATCGATCGCGCAAGCCCTCTCATTGCCCTCGCTGACCGCATCCTCTTCATGGTCCTCACCGACGTGGATTACAGACACAGAGCTTACGTCCATCTCGGCCCCATCTTCTCCGGGTTTATCTGGGAATTCAAGTGAGCATCCAAGAAACGGTGTCCCATAGCGCATGGTCGATGTGAGGCGCTTGGCTGCATTGGCAGTGCTGTGTAAGAGCTGCCACTTCTCTCCCTCATGCTGCATGGAGTCCAACTTAGAATCACTTACCCAGCATCCGCTACCATGGTTACAAGTCATGTTGACACCAGGAGCGCCTTCTATGGAGGACGTTATACCCCTGGTCCCAGTAGTGGAAGTATCCTGAATGTGACCGACATGTAACCTTGAATCCAGGCTGCTCACCATTTCCGACTTTACCTGGACATTTTGTCTCATGGAAAACGCTCTTTGATCGCAACACCTGTCTTGGTTTTTACCTTCATCCTCAGAGCTGTTACTAACATCTGCTATAGGCCTATTGTCATCACCCTCCATTGTCATGCCCACCACCAAACCCCGCCCTTGCCCATGATGACCCTGTTGTCTAGAAATCGGACTCGTCTCAAATTCAGTCCCCTGGTGTATCAGGCTGGAGTGGGTTGCACGCTTATCGCTGATGGAGAGAAGACTGGTGTCCATCATACCTTCCGCATTGCTATCATGCACTCTGGATGAGGTGACAGGCACTGTTTGGCACAAACTGTGGACATCAGTCTGTGAGCTGCGGATGGGGCTGAACTCGGTATCAATGTGGAATGAAACCATTTTCTGCTGTTTGAGTCTGGTAGAGTTGGCAATGCTGGTGGTTGTGGAGGAGGAAGACTGGTGCCCATCCACATCTCTGGGCTTCTCTGGCTTGTCACTGCTAGGTGATGTGGGGACTTCTTGATGGTGGGGAGGAGAGTCACCAGTCTTTGGGATGGGACTGAGACTGGTGCTCGTTCCCAGTGAAAAGTGGCCATGTGTGTTTGCCTTGATAGGACTGGATGGTAATACTTGTGAAGAGTCTCGGATGTTATCTAGAAGGACAAGAAAAAAAAAATAATTGACAGAGCTGGGATAAACATGCAGATAAGGCATATCTCTGTTCAAAGGATTCTTTAACCCTTTAGCACCTGCACTGAGTGTGTCCCCTCTGTAAATCAGTGAACAGTTTGTAGCTCTTATGCTTTACTGTGTGTGTCTGTATCTATGCATCCATTTGTCTAGGCGTGTCTGTGGGAATACAGGTGTGTGTGTGTGGTGTAGATTGTGTGAAAATACATGTGTTCCTTTTAATACCTGGTCCACCTTCGACCACATCGCCACTACTTCACCACATTCTGCAATATTCACTCTCTGTACATATCTCCACCATGTGGGACTCTTCAAAGGGGCAGAAACAAATCTAATTTGCACTTGTTGCGTTTATGAATGTTTGTACTTCAGATGACATCGTACTGCCCAGTGTAGGATCCTTAGTGTCAGCACTGCTCTGCCAGAGGCCCAGTTATGACTGTATTATTTAAATTCTCATTTAAATTCACCAGAGAGGAGAGGGCTGTTGTGGATAAAACAACTTGTAACAGGGATGTATGTAGGATTTGAACTTTGAACCTCCTTGCTGAAACCTAACCACAGACTGCGCCACACTGCTTACAAATACAATATGCTCATACGATGAATATCATCAATATTCTCAACATAGGATACATTAGATGAGCATGCTGAAACATTGGGATGGTAGAGTATTATCATGAATACTCACCTCCATGCGAAAAGAGACTGGTGTCCATGACGCTCTCTTCCTGTGGACCCTGCAGTCTGGATGAGCACACTGGCACTCGGCAGGGTGAGATCTGGTCACCAGTCTTATGGATGGGGCTTAATTCACCTTCCAAGCCGAGGGTGAAGTTCTTTCGCCACTCTTTTCCATCCTTCCCCGCTTCAACGTCTCCATCGCCGACTTCCGACTCTTCCCAACTGCAATTCAGGGGACCTCCTCGCACGAGACTGGTTTCCATCATGTTCTCGGGGGCACCAGAGAGCCGTTCAGCTGGGCTGCCAGGAGAGCGGTGTGGTGAAAAATGATCATCACTCTCAGTCGAACCCTGAAGATTGTCTGGTGATTTTTCTGGATGGCACAAAGGGAGAAAGATGTTTCAACAAATAAAAAAATAGGAATTGTTCCTTGGAACTGTGATGCATCAGAAAAAAAAAAAGAAAAAAATGATGCACCTGTACATTATGATGTCATTTCTTTGATAAAAGAAAGACAGAGACTTTAATTTGCAAATTTGAAAAATATTCATAACATCACAACACCCCAAGTTAAGCTGTCAGTGCATGACTTTAAAAGCCGCCAGAAGCAAAAATGTCCAGAAAAAGACACTGAAAGTTACATGTATACAGGATATGTGCCCACTCCCCCCCCCCCCAAAAAAAAAAAAAAAGAGCAAAAGGAAATCTGTGTCAAGGGTATGATCATCTAGTTGGTTTTGCATGCATGAAAGTTATAATCTGACTATCCTGATGACAATTAATTCTATATTTATCATTCTTATGTTACTATCATCATATTTCCGATTATTACTGCCCTTTTTCCTTTATCGTCATTATCAATATTAATCCTTATCATCATTATGAATACTACCAATGAACTAGAAATTGATTATAAACACGTAAACACAACAATTTGAGATAACATACAGCATCTGAAATGAATCTATGATATGAAGGTAAACAGAGAGAAAAAAGTTGGTTTCCCGTACCAGAGCGTTGAGAGGAGGGTAAATCCTTGATCGGGGATATTGAGGGTGATTCCATTGTACCACAGAGGGGTGACGCCTGGTGGGGAACGTGAGGGGATCGACCGAGCGGAGTTCGTCGGTGCGGGGTGATGGGACTGGATGAAAACTGGCTCTGTGAGGATGTGAAGAGAAGAGTGGAGTTTGTTGTATATCTATATCAAGAATACTTCTCTGACATGATGCCACTATGACTACAGTACAGTATGCCTTGCTTAGCACTGAATGGACTACATTGTACTTCACCAAGCAGGAGTCTTGTGAAAATTCAAACCACACTTTGCTACCTTTTTCAGCTGTCATGCAGATACTGAACGGAATTACTGGTGAAATGTAAGAATACTAAATATAAGATTATTCAGTTCAAGTTGATGCAATGTTGACTACTCCACGGTGTCAACTGGATTATTTGCAAAATTTATCTGAATTAACCCTATTCTAACTGGGGGGGGGGGGGGGGGGGGGGGTCAAATTGACCCCCTTGTAGTTGACATCCAGCTCTATCTTCAGGCAAAATTTTGCAGCGATCGCACGATCGGTGGCCGAGATCTGAAGGGGGGTCAAATTGACCCCCCCCCCCCCCCTGTAAAAACTTGGTTTCAAATAGCCCAGTTAGAATAGGGTTAAATCATTCCGTCTACATTTTGTTAACGTTCCAATATCACTGCAGGCATCTAATCCTCTACTTATTTTTCTGCATATTGTATGCATGATGATACGTATGATAACAATTACGATAATTTCTCATTAAGGATTTACAACAAAACACACTATTCGTCTACTCATTCCATCAATGCTGTGCAGAACCTCCACTGAGTATGCTCACACAACTGATGAAAGGCTGTCATTGGTGCAAGCAGTCTTGGCATTAAAAATAAAGAATGTCTGAAGGTGCCTCGCTACAATTCTATAGCAGACAGTTGCTCGATTAATGTACTAGTTGCCAAAGTGGGCCACTCCTGTTTTCTCTTGAAAAATGCTGACTGAAGGGGAGCTGATGGTGTCTGTGAAAAATGTCCTCAGCAATGATGTGTGGGCCTACAGAATAATGAATCAGCTGTCACCATGCATTTTTTTTTTTTTAAGTGGAAATGAAATTAAAAGCATATTAAAAATATAAAGGCACACCAAGAAATGATAACATTTCAAGCATCTACAGATGAGTCTTTCATCCTCTGTGTGTGTTGAGTACTGATTGGCAGAAAAAAAAACCCATTCCATTGTACACACTGTCCAGAATCCCTGGGAGGAAAAGGTTTAAACAAGTTCATCTATAGACGTTACCTCCACTGAATTAGGTGTGAGTGGTACCTGACCCTTTCTCCTCTCCCCAGCTCCACTCTCCTGGCTGGAGCGGATGGGGGACAGCGAGGGAGAGAAGGGCCCACTCTCCCTGGCAGACTCTGGGCTGGCACTGGGCACCGAGCTCGACTCGCTCTGGGTGAAGAGCTTGCGTCGCAGGGGGGCCAATGGGAAGGACTCCACACTGGACTTGGTGTACAGAAATCGCCCCTTCCCTGCCGAAAGTGTAGGGAGAATGTAGGCAGCGGAAATAAGATATGGAAGAATTAAAAATATCAAGTCTCCTGCTGATCCCATGCCATTCAGTTCACGGTATCGCCAATGCGCAGAAAACTTCTGTGCACGCTGGAGAGCTCTGTCACAGATGCACTGTGGGATTCCTCGGTGCCATTGTTGCTTCCGGTTGTCTCGCGCCCATCCCAGTTCCCATACAATTCAATTGAGTTATTTCCTTTTTTTGAGTTATTCCTTTTTCTTGGATATAATTCAGCTTTTTAAAAAAAAAAAAAAATTCTAAATTTTGCTGATTTGCGGTCACCAGAGTCATGGTTCACAACTGCAAGACTTCAACGTGCTGGTCACATGATGGAAAGCAAAGAAATCTTCAACAACAACAACAACAACAACAACAACAAAACTGGATAAAGACAGAACATGACCCGAGTGCATGCATCCAGCCAAAACCGGGGCAAGTTTGTCCCCTGCGCTATCCCATAATGCATCTAAAACGTTGCTCTGCACACGGCACAAAGGTATTGGCGATACCAAGAATTAAATTTCATTTCTGATTATCATTTGAATTTCTACCAATATCTACACTGTATTGTGACTCACATTCAATTCACCTGAATAAAGTCAAAATTTGAATTATTGAAAAGAAAGAGTTACTTAGCATTTGAGGAATCCCAAAAAGACGTATGAAAGCAAATAAGGGATTCATTTATGACATGACCATCACTTGCCCTTTAAATAATTACCATATTCCCCCAAAGTGGGCACATTCAAATCGCAAAAATGTGATTCATATATCCAGGGATGATATTGAGGTCTGTTGAAAAAATCGGATATCAAAATTTTCAGGTGAATGTGATATATGGAAAAAGCAAAACGTGTATAGACTTGAGAAAGAAAAAATCTGAAATCTATTTAAATCTACAGAATATCATGCCTGTATATCGCAATGCTGCAAACATACAAATCTTTAGAATGTATTACGATGAAAACACTAAAAGTGCAACGTTATGATCATTTCACACTCAACTCACCAAGTAAGCCTTCCAGGTCAAAATCAAGAGGCAGTGTGAGAGATGTTTGGCAGCTTGCTGTGAACAAGAATAAAACAATAAGACAGTATTATCAGAAAGAGGAAAAAAAAGGGAAAAGAAAATAGATATACAGAAACAGGGAAAATAATATATGTCCACAGGGAAAAGACAAATATATACTCGGTATATAAATGAGTCATATCAGGACAATGACCCCCCAGCTAAATACTGATCAGTGATAAAGTAAGAGTAAAGATCAGGATTAGAGTTAGGTGTACAGCTGTAGGATAAGAGTTTGGATAACGGTTAGAATTAGGTTCAGGGGAGGGTCTGGGGTAATTGCCCAAGGGGGAAATTGCCCTAGACCCAAATTATTGTTTTCTTCCCATAAAATGAAAATCTTGGGTGGTTGCCATACTAACTGGCAAGGCTGCCTTTAAGAATGTAAAACACACCATATTTTGACAACAATCAATTTGCTGTCCAGTTTACAATACCACAAACACATAGATCTGTACATGGTGAGCGAGAGTGAGAGGAAATCAACAATGTGTACTTACCATCCACTCTTCCTGTGAGACCGTTGAGGAAAGAACTGTTGGAAGGTGAGTTCACCGAGTTTTCTGCTGAGTGCTCACTGAGTACTAGGGGAAGGAAAGAACATAAGCATAGAGCTAAAAAGCCGACTGTACACGCATTTTATAAAATCGAAAACATATAGCTATATGTCACCATCCACAAGATGAAAAATCGGCCAAGACTGATCACAAATTACTGCATACGATGATATTTCACATTTTTATGCCTCCGCCACAAAGTGACGCCAGAGGCAATATGTTTTTTAAGTTGTCCGTCCTTCCGTCCGTCTGTAATCAATTTTGTGGACAGCATAACTAAAATACTGTTTGAGACATTTCAAGCTGTTTTTATTTTTCACAAAATATTAAATCCAATATTCCGCAAAGAAACTCTAGAAAATATTGCCTCTTGTTACAAAAAAAAGTGTGTTGTATTTAATATGGGAAATTGGAAAGTAGATAATACTACAACGCATTTCTTCACTGTGGTTCTTGATAGGGAAGTAAACCATTAGTAAAATTGGTTTACAACAGGTTCAAAGAAAATGAATGAAGTCTCAGAAAAAGAAGGGTACAGAGATAGATAACATTTTGACACCACTTCTCAAACCCAACCTGAACATGGCTCGAATTGGTCTTTCAAAAATTTGGAGATACAAACCTGATACAGAGGGAGGGTTTGGTGAAAAGGTCACATGTTTCATAGGCCTGGATTCGGACCATGGCGAGGGAACAACCGTCTTCTGGTTGAAGAACTGAAAAAAGGATGAGAGAAGAAAATACTGCCAGTTAATCCAAAGACAAGATTCAACAACTTTAGAGCTACAAAACTGGGAATGATTAATTCCAACCACAGATGCTGTCAGGCGCTATGCTTGTTGGTTTGTTTTGCTAGCCACAAAAGATACAGATTTCATGACATCTGCGTAAGGTGTCTTACACGGAGAACATTTTGTGAACAAATATCACTACCCCTGCAGTAGCAGTAACAATAAAGGGTAAAGTTTATGCTACTGCCTCGTCCCCCTTTATCATGACAATTTATTCTGCCAAATGATGAGTCACAAGGTACAGTGTAGAGTGCAATCCTTGTGGTTTTACATGGTGTGTGCCTTCAAAGTACGATAGTCTGCCGCTGGAGTAAACCATTACAACTGTTTTTCCCAACCCATTCCCATTTCAAAATTTTCCATTACAATCTGTTAGAAGTTTCTCCATCATGCTAAATTTAAAACTGAATAAAAATTGCAAACACTTAAAGTTCAGGATCTTTTTCAAATGAGCATGTATATATGCAAAGTTGTAAATTTCCTTTTTATGTTGCGCATATTTGATGAACTTAACTACAGATATCTCTATAGAAGCTTTCTCCAATATATAAGATTTAAAGTGAAATTTAATGAATTGCTATTTTGAGGATGACAAGATGAAACTGTCTGCAGCAAAATTCCTCCAGGACTTGATGGGTTAAAGACTTCTCATTAGAGGACCTGGCTAGGACCTGGCTCCCGATGATCACAGGGCTGCCAACTTTCACGCATTGAGTGTGAGACTCGCGCATTCTGGTCCTTTCTCACTCTAAAACTTTATTTCATTTGCATGCATTTCTATTGATCTCACTCATTTTGACTCCTAAATTATAGCATTGGCCTATGGGAGTCTCACTCTCAACTAGTTTCCAGTGTTGGCAGCCCTGTGATCAGCACCTTGGTACTGGATGATAATCCAGGGAGCACATCATTATTGAGTGATGTATTCAAGCATGCTTTACGATGGAGTCAATGGGGACCTGAGCTTTTGATCCTTGCAGAATCTATGACCCCATTTACAGTGCTGGGCCAGGCCCGACCTCAATTGCGCGGCCGAGCCCCGCAATTTTGTCCGTTTACACTGCTGGGCTCAGCAGCGCTTTTAATTCAAACCTTTCAATATTTTGTCGTAGTGGCGCTGTGCTTGTAAACAAACGCAATTTGGTATTGTCTGGTTTTCAGACCCTTTGCCAACTAAATACTGTGGCGACGAAGTCGGCGTTCGGGCAAAGGCCTTTGTCGAGGGAAAAAATTCTTTGCAGGACAAAACCACCTTAAACTATGATGGTTTTCGACGTTGAGGGGGTTAATATCCTGATTAGCGAAATAGCACAGGCAGAGGGTTTGGAAGCCAGACTAAAATCGGCCGCGCATTTGGCCCAGTTTGCGTTTACGCTGAGAAAAGGCCGGGCTCGGCCGCGGCCGAGCCGCGGCCGAGACCACCTCCAGAGCGAGGCCAAATGCGAGGCCAATTTTGGCCTCGCATTTGTCTTTTGCGCGTTTACATTGAAGCGGGGCTGGGCCGGGCCGCGGCTCGGACACGGCCGAGCCTCGCACTGTAAACGGGGTCTTAGACAGCTAAGGCAAAATTACAAACATCAGGGTATGCACACACACATTGCATATGGACTACACACAATGTGCACTGTCTATGAGAGGCTAGGGACATACAAAGAAGAACAAATAAACTAAAGGGGTAGGTTAGGAGTCAAAGGCAGGGAGCTAGACTGGCACTGAGGGGGATTAATAGCACAGGGTGGAACAAACAAAGGGGGAGAGGTTGGGCTAGTGATGATCCTAGATCATAGGGGGCAACCTGTAAAGATAAATAGGGAGGCAAAATCAAACAGGATCAGGAACAACACAAAGGCAAAGGATAGGGACAGGGTGAAATAATAATAGCATGAGTGTGTGTGTGTGTGTGTGTGTGGGGGGGGGGGGGGGGGGGGGGGAGGTCCAAGCAGAAAGCCTGAATTGAACTGACGCACAATTGAAAGCATGGTAAAAATGAATAGAGGTAACATAATATATTCATCTGTCTATTTTGTAATGGATGTATACGGGGATGTCACGTAACCCGTTGAGGATGGACTGATCTTGCTACAACACGCATTTCCAATAGACACCTGCCCGAGTATGCTCAGGACTAGTCTTTAACGAGTATACTCAGGACTGGTCTTCAATGAGTATACTCGGGACTAGTCTTCAACAGGTTAAGAGAAGCATGGGATGACACCACACCTGTGTGATAGCTTCCTGCACTTGTTGCTCCTTCTCCTTGGTGAGGATGGACGTCTCTTGCTGCAGCGGGCGCTCGTCGATGTCTGCCGGGAAGAGCAGCGACATCTGATCTATCGACCACCGAAAGTCATTGTCCTGTGGGCATGGGGGGGGGGGGGGAGAAAACCAACAAGCTCCATGATGCTTCCTTACATTTGCAAAAAATTGGCAGTGATGAAAAGGCATAATTGTTTCCCCAACATGTTGGCAAAGGAATAGAGTTACATTTACTACATACTAGAAAGGCAAAAATTGTGAATTTGTTATTCCAAATGGAAGAACTAAATTTTATGGTGAGCCAACATTTGCATACAATAGTGTCTTTACTTTATGGAATTGTCTATTTCAGAATCTAAAGAGAATTACCAACATAAATAATTTAGAATCTGCCTTGAAAGTGCAGTATTTACTGTTTTTTTTTTCTCATATTCCTGGACCATTAAATCTTTCCTCTTCTTGACAAAAAATTAAAGACATGCAATTAAATAGGGGCCTATTGACTCTGATCTTGAAATGAATGGCAAAACAAAAACAAAAAAGGAAGAAGAAGAAAAAACAAAAAAGAAGACAAAGAACAAGAAGAAGATGATTCTGGAAAATTATGAAAGTCTTACCTTCTTGCTCTTTGTGCGGGGTGTATCCTGGCTGGGTTTGAAGACTGAGGGGCTGAAGGCTGGTAGGTGCATGCTGTCTAGGCTCTCAGTCTCAAAAGGATTCACTGTCAGGTTGGCCACAGACAGAGAGTTGGACGATGGTGGAGAGGCGTTTGTTGAAGGGTCACCTCCTTCGGCCATGTTGACCGCTACACACCTACAATTTGTGCATGTATTTATGATGAAAGTCAATTAACCTTGCCATTTCAGTTAGGAGGAAAATAAAATGAAAAAAAAAAAGTACTTGTAAGGCCTTGGCTTAACATAATTCAGAATCTCTGTACTGTAGTGAGCATATTTTGGTGTATACAGTAACAAGTATACAGACATGGTATTAGCGGACACCATGGTATTTCCGGACGCATACATGTACATTTCTACATGTATCGCTGAGTAAATAACTAATAATGACATTCAAAAGCATGGGACTTTGTAGACTAGCCGTACTGAGAGTTGTATGCTGATGGGCCGAAATGACACAAAAATATGGAAATGCACTCCTTTCCAAATGCAAAGACTATCATTTGGCAAAGTGTTCGATCTGGTCGCAGTTAGGAACTTAGGGTCTAGTATTGGACTCTACCATGGCATTGTTTTCAGAATCCACTTCAAATTGTCAATAGGCCCTAATGTTAGTTATTAAAATTTTACAGAAAAAAAAAATGTGTAACAATGTTAGGCCAAGAATAGATCTAACAATATGTTAGTCTGTAGGCCCCAGCCCAGATAGCCTATCACATTGCATTGTCTACTTCATTTTGTTAATCAATGAATGTATGAAAAAGTCACCAAAATTCTCATTCCCGCATTCTTACATGTAACTGTTAGGCCCTATTGGAAATGGCTATCATGATACAATGTTTATGAAAGTTGGAATATGGGTAAATATTGAATCTGAAGTCACACATACATGTAGCACAGCATACCATAAATCTAACCTGTTAAGACTCTATTTAAATTCATTCTTTAAATTTTAGAATAACCTTCATCAGTTCATGGACATGACATGCCTGGTAAATGCGTATTTACTATTGTCGTTAAATCCATCATGATCAAAGTCATAATCTAGGGTTCTATCTCACGGAGGTACATACACTACGATATCACGCGATAGCTAGTAAAAGATGTCCATAATTTTATCATTGAACTGGAATAGATACTACTCCATTCTAAATCAAGCCACAGCTACAGCTCTTCTGCTGTGCTTCTCAATTAAATTCTCATATCTCAGCTCCGCATCCAATCCGTCACGCACGTCGAGCCGCCTATTTTGCTAGCTAGCGCAAGCCATCAAAGCAAAGGGCGTACCGTTGAGATCCGACTTCACTGAGTGAGCCCAGCTCCAGCCAGGTACGTTTGTATGCACGTTGTGGCAAAAGCCATGGACCAGCAGTTTTCGAGCGTTAGCTTACTACGAGGGAAAAGCTTGACCAGTGAATAAAAAAGTAAAGCGTAACGTTACATTCTCAGACTGAAAAAGAAAAGGCTGTAAATTTACCTGTGAGAAACAGCTACCCAACTCAGATGCAGATGATGAATGCTCACGTCACACACACATTACACGCCACGTACAGTGTACGTATTGTGTACGTTAAAGGCCTGTAGTGCCATGTACAGGTACATTGTACACTGCACTGTACGTATGTACCATTTCGAAACTCGCGGACGATCGTGTTTGTCAACAGAAACTTGAGGGCAGCAAACACAGTTTGCTTTGGTTGTTGTTGTTCTATTCACTCTCTGGTACATGGTTGGTTTTAATCAATCTTTGGCCTTTCGACCTTTGGAGTGTGTGGAAAATCTCTTTGGTTCGGATGGAGGACGGTACAACAAGAACTGCTAGGACTGTAATTTACCAGTGAACAGTAACCCGCTCGCCGCTGCTTTTTTCAGAAGCCCCCAGTGGATAAATCATGGATGAAAAGAACGGAGATACGCAAGTTGCCTCAGCTCGAGAAGTGCTTGACAGTAAGGCTAGTAGTAGCGTTCAGACCTAGGGGCCTACCGCCAGTATCGGCACTGCATTTCACTGTGGGGTCGGGCTAACTCGGCCCACGGGACATCTCGTCCCACCCGTCGAGGGTGGGCCGAGTTGTCCCACTCGTTGGTATCGATAGTGATCGTGAGCGCTCGTCTGTCTTTGAGTTTATTTCGTCTTTATGACGTCTTTTCTAACCGTAATTTTCATGGAATTGTGCTCAGTGGTTTCTGTAAAGAATATTTGCCAACTTTTGGGGGATACAACGACGTAAAAATGAAATTTCAGACGTTTTTATCGCGGTTCGCGATCCCCATAGGTTCACGTTCATTTCGCGCGGTGGGCTAACTCGGCCCAGCTAAGTTTTAGCTGTTGTTTTGTCAGTAAATCTCCGTAAAAATATCAATTTTATCATGTATGAAGGTGTATTCAGGGTTCCTTCAACTAATTTCATCTTCGAGGGAATTTAATTTTGCACATGTTTGGTGAAATGTTGGATATTTGTTCGCATGATTTCATCTTTGCCGTATCCGCACCGCACCGGTCTCGCCACCAGCAGCTCGCTCACGCATCACTGTGGCAGAGCTTAGCAGCGCCATGCCCATGCCCACTCTCGGCGAGGCACGGGGCGGCGCGGCGCGGGGCACCCGCGCGAACGGCACAGAGGGAGCAGCCAGCCACTCCGTAAACGTCGCTACGGATACGGGCGGTGGTTGAAATTGGAGGAAAAGGCGTCATTTGCTGCACTTCCCAATTTTCTTGCGTGAGTACTAAATTCTATGCAGTAGTCAGTTGGCATTTTCCTATCCATTGTCTTGAACTTTGAGCTGGGAGCTAGAGAGGGAGCAACTTGTTTCAACTCAACTGTGTTTTGCTGCAACGTCGTCGCGTGAATTGGGCTGAGCTGGTGTGCTACCGCCAGCCAATGCCAAGGTGAAAGGGCAAGGGTTTCTGGTAAAGGCTGGGCATATAGGGGGTTGCTTGACTCCTTTTTTTTTTCTGATTTTTTTTTTTTTTTTGGTCATTTATTTTTTTTCTGATTTTTTTTTTTTCAGGATGACTCAATAATATGTATTCCAACCTCATGCAGTTTGCAGTTGTCATTTTGCTGTTTTTCTGTCTATTCCCCAGCATCAGCGTTTAAATGATTGATACTGAATTGCAAAAAAAAAAAAAACACACACACACACAACACACACATAAAATAACGATTTTGATGCATGCTGTATTGTTGGCAATTATCACATGACTCGGATGACACTATTCGCTATGTTGGGACACTGCTCCTTAATTTACGAATATGTAACATTTGTGAAAAATACGAGTTTTAATATGTGAAAATTTCACTTTTTTGTGTGTGAAATGATTTACTAGTACTATGGTGAAGTCTGTTTTCAAAGTGATATTTATTCAATGTAATTGCTAACAGAAATACTGTTGTTACTGCTAATGATTGACAAATTGCCCTACACGTACATCAATATAAATGTTTATGTAAATATGATTTATAGAGATAATTATTACATCGATGTAGGGCAATTTGTCAATCACTTGCATTAAAAAACATCTCGACGGAAGAATTTCATGAATTTGAAGAAATACTGTTATACCAGTACTGAAATGAATGGAATATATAACCTTGTATTAATTGTAACGAAAGCAGCAGATAAAGCAATAGTAAATTACATTGTGATCGAAGTACATCTATGTAGCAACCTAACTTATCACTTTATCATTGAATTGTCATATAGACTGCACCTTGCTACTAACAATGAACACTATTGGCCCTGAAATTAATTTTACATTAGTACATGTATGTTCTTTCTTTCTTTTATGCCCAAGTACCAGGTATTACTTCTCTGGCAGGATAGACCAGTAAACTCTGTGGTATTGAATTGCATGCAGACTTGTGCAGGATGGATACTGCAAGTAGTAGTAGGGCCTGGTAGGGGAAAATATGACCAGGTAAGCTCTGAGATTATAATGTAGTACTAGTTTTGGAACTACATTGCATTAAAGATCAAAAGTGGGATTTTTTTTTTTTTTGTAACACCTATAACTTTTGGCAAAGCTTAACATTTGCTAATATTTCACATTTTTTCTTACCTGCGCCTAAAATTGTATTATGATGGCCTGTAGGCCCACGGTAAGACAGCAAACTTGAATTTGTTGAGCTTCTTGGCTATTTCATTCTTTTCAATCTCAGATCATTATATTTTGTTCAGTTTGTAATTGTATAGGTTCATAGGTTGACACACATTCTCATTGACCTGTATGCTGTTTCTTTTTATCGCCCTCATTCCTTTCCCATTCATGTGTTCATCCCTTTCACACCACACCTACTCTTTTGTTTAACATTCCATATTAAGTTAGGTAGTCCGAACTTAACTTCCCTTGTCCAGTCGGCCACTACATTGGGATGTTCGACAGTGACATAGAAAAAGAAGAAATAAGTTCTCACCTCAGCTTGTTGAGACCTTCGTCCAGTTTATTTTCATTTGTAGTCATAGTGAGTTGGGTTTTTACATTTTAGTTGGTCTCTTCCATTCCTGTTACTCTCAATTTCAATTTCAATTTACATGTATTTTCATATTTCTCATGAAAATAGTACAGACAAAATAAAAATGTACAGCAGTCTGTCTCAGCATGAAGTCAAAGGTGAGTTTAGAATTGGGCTATGGTAATAGAAATATGATGGGGCCTATACATACCAGCAAGTTTGTTCAGCTGCAACTTATACATGGAGAATAAGCTCATCAGGAGTCACATTCCAGCAGGGCTCCTACTTAGAACCAGACTGTGTGACCGTGGTAACCATAGACTTGAATGGTGATAATTTTGGGACCAAAAGATTTACTTCGTTATAACGAAATTTCACCAATATAACCGTGTTCGTTGTAACGGGAGTGCACTGTAAATGGGATCTGGCTTCTACACTGTGTAGCTATGGAGTAAGTTCCTGTTGGTTTGTGGGGCTGTCTCTGGTGTGCTTTGGATATCCTTTCAGTCCCTTATATGTTTTGCAAAGTCTCCGTGGCCATGCCTAAATCTTGTAAGCTGCTCTTCTTTTTAATCTTTACTGTAATTCTTATTTTGACTATTTGTAATCATTTTGATTTATGGTTATTTGTCTTATACTGTATTGCAATCAGTGGAAAACCAATAAATGTAAAAAAAAGATCAACAAAACACCTATCAATATAAATGTCAGAGCATTAATGTGACCAGAAACTATTTTTTTGTGTAGCTTTGGTTTGTTGTTGTTGTTTTGTGTAGCTTTCCATATTTGTAGTTTACTTTTCAGACATACCCCTAATGAATTATCCACATTTAGTTTTCCACACAACCTAATTCACCTAACTCACCTCCACACCTACGTCCTCAAACTCTTTTGATCTGTTTCCATTTATGTTCAACTTCACCTTGTGATCAACTGTAGGCCCTACCTTTATTTTCCATTGGTTCCTGAGGTCCTCGGGTGAAACTACTTTCCTCCTTTCGTTTTTGGTTGATTTGTCTATCTTATGATTTTAATATGTAAATTAACTACCCTGGAAAAAGTAAGTGGGTAGAATTAAGAAAGAGTCTACCACAGGAACTGACCGAGAACAGATCTGCTTTCTTCAGCCCCTACAGCTATAGTGAATATTCAGTTTTGAGAGGACATTGTCTGGTTCTGCGGAGTGACTGAGCATAATGTTGGACACTGAAATGAGTGTTACAATAATGCAACATTTCATGAAGTGTATCTGGATTGACATATGTACAATAATCTCATTTCCTGCAATGCACCTCACCTGGGGCAGAGTTCATCAATTGGCAACTATCTGGTAAACTACATGTATGTTTTACAGGTAGGTCAAGAGGTGAAAATCTAGAAGAAAGCAAACTATCGACTGAAGTAGACCTCTTAACTGAAGTAGGACTGAAGTCAGTGTCGTAATGGTTCCATGACATTTGCTCCTGCAACAATTGTTCACTTGAAATTCTGCATGCTAAACCAAACAAATTCTACGAAGGAGCATTACTCTATGAAACCCTACTCCTATCACAATCCTAACCTTGATCCCAAGTCCTTGGAGAAAATGATACACCAGAGCAATTGTTACAAGGTCACAGGAACAAATGTTGTATTACCGTTATAACACACTATAAAATGTGGTGGAATTAAATTCACATTTTATGAATGCACACTATTCACTGATGATGAAGTGTGATGACTCTAAAAAAAAAAATGTTTTTGTCACATATGTTTTTTAATCCGTAGTACAGCGCTACTTGAGACTTTCTTTTTTATTAAAGATATCAAATTTGTCTACATTGAATATCAGTGTAGATATGCACACACTAGTTGTTCTATGTAAATATAGATTCGGAAAAAAAAAATACTGGTGTGCAATTCACATGAAGTATGCAGTGTTTCAAATCAAATCTCATTTGACACTTGACAAACACATTGATCACGCATAAGAAAAGAATGGGTTGATGGAAGAGTGAAAGAGAGATGGGGAAAGGAAGCGGAAATATTGGCAGTAGGCGATCTATAGAGCCAGACGAATCATTAAAAAATACAGAACTTTACAATGCAGTTGTGGAAAGAAAGCTTTGTACACAGATGATACTTGGTATTTGTGATAATTAAAAATGAAAGTACAATGTATTATTTCAAGTCAAATGAGAATGTTCTGTTATTCAAGAAAAAAAAATAGAGAGGAAATAATAAAGTAATAGATGTTAAAATGACAAAACAAAACAAAACATACTTTACATGCTCACATTAATATTATTCAACATTTGCTGTGATCTTGCAGTCTTGGAAAGAGCAGTATCGGTACATTGTAATCAAGGGCAGGCAGGGCAACAGTCGAAAGGATGCAATGGCCACAAAACAACAGATTCTTTTGTGAAGGAAGATGAGAGCTTATATGCGTGACCTTACCGATGCCTACCAGTGCATGTTGTAATGTTTCTTTTGTGACCCTGCATGACTGCAAATTATGTAACACTTTGAGTACCGTGCTTGAGAAGGAAGACCATTTGAGAAGCTATTCATCTTTGCTGCTTGTTTAAAAAAAGAAAAAAAAAATGTGCATGAATTCAACAGTATGAGTGCAGGACAAGCAAGGATTTGAGAATTTTATAATCAGCCTTGTTTTGAACAAATAAATAAAAATGTAAAAGATTAACACATATAATAGGGCTAAGGCATGGAAAAGATTAAGATATGAAGTCCAAGTTTGGTTCAATAGATCATCACAGTATACATAACATAGCTACAGTAGATGGAGAGAGAGAGATTTACACTGTATATACAGTACATATATAAAAAGGAAATTACAAAAAAGAAAAAGAACTTGACGGTTGGCCATTATCGTGCAGGTACACATGGCAGAGGATTTTTCTCTTGAATTAGGGTAAGGATTCCCATGGCAAAAATGGCAATGTCATCAAAACAAAAACAATTCCTTTTTATTTTTGAAAGTACACACAAAAGGTAGGCCCTACAATCATAAACAAGGCCAATCTAGCTAGCACTACATTTCATTACCGGTTTCATGATATCAACCTTTCAACCAAACCATCCATATCTACAGGTCAAATAACTAACCACTGGATATCAAACAATTTATTAATTTCCAAGGTAATGCCCATAAACAGACTCGCCCCTTAACTTTTGCTTGTTTGTTTTTATTAAGAAAAAAGGTAACATTTATTGGACAGAAATAACTTTTGAGTAGAACGCAGATCTATACATAAAATCAGCAACAACAACAACAGCAACAACAAAACATTAACAGTTAAAATCAAATGCATATAATGACCTTCATGTAGTTCACATCGAATGATCTGCTACATAATTTGATTTCTTCTCTACTGGGGATACGGGTACGGAGTGGCTGGCTGCTCCCTCTGTGCCGTTCGCGCGGGTGCCCCGCGCCGCGCCGCCCCGTGCCTCGCCGAGAGTGGGCATGGGCATGGCGCTGCTCAGCTCTGCCACAGTGATGCGTGAGCGAGCTGCTGGTGGCGAGACCGGTGCGGTGCGGATACGGCAAAGATGAAATCATGCGAACAAATATCCAACATTTCACCAAACATGTGCAAAATTAAATTCCCTCGAAGATGAAATTAGTTGAAGGAACCCTGAATACACCTTCATACATGATAAAATTGATATTTTTACGGAGATTTACTGACAAAACAACCGCTAAAACTTAGCTGGGCCGAGTTAGCCCACCGCGCGAAATGAACGTGAACCTATGGGGATCGCGAACTGCGATAAAAACGTCTGAAATTTCATTTTTACGTCGTTATATCCCCCAAAAGTTGGCAAATATTCTTTACAGAAACCACTGAGCACAATTCCATAAAAGTTACGGTTAAAAAAGACGTCACAAAGACAAAATAACCTCAAACACAGACAAGCGCTCACGATCACTATCGATACCAACGGGTGGGACAACTCGGCCCACCCTCGACGGGTGGGACGAGTTGTCCCGTGGGCCGAGTTAGCCCGGATCCTTCACTGTTTAGTCCCTGTCATTGTAAAATACGTTGGATGAAAGTTGGCGCGAATGCACTTTCCCCGTTTGCATTTATTCGTGACCATCCATCCATGCCATGTTGTTTGTTGATGATGTTACAGGGATCTCAATTACCAGCACTCATTGTATTATGATATCTACCCTCATCTCGCCAAAATCTCCCATTTTAACCAAAATTCAATTAAATCCCTGTAGGCCTAACATTGCTAAAGGACGAGCGTGTATGGACTCGAGATTACACTTAGGCTTAGCAAAATTGCTTAGTCTATTAAAAAATTACTACTACTAACGTTAGAACTATAGTACTAACCCTTAGTCTAACTTAGAACTCTAGTTGTAGTTGAAAGAAATGAATACAAAATCAACAAGCGCAATGCCAATGTGTCTAGACAATGTAGTGTAAAGTCTAGTTAAATTACACTTTTTGAAAATGTGAAGTCATTACATTCAATATCTACATTGTGATTGTGCTGGGCAGATCTAGGAATTCTCTGTAACCCGTTAAGCATGGTAAGGCTTTGCCATTTGGCTTTACAGATTGATTTAACAAGCAGGATTATCACTAACTGTTAGGCCTACTTATTTCTTGTGTAATAGTATTGCTGTCGATTGCATTATCACTGGTCATAACTGCACTGTCAATGTCATTTTATCATTTTCATACATCATGTATTTGTAGCCCTACAGCAGATTTCTGAGCTGCTGGAAACGGGACTCGACTCTGAGACGCTTTCAATCTGCGTCCATCTCTGCGAGCTAGGCGTCAACCCAGAGGCCTTGGCGTCTGTCGTGAAGGAACTGCGGAGAGAGATGAATGCATACAAGGTACAAATATTGAAATGTGTGTAATCAGCCCTAATTATCAGTGGTGACAAATGAAAAGAAGTTTGAAAATCATAAGTTTTGTCATTTTACAACTTGAATTAAGAGTTAAATACATACGAGTCTTCTTTTCTACTTACAAGAATGCAGATGGGTTTACTTAAGTTATAGTGATAAAGTATTAAATACTGTATATTTATGGAATCACACCTGTTAAATGTTCTAGTTTCTATGCTTCAATGGCAAATTGCTCAAAGCCATTCTCAGGCAGAGAAGAATGTGCAGGAAAAACAAAAGTGCAACCAGCTAGACCAATATTAAGATGTTTGCCTTCAATTTTCTCTGGCCACATTACAGTGTATATTTAGATATGTGTAATGCTTTCCTAAGTGCTTTGTACCTCTTGCTGAAATGTATTATTTGGTTTGTCCTGGCTGCATATTTCACTAGAATAGATGTTGTAGGGGAGTTTTGAATTCAATATGCATGAAGTATGATATTTTATTCTAATCTGTTACTTTCTCTTTTCCTTCCTCCATTGTGTATTACAGTGCACTCCCATTAAAATGAGGTCCTTGGGATGAGCAGTATTCTTTCGTTATATCAAAATTTGGTTATAGCTCAACCAGTATAGTGTGCAAAGATGGATAGATCTACATACAGCTACTTGTATTATAATTTTTGGACCTGAATTTTTATTTCATTGTAACGAGAATTTTGTGATAACAGTGGTGGTTAGAACAGCAGTGCACTGATGACTGACGTGTAAATCTTGCGCAGGTGTTTGCTTTGCTATCATTCTTGAACATTGCTACACATATTCTCATTTTATGTTTGGATCTGTTAAGTGCCTATACTTGTTATTGTTTTTTTCCTTTTCTTTGTCTAGTCTGCACAGGAGCCATGAATTGCATCAAACTTCTGAAACCGACCGTTCCATGTGGATAGCAAGAGGAAGGGGCGTGTTGTGTCTGCACTTCTAGTGTGTGTAGATAAGGTTGACAAATTTGGCATTGGGCACCCTTGAATGCTGAGGGGATGATAGACAATGTGACAGGAATGGTGTGGATTGAACCACAGCTTTTCGTGGAGAGCTCCTATTGATGGAGCAGGAGGTGAAATCCGGAAATTGGCCTCAATGTGCCCAAGTGCGATGGAGTAGAAACTATTACACTACCAAGGGATTTTGAATGTGATGCTTTATGAGTCCTCTCTCTGTTAAGCATGCCTGACATAATTCTTTATATCAAGTGTATAAGATAGCCCAAGGTGTAATTCCATGGCATGTTTAAGATAGCTTTGATGAAATAAAACAAGTAGAGTTGTACAAGTCTCATTAGAATTATTTGTCTGTGTGTCCACGTACAAACGAGATACATTGTATAAACACCCCAAATCTTGTTTACGAACATGATAAAAAAAAAAAAGGAAAACTCTATGGTCAGTACTCACTATACAATCCCTAGTGTACAATGTACATCACATATGTTCACAAAAATTTAATTTTTGACAAACTTCTCCAATATAAAAGGTCAAAGGTCATCAAACTCTCTAATTCTAAAAGTGTAATTCTCTAGCCAGGGGCAATTAGCAAGATTGTCCACTGGTAATAAAGTGTGGTACAATGTGCAGGATTGAGTGAAAACATTAAATCTTCTTATTCAAATGATAGTTTTAAAGTTGAAGGTCACTGAAAATCTGCCAGAATTGTCCACTTTCAGCCAAATTGTCAGTAAGGAAAGTCAAGTTAAATAAGAGGAATAAAAGGACAGCTCCATGTATAGATTTGTGAAATTTGTTGTGGTTTTTCAAGCAGAGAAAACCAATGCACCGTACTCTGAAAATACCCCCAAATTACACTGAACAGGGATGATGACATAAGAGGCTTATATATTTCAGAAATGTTGCAATGTAATTCTATTACAAAACCATTCAATGTGCTTGACAAGTTCACCTGTGTAGAATTTATGCATGCTTTCTTCTTTTGTTCTGCTACCTTGAACCCCTACTCATGCATGCTTTAAAGGGTGAAGCTGCTATGTCATGACCCCTGTTCATTGTGATTTGTTGTCAATTTTTACAGTATTATTATTAAGTGTCTCAGTCACTATAAATTCTGAAACTCTGTACGCAGTAGGACCTTACATGTATAGCCAATTTATACAAATGTAGTTCAAATGTATAAGTCTGAAAATCATCAGGAGTTTTTCTTTGATTTCTTTTGAAAGTCCTTTACTTACATGTATGTTGTGAAATGTGGTCCAACAAATAGAATTTTGCAGCTTTTATTTTATAATATACATGTAAGTACAGTTGTGTATGTGCATTTTATGTACTGACATCATTGTATATAGTGTACATGTTAATTGTAAAGTGCAGAAATACATGTACTGTACATGTAGATTACTCTGTATTTCCATTTTGAATAAAAATCCAGTGCAACAGCATTTGCCAAATTTCCTCTATTTTCTTTATGTATTCAAAGGACATGAACCTTTTCAGTAAAAACATTGTAAATAGTGCATCACTTGTAAATTTGACAGTTCATCAACATAATAAACCTACTGTAGTGTACGGAGTAAATCAACTCTGTCACAGGAATGCAGTAGTTTTCACTGTAATACGTGTAATACAGTGAAAACTCGGTATAATGAGATCTGATGTAACAAAATGTCTGATATAAGATTTTGTAACAAACTAATTTCTCCAGTCCAAATGAAAGTATTTCCTTCCTTTGTATTAATTATTGTCTACTCAAAAAAAAAAAAAAAAAATCTGATTAAAAAAAAAAAAAAAAAAATCCATGGCCCCATGCATCTTGTTATACTGAGTTTCAACTGTATTACATAATTTTTTATGTATTTCTGTTGAATGCTGTATGCCTGAAAATAACTAGTAAAAATGTTGATTTAATGGGTACATTGTATAAAAGGTTGTAGCAGAAATAGTTATCACAGATCCATCTGATTCAAAATACTGTATACGCCATATATTTCGCGAGTCTAAATTTTTGCGAATCGGGAATTCCCAACGCTTTCGCGAGTGGTTAAATTTGAGATAGTGGAGTCCTGTACTGAACGGAGAAAGAATGTACATGCCTATGTCACATCCACATCTGGGTCAGAGTCAATACATGTATTTTCGCGTGTCTTTAATTTCGCGAATACCACCTGACTCGCGAAATTCGTGAAAATAAAAACCTCGCAAAATATTCGGCATATACAGTATTAAGAAACAAGGGCAGATTCAAAGGAGCACACTACATGTATCAGTCCACATTGTATGTAATACACACAAAGTACTCGCACTTCACGAATGTTACCACTTGTCACCATGTACACATACACACAAGGCCTACTGTGTCCCAATTCAGAAAAGAATACACGTACACTGAATTACGCAATCAAAGTGACACTTTTATTCACAACATACACTGTACAGAGTATGCCTTAACTGAGTTGCTATCTTGTACCATACACATCATGTGCATTATAGGGGACCAGCAGTTTTCTTCTGTTATATCAAAATTTCTTTGTAACTCAAAAACAAAGAATAGAGGATATATCAGATGATTTTAGGATCTGATTTTCTACTTCCATGTCATTGAAATTTGGTTATAATCATAATCATGTTCGTACTAACAGAAGTGCACTGCCGTACATATTGATAATGTGTACATTCATTTAATACAGACTGTATTTGGGGACAAGTTTTGACACAAGAGAAAGTATACATAATAAATGTAGACTCGGCATACGAGCCAAAGACATCCATCATTTGGAGCAGTGGTAGCAAAGTTTAATGTTGTTGATACATGCATGTATTCTTCCTTTTCATATTTCAGAAATCACATGAAAATCAGTGGTATTCTCATTTAAACAGAAAATTCATTTAAATAATATATATGCATGTCATTGCACTGTAAAGTCTCTAATGCACATAGTTGTATCAGTATGTGTCAACCTTTAATCCCCTTGAAAAAAGCCCCCCCAAAAAGGGTAAAACTGCAGTAAAGAGAAGGGCCTAAAATTTCCAAGGCAACCCCTGTGAAGTTATTACGTGTAATACATTTACCTAAAACTTGGTACATGTACACTCATTAGCAACATGCTACAGCTATATAATTTATTATCATGATTACGCCTAAGCATCAAAGCTGTAGCTGACTGTAGAATATTCTTGAACATTCCTCATTGGTAGAAAATGGACCAAACCAATTAATAATATCAAGATAGATCTGCCCCAAATAGAGATTTTCATGCTCTATGTGATGCAGGGTCACATACATGTACATGTATGTCTTTTTTGCAGGCAATCTTATCTCCCTCTATGCCCACAGCTGACTGTTTTCAAGCATGTGTCTGCATCTTGGACAATGCCTCAGCACATCTGGTCATCTCAGAAATGGGAAGCTTCTTCATGACTAGAGAATGTGTTTTAAGTCATGTGACAAGGTATCAGTCCATATACTTGGTCATGTGACGGCAGGTTCAGGCCTCAGGTGACTTCCGTCCTTCTCCCACAATTCAATGGCTTCACACACCAGCACCTCTGAATTATCCCAGGGCACCTTCAGTTCAAAAGAGAGGCAGCCAAAAGTAAAACACAAACAACAATTAAATACAATTTAAAGGGGCATGTGGTTCACTTGTTAAAAGTTGTTAAAAATCAGAAAACTGCTGAAACGTTAAGACTTTCTCGTTCAATTCAACCAAGGAACTCGCTGTGTCGGACATCATTACAAGGAGGTCCTATTGAACTGGTTGCGACCACCTTTCTGAAAATTACTAGGTACAGCTGTAGCTGTGGTGATACTGCCACCACCTCTAAATTCTCATGCTAGCTTGGGCGTAAAATTACAGCACATATAAAAGTTTGGTCAATAAATTTTGAGCTGTGATCCATCAGTGCTTGCCAACAAAGTTCAACTGACAATTTGAGGATGAATAATAAATTCAACTACAACTGTACATGTATCCCCACAACAAACCTTTGAAACTAAAACTGAAGCAAAGACTTGTCTGTGAAGAACAGATGTTGTGACTATTATACACAAACATATTCAACACTTTCAGTATATGTATTAAAATTGCGATACAAATTTATGTCACTGAACACGAGCAATGTTGATTCTAGGCCTTGATGAGTTAAAGCACACCTGTCGTAGGAACTGCAAGATCTGGTCCGTCTGGCCCAGGGTCAGGAGCTTGGTCCTGTGTGTCATCACGTACATGACTGCAACAAAGACCAGGACCCGACTGGCCCCTCCTATCACTCGGTCCCATATCCTAGCACCATCAACAGACAAGGATATATAGAATACAGATTGTAAATGGCAAGATTTTGAGATCATCACTTGATACACAAATACACACACCCACATATACAGTCAACCTTCCTCCAGTCGACCTCGCATAAGTCAAATAATCGCCCAAGTCAAAGGTCTTTTCAATTCCTCTTCTCTTTATATTCTATCATTTTAATCCCTCATAAGTCAAATTTTCTCTAAGTCGAAGCTGATTTCTTCATCCAGACAGACTCGACTAAGCAAGTTTGACTGTATATTTATAAAGTTAATGGTGTACTTATTACAAGACGGATGATTGGTCAAATTGACACCATGTGACCTTGCTTGAGCAGGAGCTTATCTATTTTTTAGTGACATTTCATGATGCAAATGGGTATTGCACTACATGTATCAGTGCAGAATCTGACATGGTCCTAGCTGTGGCTGTAACTTGCCTAGACAAATCAATGTTGTACATTGTAAATACACTTGATTCACTATATACATGCTATGGTAAAAATGCTCTTACCAGACCTGCCCTATGCTAACCTACATACATTCCACAAGGCATAATTAGACCTTGCTCATTTTTATTTCACTTCAGCTTTTGGCCTTGCTGAAATAGAACTGCACTGGGATAATCATGCATTTGTCATGCATAATTACAATCCTGTAGGGCCTATAGTGCATTACATTTCTTGTTGTGTGTGTGTTGGGGGCCAGGGATCATGATTTACAAACACTTATTTTCAACCTGTTGAGGACAGTTTGATTTTGCTAGGACAAGCATTTCCCATAGACACCTGCCCGAGTATACTCAGGACTTGTCCTCAAGGGGTTAACATCATGTCTATTCCTATTTTCACCATTATTATGATTTATATTATCATTGTTTTTTTGTTTGTTTGTTTGTTTTTCATTTCAAGTCTTTATAAAGTAATTTTTGTTAGTCTTTGCCTTTATTTCCATAAAATTTTATTTTATCTTAATTTTATTTTCAAAAAGATCTGGGCCCCATTTCAAAAAAGTTGATATGATAGCAACTCTTGCTGGAATGGCAATTGTCATGGTAACGACAAGAATCCAGCTTCCTGATTGGCTGTTGCTATTGGAAGTTGTCATTCCAGCAAGAGTTGCTATCCTTACATCTTTTATGAAATGGGGCCCTGGAAGTAATGTCTGTCATCACTCACTCCTTGTATCACTAACTACATGTACATGTAGGCCAATGGGCCAATTTGTGTTTCAGGTTAAAGTACCTTTCATATAACTAACACTGTGAGACTTACTCGCCCCAAAGTACTCTCATGTCTTAGTAATCATGCAATAATGGTTTCGTACCAGAGCCGCCGCCATATGGCGGCGAGGTAGCACACGTATTGTACGAAACCATTATTGCATGATAACTGCGACCAGCAGCGTGCAGCCCTATACGCATACTGAGTAGCTAACTGCGACCAGCAGCCCCATACGCATAGCTAAATGGGGCTTCGCATTGTAGCTTACAGGATCATGACAGATTTAGTATCGCGGGTAAATATCAAATTAAAATCCAAAAAATTCTTCAATTTGAAGACTTACCAATTAAGTTGAAGTCTTGAAAACAGGCTTCGAGCAACGTTTGGTTCTGCTAATAGTCCCTTTCTGTTCGAATTGATGACTGAATGTGACTCGGTCGAGAGGACCTTGGGAGAGCTACACTGAATTGACGGCCAGCGCATGCGCACACAAACATCTTATCCGTTCGTGGATTTGAAATTTGTTCGCATGTGATGTGTGCGTATGCGCTGGCCGTAGTAATCAGTGTATGTAGCTCTCCCAAGGTCCTCTCGACAGAGTCACATTCAGTCATCAATTCGAACAGTGTTAGTTATTTGAAAGGTACTTTAACCTGAAACACGGAAATTCAGGGAAACTTTTGAGGTACCAAAACTTTTTATTATCTTTAAACACTTCAGCAAACAACCTTCATGTGTACCTTTCCAGTGTAATGGTAGGAAGGACCCCTGCAAAGAGTGCGTTGAACCAGGAAGTGAAAGGCAGGCGGTCCAGGGCCTTCACATGGGCAAGGTGATTGAAGAGGGATGGGTCGGCTTTCCTGAGGCTGGCCTTGAATGTGCTTGGCTGGCGGAAGACAAAATTTTCAGACAACGACATTGTAAATCAAGAGTTTTGAGGATTTTCAAAAAGAATAATGGATCAATGGTGTAAACTTTGCATTGACTCAAACACAGACATAAACAATGATTAGCTTAAAGAGTTTGCAGATGTTTTTGTTTATTCTTTAAGAGGAAGTGGTTTGAAAGTCAGACCTCATGAATGTTAAACATGATAGGTTGCACATACACATGTATTCCAAAAAAAAAAAAAAAAAAACATGACCAGACTATCCTAGGCTGCGTTTATCATCTTTCCCCTGTTTGAAACGGCTTTCAAAGCCGTTTCCAAAGCCCTTCAGAAACGGCTTCCATAATAGTTGCATTTATCAACTCATTGCGTACACAAAAACTGGCCTTGTCACTGCGCAGCTGCATTGCGCATTTTGGTTCGTAACGGCAGTACAAAGCCATTTCAAACATACTAGAAACAGGTTTCTGGAAACCTGTTTCGGAAACCTGTTTCGCAAAGCACAAATTTGCGGTTTTCAAGAAGGCTTTCCGAATCCCAAAATCAAAACAGCTTTGCGTTTATCATCTCGTAAAAATTCCCTGAAAGCCATTTGGAAAACCTGAAGAAAACCAAAAGAGTCGATAAACGCACCCCTAAAGATGCACATCAGAGAATGTTTTATACTTTTATGCATTTTATGGTTGATTCCAACTTTTATTTTGTTGTCACATCTTTGTAGTTTTTGCACATCAGCTAATAGGGCTTGCTGTTTGTTCACCCCCCCCTCCCCCCCCCCCCCCCCCCGTCATTCTTGCTGTTGCTATTTTACTCTCTTCCTATTATTTATCCTTCTCTTGTTCGTTATCTTGTTTGATGCTGCCTCCCTATTCATCTTTATCCTTCACAGGTTACTCCCTATGATCCTTGGGATCATCACTGGCCCACCTCTGTCTTTTGTCTGTTTACGCCCTTGCTTTTAATCCTCCCTAAATCCTGTTGGGCTCTGTCCCTGCCTTTCACTTCTACCTGTCCCTTTTGTTTTCTCTGCCCCTAGCCCTCCCCAGGCAGATTGTGCTTGTTGTGTGTAGTCCTTATTATGTGATTGCTTTGCTTAGATGTCTGTCATTTTGCCTGTGGTGAAGATTCCACTAGGAATGAATGCTCAGGCCCTTTTGACTCTGTCTTTTGACTCCGTTTTACTCAATTGACTAGCCACTATTGGAGAAACAGTTTTCAGCAGGGTTGTTTTGGGGGGGTTGGGGGGGGGGTTTATTTGGTTTTTTGCTACATAAGGAAACTGACAAAGATGAATTTTGTTTCATCTTCTTTGTTTTTTACAATATTCAGAAACAGAGAAGTGAAAAACGACAACAACAACAAACTGAGCTGAGGTTCACTAACCTTTGATATTTAGTGGACTACCTCCACTTTGAGTAACTCTGTATTTAACCCTTCACCCTTGATCCACCCACATCCATCCTTGCACATGTGTATGGGAAGCCGAGTGTGGAAACATGATTTGTCTGCCTGGTTTACATTCATCTAATGCAGAACCAATTTGTCCATCCCTCTGCAAAATTGTGCATACATTTTCCCTTTCCTGTAAGAATAAAAGACAGACAGAACAAGAAACTGCTTTTCACAGCTACTACTTGCACTATCTCAGGATTGTGCCTCCCATCTGCACACAAAGGAGTAAGGGCACGTTTACACCGAGTACGGTAAGGGCAATGGTCTGGGTTTTTGCTATGGTGAACCAAGAGGAACCATGTCTGGTTCTGCTAAAAAAAGAATCAGTAATTTGGTACAAAATCAACCAAAATGTTATTCTTATGTCAAAATCAAGAGCAACAAAATCAACAGTAGAAGATAGATTAATTTTGTAACAAAACTAGAAATGTCGCTACAGCCGCTGGTTATACCCCCGCCAAACAACATTTCATAAGCTTTGGTCAAAACAACATTTGATAAGCTTTGGTCAAAAAACTGAGGAAGTAGTTAAATCCGCAAGATCTTTCCTTGATCTTCTGCCATTAATATGCCGTTACCATGGCAACGTACTTTCGGGTACTGTCGAAAAATGCGTCTTGCACATCTACAACCAAAGGCACACATCTGTACCAAGTTTCATGGAAATTGGGCAAAAACTGAGAAAGTAGTTTGCAACACAAAATTTTCCATCATTTTGGCTCACAATATGTGAGCTGTTACCATGGCAACATACTTTTTGTCACTGTCAAGAAATGTGTCATGCTGACCTATATCCTAAGACAAACATTCAATATGAATTCCATGAGAATTGGAAGAACACTGATGAAGCAGTTTTGCCATGAAGCATTTTACCCTATATTTTACCAATAACATGCCGTTACCATGGCAACGCACTTTTTGCCACTGCGGAAATATGTGTCTTGCACATTAACATATTCAGATGAACATCTGTACCTAATTTCATAAAAATTGATCAAAAACTGTGGGAGGAGTTCGCGACGCAAGATTTGTACCCATTTTTGCCCATAATATGCCGTTACCATGGCAACGTACTTTTGGGTACTGTCAAAAAATATGTCTGCACATCTACAACCCAAGGCACACATCTGTGCCAAGTTTTATGGGAATCGGTTGAAAACTGAGGAAGTAGTTCGCGACGCAAGATTTGTACCCATTTTTGCCCATAATATGCCGTTACCATGGCAACATACTTTTGGGTACTGTCAAAAAATACGTCTTGCACATCTACAACCCAAGGCACACATCTGTGCCAAGTTTTATGGGAATCGGTTGCAAACTGAGGAAGTAGTTCGCGACGCAAGATTTGTACCCATTTTTGCCCATAATATGCCGTTACCATGGCAACGTACTTTTGGGTACTGTCAAAAAATACGTCTTGCACATCTACAACCCAAGGCACACATCTGTGCCAAGTTTTATGGGAATCGGTTGAAAACTGAGGAAGTAGTTCGCGACGCAAGATTTGCAACGGACCGACCGCCCGACCGTCCGTACGCTGATTCCTATATACCCCCTTCAAACTTCGTTTGGCGGGGGTATAATTATTAGCAGGGAAGTGATATTGTATTAAACAGAACCAGACATGGTTCCTTTTGGTGTACCATAGCAAAAACCCAGCCCGTTGCCCTTACCGTACTCGGTGTAAACGCCTTTAGGGTCTCAAAGGTCAAATGGGGGGAGGAGGAGAATTTCTCCTTCATCCTCACCATGCTGCGGATCTGCTCCTGAATGCCCTGCAGGTGGCGGAAGATGGAGACGGCGGTCCAGAAGGCGTCCATCTCATCATCCTCGCTCATCTCCATGACGACCTTGGCGATGCTCATAAACAGCTCCTCCTCCTCCGTTTCCGGCTATTTTATATTGGGGGCAGGGGGGGGGGGATTTGGGAGTTCAGAAGAAAACAAATTGTACCAGTATTAGCATCATCATTGTTATTTCCATCACTACCTTTATTATCTTCACCAATTTCAGCACTTCGTCATCTTTACAGTCCAACCGTCATTTCTATTCAGAATGATAAAATCATTAACTTAACTTTAATTGTTTGGACAGTACTAGGAGAGATGTTTCATGCATCAGGGGAATATGCTTGGCTTCTTTGAGAGCTAGCCTATTCCCAATGAAACCCAGCTGCCATGTAGCACTGCCAAATTGAACTCAAACATTTGCTTGTTACTCTGTTATTTGGTGTCAAGCACAACACTTCCTGCTTAACTTCAACAACACAAGTGACTGCTCATCTCAGAAATGCCCCAACCACACCTGCCCAATTCAGGGCTAGTTTGACGGCACAAACCCTTGTCGGTTGTAAAAGAGTCTGTGCCAAAAAAAAACTACATGCACCACTGATAGTGTCCCATAGGCCGTGTATTGTAGCTGCTCAGATGGGAAGCAGTTATGGTGGAGATATTAAATACATGCAAAGACCCTGAAAGAGATGCTTTGGCACAGGGGGACTCTCCTTTACAACCAAAAAGGGTTTGTGCTAACAAACTAAATCAGGGCTGCCAGCACAATTCAAACATCACATCCGAATCAGGAAGGTTCCTGCACGTTATATGCATCTCGATAATTGAGAGTACATTCACTTGTGTCAGGAGGGCATTTAAACCCTCTTACCAAGATAAGGACAGCAGGGCTGAGAATATTTCACATGTATCAAATTCATGCAGACTCTAATAAGAAACCAGGTAGACTCTTTTATGTTACATGAATCTCAGTAGGCGAGAGTGATTTTTTAATCAGAGAGGACTTCCCATTGTTGTGACAGTTTGTGAAGAGATACCACTTTTTTGTTTGAGAGGAGAGAGCGAGGGCCTTCTCCAAAAGGGGTCATCCCACGAGATGGACATGGAAAAAAGGTCCATGAGTCATACAGCCCAAGATTCATACAGCCCATGAGTTCGACACTAGGCAAATAAGGCCCATACGTTCAACACTAGGTAACGACAGCCCACAAATTCGACATTATAACACGGGGCTGAATGCGTCATGTCTCTTGGGCTTTGTTTGCTTTATAGTGTTGAACTCATGGGCTGTATGACTTATGAGCTGAACAACTCATGGGCTGTATGATTCCTGGGTGCCGGTCTCCTGATGTGCACCCCTCCAGAATTAGGGTGATTAGGCAGCTCTGCCAACAGATGTTTCCCCAGAATGTTTGCCAACTCACCAGTTTCTCCTCTTCCAGTGGCAGTCTCCCCTCGTCCAGCAAATACATCTTGAGGAAGCACAGACTGGGGGGCGTGTCTGGACCGATGGCTGCCATGACCTCTAACCCGTGCTTGAGGTCGTTGAACTGCTCCATTCGCTGCTGCAGAACAAACTGGTGGATACTGGGGTGGGGTGGGAGGATGCCTGAAAGAAGGAAATCAATATCATACTGTAGGTGAAATTACAATCTTTATGACAATTGCAGAGAACTAGTTTGACCTTGCAATAACATATTGCAAATCCTGTTATTTCCATGTACAGAAATTTTCGCACATGAGGTCAGTCATTTTGACAAACTGTTGTTTACACGATTTTGACATCGAGGATATCATTAGTGCACTCATTCCTGTACCTTTGCTATATTTTGGGGCAATGGAAAATCCACAGTGTGACAATGATACATGCAATTTATGAATATAACAGCTTTCACAGTATATATACTATGCACATGGTAATATGAACTATTAACTGGCAGCGGGATCAGGGTCAAATTTGAACAAGCGAGCTTTAACATTTTTTGGGGGGGAGGGTGTTTTTGCAATAGAACAAGCTACATGTGCTAACAAAGAGATACTGTTAAACAATGGAATATTATAAATATCCACATCTGATCAGATTTAAAAAAAAAAAAAAAAAACATTTGAGAGTGAGGTTGGTAGAATTTACAGATTTCAAGAAAAATATTTTCAATGGTGCCTACAGGCTTGTACCCTCAATACGGCTGCAGTGTAAATTGAATATGGTGTATACATTGTGTTTCTGTGCAAACCATTTCCTCGAATCCAGATTTGTAAGAAAGTTTTTAAAATGGTTGAATTTTATGATCACAGAGAGCCAAGGTAACAGAATATATCTTAACAAAATATCATTCCTAATCAAGACAAAAATTTATTAGCTGGAAAAAAAGAAAAGAATGTGAAAGATAAAGACATGTGGAAATATACATGTCTACACATACTATAGTATTTACCTAAGACTAGCTTCCACACGAGAGGTCTGAACATGGCGGGGACTGGGAATCTGGTGCAGAATGTACTCAGCTTGGCAATATCTAGGGAGAGAAATCACACAGTACAGCTTTGAAGACACAAATGAAAAATGTTTGGTTTACCATACTTGAAAATTTGCTGAGCATGAACTCATACTTTGCCCTCTACTCATGAATTATTTGAAGTGGGGCGCATCCTTCACAGTCATGTGTTATAAGTGGACTGAAGTATGCAGATCAATAAAAACAAGGAAGTGAAAGAAAATAAGGATTAAAACTTGCTCACATCTGCAAAAATATAACTCAACAATGCAATTGACTACATAGCCTCATAAAAATAGTCTGTGTCATGTCTAGCAGAGCACTATGCAGCTGCCCCATAAAAATATTTAGATATGATCATGCTGATCTTACATTTGAAATGAAAAAGTGTCTCAAAAAGAAAAAGAGTGCACCTCAAATTACACCTTCCAAATTATACACGTGTATGCAGCCATGCATTGAAATTTATAATTCATATCATACAGTGTATTGTATTGTCGGGTATAAATTTTATCCTTGTTGCCCTTCACATTTTCCTGATATTCTTAGATGTCAGATCAGTATCAATATGTACAAAAGTTTAAATGAACACCAAGGTGAAGGATTTAAATCAAGATCTCACCAACTGGGTCCTCCTTGAGGAGAATTTCAAGTGATTTCTTTTCCTCCACACCTCTGAAGCCCATCTTCTCATAGTAATAGGACCGGAAGTTCCTCCTTTCACTCATCCTCAGTCTACTTCAGTACTTGCCAAGGTAGGTAGTTTCAATACAATCCACGTTCCTACATGACACAGAGAAGACAACCTACTGTTTCAAATAGACAGAAAGATTTGCCTGTGTGGAGGAGTCTTTTTTTATGTTATTGCTCTCCTCCGGAGCAGAGACAGTCCGTGAACCCAGACGCAGTCTCCGCAGAATATATCCCCGACAACTAGATACAGACTAATCTTTTGGTCAACTGTTGCATATAAAATATGTACATACATGCATTTCTTTGAAAATGACAGGCCCTCTCTTACTGTACATGAAATACATAACAAAAGTTGAAAGTTTACCAAACACATCCAAACTTGGAGGCTAAGCCTCAAATTTCAGGACAAGGAAGGGTATCACTGCAGGGATGCCAAGTTCAAAAAATTTTTTTGAATGAGATTTTCATGACTCAGCATCTCGGCATGCGAATGTGCGTGCGAGCGAAATGTGTGGGAGGTGTTTTTCCCCCCTCCACAGTAGGGAGCTTTTTCAATTTTCAGCTCTTAATGGTGTGATCAGGTGCATTGTCGCTTTTTCATATGCGTGCACAAGAGGAATTATATTATTAGACGTCTACAATGTACATGATGTACTGGTACCTCAATCAAGATTTTTAATCTACTCATCATTTGAAGAAAGCTGGAAAGAGTGTAACCCCAGGGCGCTCCTTGTATAATTTTTGTACACAGTTACTGGTAATTGGTATACTGGGTGAACACTCACGTTCGGGCTGGTCGCAGTTTACGAGTACGAGTGGGAATTCACGAATTGACGAAGTGGGAACACCAAGCAGACTCAATGAAAAGCCATCGAACTGCAGAATGATTTATCGGTCTAAGAATCTACAGAGTATCTCACTGTGTAGAATAGATCTATGATCTATACACTCTAGTCTAGACCATCTTTGTCTCTAACTGTAGTGTTAGTGTCTGTACTACTCTCATTGAGTGTGCCTGCGCCTGTGCAAGTGAGTGATACACAATATCTTCAAACGTAATACTTTAACAGCATAATCTACGAGTGGGACTACAATGTGGACTACGAAAGCTTCTTCTTCGTTTCCAGTATTGTAGTCTGGTCCCTCCTCCCTTTAACCATTACTTATTTATTTGTTGGGTAATCACTTTCCTTATCGAATATTGACAATACATTATCCCACACATTTAAATATGGGTGAAAACTAAACTAGTCCTGTCTGTTGCATAATCAACTTACGTAACTGTGTGAAGATGCCCATACTAGTCTACAGTCACAGATGTATGGCGTTATGGATGGATACACGATCTATCTACGCACACCGAATACCGTACCCTAGAAGTGCGCCAAGAGGGTCTCACTCTCGCGATTATAGGTGTAGTAAGCACAGAACTAAGAGCTCTGTGGTAGTAAGCCGTGGAGCCAAGCAGCGGCCATTTTAGGAAGCAAACCGCTGGATTATCGCGAACATCCGTGACCTGTAAGAGTGAATTCTCCATTTTATTATTTTTTTTTAAGCTTTATCAGCAATTTTCTATTATATTCTCTCTTTCAATTCAATTTTATTGCTTTGGCTTGCAATTTTATGAAGTTTCTCGTATTATTTTCATAAAAGTATTTTGATAATTTGGTTGTGTACTATTCAGTTTATTTCATCATGACAAGATGAAATAATTATTTGGACAATATTTCTATCAACAAAAAAAATAAAAGAAAGAAAATCTTCATCTCTCGGGGATTATGAGGAGGTAGGGATTTTTTTAGCTTCTTCATCAACATTTTTCTATTCAATTTCTTTTTCAATTAAATTTTCTTGCTTATATAGGCTTGTAATTTTATGAAGTTTTTCGTATTATTTTTATATTTTGATAATTTTGTTATGTATTACAGTTGATTCCCCAAGACATTAATTTGTATGATTTTGCAGCCTTAAAGAGACTGCTCACGTGATCTGTCATGGTCATTTTCTTTTTTGTTTTTGTAATCATCCTTTTCATGGTACCTTTTCATGTTTTTCAATATGATTTTTAAAGATCATATAATATTGTTTTTCAATATGATTTGTAAAGAGGGTATTTATTCTCATTCTTAGTGTGAATATTAAGTTTTTTTTTGTATTTTTATATTTTTTTCAGTGGGATTTGCAAAGGAGTATATAGCACCACAAGGGATGTAGTTTTAAGTATCATGGTTGTTGCTTTAAAAGGTTAATGCCTTGGTAACTGAATCGTATCCCGCTGAATTCTCTAGTGTTGTGACGATTCATTTGCATATCAAAGATTGTCGTAGTATACTGAGGATTCCAGTATACACGTATACCAGTGAGCTTACAAATTGCGTCCACTGCTCTAGAAATTTATACCCTATCCCTGCAATTAGCAGTATTTTCTGTATTCCCTGGAATACAGAAAAAAAAAAAAAAAAAAAAAACGGAGCGTCCCGGGGTTAGCCCAGGCCTATTGATAGCGAGTTCAACGCGCTAGAGTGAATCCAATCCATTAAGTTTGATCGATTGAGATAGACGTGCTAATCAGTCATTTGTATTGAAAACTTTGAAAATAGGTAATCACGCAACATATCGACTTGATAATTACTGTAAAGATTTTTTGCTTTTAAATCAGCCATACTACATTAGTCCGTTTCTATAGCTATGAAATCGTAATCAACAACTACTAAGAAAACGTCTGAATAAACAACAACTGATCAACAATTAAAGACCTCGTGTAGCCTGTCTCGTAAAGACCCCCCCCCCCCCCCCCCCCGGGAGGGGGCACTAGACCCTGTTTTTTTTTTTTTTTTTTTTTTTTTTTTTTTTTTTTTTTTTTTTTTTTTTTTTTTTTTTTTAGCTTTTAACCAAAGAGCGTAGAAGTGCGCCAAGAGGGTCTACTCAGGCGATTTTACAGATAAAGAGGTGTAATCACCATACGCCATGCCGAGCCCAGAGAAAAGCGGCCATTTCAGAAAGCAAACCGCTGGATTATCGCGAGCGTATAATACGTGACCTCTCTTTAATTTTTTTTTTTTTCCATTTTAAGGGGGCAAACAGCGGTAAAGCATTGTTTAAGACCTCAAAATTTAATTAATAGCATTGTTGTTCCCTAAAAACGATAAAAAGTGAAGAAATGTCCATTATTTTCGAATCTGTAATCCCTGAAAGTTCGATATATCATGAAGCGGCCTTCTCGATCTCAGCTCCATCCCTCCCTTCCTATAGATCTCTTTCTCTCCTTTTCTCCTGCTGTTGGCATAGGCGCCGGAAGTGGGGGGGGGGGGGCAGGGGGGGGGGGCGGCTACATAATGTGAAAATAATGTGAAAATATAAGGTGACGGCGACCCGAAGATCATGATTATGATAAAGAAAATAAAGAAAATAATAAAGAAAAGTTGATAACATCAGGACGGCACATGATTCAGCCACTGAAGGAATATTCTGCCCATGTCCGTGCATATCATATTAAAGAGATTGTACAGTTATGGTTGAGACCTAATTTCAGGTTTCTAACATTTTTTGGTGAGATAATCAGAAACCTCTTATTTGTGAACTAGAGCATGTAATTCTATGAGGAATTCAACGTTTATTTGATGAAAATTGGTTTTGAAATGGCTGAGATAACAAAAAGAGCGATTCTAATAAAGTGTGGGACCCACACTTTATTACAATCGCTTTGTTTTACTTTGTTTTTTGATGTTTCAGTCATTCCAAACCCGATCTTCGTCAAATAAACTTTGAATTCCTCTCAAAATGGTATGTTCTGTACTATATTATAAATGTTTTCTTGATATCTCGCAAAAAGTTAAAAACCAAATTCTCATCTCCACCAAAACTGTACTATCCCTTTAAGCAATACATTAATAAAAGTAATGCCACTCGTCCGTTTGGTCCAATATGTTCATTCAACCGTATCCGGGCAATTACCCCGAGAGGGCAATTACCCCCCGGCCAATTACTGGTTGGTGGTAAGGTTAGAGTAGAGATTAGGGTTAGGGTTAGGTTTAGGGTTAGGAGTTTGGGTTAGGGTTAGGTTCAGGATTAGGATTACGATTAGGGCCAGGGAAAGGGTGCGGGGTAATTGCCCAGGGGGTAATTGCCCTAGACCCCATTACATTAATTTTAAAAGTGCCCGGTAATACACTGTGCAAATTTCACACATAATAATCTATAGAGAGGTCTACTCCCATCCACGGTACCCCCACCAAAAATAAATAGGGGGCCTAAAATAGAAATATACGACTGTAAAGATAACCCCCAAAAGAAACAAAAAATAGAGTTCAGCTTTTCTATAAAATACTCTATAGAAAGGACAATCTCAATGGCCGCCAACAATGATTTCTATTGGTTGTTTTAGGGAATTAGCCTTGTATTGTTAACCGGGAGAAGAGTTGAGAGAGAGCTCTGAAGCTGTGGGCACTCTCATGCATCCATCAAACATCAAGGTAGTTAGCTCGAATCTTGAGGAACTGCAGATTTGATAATATTGAACTTCTTCATTTATTTTTCGTTCTTAGGAGGAAATGATACTTCTAAATTTTGTAATGAGGGCCGAAGTACTTCTTTTACCCTGTAGAGTATGCCTCCCTAAAAGGGAGAATTAATTATTGTTCTCATGTAATTTTTGTATTGTGGAAACTTTGAATGAACTTGAAACTGAAACTTGAAACTGAATTATGAAAGGAAGGGAGATGGTACGCCCGCTATCGCTCGCTTTGCTTCCTAGAGAGTACAGTAGACCCAGCTAGTGCCTGAGCTAGCTAGCTAAAGCACTTTGCTTTCACTAACACTGCGTGCGCTTAGCGCTTCTGTACGTTGTCGCTAGAAGCTGGTTGTCTACGGATTCTTGAGAAAGGAAACGACGAGAAAGTTTTGTGGTAAGTTACGATTAAAGCACAAAAATGTTGGACCCCTTGGGCCTTATTCCTGTCTTCTTCAAATCTTTCACTTGGCGCCGCCACCCGGCCAGTGCTAGGGAATATTGGCATTACAAATTCTATTTCCATTTTCGCGATCATCGGCCGCGGCAAGCAGCCAAGCCGAACTTTCCAGCCGCCGGCCGGCCGCGCCGCTGGCGCAGCTAGCAGTGAGCTGGGTGGGGGCTGTACCATACCGTGTAAATAACGTACGCTGCATGCACACACCAAGAAGCTCGCAGCTGCAGTGCAGTGCAAGCTGACTTGTCTCAGTTGTAGATCCTCTACTTGTATGTAAAAGTGCTAGGCCCTATTCTTAAAGTTACTCCTACATCATCATGTACCTGAAGTCATTGATTAGGCCTAGAAAGTATTCTAGATGAAAGGGTGTAATGTAACGTTCAGTTGACGTTCGCTGGACTACTCGCCATTTGCTCACTGCCAGGCCATTCGTCAAAAAGCAAACGGAACTCTCGGTCTCCTTCGACGAACACTATCCCCATGTTCCAAAATTGTCAAAAACAGGGCATATCAAATGCTTGTTCGTCTGCAACTAGCCTAGAGTATGGATCAGAGCCTCGAGGTATGGGCAAAATCGTGAAATAGGCCCCACCGCAGTGCGCGTGCACCCGTGCGTTAGCAAGCAAGGTTAGGTTAGGGTTAGGGTTTAGGGTTAGGTAGGGTTGTATTTATGGTTAAATTGGCATTAAATTAGTCAAGGGACATTAGGGAGTCCTTCCCAGAATAAAAAGTAGAAGACCAAAGAAAAAAACGGGAGAAAGGGAGGACAAAAGATGCTATGCTGTGGAAATCGGCCCCACCGCCGTATGCATCTCGCGTAAACGCCGTTTGGTGGGGCCGCATTCACGAGTATTATATTGTGGACGAAAGCCCCACCGCCGTGCTTATCTACCGATGAACGCCACACGGTGGGGCTGAATTCACGAGTATAAACAGGCGAGCCGCCGTAGTATTTGTACGGACACGCAGTGGTGGGGCCTATTTCACGAGTATGCCGAGGTATGGAATCCATACCACACCAACACATTAACAGGCCTTGAAGCCTCGGAAGGAGTCCAAAAAAAGCAGCTGCTCGCTTCGTGCACCATAATTTATAGATGGGGTAAATTACTTCCTCTACCATTCTACAATTAATACTATTACAAAGTTGTAGTTATCTCCTGCTTGTTCACGAAATACGGGCAAATATCTACGGTCTGGTGCCATATATTCCATGAGGCCGAAGGCCGAATGGAATATGGCACCAGACCGTAGATATTTCCCGTATTTCGTAAGAACAAGCAGGGGGTAACGATTTTATCTTTTAGTATAAGTGCTAACCTTCTTCTCACTGATTTCCCCTCGGGAGTGATGTTGAAATCGCCGGCTGTCAGCCATGACCATGTTGACTTACGCCTACGTTTTGCGAGCTGATTACACAAATACGTACATGTACACGCCATAAGATACTACAGTGCAGTAGCCAGATAGATATAAGTTGCTGTTGTTCATCAAGCGTCTAGTGGTCTCAGGTTATGTGCGCAATACGCTTGAGGACCGCGCGCTGTCCATTTGTTTTGTACAGGAGTAGCGTGCACTTTCCTATAAGCGTCTTTGGTACACGCGCAGCTGGCTGTGTAATACAGTATCATGACGTCATATCCAGGTAATACGGGATATATTAAGTGGTTGATTGACCAATGAAATTACAAAATTCATGATCACTAAAAGATAAAGCCCTTGTATCCAAACTGGGATGGGACACACTGCACACACGACGCCTCACAGCGCAATGCACCGTATTCTACAAAGTCCAGTAGTACAACGGTGTCAACATACCACTTCCGCCCTCCATCTTTCCGGCCCTGGGCCTTACATTGGCAGACTTGACCACCAGCTCAAATACATGATACCAGACACTTCAATTGACCCATACAAATATTCCTTCTATCCACGTACTGTGTGGATCTGGAACCAACCAACCACCTACCAAGCAATGCTGTCAGTGTCACTGCACCTACTGTTGTAGTGTTGATACCTTCCAGAAGGCTGCCCTACCAATCATCAGAAGGTTGCAGCCTCCTGTAGGGTCCAAAAATACAAAATGCTGTAAGCCTGGCAGTCTGATTTTTATTTGCACGCACATGACATTTTATTGTAAATATCTGTATAAAACAGCACTTTCAAGTGCCGTTGGCCAATGTTGTCGTCGCACAGCCCATCCCAGTTTGGCTTCAACGAGTTGCTACAGGGATTATCATTTCAAGGTTCAAGACCTACTATACTTGAGAAAGTACTGTCCTATATAGGCCTATTAAAATTGAATTAATTTCGCACTTCCCACTTGGCGTAACAAAAAAATACCAAAAAAAAAAAAACAAGAAAAAAAAAAAAGAGCACTTGACTTGCCTGTTTAAGAAGGCAGGGGAATAACACTTCATGTGTTCTATACTGTCAACTTTGTACCGGGTACTAGAACCCTCCAGTGTGATAATGTGCTGATATTGCTGCATTCACTCAGTCCACGCTCAGTAGACAACAGTAAACCATGGGGCGCTCCGTCACACAAAAATGTTATACTGTGGGATATGCAACCGGTAACTACTGTACATGAACACACACATAGACTGAGACCAGAAATTTAATACAAGAAAGCCTGTGGAGAAGAGAATTGACCACCTCTTGAAAGCGCTGGAGGGAAGATTGAACCCGGCTTCAGATTCAGCACGGATGGTCATCTAGATCTCTAACCCCGGGGCGCTGTACGTATTGGGTCGCTGCTAATGCACTTGGGTCATCTCCTTCCGTGGTGATCCCAAAACAGGGTACTGAATATCTGAATGCAATGATGACGTCTGAATGCAGCATTGGCAAAGTTTGATGCAATGTGTTCTCAGTACCCACAGCTGATTAAATTCCATCTTGTGGTCACTGCATGGTGCAACATTGTCATCCATTCTCTCTATCCATGCAGCGAATATTCAAATGGCAGATGGGCATTGCGGCTTAGAGTGTTGACAAGTTGGCCTTCATTTGTGATCAGACCTTTTTTTTTTTTAAATTCATGGTCCTTTCGATCTTGTCAATGGCGCAGACAGTTTTCAAAGGCTAACTTTAATAATGCCAAACAAAAATTTGTTTTGTACAAATATAGACTATTTCTGCAAGTTTTGTGTAATTGTCACTTTAAGGATGTTATCATGCTTTACCTTACCTCTTAATGAAAAGTAGTGAGTTGCTACTGTTATGATATGTTGGTATCCTTTATGCTGATTGAGTAAACTTTAAATACCAACCAAGTGCAGGTACTGGTACTTGCACTTTTTATGCAATATATTAAGAGTGACTTTTGCTTATTCAATTATATGTATGGGCTTGAGCAGATTCAACTATCTTACTGGAAAATGTCCTGGAAATTCCACTGGAATCTTCACAAGACTACAAGTTAGCAAAGCACTAATCGGTAAGTTAGGGTTCATGGACCTACCTTATACTGTATACGTCAAATATTTCGTAAGATTTTTATTTTCGCAAATTGCGCGAGTCAGCTGCTATTCGCAAAAGTAAAAACATGCAAAAATATTGACTCTAGTGCCGATATGAATGTAATGTAAGCGTATACATTTCTCCGCTCATTACAGGACTCCACGATCGCGAATTTAACCATTCGCTAAATTGTCGGGAAGTCCCGATTTGCGAAAATTTAGACTCGCGAAATATATGGCGTATACAATAGTTCAATATAAAATGGAATTATTGTCCTTTGGAGTGAAGAGTGCCCTTCCCCCTGCTAATGCTGCAAATTTGTCAATGAATGACGAAACTACATTGTAAGTTTCTAGTATGTATCATTATCATTGCACCTGCCCTTAAATGTTCTTAATTTTATTTTATTTTATAATGATTGCTTTAATACTTAAAGCCCTGACTTTCGACTATCCATCCAGCTTCAATGTAATTTATATGATTTTATTGAATGTGATTTATATTGACGTCTATTTGTTTTTACTTTCAGACCATGCCAAAAGTGACTTATTCGGAAGCGTCCCTAAAGGATGCAGTAAACAGGGTACGACTGGGTGAGTTGTCGCAAAGACAGGCGTCGATCCAATTCTCCATTCCCAGGAGCACCCTGCACGACAAGCTGTCTGGTCGCCGGCCCGAGGGTGTCAACAAGCCAGGCCCCTCTCCTCGCCGAACAAAGCCTAAGGCTAAAGAGGCCCGTGTAGCCAAGAAATGGGCAGTGCAGCTGTCAGAAAAAAAGTATGTCTGCAACAAAGAGCCATCAAGAAAAGAGAATGACTGCAGCAAACAGCAGACTGTAAAGGTGAATAAGAATATCTCTGTATTCCCTGTTTTGAAAAATGGGCAAGAACATGAGTGCATTTTATATAACGACTGAAGAGATCCTTGTCATTTGATTAGTTGTTTGACGTTGATTACTCGGCCCATTTTGCTATGAAGTCATCATCCATGCAATTGTGTTTCCATTCACCGTGCAATTTTGGATCCATACGATTTGCTCCATTGCACGCTCACTGTGCTCACTGAGAGCCCGGCACACTACGCTTGCGTGTAGGTGTTGCAGTGTATGTATGCGACAGCGCGCTACCTGTAATAGCGTAAAGCACTCAGTGAGCACTCTCGCGATCTCAGATTCTCACTTGTTTCTAAATTAATAAAATATGAAAGGACAAGGATATCTTTCAGGCGATATATAAAACAAATAATAAATGTTTTTAATCCGTGCAATGGACAGAATATTTCATTCAGTGAAAGATGAAATGTTTGATCCATTCAGCTAGGCTGCGCCTCGTTGAATGGATCATTTCATCTTTCACCTCATGAAATTTTCTGTCCATTGCACTCGTAGACATTCATTATTTGTGTAATGAATGTTCCATCTAAATATTGACACAGATTTAGAAAAGAAAACACAAAAAACAATCATGGGACATGTCCATGTACTGTGCTAAAGATGTCTTTCTTTCCAGACAATTTTTTTCTTTTGTGATTGTTTGTAAGACTGATTTATAAATGTGTTATAATTATTAGATCACATTTTGAAAAGAGAGAGACGTCCAAATAGTAATTTCCAATGTATTGATATCTGCGTAAATCCATGGCAAGTGATTTATAGCAATTTCTGTTTTATTTCAGACTGTACCGAATATAACTTATTCAGAGGCGTCACTGGAGAATGCAATGAAGAAGGTGCGACAGGGTGAGATGTCGCAGAGACAGGCGTCGATCCAATTCTCGATTCCCAGAAGCACCCTGTATGACAAGCTGTCTGGTCGCCGTCCCGAGGGTGTCAACAAGCGAGGCCCCTTGCCTTTCCTAACCAAGGCTGAAGAGGCTCGCATCGCCAAATGGGCGGTTCAGATGTCAAGAATAGGGTACCGCCGCAACAAACAGCAGATTCTTAAGGTGCATACAAATATATCGATATGCTGCCTGTTTTGAACGATCTATGCATTTATCATAGTAAATAATGAATTGTGAAAGGAGATGAATATATACAATGTAGTTGAATTAAGTGAAGAGAAATGATAAACTGTTGAGATTTACAATAGTTTGCATTTTGCTTCTTTTCAAGAGAGAATTTGTTTTTGTTACTTACGTTATCTAAACATATTCTGTCCACTTTTAAGAATGAAAAAAAAAGGGTTTATGACTATGTTACAAGAACATCAATATTTTTCTGTTATTTTCACTACATTCTTTGCTTGTTTTTCTTTCTCAAGATGGTCCAGGACATCATCAGGAGTGAGGGACGAAAGACTCCCTTTAAGGATCATAAGCCAGGCAACAACTGGTACAAGAGGTTCATGGTCCGTAATCCGATGCTGTCCATGATAATGACAAAGGGCCGCGGTGTGAGAAGGGCTGTCTCAACATCCAATACACTTCATGATTGGTATCAGGGTCTTTATGTGTATCTGAAAAGCGAGAACAGCGCAAGCATTCTGGACTGTGCAGATCGCATCTGGAATGTGGGTGAGAGCAGCTTTCAGATCAGTCCAAGGAGTGACCGAGTGTCGAACTCAAAGGCGTCAGAGTCCGTCGACGCATTCACGAAAGGAACAAAGACCATGCTAACGATGCTGGAGGCAGCATCGGCCTCAGGCAAATACGTTCCTCCTTTCATCGTTTACCCAGGGCAGCGAATGTCCCGAAAGTGGAAACTTCCGGAGGAAGCACCGGACAGTTGGTTCTACGGTGTGAGCAAGACGGGAAGCATAAACAGCGAGCTGTTCTACTCCTGGATGTGCAAACACTTCCATCCATTCCTGCGTAGCGTGGGAACCAACTTTCCGGTGCTCCTTCTCATCGATGGCCACTCAACCCACGTTGATCATCATGTGAGTGAGTTCTGTGCCGAGAACGGTATCATCCTGTACGGACTTCTGACTCACTCATCACACGTCAGGCATCCTCTTGATACAGTATTCGATCCCCTGAGGAAATTGTACAACAAAGCCAAGGCCGCATGGAAAGATAAACATCTGGGGAAGTGTCCCAACAGAGCGGTCTTTGCAAGTATCTTTGCTAAGGCCTGGGCGGAAATGAAGCCGGAGTACGCTCGGGCAGGATTCAGAGATGCAGGAATCTTTCCCTTCACCGGAGAGCGTGACCCAGATGATACTGCAGCATCCCAGCTCTTCAAAGCCACTCCTGCGGTTAGCACATCGTCTACTGCATCTGCAGCAGTCTCATCTTCAACCCCTCCTCGGACACCTTCACCCGCATCCAGTTCGGATCTTTCGTCGTCAGATTCGGAGAGCACAGAGAGTTCTTCAGACTCCTCACCCAGCTCATCGCATGCCTCTCCCAACCCACGCAGACAGCCAGTTGGAGCGCCAAGGCTGGATGACCATGTTGGACCTCACCTCAACAAAGACCAGGTGCACCCAAAGGTGACAAGGGTACAGAAGATCAGGAAGGCGGTGCCGCAAGCAATTTTGGGGGTGGGGAAGAGGGCATACCAGGAGAGGAAGAGAGAGGAGGAGGACGCCCGAGAGAAAAGGAGGAAAAGGCGCATGAAAGAGAGGAGAGCGAGCAAAGCGGAGGAGAAGAAAAAGTGTGAAGAAAAGGCATCTGGAAAAAGAAAGGCGAAGCGAGCCCGCACTGACGTGATTCCTGAAGGCCAATGTGGCGAGGACAATGGAGACTTTGGTGAAGCTGATGCTGAATGGGAGGGGGACAGCCACAGCAGACCGTGGATCGACGTAGTCGGCTTCTCAGAACTTGCCGGCATGACGGTGAAGGAGATACAGGAAGTAGATTTTATGCCTCATTTCTGTAACAAATATGAAATGCCCCCTCCTTTTAATACCCACCTCCTTCCCTCATTGGCTCCCTGCCTTTGACTATTAACCTACCCCTATTACTGTATGCGTCATGTTTTGATAGCGAGTCAAATTTCTCGCAATTTAGGACTTTCAGGCAATTTTGTGAGTGGTTCAATTCCCGATTTTGGAGTCCAGTCCTGAACAAAGAAATATATGCGTGCACCTCATATTCATGTCCTGATCAGAGTTGATAATTTTGTGCTTTTAAACTCGCAAATAGCACCCGACCTGTGAAATTTGCGAAGTGAAAACCTCGCAAGATATTTAGCATACACAGTCTTTAGTCCCTGCTTTGTTTTATGTCCCTGCTCTCTTCCTAGACTGTGCATGTTGTGCTTAGGCTGTGATGTGGGTTTACTAACTTACCCTGCATGTTTGTCATTTTGCCTCTGAAAAAGAATCTGCTATGATCAAAAGCTCAGGTCCCATTTGACTCCATTTTCGCCAGTGGCTTGCCAATATTGGATTTTGTATGAAGCAGTGTTAAACAGCTTTTATTGACACTAAATATTAAATACTTCAAAAATATTATTTCCCTCACTTAAGCCTCATTTGCTGTTTTGTTCTGTGTTGTTTTTGTTTTACCTATGAGTTTAAGTGATTTTGGTCATTTTTTTTTAAAGTTTCAAATGTATTTGTTCATATTTTTACATAGCAATTTAATGTTTTAGAATGTTTCATCCAGAGGTTTAAGATTTTGTTTTCTTTTTCTTTTTCTTTTTTGTTTTGAAGGTTGATTACTCCACAGGGTTGTAATTCTGCAAGGTTGTCATGAACTTCACCTAGGTTCTTAATTTGAAACAAGTACACTTATGTTGCATTGCATTTTTCAAAACTGTGCACCCTGTGATAACATTCAGATTTTAAGAAAGAACCCTATTTCACTTTAAGAATTAAGACATTAACTGTTAAGTGTCTGTATGGAATGACAAGCTCTCTGGATAGCGATTATGCAGATTAATGAACCATTACGTTTTTCATGCCAATGTACAATGTCTCAGTTATTTATTGTCTTTGTCTTACAGTGTTTTATTTCCTCTACTCAAAAAATGCATCCACCCAAGTGAGACCCTCGTTACCATACCTTTAATGTGCCATGCTATAAACACCCCACACGCAAACTTTTTACCTACAGGACCCATCAAAGCAGTGTCATCACCATGTCCAGCCCGTCCAGTGCTGCAAAGTCATACAATGTTCTCAATCCCATCCAGTCTGCTCTTGAGCTAGCGGTCGACCTGCAGAAATATATTTTGAGGTTTGTTCTGAAGAGAAAATCCACCACTCTAAAATTGGAACTTTTCGCATGCATGAACTTCTAATGAATTTTGCGAGGAGCCAGGATTCGTGAAATAAAAGTACTTTATGCAAAAGTTTTTTGTCCATACACTTATAAAGTGAATACAAGTGGCAATTCATGAAAATTTCACACTGCAAAAAAAAAAAGGCGGTCAGCTCCAGTACACAGAAATTTTGTGCCATGAATATTTCTGGTTTACATTAGGTTTCTATAGATTGCTATCACTGAAACTTGTGTGATGAACCCATTGACTGAATTTTTAAATGTTTGTGTATATAGATATAGACCCAGAAGTGCTTTGTCATCCTGTCTTTAATGATGTGTCATCTGGAAAAATAAATAGATCTAACTTTTAAGTTTGATAGAAACAAAAATGCTACATGTCATGACATGACCTCAAGGGACCTGTGTTCTCCAAAGTCATCCAAAAATGATGTAGGAATATCGTTTGACAGAGTGTTTTGTTTTTTCTTTTTTCAGCTATTATTATTTTCCAAATACCAGAGAGACTCTACACAAAGAGCATGATGTACACGTACTTACTCCTTGTTCTTGTACGTCATTCTGTTGTAAACTCATTCCTAAAAAATTGGCTGAAATTCACCACACACTTTGATACAGGAGCCCCCAGCCTCCTGTAGGCTACAGTAGTGATGAATGTTTAAAGGCAGCTTACACCAAAGTGATTCACAGGGCTGTTGTTCTAACAAAGCTGTCCTGGAAGATAGAATATATGTGTAGCATACATTGCACAGAGCAGACGTCACCAAGATACAGTGTAGTAGAACTGCCTTGCCAAGCTATAAAAATTCAGATATTGACCAGTTGAGAACGGACCGAGTTTGCTACAACACGCATTTCCCGTAGACACCTGCCCGAGTATACTCTGGACTAGTCTTCAACGGGTTAACGTACATGATGGATAGACATCCAGATAAAATACATCATATTATTTCAGCAAGTGAAGGCATGATACACTGTAGTCTAAAAACATTCAAAGACAAAACACCTGCCTTACTTTCCCTCTATCTCTCTTTCTTTCTCCACCATAGATTGAAGGCTATGTTTATGTCTGAAGATGGCTTGGAGGTGGATTACACCCGACTCAAGTACAGCGACCTCTTCACAAACTTCCAAGGCAAGACCAGAGAGCTTCAAGCCATCGACCTTCGACCCTTGACCTCTGACCAGAGAAAGGCATTCTTCATCAGTATCCTTGCATGCAACTCTACACCAAGAGAATGGAAATTGTAGAGGGGATTCAAACCTTTACCTTTCCAGGCACTGGCAGTCAGCATTGTATAACTTGTCAAGCTTTTCATATAAAGCCATTCAGTAATCCATCCAATGTTGACCTGCATGTATAAACCATTGTAGATGTTAAGTTAGCAAGCCCACTCAAGTGTACATTGTAGTTGTACAAATGTGTGTGTCTCAGTCCACTGGGAAGGCCATTCTGACCTCATAGGGATAAGGGATGTTTGTTAATCTGTACAGGCCAGGACTGGCGCTACGTTTTTAGCCCGTTGGAAGATGGGCTAATTTTGCTACAATGCATTTCCCGTAGACACCTGCCCGATTATACTTGGGACTTGTCTTCAACGGGTTAAAATGAGGGCACACAGTTTTTGGGAACAGGGATATTGAGTCATTTTAAGGGTGGAAGGAGGGAGGGTAGACATTTTGGATGGCAGTTAACCCTAACTAGGCCGGGCTATTTAGGTAGTTCATAGAGCCGGGGGGGGGGGGGCCTCCCAGGCCCGCCCTCCAGATCTCGGCCGTCGACTGCGCGATCGCGACCAAAATTGGCACACACACACTGCTTATGATGTAATCTAAAATACCATGAAGTTAATTTTTCAAAAAAATCATCATTTGTGCTAAATTATGCTAATTTATGCATGATGATGCATAAAATCAGACTATTTGGTATAAATCACAAAAATAAGCTCAAAACAGGCATATTTCTTGTGTAAATATTCTTTTTAGTGTCCTTAGCAAATGTAATAAAAAAAAATTGTGATATCAGAAAAAATTCTTAAGTATTTTATTGTTTTTAGAATTTCTTATGTATTTCTTTGTTTTTTGACTTTGTTTTTCTTTTTTTTTTTGATGAAATTTGTCTGCGACATCGCTCCTAACAAGAAAATATGTTATTCATTGATTTTAATCAATAAAACATCCAAATAATCATGCTTTTATGAAATTTGCCAGTAAGCACAGTTTGCATTGAAATTGTACACGAATTAACGTTTTTGAGCAATTTTTGGTCTGACATGCATGTACATATTTATGCATAACTTCGGAACCGCACGCCCGGGCGTCGCAAATTTGGTGTCAAAAGATGCGGGAGACTCGAAAGAAAAAAGTCATGAAACGTCGCGGCGATAGCTTTTTGCGATTGCGATACATCGCGCGGAACGTCGAGGGGGGGGGGGCCTCGGAGGCCCCCCCCCCCCCCCCCCCCCCCCCGGCCTAGTTAGGGTTAATCGTGTCTCAAACTCGGCTGTAAAGCAAAATAAAATAAGGGTCTTTCTGGTGCCATTTCAAGGGTTAATTTCTATTCTACCAAGCATGTAATTGTTTTGCCGTAAGCATCAGGCTAATGCTCAGACTGAACAAAAAATTGCCATTTCAAAATTATAAAACAAGTAAATGTATTGTACATGGAATAAAAAACAGGGGCCTCAGAACACTCCACCCCATTCTTGCCCAGCTTGTCACCTACATGTGTATTTTTGCTTTCATTTTATTTGAATGATTAATTTCCAATTGGTGTCAACTGTTTTGCTTTTTTGTTCTCCCTTCTGTTCTGCTTTGATATGTTAGACTTTGGTGTCCAGTAGTGAAACTGTTTGGTATCCCAAACACAGTACTCTAGTACCCCACTTATATGTACTGTGAGCAGGTTTAATACTACAGCCAAGGCTCCTTGAGGCAGCTATAGCAGGCTCTGAATTAAACCAGCCCCTGTAGGTGGTTTCCAAACCTGACCAGGTCGGATCTCCTTTTTTTAATTCAGTCTGTTTATACTGAGCTGAAAGGCTGCTTGAGGCTGCTATAGGAAGCTCAGAATCCCCTTTTTACTTCGTATAAATGGTGCATTAAAGGTTCTGTTTACCTTTGGGATCAGTAATTCAAAAAATGTTCAAGGTATCACATTTGATGCATATATATGTGTAGGTCTGTTTGTAACACGAAGCACCCTACCATGCAAATTTTCACAATAAAGTTTAAAATATAACTATGGAGATATCTGTATTTTTTCTCATTAGACCATAACTGCAGACGGTTTAAGTCTGGAAAAACTTTTTTTTATAGCTGTTGTTCACATTTTGTGTATTTCATAACATCAATTATATGGATTCATTTTTTTTTTTTTACAGCGGTTGTTTCTATCCCTAACTCGCGTTTCAGAACTATGTTTAAAGCACTAATGCTGGATTTTTGTTTCATCTGCACATGGTATTATAAAATTACGCCTTTAATGTCAGTTATTGGCATTGAGCACTTGATAGAGGTGAATCCTTAGCTGAGAAACCTCCCCTCGCAGATGTGTACAATGCACTTACCGTCCATGCCCTGGCCGTCAGAGAAAAGCTTCCCTCCTCAGTCTTGGAGATAGAGAACTTCTGGCAGACCAGTGCTTACATCATCGCAGGCCATGCATATTCATTAGATGACATCGAGCACGGCATACTAAGGAGTAAGTCTATTCAGAGTTTCTTTTCTTATACTGTATACGCCATATATTTCGCGAGTCTAGATTTTCACGAATCGGGAATTCCCGACGATTTCGCGAGTGGTTAGATTTGCGATCAAGGAGTCCTGCAGGCCCTACTGAATGGAAAATGTTTATGCTTATGTCACATCCGCATCTGGATCAGAGTCAATATTTTCATGTGTTTTTAATTTCGCGAATGGCACCTGATTCATGAAATTTGCGAAAATAAAAACCTGGCGAAATATTTGGCGTATACAGTATTTTGTGTTTGTCATTCTGAAGTAACAGTAGCCACTGATGTCCAGAATTAACAAGTTCGAAATTTCCGTTGCTAGACATTTGGAATTGGTGAAATTTCTTATACCCCCGCCACACGTAGTGTGACGGGGGTATATAGGAATCACCGTGATGTTGGTCGGGTGGGCGGTCGGGTGGTCGGTTAGACGGTCTGTTGCAAGACACCAATGTGTTAGTTTAAGGAAAATTTGTTGCCATGGTAACCACTCATTTTTGTATCAAAATAAACTATTCAAGCTATGAAAGTCAAATTTGGTGTATATGATGGTCTGTAAGTGTAGTTATGCAAAATGTCCCTTGTGTTTGTATCAGACAATGTATTGCCATGGTAACCACACTTTTTACCCAAACCGTGTGGAATTCGGTGTCAACTCAGTAATTGTACAGTAAACTAAAAATATTCTGTTTCCAATTCGACAAGTGCACACTCATGACATCACATACTATAAAGCGACACTAGGGGCGGGGGTATTAATCACCTTCAGTGATAATTCTAGTTTCATCAGAGCAAACCTTAAATCTCACCACAGACGGGTGGTATGAATACTGTATAATGGTATTTTCCATAGGATGAACTATTGGTACGCAATGGTAGATTTATAACCTTGTGCTGCACCCTTATACAGTTGTATGTAGGTTGATTCATGGAAGGAATTTGAAGTCAGAATAAAATATCGTTATCATATTGGCTATTTTGTGCAGCCATGTGCACAGTGACTTTGAACACCAAATCTCTGTACTTCCTCTTGGAACGGCTGGCAGCAAAAAGTCATGTCGTCCCCCTTTTTTTCTTTTTTTTTCTTCAAGATAAAACTGTTGTCAAATGTAAAGCTCATAATCCTTTGAATGCTGGTACTGTTGAAAATTAGTGTAAGCTATAAATCACTTTATCATAGCTTTTCCTTACTACATGCAGTTAGTGTTTGTGCTTGCTTTGCCATGATATTCATTTACCCCTTTTCATGAAAATAAATTACCATTAAATATGACCAAAAAAAAAAGAATAAAAACCACAACAATATTCATCAGAACAAAAGAAAATGACAATGATAATGATAATGATAGTAATGGTAAAAGCATTAACAAAAACAGTGATATAATTTGTGTTACTTCTATAGTATTAGTTTTAATAATGGTAACATAATGATAATTATCAGTGGTAATTGCTTTGTTTTTGTTTTTGTTTTTTTTTTGTTTTTTTTGTTTTTTTGCTTTCTGAAAGCAAGCTGATGATGTGGTTTGAAGCAGCTTGCCTGTTATCTACTTTTATTTACCTTCACTGAATTCTTACGTTCTAGAGAGAAATTCTCCCTTTCTGAGAGACGTTCTCGATTATTGTCCCACAGTTGCCATATGTTATCATGTCAGTGATTGGAAGATTGTATCTGAGCAGAATGATATCAGGTGGAGTCACTGCTGACTGATTTCTTGTGGGTCTCTGTCCCCAATGTTGTCCACCCTTTAGAAAACAGGCCACACCCCTCTACAAAGAAGTGTTGTTTCCAGGACGACGACCCCAGGTTGACCTTTGCCGTGGATGACTTGGATGCACGTATCCACTTTGCACTCAACTGTGGTGCTCAGGTATGACATTTCACAATAACCACCTGATGCAAAATATTGATGTGGATTTTGATTATATCACATGATTAGGAAGTAAGATAACTTGGTAACTCTCTCTGCGTACCCAGGTACATTGCTGTAAACTTGCAAAGTTTTTTTTTTTTTTTTTTTCATTAATTGACATTTATTGATCTATCCTAACTTGCCCAAGTGGTGGATTAGCTAGCCCACTCGGGTAGAAATGTGCCCCAGTCCAGTGAGGAGATCGAAGTAACAAAATACAGATTTGTAGGGATTATTATCCATATGTTATCAAAGAGATTAACTCTGAAAATCAAGAGCAAATTTGTAGGAAAAACAAAACAAAAAAACCACAGCACCAAAGCACAAAAGTGGTTTTGTGACTTGATGGGTTTTTAGGCACCCAAAATGGGACCTCAGGATTAAGAGTCTGTAGACTTATGCGGGGGGGGGGGGGTCACATTTCGCGCCACGATTCCGCAATGCTCTATGATTTCGCCGTGTTGTTTCATGACTTTTTTCATTGAAGTCTCCCGCATATTTTGAGACCAAATTTGTGACGTCCGGGTACACCGTTCTGAAGTTACGCAATGTTTTGCATATATGCATGTCGTGCAAATCCAATGCAAATTGTGTTTTTTTGTTTAATTGATATAAATTAGATACTTTCAACTTTTGAACATTGAAATTTATCAATTCTAATGTAGATTAGCTTGAAAAAGTGCCTGCAACAAATTTTGGCAAAAAAAGCAATAGAAAACAAAAGGTCGAAAACAAAAAAATACATAAGAAATTAACAAAACAATAAAAAACAAAAGAAACTGATTTTGATTGCACTATTTTTTTACAAGAAAATTGTTTGATGTGTCTTGAGGAACTCTGACACAAAAATTTAGGAATCCTTCATTCTTTTTGATGGAGGTATAGGTGAAAATATGATTTCATGCGTAAATTTGAATTATTAATTTATTAAAAAATATAAAATCAACATTTTTCTATTGTATGACCATGTAATCTTGTAGTTGACATCCGGCTCTATGTTCAGGCAAAATTTTGCGGCGATCGCGCGATCGGCGGCCGAGATCTGAAGGGGGGTCAAATTGACCCCCCACCCCCAGTAAAAACTTGGTCTCAAATAGCCCAGTTAACCCGTTGAGGACGGTTTGATTTTGCTACAACACGCATTTCCCATAGACGCTTGCCCGAGTATACTCTGGACTCGTCCTCAACAGGTTAAAATAGGGTTAAGTGATAAATTATGAAATGATGCGTTCATTTTTTGGTGAACCCAATATTCTGTTTCCTTCCCTCGCAGTCCTGTCCACCCATCAATGTGTACACTGAGAAGAACCTAGAGAAGGCACTAGACATGGCATCCAGGAATTACCTGGACCAGGAGGTGGAGGTGGATTCAGATGCTATGGAGGTGAGATGAGTGTTATTAAAAGTGGATGAAATGATGATGATGATAATGATGGTGGTGGTGATGATGATAATGATAGTGATGATGATGATGATGATGATGATGATGATGGTGATGGTGATGATGATGATGGTGATGATGATGGTGATGGTGATGGTGATGGTGATGGTGATGGTGATGGTGATGATGATGATGATGATGATGATGATGATGATGATGGTGATGGTGATGGTGATGATGGTGATAATGATGATGGTGATGATGATGGTGATGATGATGATGATGATGGTGATGATGGTGATTGCATGTTCTTCTGAAAGTAATTATTGCTGTCAGAGCTTTAAAAGCAATACAGTAGTGGCCTGTTAATGCTAAAAGGGAGTAAATCTCAAAAGCGGCATATCTGGTAAATGAGTGCTGTACAGTATCATTCACTCTGACATTAGTGCAAATGTTGTATTAATTGACCCACTACACACATATCTCTCAGCAAGTTGTGTATTTTTACTTCAAGCTTGGAATCCGGACGTTAGTGAAGTTTTTGCAAATAAAAACAAAATTTTAGAGGATACATGCAAGAAAGAAGAAGGAGAAAAAGAAAGCAGAATGAGAAAAAAACACGAGTATGATTGAACAAGATGGGAATATTATGGTAACTGAATTGCACAATGGGTAATCATGCCACAAACTGAAATACACAGAGTTCAACTTGATAATAGTAAACTCTACTTTAAATTTTAGTAACAGTAATTTTAGTAGCAGTCGGAAAAAATGCAATCTGTATCTTCATTATTATTGTTATTGTTATCACTGTTGAAATAGTATTGCTGTTTCTGTATTCTAAACCTTTATTAATTATCAAAATCATTGTTACCATCATCATCATCATTATCATCATCATTATCATTATCACAGATCAAGCTGCCTGCCCTCCTGAAGTGGTATGGATCAGACGCTGCAGAGACTCAGCTGGAAGTGCTGAGGTGAGTTGGCCGATATTTCTCCTATCATCTCAACCTTTTTCATCACAAAACTTTCTCTGCCACAAGAGTTCAAACCTTCTCCTACTGTCGCTGTGTCTCCCCTTGGAATTCTCTCCTTTCTTTTCTTTTTTTTTTTCTACTCAAGATTTACTGGAGAACCAGAAATTTTTGTGTGTATTTTCATAGTTTCGCAACTTTCGGTAGGGCCAAGATTCGCGAAAATATAATGTACGCTAAAGTTCTTGTCTACACTGTTTCCATCGAATGACAGTGGCAATTCACAAAATTTCATGCGAAGCGAAAAAGGCCGTCGGCTCCAATTTGCAAAAATTTCAGACCATGAATATTTCTGATTTTACAGTAGCTTCCTCCTGCCTAACCTGAAACTGAAGTCATCAAAATTTGTTGATCAATAAGGCTGAGATAGCACTAGGGAACATCTCTTACCCTAGAGCTGAAGCTCGACCCAGGAAAGAACATCCTGCTCCTAATGTGTGCTACTGTAGATGCACACATGCAATATTGTGTACATTTAGTCTCCAGTTTGCAAGGGGGTTCAGGTACACGTAGGGGGATCTCAAGTTTAGGAGATGTTTGGGGCTGGAGTCACTGCACCATGCTGCATTCTCAGAAAACCTTGTCCACCGACACGCCTGAAAGGGCCCCTGAAATCCAAATGCATGTTGATTTGTGTTGATTTATGAATGATACCCTCAACATCACTTTTGCGGTGAAACGAATATCTAGAAACATTCCATACATTTTTAACAATTTTTCTTCTATTTTTCTTCAGATTACTTGAGAATGCCCACAAAAATCCTTCCAAACCAATATTCCTCTTGTGACCTCATCTGTCAATCACTGCTAAAGTACTTCAGTGTATAACAAAAGACATTGGAATGCACCTTCCCCTCGACTCAGCATAACTTGCATGTTCCCTCGCCATGTCTTTTCCTAGTCAAATTAATATCACTGAAACATGCAAGTGACGATGATATCATAGAATTAACTGTCAACAAAAAGCTATTGCATACCTCTCTTTTAATCCATATCTTTTCACACTGGACTTTGTATGGAGCATTGCATTTTGACACCATAGCGAGCAGCCCAATTTACTTTCAGATCACTTTTTTAAGGTTTTGATTGAGTATTATTCAAATAGTGTTGCATTTGATATTATTTGAATGGGTTTATGCTACTTAAGACTACGCTTCACATTCCCAACAGGAACAACGTCACTTTCTTTTGTTTATACATGTACTTGCTGTTTTACCACTTTGAAGACATTCAACCCCATTCAAAAGGGATCATAGGTTTATAAGACTCCCCTTTTTGGAGCAACTGTAAAAGTAATCACTCTTTCTGTTTTGTTTTGTTTTGTTTTGTCTTTCTTTTCCATATCGTCGCTAGGGCGACAAGACCTTGTATAAGAAATGTTGGTGAAAATAACTTTTTGGATTAATGGTCAGATGATCAGTTACCAGATGTCCTATCCAAGTCCTAGCTGTCTTACCCCAAAAATGAAGCCACCACTGCATGTCAGAGTAAAGGATTCCCCATTTCATACAGTGCTTTGGTTGCCATGTTTTTTTTTTGCTCTCTGAACATTTGACATTTTGTAGACACGAGGTCTTGTCGCTCTAGCGACGATATGCATTATGATCAGGATTTTATTGGCGCATTGTATTTAGATGTCAGCTATTCAGGCAAAAATCCAGAATTTAGGCCTTGGTAGTATCAAATTTCAGGCCCCTTTGCTTTGATACAAAGATATGATGTACAACTGTAGCTTTCTGTAGATATAGGCTGTATTTCAGTCCTTTTCATTCTAAATGGTATCCAAGTATATTGCTGATAATGTGACTTTCCTGTGTTTAATGCTGGACATCGTCAATCTCCACAGGTGGACAGTGCCATATCTCAGCCAGGAAAAGGCACAGCAGGTACGAGACCTTCTAGGGACGAATGGTAACATGACCATCACGTTCAAACCCTACAGCTGGGCCGTCAACTCGGTCGACGCGAGCCGAGCGAATCGCAGCGGTGCAACTTAAAGTGCATAGGATCCAACGGGGGAGCGTACAAAGAGTTGATAAGTGAAGTCAGCAAAGTTGCTGATACACCACAAATTTTCTGGCTGTGGCAATGTAAGAGACTTATGAGCTTCAGATATATTCCTTTATTTTAATAGCTATTGGGTGTGTGACTTTTTTTTTTTTTTTTTTTACTTTATCCATCTCAGGCAATATTACTCATTCTTTTTCTTTTCTCCTTCTTTTTCTTTATGTTTTTTTACTTTTTCCTTCTTTTTTCTTCTTTCTTCTTCATCCTTCAATGGATGAATCTTTCTTTTTCAATCTTGATGATTTTTTTAGAGATATTTTCTATTGCAAGAAAAATAAGTGAATACAGGAAGCTAGTAAGGCTACCATGGTGCTTTCGAGCAAAACTTCTTTGCTCGTGTGAAAGACAGGGACCCCCCCCCCCCCCATTTTAAAAGTAAACTCCCGAATCGCGTAGTAAGATAGTCCCGGTTCTTGACGAGCCACGGCTGTATCATTGCATTGTTTTGCCTCATCGATGAAAAACAAGAATGAATAACCAGAAAAACATCCATAATCTGGAGTGCCAGTCATCTAAGAGGTAGTTGTGAATGTTTATGAGAAGCCTAGAGATGGTGGCTGTATTATTTCCCGTAATGCCCCATTCACACTGGGCATGTAGAGTGATCGAGGAGCACTCGTGAACCCCTTTGAAAGCTGTATGAACAGGCACCTGGGACCTTCAGCGCTCTATAAAGTTATGTCCCTCTCGAGGCTAGGCTCAGGAGCACTCCTGAAGTGCTACAACTTCTGTATAAACGGTCACCAACATTTAGAGCACTTCAGAACTGGAATACAGTGTGCACTGTGCAATCCCCATACAGTTTGTTTGTTAAAGGTTCCTGTGCAAGTGAAAGTTACCATGACAGTTTAATATGCACCTCTCGGTCACTTTGCGTGTGGTCTCAGCGAGCTATGATTCCCTGTATGAACGAACTCAAGGAGACATGAAATAAGTTGAAGCACTACACCATCAGTCCTGGGCTTGACTTTGTGTTAAAGTGGGGTATTAATACATCAACACCCATTCCGTAAGCAATTGTGGTAGAGAAAACATGGATATGTCCATTCCATTTTGATTGCTGTTATCAGCAACATTCTTCTTGTGTACATCTTGTTCTGTAATAGTATGATACACTTTGAAATGTATTTCATTGCACATCAAGATTGTCCATGTAAATCTTGCACATGTACAGTATTTCTCACCTGATAATATGCCAGAACTCTTTTGCAGTCCCGTCTTCAGTTTTAAAATAGCGTCACATACTTGCCAACTCTTACCGTTTTTGGTGGCAGATTCCCACTTTTGAGAGATTTCAAGCTAGCTCTGCTCACGTAGGCAGCCTGGATTCTACTGCTTCCTCAAATAAAAAATGCTGGAAAGTATGGCTTCATGTAGACATATTTCAGACCCTCTATTTTGTGTTAACCGCCATCCTTTCTGGTCTTTCAGGAATGTCTAGACTAGCAAATTAAGACTCGAGTTCGACATGATTAATCTTGACTTCAAACTTCTTTCACATCAGTGAATGCTTCTTTCATCAAAATCTTGCTAGAAGTTCATGTAGAAATGAATACTTTATGGTATGCCATTTGCATCTTTATTGTACAGTTCTACCTCCCTAAAACATGCCTGCTTTGACTATCCTTCATTATAAACCATTTGTGTGCTTTAAGTGCAGATTGACACAGAAAATCTCATAGCATTGTACACATTGTCCAAAGTCCCTGGCACAGAAAGTGTTTATATTACAAACCTGTCAGACTTCTGTCTTAATTTTTGTAATGTGTATGTAGTCAGTATTGAGCGGAAGAGAAGGCAATCAGTAAATTGTATTGACAGAGATTATTTACTTGTAAATGGAAGAGTCGATTGTAGTACTTAAGATTATCAGAGACTCCAACCCCAAGCACCTTCTGATCTGGAGATTCTCCCGCCTGAAACCCGTAGCAAAGGGGAGACTCCAAGCAAAGCGCACATCACGAGAGCGGAGAGCGAAGTTCCTTGCGGCAGGGGTCCAGGGTCCACTAAAGGGCCCTGGAAGCTCTAGGGTTCTAGATGCTCTTGTGCTATCTAAGGCTCATTTTTCAACAAACGATGGCAATAAGTAAGAAATCCTTTCCAATGGGAGACGCAGAGCCAGGGTGGGAGAAATTAAATCTCAAGCGGGAGAACAGGATATTTTACAAAAATTGGCTTTCTGCGGGAGATCTCCCGTGGAAAGCGGGAGAGTTGGAGTCTCTGGATGATGGAAGTGTGACAGATGTACATTATGATCTGATGTGTGAAATACATAATGTATTTTCACTTGTACATGAATACGAATTTTTTTTCTTCCAACTCTTTTGAGAAAAAAAAAATGGTTAACTTCCTTGCAATCTGCTATTAAAGTGCATTGTACATTTAGTACTCCACACTGAAAATCAGTTTTGCACTTGTCACAGCAACTCTTGGTTGGCCAATGACTGAGCTCTATTTCATAGAGGGCTTCTGATTGGTCAGTTGTGACATTATTTGTGTGTTAGTTAACTTGTGCTAGGGCTCAGGTCAAGGCAGAAATTGGCCCAACTTTACATGATACAAATGACGCACAGGTCTGATTGTGTCCTTCGGAATTGTGTGTATAAGTTAACCATGGAATGCGTAACCCACAAGATGAGGCCGAGTGGGTATAGGCTAAATTCCATAGTTACCGCATGCACACCATTCCAACCAACGCACGAAAAGACTTGTACGTCATCTGTGTTATAGAATGGGTAATTTTCTTGCCAAAAATCCATATTTGTATCATACTATACCCAATGGCAAATTTATTGGATGCATTTCCTTTTGGCTTGCCATAGACGAGAGCCTGAAAATCAATGATGCATCCAGTATTTAAGTACTGGATGCATAATTGTTCGCCAATAGGTCTCTTATATCAAGTGCGAGAACACTTGCTCAGTGCACAAACCTTTGCTACAAGTGTGCATACTCTTGGTACAAGTGCGCGATAACATGTTCACCACTGTGACTCGGTGTGAGGTAAGTAAAAAAATCAATACAAAGCTCTCGACCATTGAAATCGCAGGATTCTCGCTACCCATTTTGCATTAATTCCTTATACAAATTTTCGACGGAAAAGCTTGAACATTCTATACACTGTTGCAGCAAATTGTTGCAAAGGTTTGAAAGTTTTAATCATAAAATACAGTGCTTTCCTTGGATGGATTGTGGAATGAAACAACATCAAGATAAGGGCTCGCCCTAAGGTGTATGTGAAGGATGTTATAGGGACATATAGCCCCATACAGTGTTTTCGTTATTCCAAGGTGTTAAAACTGGTGCTTTTTCTATGTTACATGCACTTATCTTTGAACTTCAGTACTGTATAAAGAGATACATGATGTTTACAAATGTTGCCTTATCAACAGACTGAGACATTTGTCTTAAAAGTGAATAAACATTTCATTTGCAAAATTTTCAATGCTTGATATTGTTTATTATGTGTTCTTATTTGGCATACTATTAAGAAGGAATTTTCCTGTGAGTGAATTTTTTGCTTGGAGCTGGGTGAATTCCATTTGTTTTGATTCTGCTGATGGTGGTGTCGATTGAACAAGCATTTCCAACAGCTTACCACTGCCATGGCAGTTAAAAGCTTTAGCATGATATACTGTCTTAAAATGTAACCGGTCCACATTGTGAACACAAATTCATGCACGCTACAGGACTAGCAAACTGAAGAAAACTGCAGATAACATAGCAGTAATAACCCTACAATGTACCTACCTTCTTTAAAAAAAAAAAAAAAAAAAAAAAAATGATTGAATTAAAAAAATATATATACACACGAATATTGAATATGCTTGTAAAAAGCAGGCAAATTTACAGTATAGTGTGTATCTACATGATACAGCTGTAGTTTCATATCATACAAACGTAAAAAAAAAAAATAAAATCTTCACAACACGCAAATTTCCATATTGTGACAGCAGCCGTACAGTGTTTTATGGTGTGTCTGTTTAAGTTAGGTACAGGTTGTATTTCTTTGATTGAGGAGCCTACTGTCTCCCATTTTTCCTTTTCTTTATGCATTGACAAAAATTCATTTGCAGAGATGAATACATGCATGTCAAAGGAGAATGCACAAACTCACATTTTATTTCATACAGTTGTACTAAAACACACACACACACATGCATCCCAAAGTGTGTACACTTATGTATTATACACATTATGTATACATATATCAGGGAGGTGAAGTAGGCCAATGTGTATGTATATAAATGCTCGTGAAGCCTAATGATTTTATATTGAAGTGGGAGTTTACTCTACATAGCCTCACGGACACCATCATTAAAATGTTTTTTTTTTCCCCTCTTCTTCTTCAGTCAAGTGCTGATAAGAGAAATTTTGTATGGTTTGACCACTCATTTGTGTGTATCTGGAATAACATTTTCTGTGTGTGTGTGTGTGTGTGTGTGTGTATGTGTGTGAGAATGGAAATATATTTGTGTGTGTGTGTGCATGTGTGTGTGTGAGAATGGTAATATATTTGTGTGTGCGTGTGTGCATGTGTATGTGTGAGAATGGAAATATATTTGTGTGTGTCTGTGTGCGTGTGCATAAGAGGCATAGAAAGAGAGAGATGAACACAGTAATACATTGTACACACACACACACACACACACACACACACACACACACACACACACACACACACACAAAGACAGACAGACATGTATCTGTGAGGGCACAGTAAAATACAGTTATGGTAAAATAACCTTTCAACCCAGAGCTCCTCAGTATATGGCACTCATTGCTGTCAAAGAAATTGATGCAGCTCTCCGACAACCCCCCCCCCCCCCAACACACACATTTCTCCCTCTCTCTCTCTCCTTCTCTCTTGCTCTCTCTCTCTTTCTCTCTCTCTCATGTGCAAGAATTCACAATGTTGCTCAAAAGCCTCAACCAAAATAATGAATTTTGTTATCTCGTTTATGATCAAATTCTTTGCACAAACCATGGACTTTAATGTAAGCCACCTTCATTAATACAGGACAAGTCATCTAACCTACAGATACAATGTGTGTGTGTGTGTGTGTGTGTCTGTGTGTGTGTGTGTGTGAGGGTCTGTGTGTGTTTTTTTTCCCACAGGGTTGATCAACACTGAGGTTCTCATAAAGCACTTATAACTAGAAGCTGTAGTACCCAAGTTGTATGTTCCAATGTAGTTCAGTTCATCGAACAATAAAAACAGAGTGACATAATAATTTGATATCAAGAGTAGATAACTGAATGGTCAAAACATATTGTACAATGAGGAATATTCGCGTGCATTTAAATTCCGTGAATTTTGCGAACGCCAAGATTCGCGAAATTAAAATGCACAAGAAAGTTCTCGTCTATACACTATATGAATGGAATGCCAGTAGCAATTCGGGAAAATTTCATGCCAGAAAAAAGGCCGTCTGCTCCAATTCGCAAAAATTTATGCCGCGAATATATCATGTTTTACAGTAGTTGCAGGGACTTAGAGTTTGCTCAACCAGTGATGTCAAAGGTCAAAGGTCAAAAGTCAACACAATGCACTTCAGCACAGGCATGCATGACACCGAAGACCCAACAAATGAGATAACACCAATAGTCTTCCTTTTTTTTTCTTTTTTTTTCCTCCATTTAATGAACATGAGTGAACGTCCTACATAGTACAAAAATACAATAATACCTTAAAACTTTTTGGGTCATTCTATATAATCCGATAATAAATGCTCTTTGTTTACATAAATGCATTGTACAGAAGAAGAAATCAGAACCTGCATCCAAAGACTACAGGCTGATTAGTATTCATATATTCATATGTGCTCATGTTTTATGTATATATTCATGTTTTGTTTTTGTTGTTTTTCTTCTCTTTTTTTTTTTTGTTTAGGCAGCTACTGACTCAAAAACTCACACACAATGTGAAGCTTCTAGTCACATCATTTCCGTGTGCTCCATAAAAGCTTCTAGAATGAATAGTCACCAGTGTAGGTGTGGCATATCTTTTTTTCCCCTTCTCCTTTTTGGTGTTATTTTTTTTTTTTCCAGTGAACAGCCAATCAGCTAGAGCGTACTTGCTAGAAGGGGGAACAGGGGGCGGTACCAACAAACATGAATATTCATACAAACCACAGCTTATGAATATCTAACACAGTCAAATCATAACTCAAGAAATGCGGTGCCACAGCAATGTGTAGAAGACGGTCGCTGCAGACAAGCAACAGCCGCAGGCTTGCTGGCGTTTCTTCAAAGGAGCATCGTGAAATAAAATATGATTTATGCAAATGACCCAAAAAGTCAACAATATCATGGGTATACAGGCAACATGAACTTAGAAAACATTACAATTTTTCCATAAATAACAAGAATGGTAACATCTACTTCTTTTTCTTTTTTTTTTTTTTGGTAGTTGGTACATCTACTCTCACATTCATAAATTTCTGCAAATTTCTCAAAAATTCCTATACATAACTATGCCTTAAAGGATTTGTTTTTTTCTAATTTCTCTCCATTTTACAAATGGAAAGAAAGAAATATATTATTTATGAGCATTGTAACATTACACACACCAAAAAAAAAAAAAAAGATTAAAATAACAAACTAGACTCCCTGGAAAAAAAAAAAATAAAGATAAAAAGCAGACCCAAGAGTGAAAGGACCCTGGCTGAAATTTAATCACAAACAAATTTATGGCATTTTTTTTTTTTTTTTTGTGTGTGTGTATGAAGTTTGATGGTGTTCCTGCTTATGTTCAATGGATGTTCAAGCACTCACTGCGTAGATTTGATATTTGAGGGCTGTAACCTCCACATTATTGTGAAAACAAAATGAGACTCATGGTAACAACTCCCTATTATTTTGAGATCTTCATAAACAAGATATCTAAAATAAAAAAAAAAAAATACAACTCAAAGTTTGAAAGAAATTCCCTAAAAATGAAAATTAAAAAGAGATTATATTTTCCTCAATAACAGCAATTCCCTAAAGAGGAAAACATTATGCCCCCAGGTATCTCATTTTGTTTTTTCTGAAGTTTTTGAGATGTACTTGGTATTCCGGTCATTCTAAAAGTGTTTTATTTTGGGTTGGTTGTTTTCCACTTCTAGAAGCCATATCACAAATTTGTCAGTATTTATGTGAAGGAAGGTTGTATTGCTTGGTGCTTTTGAAGAAAAGACTGGTGCCCGAGTCTAGACAGTATTCAGAGGGAAGCTGGGTTATGAAGCTACTCTAAGATGTGACAAAAAGTGCTGCAGTCAAGGGGACAGTAGGTTGGCCTGCGTAGCAGCTGTTTGGGGAAAGTTGGTTTACGGCACTTTCGATTTTGCAGCGTCACTTACGATTGCAGCTTGAACGCCCGTCACCAGCTGCAAAGGCAAAGCATTTGGCCCCTTACATACATCAAATGTCTGCTTTAGTACCATGCAAGACTCTTGAATTGAAAAGTCCAACATTCCTCGAGATTCTCCCCCCACCCCCATCCCCTCCCCTTCACTACCGTGCCCAATTACTAACTAAAAGTTAAGCTGGGTTCCAATCCTGCTATAAAAAAAGTCATGTGTACACAAGGTAACTGTTGTGTCCCAAATCCAAGCCCACCCTATTACTCTCAATGAAAGTGGCGATTGCAAGTTGTTACACAACTCACAAAAATGGTACAGTGTGATACACCACTCTCTTTTTATCCTTCTTTGTGTTCCACATTTTTCATTTGATGATTACTTAGAAGACAAAGGCAAATCATATGGTGAACAACATACGTTTGATTTCAGAATATTTTACTGTTTCGTTTTGTTTTTTCACTGGCACAAATTTGCTTTTTTTTTTTCAATATTTTGTTTTTCCTCTGCAGCAGCAGCGAACGAAACAAAAATATGGCACCTCACCATCTTTAAACACGGAATAAAATCGAGCACTTTCAGTATCAAGAACGACACATGAATTATTTACAGACTTTTAAGTCATCATTGATACATGAAGACATGAAGATCTTATTTTCATTCCTATTTGCTTGGGCATCTGGGACGGCAACAACAACAACAACAAATAATGATGTTAAAGAATATCTTCTGTCTTTGCTAGTGCAAAACAAGTTTAATTGCACATTGCATTGCCTCAAATCTTTATTCATTTTTTGCATGTATTTCTATATTTGATGTTTATAGATTACCCTCTCCCTAAGAGCATAGGGCCTTAAAATTATATTCAAATACAAAACCAACACCAGAAAAATATGAAGTTACAGATATTACATGTGGAATGGCAGTTTTAATTTCCCTTCAAAGTTATCTGCCGTATGATTTTCCCCGTAAGTCTCCCATAAGTTCTGAAAAAGCATCAGCATTACAAAGTACACCCCCCCCAAAAAAAAAAAAAAAAAACAGAAAAAAAAACACAACATAGTTCTTTATTTATGTTGTTAAGACTGTTCTATTGTTGTATTGTTGGGTGTGCTTTGAAGCAATGATTGTATCAGAATCTGAAGTTTCACGCACCCTATTCAGAGCTAGCTGGATTTCCTTGTTGCTTTCTCTATTTTTTTTTTGTTGAACAAAATAAAACTGTCTTTAAAAGCCCCCTTATTGTTGTCAAATTGCACAATACAGTACAAGATAGCTTTAGTGTTCTCAATTTGTAATTTGCAGCATATGAACATTTTACATTCACCCAGTACTTGCCATATTTTATGCAACATCAAAATCTAATTTCTACACATTTTGTTTTTCTTCTCTGTCCTTTATTTTGTTTCATTTCTGTTTATTTACCTTTCCCTTTTCTTTTCTGTGTCAGCACATTCCAGTGACAATCAGCCAAATGCATAAAATCGGCAGCACAAAAGATTTATTGAATGTTTTAATACTGTTTGCAAAAGAGGTGGAAAATAGATACGTTGCACAAATCTTATTACTCTTAGTCTTTTCCCTCAGTCCCACATATTTGCTCTTTTAGACAAAATATATTGCCTTTGACTGCCCTGTGGCTCCGCTTGCCCTAAATTCCTTCAGTCTTCCTTGTTGAATCATTTCTTTTCATATATCTTCAGGTTTGGCCCTTTGATTCCATGTCAGTGTGTAACAAGTACAACTTCCTCGCTTTAATTCTCTTCTTTTTGCTTTGTGCTCTTTTAAACATTTTAGTCCAGACACAACTTGCTTTACGAAAAAAAAGAAAAATGGCACCCGAAGATGCTCTGCTAATAGAATGAATGTAAATGAGGGAGAGACAGGAGATAAGAAGATGAGAAGAAAAGAGAGATGAAGAGAAAGACATTAGATAACAGATAGAAGGACTGGAGAGAGATGAAAAATGAATGAAAGGAAAAATGAAAAGGGAACGACAGAAAAACAAAACCCAACAAAAAAAAGACTAACATTACTCAAATACACATTTCAGAGTTCAAAGATGAATAGGATCTGGAGGGAGAGAGAGAGAGAGAGAGAGAGAGGAAAAGAAAACAAAAGGGTAATTGAAGAGGAGGCTTATTATATTCATTTACTTTCACATTATAACTGGGTTGTATTTTAATTTGGCCAAATTGGTGGTGTAGAAAAAAAAAAAGAATAAAACCTGAATATAATGGGTGCTTCTGCATTTGCTTCAATAATTCCACCAGATCTAATTTCCATTTTAATCTTATTTTCTCAGCTGTTGTCGGTCCTAGCTTCCTCTGTTGCTTTATTTTGACCATTTGACGCCAACTTTTCTTTTTTTTTTGCAGTAATTTCTCAAAAAAAAATTTTGGTGACCCATGTGTGAACGAATGTGCACGGCAAAATCGGCGTGCAAACTCTCACGTGTTTTGCGACATGTGTTGTAGGGAGACGCGTCGAATGGATCCCCCCGTTTCGTGTTCCTGAAAACAATGACGCAACAAACTGCAGGCTAACATTTGATCTAACAGCATCAAGTACATCTGTGACACAATACGCAACCGCTCAGACCAATACCCTTCATTAAACCCAGTAGATCTTTCTACATCAATTTATTTTGTTCTTGTTTCATTTGTTTTCAAGTCCTCTGCTCCTCCTCCATGTCAGAGACAAAAACCCATCGTGAGTGCTCTTTCACATAAGCAGGATAACACCGTACAAAGTTCTTCTTTTAAAAGTTGTCTGAACACCTCAATCAAACCATACTTCACCAAGTAATTTCTCTTCTTTTTGTGTGTGTTTGTGTGTTTGTGTTTTCTGATTTTCGTAGGGGGATGGAAAAAATGCAATCATTTTTCTCGCCCCGATCCTGTAGCTTTCTCTTGGCAGATTTAAACTCTTTCACCTTTTCAGAGAGTAAATTCAAACCTTTTTCTTTTTTTTTTTGGTAATGTCTGACCAAACTTCAAGCCTTTTCATGACATGCTTTTAAACAAGTGCTGTTACTATGGAAATCATGAAAGAAAAACTGCTCAATTCCCGCTTGTTAGTAACACAGCTGAGACATAATATATGCTACAACAACCGACACTGCCCTAGACCACAGCAGTGCGTCTTCATTCAACGTAACATGCAAACACGATACACTTTGTGTACATTAGCGGAGATCATATACCCATTACAAAAGCCATGTCAAACGGTTACAAGTCTTCAAACCCTTCGCTAGCAAACATTGCTCCTTTACATTATGATTATCTTACAGACTCAACTGTCATAAACTTTCTCAACTAGAAAGAAAACAAAAACAAAAACAAAACAAAAAAAAAATCAGCAAAACACATGCAAACAAGCTACACTTGGTATACACTTCTACTCGCGTCTATAACATTTCACAATTCAAAGACGACCCAGTTCACATGACAAAATGTAAACTGGTCCAACACACATCTCACTATTTACTCCATCTTCGACATACGACAATCCTTCGAACACAACCCCTTAGTCTTGATCATGCAGACACATCACATGTTGATACTTCATGTAAAACATGAAAATCACGCTGCTATTCGCAAAACCTCACACAATCTTTTATATATCACAGATTTCATGTTTTTTATGTTCTTTTTTAAATCTTAGTCAACAAAAATCATTCTTGTGCAACATTAAAGGTGCTGAAACTATCTCTCTCTCTCTGTTACATTATTTATATATAATATGTATATATATGTATATGTATATGCATCAACAACTACAACGCAAGAAAGTCATTAAAGTTTGACCGAGTGGAGGAGAAACAGAAAGGCAAAAAGACAGAGAACACATCTTTGATTTACTTTAGTTTCAAACTGTCACAGCCACTGTCAGTAATGGTGGTTCTAGAAGTCCCATACATAGCGTTCCATGTCAGGGTGCCTTACAGCTCACAAGTTAAAATTCATCGAGATTTTTTTCTTTCTTTCTTTTTTTCCTATATCCCACAGAGAGGAAATAACTTAACCAGCCAAAGAAGTCTATGTGGAAACTTCTATCTCACATATTTCGTTAATACAATGACCCGATATCAAACTCTAATGGGATGTCCAAATTAACCAACGTTGGAACTAATACATTTGGAGCGAGTGACAACGTCATGACCGTCAGTCGGTACACATCTTGACACAGTGTTACCAATCCATCTCCCTACAGAGAAAGGAGAAAACTTTTCTTCTTTTCATACCCATCCACTACACACATGCCGACTTCTGTAATACCTAAGACAAGTTCAATGATATATACTTTTGTACTTGGCATCATTTTCTACAGGCAGCAATGCAATTGTACTTCTTTTTTTTTTTTTTTTCATGCATTCCCCCCCCCCCCCAGGTGCATGCTTGTACACTGGATTTTTCACACCTGTGGCCAGTGGAAGGCCAGTATATGGGCATAAACCTGCCTTCCCTTAGTCCTTTACTGGACATATTATGCTGAATCTGCACATGATGTGCACCATCTCCAATTCATAACAGGTGTACTCTTGCCTACTCTTACAAGCAATAAATGGGCCGCAAGATGAAAAATTAAGCTAGGCAGGCAGCCGCTTGCATACATGTACAACATTTTTTTAATGTACCATGTATATTCGAGTTGAAAGAGGCAGTGTTGCTATTAGCATCCTGCTCGGGGCTTGAACACAGGACTTGCTGATTACAAGTCAAACATGCAAACCACCAGACCTCCACCTTGTGTGTGAAAGAGTGCTTATTTGTGTGTGTGTGTCATTGTAAGCAAGCAAATCAGGTACACCAGTGCATGTATTGTAGACCACAATTCAAATGTGGCGAGTGATAAAAAATAATCTTAATTTGCTATTTTTTGTTCCAAGGTTGTTATTTCCTTTTCCATCACTTGCAAAATGAACAGGGATGCCAACGGGTTAATCACCACAGCAGTATTCTGAGGACTGGCAAGGATGTACACTTGTATTTTGGGTGAAAACACAGTATTTCTACCTTTCCTGCCATGGACATACAATTTGGGGGAAAGCAGTATTTTCCTTTATACCTGCAGTATTTTTTGGGGAAAAAAGAAAGGCGCAGGCCTACTAAAAATGAAAAAAAAAATAATAAATTCAAAAAGAGAAACAAAATAACAATTGGCATCTTTGCATAAATCTTATTTTCTCTAGAGTATCTTCAGGGGTCATTCTATTGGTTTTCCACAGTGTAACACCATTGGGGGAAGGGGAAAGATCAACAAAATGTGATATTCTATTTTTCTTCATATTTTCTTCTGTACATTGCGACATCACAATTTTTACCCGTTTCTAACAAACAAACAAACAAACAAATGTTCGTAACTCTGTGGATCAGGGTGAGTAGAATAAATCATATTTGAGGCGCTTGCACTCCCTTTAGCTTTCCATTCTTTCCGTCGTTTTCTGGATTTGTGCCTCACCTATCAAGGTATCTTACACAGATTGTTACTTACAATCAAAACTGCTATGTTCTTATTTACAATTTCCACGGCAAAAAGCCGATAAACCCGTGACAGTTGCAAACAGTGGCCACGGTACCTCGAAATGACAGTAAGCTTGCATTGCTGTTGAAGTTATAAGGAAACATGTCTAAAATACTACAGTGCTAGTCTCAACTACAGTCACTCAAATCATTATTTTTTTTTTTTGCGCATTTTCAGTTTTACCACCTCATACTCTTGATCCTCATCAAGTTTACATTACAAGGTTTGGTGCTCAACCAATGAAACACAAGAGAATTCAAAGAAAATTACTGCAACACATCACATGAATAAGATTTTCCTTTCCAATGACAACAACCAACAAGGTAAAGGGCAGACTACAGATGTAGCCAACACTTCAGAAATCGCACGTAGACCGTCCTATCTCCCATAACCTGACATTGGTACTTGCATTGTGAACGAGGTGAACGAAAACTTTGCACTCATCTGTCTCTAGATACTGGTCTATTTATGCCACCCTGGATCCCTTAACAATGTGTATCCCCTTTGTCCTGCATTCAGTCACGAGAACAGAGGACAATTCTTCTTTTTTCTTCTTTTTAATTCCTCCTCTTCTTCTTCTTCTTCTTCTTCCTCTTCCTACACTCCTTCTGCTTTCTGTATCTTGGGAACCATACAAATAATCATCATACCAACATACCCCCGCCTGCATTAGATAATGACCCACATGTTGCTATATATATCCTAGTCTGTTGGCGGTTGAGCAATGAACCAAAGACGGGGGAAACGCCACATTTCTTGCGTCTGAAAAATCTCCACTGAACTCTGTTTTATTTTCAAGCCCATGTATTTCACTTGTCCATTTTACCATTTTTATTAGAATATATCTAATCTGTAGATTATAGTTAGCAGTTCAACAGTTGGTTATCAATAACCTCTGACTATTAACTACAATATGTTTTACCAGTAATCCCTTTCCAACTGCACACACACTTATACACACACTCTCTCTCTCAACTTACCTCTCTATCTCTTTGTTTTTTCTCTCTCTATATATAATTGTTTCTACCTCTCTGTAAAGAAATATACTATCTTGCATTGGGTGTCATTTTTTTTTCTTTCTTACTCCTTACAAAGGGATCCCGAGTCACTTTCCAGCCACAACGAATATATTTTCATTTTCCATGCGGCATCCTTATAAGCGTACAAAACGCGAAAGGCCAATGGCTAAACAATACATCATTGCCTTAACTGACTTCACTTACAAAGACAGACAGACTAAACAATGGGAAGGATAGGGGGAGAACTGCGAAAGTGGAGAAACTCACGAAAGCTGAGGAAACAGAAATATGACCAGACGGACAGAGAAGTCATACAAACATTAATGCGCACACATAAAAATGGCTGTGGCAGAGACATCTTGGAAATGGAAAAGAAAGCCATATGATGCTGAAAAACATTCATCTTGGGCTTCGTTGGGGAAATCTGCAGCAACTTTAGACAAATAGCCTGATGTACATGCCAGGGGCCGCAGAACATTTTATTTATGTATTTATTGTTATTGTTGTTGGGTTTTTTTTTTCAGGGTGGGGGAGGCTTCATTTTGTCAAGTGTGGGAAGCACAAAAACTCCACAGAAATCATGTTTTACTCCACCCTTCCCACCTTCTCCCATTAATGGATGAATCGTTTGCTGTTGCTTTACGAGAAAGACAGATTAGACGATGACTTTCAGTTTGCCATCTTTTTTTTAATCTTTTAATAGAGCGATAAGTTTAGCAATGACAGAAAAAAATAATGTTGTAACACCTACAATAAGATAAATGGATCCATGACGAATGCATGTGAATATTTGTATATTTCTGTCTGTATGTCCCTCTGTGTTATGCTGCTAAACAGCTGTCGATTCTGTTGCATTCTGCAACCAAATGTAGTAGCTTTCAGGAGGGGAAGAAAGAGGAACAAAATAAAATGGGGAAAACCAAACTGCTCACAGTGAACACAACTGTAAGGAAATTGCACTAGATGATATTTCTACTGTACTGTACAGTGGATGACATACGTGTTGTACACTATGTATTCAGAAAACATATATTACAAGCAGCATGCTGTCCCCAAGCACTTTATAGCCCGTAATACTTTTTTTTATAAAGGGCTTCGCAACTTTTACACCAATTGCTGGACACAGTTTGTGTGTGTATGTGTGCATGTCTGTGTGAAACCATCCACTTTGCAGGCAAAAGTAAAAGAAGCCTTTTAAGATCTTTCCTTACCTCTAATCAATCAATCATGCTGGTCACGATTTCAATAGCAATGGACTCACAAATGATTTTCTGCGTATGGATGTACCTCAGATGTTGAAATCAGGGGAGGGACACTCTTTTTCATTACACCATATCACTTCTTCCATTTCTCATCGGCGCAAAGCAGAATTCTTTCACAGAAAGAAAGTTATCTGCACCTCAATATTCTCTCTTAAATCTCTCTCAGTGTGTGGTTAAAAAAGAACTGTACTTACTACATTTCACTCTAACATCAGTCAGTATCAGAAAAATAAAGGCAAAACATAACCCCCTAAAACTCTGTGACTGTAGTGAGCACGTGCCGTTAAATGACCATATTGGCTACCGATTCTGCTTTCTTTACACACATCTTAGATGGCTCACAATAACATTTCTGCCTCGCAGACAAATGAACGAAGTACTCTATGGGTAAGTTTGGCGTTGTGGACACTGAAGTAATCTTTACCTTTCTTAAAGTATTCCAACATGCATTTACTCCAAAGTGATTAACTCAGAAACGAGAGATATGAGAGACTGAAAGCTCTGGACTTTCTTCAAAGTGTTGAGGGCTCTCACAAAAACTGTCACTGCAGGATAGTACTAGACATTAGGGAGCTTTAGATTTGCGGTGCGGACGTTTGAGCCGAGGCTTGAGCTGGACGTTCTCCTCTTCCCTGTGTCGAGTTGAAAAAGCAGCTTTAGATTACGCCGAGACGCAGCCTATAAAAAATAAAATGGCGCCCCCATATGATCGGTGCATGAAGTAGCTCTCTACGTCTTAAATTGAGCGGACGTAAAAATAGCACAGAACATGTAGTGAAAATTCAGACGACACAAGCTGTAAATAGATCGACTTTGATACGCAATTCTACGCATGCACAGAACAGGTTTTTTTTTCCCTCTGAACGTCCCCGTCACGAAAATCTAAAGCTCCCCCTTGACTGGTCGACTAGACTGATCAATGTGGGGTCCTACACCGAGTACTTACAGACCTAATCACAGATGACCCTCTGCAGGGCATGAGAAGATGATGTAATACTCAAGTCTCACACAACACACAGTCCTCTCACAAAAGAAACAAACACAATCCACATTCCATCTCCCTCCTAGGCAAGTCGCTCGTTAACATAAACCTCCTCATCAAGAACTAACTTCTTTTCAAAGATCTAGAGACAAATACAAGCTGGCACGCAATTCCTTCCAACATACAGGACTTTTTTGTTGATTTTTTTTTTTTTCAAATAGTTCTGTCTTTATGTCATACAGAAAAAATTTCATACACTTGTACATAAATAGTTAACAATTTGTTGTTGCTGTTGCTGTTTTCTCCCAACCACTAGAACACATAATAGGCTTCGCAAAATAATAGCTCAGCAGGATAAAAAATAACGGACAACATGAAGAGAAAACTCAACTCTTGGGCTCGGCACATCTGTGAAATGCTTCCATGGAAAGCAGTTTGAGATGGAACACACAGACGGTATCATGCATTTCCAGTGACTGTTCGTACTTTGCAATTTCACGTAAGTCTGCCTGTAGCGAAATTGACACATACTCTCACAAAGAAATGAAAAAGTGCGGCCCACTTACGAGACAACTTGCGTAGTAAATGTTTGGACGAAGGCCAGGTGATGCTGGCAATTTGTAAGATCAAAGTTGGTATGGCTGCAATTAATTTTCAATCTGTTTACAGGAGCAGAGAATATGTGAGGTTGGGATGCTGTGGCTGCAGTCTTATCGGTAGCGGGTTTCTTGTACTTTTTTTCCTTTCATTTTTACATGTTGGCTGGTAAGTTTGTAGTGCTTTAAATACTGAATGCAAAATTAGAGAAGTACCCTTTCAACTTTGGTTTGATGGCATTGAGAGGAGAGATGCATGTGTCAGAAATGCAAACGATGTATCTGCATTTCCGTCAACATCTTCTGGGGGTTTGAATCCATGACCCACTCATTCTGTGCATTCATCCCGACTGGCCAGCCAGAGCGCCCTGCACAAAAACATGGTACCATAACTGATAATGAGCAAGTTTACAGAATTTGTGCACATCTTCTTTGAACATATTGATGCTGCCTCTTAAGGTCTATTAGTCCTTTACCTATGAGAGGAAAGCTGAGTGATCAACGGGTTCGAAATACCACTGGAAATGCATGACAGCCATACAAACATCGCATTGCCGTCTTTTCATCTGATAACCTTTCACGTGTGTATGTCCATCTGATATTAACTCTGTTTGACATACAACACATTTGAGATCCACAGGTCGCATTTCTCACTCAATCATGCATAGCTAATCGACCAGTTGGATTACAATCATATAAAGTTTGACTCAAGAAATTGTTTGATTACAAGTATGTCACTTACAAACCACTTCTTTACCTGGAGACAGCATGAGCAATACTTACTCAGCAAGCTACACATGACATTCTTTTTTTTAACAAGAGCTTACTAAAAACGATTATTTACTTACAGACCAACTTCCCTTCTCCTGTCACAACCAAGTACATCTTTATGTCTGAACTCGAGTCTATATGCATACACTACAACCTATCATCTTTACAGGGGATGTTTACACAAAACAGTAAAGAATCCATGCTACATTGTATGAATGTTCCCTCAATACCCTATTCACCAGAGGACAAGCCAAACTGATTAATACATATATTTCTTACATGTTGTTGCTCTTTCTTTTTTAATCTTCTTGCAAACTTACTAACTTCCACTCCATTCTGCAATACAATACATACGTAAAGAGCTTATCGTGCCTTTTAAAACATTCAACTCGGGAACAACAGCTAACATGCTTCTATAAAGATTCAGTGTTAAGGACTTTACTCACGGTATGTCACAGTCACCCAGAAAATCTTCTTCCAAGCACACACTATTTATTACCAGGATGGCGTCAGAGAGGCTCTTTGCTTTTGGGGCTTCTACTTTTTTTGTGTGTCTTTTTTTCTTTCTTTTTTTTTTTGTCAGTGGCAAAAAGACGGATGGCAAGATACCATTTCAATTTTATCAACATCTCCCACCCTCCCCCCCCCCCTTCCCATCTCCTTTGTTTGTTTGTCTGTTTGTTATTACGAGGCTAGAACAGGAGGTGTCTAAACTCTGGATAAAGTCTGCGCATCTTCCTGATTTCTAGGTTTCTCATGACCTCTCTGACACAACAGACTTGGATGGGATGGGGCCGTTTAGTTAAGCCTGCTATACATGGCCTTTACAGCAAGCTTTAGAGTGTCAGAGCCCACCTATATAGAAAATGGCGGTTTGCCCGCAAGAAATAACAAGTTATTCTTTTAAACTGAAGTGGTAGCCTGGGATTCAATACAGCCACATATAGTTGAAATGGGTCTCAGGCTTTCAGTAAGTGTCATAGGGGGAGAAAGAAAGCAATTATTACAGAATTGTGCAGAATCATTTGAAACGGAGAAGAAGATGATGAAACAAACGAGAAACTATGACAAAATATCATATATTCATAAAAGGTAATATATTCAAGATCTACCACAAGTAAACAGAAGAACACAATTACATTACTTTCTCAAACAACTGTAGTTCCCTCCCCTTTTTCATGGAGTGGAAAAGGCCAGAAAAATTCATGTTGCAAATATACAGGCTTAAATAAGTCGAACTCAAGAACGCAGAGAAAAATAGCTGCAAGAAAATGGACAGACAGGAAGAGAGAGAGAGAGAGAGAGAGAGAGAGGACATAGAAAATAAAGAGAGAGAGACCAATTTGGGACTAGAAAATATAAAGAGTAAGGAATTAAAGTACAGAGAGGAGAAAGAAGAAAGCAAAAAACACAGATCTCTATAAAAATCTGAAACATCTCTTACTTTTAGGTGCCTATATCAAACACATATACAACATCGTATCTTTTTTTTTTTGTCATCTAGTTTTTCACGACCCATTCAGAAAAAAAGGTAGGTTCGATTACAATATCTCTAATGCAATTTTCAAAGTCACACAAAAACCTGGCTTCTCTAGACAGCTTCTCACCCGCCATTCTTGGTTATACTTCCTTTAACATCGTGCCAACTCTACTCGTCTGCTTTATTCCACTGTTTGTTTTCTTTAAATCCTATTTTCAATAACGCCAACTCGATAAATCGTGCCTATAGTGACAACTGTCCTCGTGCGAACGTAAGATACAAACGCATTACACATCAGAAGATGTATCAAACATACACCATCATTTTTTTTTTTAAATATATGCTTTTTTCATAACATTTTTTTTTCTCTCTGTGTCAGATGACATTGCTGGTTAGAAATGCACTCTTCTTCATATGCAAATTTCTAGATACCAATCCTCTCACCCTCGCTCATCCCCCGTTTTTTATATTTCCCCCCGAAAAATCCTGGATGATTTTTCGGCGGCTTGTTCCTACCTACATCATAGGCGATGCGGAAAGGACTCAGAACTCATTTCACTGTACCCAAACCTTTGTTTCTTTGCTTGTTTCCTTTGTTTGCCTTTGCCCTGTATTGTTAAGCTGACCTACTCCCCAGTACCCCCTCTCCCACGTACTCTGTCCCCCCTCCCTTCAGACTAACCAATCATATCACTTGTCAAAAGATTGTGAATTCCTTGTGCGTAGACCCATTCTCCTCCGGTTGGTGTTAACGCCCGCTTTCGGTCCCACTACGTCCAAACAGGTCGCTCCGTTTCAGTCACCACCAACCCACGGCTCCATCTCACGTGCACGCCACCCAGTTTCCGTAGAAACGCGGCTTTCCCGTAACGCCAAAGGCTACGAGGCGCGAAAAAATTGCAGGCGTCAGGACATTGGAGATCGTTGTTTGGGTAGTCATCAGATGCAGAATATGAAGCGCACTGAGATCGAGATGACGTGTTGGTTTGGCTTGAATGGTCGTACCTGCTCTACTCCACTGTTATCCTCTTGATGGCCCCTTACACCTGATAGATCTCAAAAACTTTTATGCCACGCCCCACGTAATATTCTCATTCTAAAGCCAATATTCTCTGAAACGGACCAAAGAGCTCTCCAATGCATGCTGTAATTGATTCAAAATTTCTGGATTTGGATTTCTGACCGCAAGGGGCTTTATTTCATTAAGGGTATGTAATCTTTCATTGTTATATTACGAGAGCATCAGGCAATGGTTGCTTAGTAACTTGGGAATTCATGCTCTGAAGGCAAAGGAAGCGATATCTTTCTTGTCCAACTTGTGCAAGGACTGAGGACCTCTCTTTTTTTTTTTGTCCATCTCTCCTTACAGCCCTTCTCTGTTTTTCTTCCTTTATTCCCTGATCAAAGTGTGATTTCAATATTCTTCACATCCACTTGCTTATGTTTCTTTCCTTTTAAGAAGACACAAACAAATAAAACACAAATAAAAACCTGTTGCGCTTTGGTAGCATAAAATCTTGGAATTCACAAGTTTACTCTCACAATACTTGACAAAATATGAATTCCATCGCTTCCTTTCTTTTTAAGCAAAATTAATCCTTGCAGTTCATCAATACAAAATCCATCTAAATGTGATATAATATCTTTCATTTATATAAATTATTTTTTTCTGTTTTTTTTTTCCACTTCTCCTTTCTCAAAATCTCCTGAAACCAACACTGCATGAATACACACACTGTAATTTCATCTGCACTGTTTTCTCCAACTCTTTTGTAAAATGTTATCTAAAATGTGTACTTTTCCCGTCTTTCTTCAGTCTGAGGCAGAGGGTGTTTGTGTTGGGGGGATGAGGATCAAAAGGGGATTAAGATCGGCTTTCGGATTATCTTAATCCCCTTCGTCCCCTTGCCCGCCTTCTCCCGCTCGAATCTCCTTCATCCGGTCCACGTACTCTGAGAAGATGTCGCGGAAGCGGGCCCATGACCTCTCCGGAATCGTAATCGATGTGCGGAACTGGTTGCGAGGCTGGACAGGCAAGAAATACAGTGAAAGACAGCCATCAGGATGGTCACTGGTTTGCAAAGGAAAACCAGCTGCTGCTATTGTGCTCCTAAAATTCTGAACTGACTTTCATTAAACACACAAATACAGAAATAGGGGAGAAATGAACTCACTGTTTTGGCACAAAGATCACGAAAGTTAATTATGATGGTCAATTGTCATTCCATCCCTCTGATATGACTACAACTTGTGCCCAGAAATGCAGCACGAATCTGCTTACAGTCCAAGTAATTGCCAACACAAGCATACACTTGTACATGTAGCAAACATTTAAAGACTGTATGCATCAAATATTTCACAGAAATTTATTTCTCTCTTCCATGCATTTTGCAAGTGGACATTTACTTACAAAATTAACAACACACCAACACCTCAATTTATATAGAAAATACAAAGACTAGCAATGTGCATTTGAATATTTGAGTATTCTTACTGAGTCTAATCTAGAGTCAAAAGGGGCCTGAGCTTTCGATCCTAGCAGAATCTTCGTCAGAGGCAAAATGCCCATGATCATTTTGCCTCTGACAAAGATTCTGCTAAGATCAAAAGCTCAGGCCCCTTTTGACTCCACTTCACTCCATTGGCTCACCACTATTGGATTAGCAATTTTCAGCAGCTTATTTTGCTACACTGAGTCTAAACTACACAGACATTTGGTCCATGTTGGTCTTTTCAGGAGCGAGTGAGTGCATTTTTCTGCAGCTGTATGACTTCTTCAGCATTCAATTTAACCTTCCTCAAACCGTCATCTCAAGAGGCTTTTCGGCGTTGCCTAAAAACGTGTCATCGACTGCAACGACCGAATGAGGTAGACGCAGAAAACAACAAATGAAAACAACAGACAAAATCTTCGCCTCTCTGGCGAAGGTGGCAGTCTCACCTGTACTTCGCTGACTCTCATGTAGACACCGCGGAAGTTCTGTCCAATGTCAAAGTAGAAGTTCTTGTTTTCTACCCTAAATGATTTACTCTCTGGGACGTTTCCCTGGCCTTCCTCTGCAAGACAAAATCAAGAGAGCACATGGGTTGCACTGATGAAAAATGGTCCCTCCATGTATACAACATAGCCCATTACTTGTATCTGCCTAGAGTAGGACATATTTCTACGCTGTAATTGCTTTATACAGCAATAACTACAATCATGTTGTTCATGGGTTGAATTCATGAAAAATTGCCAAATGTCTGTACACTGTACTTTTGTTCCTAATTCATTCCATGCAATTTCTAGAATTCAAGTTCTTTGATGCCATGAACTGTATAAACTACGTAATCAAGAAGCAGAGTAGTTTCTACAGCTTGACTCGTGGCTACAGGCGATTGACACCCACCATAATTCTCTGAAACCCTTTGAGTACTTGAAGTGCCAATTAGCGCGGACAACCCCCATGGCTTTGCACCATATTATTCTAAGATTATAGCAAAGAAAGGGATAATAAATTAGGGGACACTCTGAGACTCACCTGCGCTCTCTACTCCATACTCGTCTAGAAGTTCTGTGAGTGCATTCTTGAACTCCACTAATCCTTGGGCAGGCACAGCAATCTGGGTTCTTGGACCTCTGTTGATAGTCTGTGACACCTGGAAAAGAGAATTTGAGGGGCAAAAGAGAGAAAGACTGTTTTGTTTTGTTTTGCTTTATGTTTTTTTTTTTTGTGTGTGTGTCTGTCTTTTCAGAGAAAGGGAAGGCCTCATGTCTCAAACAATAGATTACTATTATGTTGTACAAATCCAAAGTTTTTTTCTAAGAGAATAGAATGTAAAATTTCGTTACAGTCTTCAAATATACCCCAGTGGGCGGTGAATGAAGATTGATTCAATCACGCCTTCCTACACTCTCTATGCTAACAGGATTTTAACCCGTTGAAGACGGGCTGATTTGGCTACAACACCCATTTCCCATAGACACTTGCCCGACTATACTCAGAATTCGTCCTCAACACGTTAAGGATGATGTCGTCAAGTGTTACTTTTGATTTGTTTGGGAGATTCTACCATAAGATTTTTAGCTATTGAATCTTTAAGAGCAATCACACACATAAAGTCTGGGCACGCTCTGAAATGTTAAAAGTGTATACAGCATATTGGGATTCTATAACCTGTGAGTGGTAGAATTAGTGTGGCATATTTTGTACATTTCACTGTTTCATAATTCATGCCATTCACTATAACACTTAACTGTGAAGTGCAAGTACAATGTAGTCAATCTTCTAATGATAAGTTTCTACTCAAGAAACGGTGCATGCTCGTGTCGCAATGTTATGCATATAATCTAGTTTAGTGCCCCAGATATTATGCAGTATTATGGACTAGGTCACTCGTGTAGACTAAAGGATGCTCCTTGCAAATGGGATAGACATTATCATAATGGCCTCCTAATAGTATTAGAGATTAATTTATCAAAATAGCTGTATCAGCGGACAAACACTGTTTTCATTTCAGGGCCCTGCATTCATACACACGGGAAAGCGTGCGCTGGGTTCTAATGCAGGCTGCTGCCTTACTCAACAGTCTATCCCGCACCTTTAAAAAGCGCCCTCGCGAGTTCTCCTTGAGGTCCAGGTAGTATCGTCGGTTGTCCTTTATGATCACCTCACTTTTGAGTCTCCCGTCGTCGGGTGGGTTGTCGTGGCTCGCCGGCCCCAGCTGTGCGTAGTGCTCGCTGAAGTCTGTGAGGTGATTCCGGAACTCGGCCGCAGCCGCCATGCCCAGCGTTAATCGACTCTTCCCTCCTCGACCGCCCACCTGTTGTGGCAAAACACAAAGAAAAGAAGGGGGGGGGGAAACAAGATTTTTAGCAACGATGCCATGGAAATCATGGGCATAACTTTCCGTGGGAGTAAAGAGAACACTAAAACAACATTAGGACAGCTCACATGCACAAATACAACAAACCTAAAAAGTTACAGCTCAATTTTTTGCTCAGCACTTTCATATTACATGCCAAAGAAGAACACCAAGGAGTATGAAAACTGAGGTATTTATACTATAAAGGGAGGGGGAAAAAAATCATAAGAACAAGGAAAGATGGGAAGAAGAAACAGAGACACAGAAAATATTACTGACAGGAACAGAAACCAAGGAGAAGAAGGAAAAAGAGGGAGAAGGAAAGAGGAAGAAGGAAAAGGAAAAGAAGGAGTAGAAGAAGATGTAGTAGTAGTAGTAGTAGTAGTAGTAGTAGTAGTAGTAGTAGTAGTAGTAGTAGTACTTAGTAGTATAGTAGTAGTAGTAGTAGTAGTAGTACTTAGTAGTATAGTAGTAGTATTAGTAGTAGTATACAACTGTAAGTAGTAGTAGAAGTAGTAGTAGTAGTAACAGTAATAGTAGTACTTAGTAGTAGTATAAGTAGTAGTAGTAGTAGTAGTAGTAGAAGTAGTAGTAGTAGTAGTAGTAGTAGTAGAAGTAGTAGTAGTAGTAGTAGTAGTAGTAGCAGGAGCAGCAGCAGTAGTAGTAGTAGTAGAAGTAGTAGATGTAGTAGTAGTAAAAGTAGTAGGTACTGTAGTAGTTGTTGTTACTGGCTTGCGTGAATCAAATGTAATTTTTGTTTGGAACTTGTGGATGTCAGTTTGCGTTCGGTCAAGGTCAACTTTAAACTGAGAGAAAACCTTGCATTGAGAAGTATTTCAAAAAGTTTTTTGAATTTAGCTTCTCTCTTGTCATCTGCTCACATTTACCTGCCTCTAAACTTTGATATGAAATATGAATAGACTATGATGGCCATCGTTGAAACCAGTTGTGGTGGCATAAAACTGTCATAGCTAAGGAAACAATCTATATGCTTTACAATCCCCAGCAACAGAATGACCCATGAAAAATGAAAATCCTTCATTTTTCCACAGGAAAAGCGCTCACAAATACTACTGATAAATAATTCATGTTGATAATAATAATGGACATATGAATAAAAGGCACTGCAATGAGTAATTAAGCATTATTTTAATCTAATGTCGAAGATTTCAATGTACCATAAAACATATTGATTATCACTGCTGATTAGACTAGCCCCTACGACGTGAATATGTTGTGGTCAAAACAAATAGGCAGTGAAGGGAAATTCCTTGATCACTGCCATCATGTGAATTCAGAAAAATCATGTGAACGGGTGCAACAAATGACTGAATATGTCAACTGACCACAAGCTTGAAGTGGAGGACTAATGCCATAATGTATCATAAGTAGTTCAACTGCTGATTTCCTAAATCAATCTATCTCTCAGATTCAACAAGTGGACAAACAAGATAATGAATTACAATGGCAAAACATTCATTATGCCTCGCATTGACCAAAATAGAAACATCTGAATGTTTGGCTTTTGTAAAATATTGCCTTCTGTGGTACATAAATACACAAAATCTCTTTTCTTTTATCATTATTATTTACTTGGCATTCGTCCATATCCCTTGTTTGGAGGCATAATATCTTTGCTTTTCTTTCGCATTGCGGCGGAAGATCTCGGAATGTCCCTACCTCTAGCGCTGTCTGGAATGTTAATGTACATGATGGCCGTCTATTTAGGGGAGCATCAGGAACTTGGCTATACGCAATCAACTCCTATACACACAGCCCCTGCCGCACCCATATTCTACTTTACACTGAGCAGTAGTAGAAGACATGACGTTCACTGTCTATGCACACAATGAAGTGAAAACTGCCCATACATATAAATCTTCTCTTCATCCCCTCCGCGAGGCCAAAACTCTACTTCGTATATAAATCACGCCGCTTTATAGCATTCTTTTGGAAGAGAAATACCACGGATTCCAGACAATCTTGCAAATTTTGCTTTTAAACAAATAACACACTAGTTACACAAGATCAGCAGTGGAGTTCTCAAAATCACTCTACAAGAAGAAATAGTCAGCCATTCTTTCAAATGTATGAGTTTGTTCTCGTGTCAGCAAAATTATGTTCGCGAGATGAACTCTTTAGTCTTTGCTGTATAGACATTATAAAGGCTGCTGAAGTCTTCAAATATACAGATTGTGAACTGCCCGAGTGCCATGGTAGTTTTTACCTAAAACACTTGTGGAATTGCAGATTGATTATTGACTTTATCAAGCAAATTATTTCAACTTCCATAGAAAGATGTCAAATGAAAAAAAAAAGTCCTTGATAAAAATCCTACCAAAAGATAATACAACACTATGGAGCTCTATCAACTTTTAATTTCATACACTTTTATTTGTGATGGAGTTTTGGTTTAAACTTTGTAATACAGGTTGGTTTATATGTTTGGAGTAAAGTAAAATGAAACTCCAAACATCTTTGTATTTCTATATCTTTTCTTTTACTACAGGGGTCTGTACGATGCACATATATTTTGACCCGACAAAGAGGAAATAAAATCTTACACTTAAAGCCTTGTTGACTGGACAACAAGGGGGAGGGGGCAAATTACAACGCAAAGCCTCAATTGAAAAACCCTGCTCTAATTTTAAAGAAAAAAAAATAATGAAGTATAGAGAAGAAGTAAATGACCACAGAATGAATGAATCAATTACATTGAAATGAATACAAAGTTAAGTGAATAATTCGAGTCAAAAAATAATGAAAAGATTTGTAATTTTTGTCTGGGGACAAGCACAGGAAAAACTGACAATCATAAGTACTCCAAACAAGCTGACGTCACCGGTACTCTCTTTTTGAAATGTGGAGTCTCTAGAGCTCTGTGCAATGTGTGCATAGAAACCCATTGGTTTATAAATCTCAATACCCACAATGCTGCCAATTCACAGTCAACGAGATTCTTAAGATCCATTTTTTTTTTCAAAAAAAAAAAAATATAGTCGTTGGACAGGAAATGATATGGACATTGATTGACAACAAAAGAATGTTTAGGAATTTACATCGGATGACCCTTCTGTGTGTTACTTTTTGTTTAACTTCTCAATGTGTTACTTTTCGCTATATATAAACAAAATAGTGAGTGCCTTGCATATGTTCACATATTGGAATAAACCTAGCCACTGTAATGACATGGCACTAAGTCATCAAAATCATGCTTCAATGTATTCACTTGTTGGGTCAGTTAATCTTCTCTTCCTTGAGTTATGTCAAGTTTGAAGATTAGAACGTCTACTGAGGAAATGTATTCACAAGACCAAGAGCAGCAAACAATCCATACTGGAAGCGTTGGATTATCAGCTGTAACCACAAGGTGGTGAGCGCTTGAGTTATTAAATATACACTGACCTTTTGCGCTATCATTCACATCACATCACTTCCGACGACATGTGTGGCCACGATAGTTGCAAGCCACCGCAAAAAAAAAAAAAGAACAGAAAAACAGAAGAGAAAAAGGGAAGTCATATTCTTGATAGTGATGTATGTGTGTATTAATAGCCATACTTACAGGGCTTACGGTAAAATTCATAGCTGAACATCCCTTTTTGTGCCCACCAATGATATCATCTGTGCAGCGCCGATCAAAATAGAACAAGAAAAATACATTAAAGTTGTCTACGAATGGCATACGCGCCTCTGTGTATGTTTGCGTGAAGTGTGTGTGTGTGTGTGTGTGGTATTTGAATCAGGTTCGCACAATGCCATACAATACATACATGGCGTATGTGCATACAATGCACATGTATGCCACATACATAGTTCGACATTGTGTACCATGTGTACGTGTCTGCGTGCGAGTGGGCAGAAATTATGCACGGGTTGAGACGAGATATCGGCCACGAAGGAGTGGCGAGATAGAAAGAAAGGGGAAAAAAAATGGAGGCGCAAGTCTGCTCACGTGTCCGCGGGAGGCAAGAGGTCAGGGAGGAGCCAGTCAATGGCGGTCAGTTTCTAGATCGGCCAGACTTGATCTTCAGCCTTTCCCTGCTTTCCCTCACACCAAGGTTGGCATTAAAGAAGCTTTCTCAATCTACAGTATGCATGTACACATCTGAAATCCATCAAGTCCCATAAAACCACATTTCTGTGGTTCCGTGCTGTATCTTTTTATCATTTTTGTTTTTTGTTTTTTGTTCTGACTTTTTGTTGCTGGTGTTTTAAATATAGAGTTTAATGACAAAACAGGCTAAGAGCCATTTTTAAGCATTTTAAAAGTAAGTCTACCATCTGACATTAAAAAAAAATCTCTGTGATACCTTTACTTGTCACATACCAAGATATAACAAGATATATTGTTGAATAACACTTCATGATTACTGATGAACTTTTAATTTTCTTTGTTTGAAGCAGTTTTAACTGTACTATATCGCACATCAACAAGAATGCAGTTAATTCATTTTGCAATGAAACTCTTACCTATATGGTAAGGCAAGCAAATTCTCTGCCATTTGTAACACTTTCTTGTTCATGAAACATTTGTTTCAATGAAGAAAAAAAAAAGAAAGAAACAAAACTTTCAAATTCTTCAATGCATACTATGCCTTTTATTTGTCATGTCATTTTGGAAAACTCTCTTACAACCTCTTTTTGAGAATTCAGAAGATGACTATAACCATTTTATTTAGACTTTCTCCACTGTACTATCCGTAGCTTACTTTGAGAGGCCATTACAATTACATCAAGTTGATGAAAATTTGTGCAGCAACAATAACACAGGACTAGGTGCACTGAGAAAGTTCTGTTTTCCTCTTGATTCATGCTGCGGGGAAAAAAGTACATAAATTACGCGGGTTTGTCATCACCTATCCATATTGTTGAAGTAATATTAAAAATCTGTTAAATAATTCCAAAGCTCTTAAACTGTCAAACTAGTCCCAGGCTATTAAACAGGTGAACTTGTTTTGTTTTGTTTTGTTTAATTTTGTTGTTGTTATTCAATCTGCCATTAGCATGTACACATGTCAGTGTCATGGAAATCTATTGCATTTGCTTGCATAGTATGCTTTTGTAAAACACAGAGCAGGCATGACACACACACACAAACAATCTCATGAGAACAAGACAGAATGTTTGGTTGTTTTGTTTTGTTTTATTTTCTCAGACATGGGCTGAGAAGATATATTATGCAATAGCAATGTAGTCTTTCATCAATAATTGATGATACTTCATTTAATTAACTTCACATTTTGAGTAAATTACAATTTACCTTTAAAATCATATCAGGATCTGAGCCTTTAAAACACACACACATACAAAATACAAATAGAGAATATAAGGGCTAGTACCAATGAAATGTATTGTGCAGCTTTTAAATTTCATACTTCTCTATTGAAAAAACAAAATAATAAATAAAAGAAGGAAGGGACTTATGAATAAAACTTCACTGTGTGGGATGAAATGCAAATCTGTCACACCTACAGTCTATATGATATACATTCTTCAACACAATATCTGTGTACAAATGATTAATATTAGGATATACTGGGAAAGATAATACACTCTAATGTTGAGCACACATACTAAGTTTGTTTCTTTCAAAGCACTCATATGATGTCTTGGCTATCACTCCCTGGAAAAGCTTTGACAAAATCTTCCATATTCATTGCACGTGTCAGTCAATACAAATCTGCTACAAGCAGAAAAATGCATGCTTAAATGGCAAGGAGAGATAGATCATGCAATTATTTTAGAACCTTTCAGAATGTTATTCTATGGGGAAAAAAGTATAGGGGTACAGTAAAAAGAAGGTGTTCTCTTTATTCTTCCACACAAAGCATAATTTGCTCTTTTTTTTAAATTGTTCTTCTCAAAGGAAATGTTCAATTCAAAATTTTACAGAACTCAGTTAGAATTAGATTCCATTCTGCAAATGACTGATGTTATGGTGCTTCCTCTCTGTATACAAATGTAGGTTGGCAAAATGAATTGCAAAGTTCTCCTGCACTAAACACACTTTTGAAGGAATATATCTTGAATGAACCATGCATACTGTTTGGCCAAGGTGTCTAGTTGGATAATCTACAGGTCTACGGTCTCATCAACTTCTGCCTAATGTCAGAAATGTCATATTTGAGCATCACTTATCTTAAAGAAGAATGGGAGGGGGGGAGGGACCTAAAACAAACTAAAGATATTAAATATCCTCATACTGTTTAATCTGCATCTGGCACTTATAGATCTGCAATATACTTTGAAAAAAAAAATGAATTTCTCAAGCAATAGATCCCTCTGGCAAAAACAAATGAATAAACAAACAAACAAACAAAAAATCTGTTGTTTAATGCAGAAAATGGAAATGACAGCATTTCTCAGACTGTAATTTGACTACAGTATTAAACCTTCAAATTTACAATCAATATGGAACCTTTACTGTTTTGCAAAATTGCTAAGAAGAAAAATGAATAATAGCCTTTGCATTAAGGAAGTGTATCATAACTAACAGGATGGATTACTCATGGGAAATTCAAATAAAAAACAACAACAACTGTCCCTTGAAAAAAAAAATACACATATCCATGTATTATGGATATGGGATATAATGAAGAAAAAATATCAGAGCAAACAAACAAACAAACAAACAAACAAACAAAACACTGTAAACAATTGTAAACAAAGTACTAGTACCAAGCAAAAAGTAACCCTCATTTTTTAATCTGTACAGGTGTATGGGGGGGGGGGGGGGGTGGAGACATGTGTAAATCAATAGAAATTCAGCATAACTCACTATCTTAACTTTGAAACTGATTCAAGATTCTAATATTTTGAAACCAGCCAACTTTTATGGATGTGTGGTGTAAAAGACTGTCAGTGACAAGGCAGGGCAGCATTTGAGTACACAGGTCACAGGCACACCCTCACTAAGTTCATGCTGCAGAAAACTTACATCCACAATCGGCAGTGTGTTCATATCTACTGCTGATGACTGATGTGAAATCACAGGGAACAGTCTATGTGATCTGTTACCAGGATTCCCTCGATATAACTCACATCGTCGAACACTCACACACAAAACATTGTATAGGCCTTATACAAGTGTTCTTCGCAAGGTTTTTATTCCACCAAATTTTGCAAGTCGCATGCTATTCTCTAATCAAAACTCATGAAAATATATTAACTCTGATTCCAGCATAAAGTTGACATGTAAGTATATATTTCTCTGTTCAGTACTCCACTCCGTGATCATAAATCTAACCACTTGTGAAACTGTCTAGAAATCAAGATTCACACACACACACACACACACACACAAAATACACTCACTGAATATTGTAGGTAATTAAACACTGCACTTTATAGTCATATTGTGCAACGCAATGCAAATCTCTCTTAATGCTTTTCTTGCAAAGCATGACAAAGCTAGTTGTCACTAAATATTCTTTCATTTAAAAAGATGAAGGATAAACTAAAAAAAAAAGAGCACCTTACCAAGGTGCCTCTGAAACATAGAAAAAAAAATACAGACACACGCGCACACACACACACACACACACACACACACACACACACACACACAAACGATGCTCTGTACAGGGTATATCTGTTTCCCCCGTCTACATTCAAGAGTCATTGCTTATCTTAGCAAACTTAATTACAAGATGAATGTCAAAATCATGGGGAAAAACCAATGTCATCAGAGTTAATAAATAATTTGAATTTAAAAGAAAGACTAACAAGATAAAAAATTCAAAATGTAGTAATGGAAACAATTTCTAATAGGTAATTCATTACTCTTCCATTAACAAAGTGCCTCTTCATTTCATTCCACTGCTTCAATTAAACAGAAAACAAGAGTCTTTGACATTTATTTGATTTTCATGTTAATGCCAAACAGCCATTAGCATAGTAATTCCATTAAAAAGCCTTTTTTCAACGGGAAGCATGGGCCAATTGTGAAAATGCTGTGGGGTAGACTTGATTGCCCTAAGAAATAGGTACTGACCGCTCATAACAGCTAATACACAGCTACTGCTTTTGTTCATACCCCCCCCCCCCCCCCCACCTGATTAAAAATTGAAATGAAAAAAAAAAGAAGAAATGGTGGCAATATCTGTATTGTGGTATGCAATTAATAACACTGGCTTTGCCACATTTAAAAGGGAAAGCACACACACACACACAGTTGTTCAAATGAATTAATATGGGTATTAAACTGCTGTGTAACATATTACATCCGGAATGGTAGCTAAGCTCCACGAACTCTGTGAAGTGCTTAATGTCATGTTGTCACCAAAACAACATTGGCATTTTTATGTTTAAACAATCATTTCCTGACTATCCATGCCCACCTCATAAAGATGCACAAATTTGAAACTGAATCTTACATTCCATCAAATACCTTATCCATGTTCTCCTAATGAAATGCCCTTTGCCTATTAATTCCAAAATTATTATCTACAGAAAGTGGTCACAGCCAAAGCAAATACAAAACAAAAACAAAAACAAGAGTAAAACTACCAAAAGTAGCTTGTGCTAATAAAATAAAATCACAACTAAGAGTTCTACCTTCATATAATGACATTTACAGACACACAAATTGGTTTAAACTGTTGGTGATGATGCTCTTTCGTATACTAATACTCTACTTCCCATATTCTGCAAATAAATAAATTGTGCATAATTCTATTCTGGATAAGAAGATAACAATAAGCCAGCGTATTCATACACTTCTTTTTTCCGTATTTTCACCACTGTGAGAAGTGTGTCCTCACCTATATATGGGTTCACTACTCATTATCTCATTAGTTAAAAAAAAAAAAATCTTCTAATTCTTTATTTTTATATAATAACAGCCCCAAAAAATAATTTGTAAAGTTTATTTCATTGTGAAGTTATAGTATATCCACATTGTTCTGCAGAAAATAGCCCTATTTTTCAATGATAAAGAAAAAAAAAAGTGCTGGATCTCCATGATATTACAGGTCACCATCAAAATCACATCTGTTCCTTGTGTCATTTTCAACTTTGTTTGAAAGATTTTACCAACATCTGCTCTGAATTTTTTTAAATGTTTTGCAAAAATATGGACAGACAAACAAACCAACGCTGACAAAAACATTAAACATCACGTCCAAAGGAAAATTAGGTGATCTGAACATTTGCTGTGCAAGAACAGATTAAAGATCACAATGCAAAAGAAGAAGAAATTTGCTGAAGTTCAGTATTGTTGAAAATACAAATCCCCAAAATATGTTTGTAATGATGTTCAGAAACTAAAGTGATTGCATGCACCAGCACTTTCACATACACTGTAAATTATACAGACTTCAAGTTTGGTAACAGATGACATCATAACCACTGCTAAAACATATCTTAGAGGAAAAATTCAAAAGAAACTCTGCACATTCTGAACACAGTTGCCATTCTCAGCAAACGGCCGAGTTCCCCCCATCCCTTCATCCAATTCACCTGTCAATGATGGTAGGACATGATGCATTGAGTCGGAGGCCACACGCGATGGGAAGACCCAAGGATCAGAGATCATACCAGCACACATCCCTTCACTCACTCATTCATTCATTCCTTGCTTCCAGGCAACCCTACAGTGTGACGACATCATACATCCTGTCCCTCTACCAAGGTGAGTTCACCGGAAATATAAAACGGAAGTCCATGGAAAGAATGCACTAATGTATGTGCTTTATGTATGTGTAAGTGTGTCAGTGTGTGGATACACAATCACACATAGCTTAATTATTTAATCACAAATGAGCAAAGGTGTACATATGCACTGATTCAATATGTGTATTCAAAATGGCAGTGCATGGAACTTGGTTGACGGCAAGTAGAAACCATCATTTGCAAAGTATAAGGACTGCATTGAACGATAACTGGAGTGCTCATTCAGTGAAATGTTGATCCAATGTTATCTCAGGGCATGAAATTAAACAGAACGCAAAATAATGAGAAAATGCTTTCTGCACCATGTACCCTGTGATCTTACGAAAACCAGTAATAATGGGAACAAAATGTGTATATTATCCATTAATAACTAGCGGTACAATTGACTTTCCGTATCATAATAGTGATCATTTATGTGTTTTCAAGAGAGAAAGAAAAGTGTATGATTTAGACATGTATGCATCTTAAATTTATTTCCCAGTGTACTCTAAAGAACTGGTTATAGGATCACGTATGTATAATATCGAGATTGAAAAAAAGGATTTTTTTTCTCTTTTTTTTGGGGGGGGGGAGGGGGGAGGGGGAGGGGGAGGGGGAGGGGATTTGGGGGGGAGGGGAAGGGGGGTTAGGGGAGGCGGTCACTCTACCATCGGAAAGAATTCCAACAAAAAGAGCTACACGATTCAACGTTAGGTAGGCATACACTATGCACAAAACACAAGTAACAGTCAAACGATATGCCCTCAAAAGCATCAATGCTTGTCTGTGTTGCAATTCCACACTTCTCCTTTCAGAGATATTACAACCTGTAAAGTCCATGACGCTATCATTCCTTAGGAACAGGGCAGAACTCTTTAATAACACCTCCTCTTTGCATCTTCATGGAATTCCTGCCAGCGGGGAAAAAAAATGGGGGGAGAAAAACAGAGGGAAACGGCCGTGCCTATGTCATGTTTCCACAATTAAGAGCAATTTCATGAAGTATGAATGGGAAAGCCTGTAGCCAGAGAGAAATCCTGAGCAATGGCAGGTTGACCCAGAGCCTAACGGCATGCTGATCGGTACTCTTCCTGATCAGAGAGAGAGAGTCAGGGAGAGAAAGCATCAAGTGAATATAAGAACACCACTTTCTCTCTTTCTTTCTCTCTCTCTCCCCTTCACATGCATGCTCCTATAGACACAGGACCACACACACACACACACACACACACATACACACACATGCTGCATTCTGAACAGGATATCATACCGAGCTGCACACCACATGCATTTCCACCACGCCATCCCCAGCACTGGCTGCACTGCTACACAGTGGAACACACACACACACAGACACACACAACACACACAGACACACACAAATGGTGTATTTCCACTGTGTGTGTGTACCTGTCTACTGTAGATGAACAGTGTATGGTGGAAGTGAGAGAGAGACAGAGGTGGAGATAGAGAAGAAGAAAGTGAGGGAGAGGGAGGGAGAGAGGGGGAAAAAAAGCATATATTACATAAATATCTCCTGACAAGCATTGCACTGGGAGGGTTCACACAGAGGACACGTTAAAGACACTATGCTGGTGTGGGATGCACGCATGAGACACACGCTAAACGAGGCTTCCAATGGTTGGAGAAAAAAAAAAGGTACTGCATAAAGGGCAAACGCTGCATGGCACTGCATGAGGCTTCGATTGCTGCTAGGTGGTTGCTCTCTCCCTCTTTCCTTCTCTCTCTCTCACTCTCCCTAATTCTCTTTTCGCTTTTTTTTTTTTTTTTTTGGTGGTTTCCTCTCTCTTTCTTTCTAATAGAGAAGAAAGTTACTCAAACCTGTCTAGAAAGATTGCGGCCTTGGAGGATTCAAAAAAAGATGTCGGATGATATGCTGGTATCTAAGCAAAATGAAAACGGCCCAAGCGAGAGACGGCTTCTTGTCGATGTTTAATAAGGCTGATGCGAAGATGCAACATAAACTGGGCAGAAATCTCAGACAGACTAATTCCCTGTGACGGTATTGAGGAAGGGCTCGATGGTGTGCGAGGGTGACGACTGCGGCTGCGTCTTTCACCTTCATTATCAATCCAGCTATCAGCGGTTCAGCCGAAAAAAAAAAAGAAAAATTGATTATCCGCGGACGAGATCGACCAGATGTTGGAGGGGGCTGCCAGTGATAACATATTGAATGAAATACCTTATTAATGAAAACACCAAGGGAATCGGGAAAACAAATGTTTGATGCGGTTGGTTAGGGTGCAGTCGGGGCAAATTTCACTTCCCCATAACTTTCAACAACAACAATGACAAAAATGAAATACAATGCATGTGGCATCACATGAATTGATGTTGTCCCTCATTGATGTAATTCCATTCAAATACTGAGGTCGTAGGCCTTGACTAGTGAAATCGATTGCGCCCTGAGCGAAGACTTGGAGAAATTATGCTGTATTGACTGGGAATTGACGGGAGGGAAGGAGAGGGCATACACAGGCAGTGCTGAATAGAGAAAATAGTGCATAATGTTTTAAGACCTAGACCTCCATCAAGTAACCCTCGCAATGAATTATTGCTCTTGAATATAATTCCAAAGCATATTTGACATTGTGTTTTCTTATTCATTTCTTTTTAAAAAAAATTGAATAACTTTTACGAGTAACCTGCTATAAAGTAAGGGCATTGCTTAACAGTTTCCCATATCTGAGCTGCATAGTCCTGGAAGCTCCATCTAGAGTATCTCTGATATTGGGCACTAAGCAAAGCTATGAAAGAAAAAAACAAACATTAATGCGCACAGTATATCACAGTTTCAAGACATCACTGTCTTTAACCTTAAAAGGTATTGTTTCCTATTGGGAGCAGTGATAAAAAAAAAAAAATGAACAAATGATCCAGTTATTACATTTGGTGCATATGTGTTGGTCAGCTGTATAACAAGGTGAAAACATACTACAATATAATTATCATGAATGAAAATTTTGCAATAAAACCGAAAATATTAGATCAATAAACCATATTTGTAGACGATTTATTATAGAAATAATTTTATTCTAACTATTGTTCAGTTTGTATGATTAACAATACTTAACACTAAATTACATTGATTGATATTTTTACTTCACACTGGATGTTTCTATCCCTACCTCACATTTCACAACTATTTTGAAGCAATAAAGCTGGGTTTTTGTTTCATCTGCAAATGGTAAATAATGCCTTTCATATCAACTATGTTTTGAACAAACATTGAATACAAAATTCCTGCTACTTTTGAACACTTGATTATATGGCTTTAGCATGATTTTAGCAGAATGTACATAACTTCATGCATGCTTGCATACCTGCCAACATTTCAAGATGAAATATCTTACTCGTGGATTGCAAAAATCTTATTTTCTATGCAAACTGAAGTTTAAAATCTTACTTTCAGTCAAATCTTCAGAAAATACACATGAAAGGTATATCTAAATATTTTTTTTTTTTAAATCTTATTTCTCTGACAGAAAATCTTATTTTGCTATTTTCAATGTAAAAAAATCTTACTGAATCTGATAAAATCTTATTAGTTGGCAAGTATGTGCTTGGTTGATTTCCTCGATATGGTTAGGACATATTACCAGCAACCCCAACTTGAAAGAACTTGTTACATGTATAAGTTTGGAATACTATCATACATGTACTACAATGTCCCGAACTCTGCATTTTTTTTTTTCATATAGCTTGCTACATCCCTTACCTTCAATTGAAATGACATGGTTTGAACATTTCCTTTACATTGTATGTCTCTTGTAAAAATCATACAAGTGTAAAAGATAATACCTGAACATATCACTAGATGAATTATGTTCAGATAAATCTCTCCTTAGGGTTTGAAAAAAAAATAATAATATAAAAAAAAATACATCTGCGCATTGAGGAATTCAAGAAATGTCAATATAAGACATTGATCAGCATGAGGAAAATAAGAAAATCTGTTAAAAAAGTTACAAATCTTAAGGTTTCAGAGCCCCTATATCGACGGATGACAAGACTACATTTTGTGAGGTCATGGATACTGATACAACGAAAAATCAACATTTTCTTACTTCCTAGTATATTGAAAAGGCATTTGACTATCAAACCTCTTTCAAAAAGTATGGGGAATAATATTGCCCTAAATTACGTCAGTAATGGAAAATGTAATGGAACCCTAACTTATGTCAATGAAATGTGCAGTTTTCATCTTCTTTTTTCTAAATCACATTTTGTGGAATTGTCTAAATATTTTCTTAATACATTGCTGTCCATACATGATGTTACACAGTGTTGTACATAGTCTTTTCTTGAACTGACGGATCTTTACCGTCTTCCTATCTAGCCATGGCTGCACCAAAACTTTAAAAACTCTTACCTTAGAAGTTTTGATGGACTGTCAGATTTTTGTCAAAATTTGGATATGTGTTTTACTATTAAATATTGACGCATTCACTCTGTACATTTGGGTTCCGTTTCCCTCTGATACGACTTCTACAGCAAATTTAAAGTGCAACTAGCAATAAAAACTCTATATCAACGGAGGTGGGGGTACAGCAGAAAAATGCTGATTGAACTTTGGGAGGTAGTTGACAAAGACAAAAATAGTTGCAACTATTTTAGTATTGTCCAATTTTCAAATAATGCATCTGAAAGAGCATTTCATTAGCTTTACATAGCAAGTATCGGTTTGCTCAAGTGACTGTGAGAGTCTGAAGCTACAAAACATTTGTGTAAAGTTTGAAGTTGGATCACTTTTTAAACAAACGACCTTTTCAGGAGTGATGGTCTATTTATAATTCAGATGAAAAACATGTAAACAAATCAAAAAGAAAAGGAGGATTTTATATCACTATACATTTCCCTGAAATAAAACAGAATTTTCAATATCACAAGAATTCCTAAATCACATGTCTATTTCAGTATAATCTAAAAAATGTAAACGGGAAAAAGAACAAAAAGATAGAGCCACAGTGTTGTGAGTGCTTGTAGGTATTTATAGCCAAATTTTATTCCTTTTGACTTCCACAGTGTGTGTAAACACTCTTGTAGAGCTAACTTTAGCAAACGTCTGGGTCTACTTCATTCTTTTCAGACCACAGCATTGTGTTCTTAAGTCCTATTAAATCTATATTTTTTGTCATTCTGTTTGGACCAGCTCAGTGAAAACAATAAATCACACTTCTTCTGAGAGTAATAGATATTGTGTACCTACATCAAAAGAATAAATCAACTTTTTATCCCCTCATAAAACTATTGCATCCTCAAGAAATCTAATCTACAGATTCATCTCACCAAATTTGTTGACCTTTAGCAAAGATGAGTATATTATGGGGGGGGGGGGGGAGATCAACATGAAAAACAACAATGTCATGGTGGCCTAAAAGTGATATTGTCCCCTCTCATATATATATATGTTGTCAAGAATATGTCTATAAAACTCATCAAATTTGGGTGAACTGTTTCACAATTGCAAATTATTCCAAGTTAAGAAATGGTATTATATGTGTCAACACGCCAAGTTGTAGTTGGCTTTGTCTATGAAACAAAGGTATCAGTCTTTATAAGAAACTTCAGTCTCATTTCTTTCTATCTCCCCCTCTTTCTCTTCCCTTTTCACCTTTCTCTATCCCCCTCCTCCTCTTTCTCTCTCCCCTCCTTCTACTTCTCTCTTCGTCCCTCTCTTTCCCCTCAATTCAAATGGCTATGAACTTGGAATGCCGCGACCCATCTGTTTGCCGCCAAAACGCCATGAAGCCAGCTGATCCCTCGGACGAACGAGAGCTGACCCCACTCCACTGCTCACAGAGAGCTTGAGAAACATGAAAGAAAGAAAGAGAGAGAGAGAAAAAAAAAGACTACGAGAGTGAACGGCAAACGAACAGACTCAGAGTTTAGAAGTAGGAAAGCTGCAGCTGAGGATTGTGATGGAGAGGAAGATTGCCAGCCAGGGGAAGTGGGGGGAAGAGCCGCACCAAGTCTCCTCCGTACCAGGAACCCCCAACCAACTGACGTCGACAAGGGTTGAGATTCTCATTCCATTTTCATGATCTCTCATCTGCATACAGCCAGTGCCCTATCAATCGGAAGATCGAGCTGGGTCGTTAATAATAGTGGGGGGGGGGGGGGTGAGGGGGAGGGGACGGGAGGAGAGAAGCGACGAGGCCGCGCTGTATGAGCAGTGCCGTTTCTGCGAAGGGGACAATTCTTGAATAAAAAGAAACGCTTTGTTATCGTTAAGAAGAAGAGAATGGCATGAGAATACACAACTATTTCTGTTATCCAAGTAATAAGCAGTGGAACATTCACTTTTATCTTTTTCCTCATTTGAGGAATAAAAAAAATACATCTCTCACTATTGATGAACTTCAGTGAACTTTGTCAGCATTACTTTGATGCTGCAAGCTTGCAATGTTAGGTCAGTGTGTTAACAGTATACTTTGCAACATCCATTCAAACATTTATTCAAATTGAAAGAATGACATAGTGTGCTTCTAAAAAGAAATATTAATGATATGCAAAGTATATGAGCATGCACACACAAAAAGAACAGAAACTGCACTCAAAATATCAAATCTTACAAAGCAAAAAAGATGCAGTCTACCTGACGAACACTGAAATGTAAAATGCAGTATACCTCAAACCTTAAACACTAGGAACTAGAACGATCCTCATAAGATTAGGACTTCCCAAACACCTGTTGATTTTCTTCTCGACTTTAAATTTGCTATGCAAATCTCATTGTCTGAAGTGTAAGCAGCATGGAGCAAATTTGCTGAACACACATGAAAAACTGTGAAATGTGCACCATGAATTGCATTTGACATTTTGCAAGAACCACGAGCATCATTAAAAAATATAATAACAACAACACTTGAATTAGAATAAAGATTAGATTGAATAAATTGTTTTCCATTTACAACAAAAAGCGAATTTGATGGATACTTTCTACTTCTTTTTCCATAAATATGCATCTGTAGACTTTTCTTAACAATATTGGTGGTACTACTACTACTACTACTCCCGGCAACAGAAATTATACTATCACAATCTCTACAAGTAAGAAGTGATAGTTTTGTTATGATTATCATTAAAAATCAATATGGAAGTTTTACTGAATTCATTCATGTCATATTTACATAGTTGAACTAGACTAAAAAAAAACTAGCTAAAATTGTATCTTTACACTGTGGAAATGTCTCTCCTGATCAATCACAAATTTCAGCCATTTCTATTACAAATTCTATTTATAATGCTATTCATTGTATATGCATTCAAACAGTCTCAGTGCAAAGGAGAAAAGACAGCTGTAACGCAAAATCTAAGATGAAATCAGTCATAGAAAGAGGTATGGAAATAGAGCAAAAAAGAAAAAAAAAAGGAAAAAATACCCAAAACCAAAGACACACAGAAAAAAAAAATATTCATGCTGATTTTGTCAGAGCTCTTCTGGCTCTGTTTGCTCAAATCTATACTTATCTGATACTACAGGACCAATGCATTTCAACCTACTTCTGTTAAAGACAGAGTCAACTTTGATATGTTCAATAATGACAGCTTTAATGCACTTTTCCTATTTCAAATTCTCTTTAATCATGGTGTCTTCACCCTGTGTTATTAGTATCTCTGTATTCATATTTGTTAAAGCTGAATTCATGTTAATTTGATAAAGCTTTTGTGTCTTCGGGTTCAAGTTTATTACATTCATAGAAAGTAGATCACATGTAGGGGGTGGCTCTGGTGTTCCATAAATTGCATTATGAATATGACAGCAGCCACAGAGACAGGAAACTGGAGAGGGGAGTGTGGAATGTTTCTATTGACTGCTGAGTGAGGTTCAAATGAAGGTAGCCACTGAGAATTTTGGGAGATTGCACGGAACATTATCAGGGTGTCAAAAGTGCGGACAGAAAAAGACTTCCCAGTGCTTTCGCTACACAGGGCAGGGTCTCGATGCACCCTTTCAACGTGCACAGATCCGCGGCAGGTTGCATGTGGTTTCTGATGAAATCCCGAGCTGCATTAAAATCCTTTATCGCCCTCATAGCTCAGAAGGCGTTGTCGTCACACACTGCATGTACTGTATATAAAGCTCATGCGCGTGGCAATGTGACATGGCGCACCGTGTGTATATATGTGGAAATATGTCAGACTTGCCACTGCACGTACGCATGCAGAAATGCTCCTGAAAGAAAGATAGACATGGCAGAAAAAGGCAGGCGAATGGAAAGAAGAAGATATAAGAACACAGTAAGGGCTCTATTTCCTTCAAGAATCACATGTAATGAAACACATGTTAAGATATAAGGATGAACTTTAATGCTATTGGGGCACATGACACGGTTGAGATTTGCCAGTAAACTCAAGAATTTACAGCGAAATCACCCAGTCTAGTTAGAGTTAAGGAGAAGACAGCTAGCACATAATTATCATACACGACAATCTACACGTACGTCAGCAGCGCCGTTTTATTCAGTGCAGTGCGGCGTGCGTTCTATATTTGTCACTGCATTTACACAGGTCATATGCCGGTCGAGTGCGGTCTCCCTCAGCAATGTGCCATACACAGACTCTACGCTGGCATCGATCTGGCTGGATCAAAGAGGATATCAAAAGCTATTCGCAAAGTTGCGATTTCCAAGAGCATACATTCTTTACCAGTGTCAAGACAGAGGTGGGGGGGGGGGGGGGGGGAGGAGGTGAAAGAAAAACTTCTCATGAATGAACACATCATACAGAAATATTTGCCCACGTGGGATGTGTATGAAAGGCATGAGTTATTCCAACCATTATAGTAAACAATATTTTTGTTGTTGTTCAGTTTTCCAGCATTGAACTCTTCTAGTTTCAGCTGTAAGAAAGAAGTGTAGCTTTGTGCTTTGTTTGCACATGTGTACATGTGTGATGGATGTTTTTTTTAGTATTAAAGTGTGTTATTGTGCTGTATGTTTGTGGAGTAAAAGTATCATCAATACTAGGAGAGATTCTCAAAACAGGTGGTCACAAACATATTGCATAATACTGTATGCATTGGGCAAAGACACAAATCATTCTTACATGTATTTGACATCTCTCTTCCACACTTAATCTCCTCAAACTGTTCTTTACTTTAATATTCTTCACAATCTACTTCCCTGGCCACATACACTGTACATGACTAAAAGACTATCAGCACAGGGAGAGAGTAAAGAGAGGTGGTACGTGCAATGTTATTGTTTTGCATATATTCACACATCATATGTACATTGCATGGACTGCATGTCATTATCTACATTATCACAAACATTCTGAGTTGAACACACAATGACAAACAAAAACCACTAACTTGAGATCTATTGCATACTAACTGAGGGAGAAAGGCATTATCAAATGCTCTGCATCTAATATATACTGTACTGTAGTTAATTGTCTCAAACTGACAGTGTGCTGTAACATGTCCTTTTAGATGTTTCTAAAACTTCCATAATTTGAATTCATTATTTTCAGGCTTTATGTAAAAGGTCAAATATTATATTCACCAGTGTTATATTTCATATCATCTACTTACTAAACAGAAGAAAAAAAAAGCAGCAGGCTAAGCATTTGCAGGATCTACATGTATTCCCAGCATGTTTATCATTTCTTTCTCTTCAATGGATGTGCTTTTCTATAATTATCAGTTTCACTTTTATAGCTGTATTTTTTTTCTTTGTGTGTGTGAGAGAGAGAGGGGGGGGGGGGTACTTCTGGGTCATGAGAGATAAAGTTACAAGGCTATTAAAGAATTAAACACTAAAGAACCAGCTTAACAATGCAGAAAGAAATCAAATACCATCCTAAAAACAGAGTATAGGTATTTAGTATTAAAAGACAATTTTCACTATTAACTAATTTGAATACATAATACATTTAAATGTGTAATTTTTAGTTGGTTAAAATAAATGCTCTTTTTCAATTGAAGTGCTTTAGTGGTACAACTTGGCATATTGACTGGCACATTCATAGAAAAAAATAAAAAAAAAAAACTTTTAAAAACATGGCATATTTTATCATCACATGAACTTGATAATTTTTAACTTTTCCATACTGGCGAAAGGGTAAAGAAAATGTGATATGGACACAATTTATTATTCAAGAAGCTACTAAATATGGTTGACAACAATGCTACAAAGGGAACAATTAAAGCTCACTTGAAAAGGTTGGCAAGCTAAGGACCATCATGTTCATAATGAATTTGGGGGGATTTTGTACGTTTCTTTAAAAACAAATGGCATTGAGTTCCCTATTCAAAGTACTCTACATTAATTTCACACACATAATATCAATGCATATAACAGAATGTCAACTTTACCTTCTCTGTGAAAGCTAAACTACAGCTAAGTTTTATCACACCAATGACTCTGTAGTGCTTGGATGGGTCTAATACCTGGTATGAATACAATCTTGATGAAGCTGTGCAAGTTTGAAATATTCTTGATCATCTTCATGCTCTTTTCAAATACAAGTTTAAATGAAGAAATTATTCGGTACAATCATGGCATAAAGTTGGGACAATTCTACATGTACCAGAGGCACATTTTTTTTTTTTTTTTTTTTTTTTTTACAGTATAGGACTGCAATGAAAACTTTGCTGGAGCTTGGCTGGGTGCAGTACCTGGTATAATGATGAAGCTATGAAGTATGAAATATTCTTTATCATCTTCAAGCTCTTCTGAAATATAAGTTTAGGTCAAGAAATATACCCTTGGCATAAAACTGAGACAATTTTTCCAAACAAAGGAACATCTACAACATACAACTGGAATGAAAACTTTATTGGTGCTTGGATAGGTCCAGTACCAGGTATGAATACAAACTTGACAATGAAGCTATGAAGTATCAAATATTTCTTATCATCTTCAAACTCTTTTGAAATATAAGTCTAAAGTCAGGAAATTTTGTGGTACATACCCATGGCATAAAATTGTGACTTTTTTTTTCCCCAAACAGCGGCACATCTACAGCATACGACTGGAATGAAAACTTGCGTGTGCTATGACTGAGGTTTGCCATTGCAAACAGTCGTGAAAAAACGGGCGCGTGTTGAGCTACAGCAGGATCGTTGTTTGGCGCAAACATTACAGTCCTCCTGTTGCAATTGTTTGGACAAGTGATTACATTTTCCCAGATTGTTCAGTGTAGTCTAAAATAGTAAAATCACATATAAATGAACATCAGTTGATGAATACTATTTCAGACTTTACGCAATGCTATTTTGTTTCAAGTTATGATAACAATGATATTTCATGTACCCAATCCTAACTGATAAGATCTTCTGTTTGGAAGTGAAATGCTTCTTTCACTAACTAACCTCTGTCTCACAGGCTAGAGGTTTAGCTGCCACATAATAATGAATGGTGTATACTTTTTTTTTTCTCCAGCAACTTACAATTTACAGTTCAGATATCAATCAAATGTTATGCTTATACCCTCCTTGAGCATCACTGAATACAGACAATATTAACCTTTGTGCTCCAATATCAATTGGAGATATTGCCACCTATCCCCGTAAGCTATACAAACGAAGGCTAAACTACAACACCCATTGATCATTTTCTAGGAAGACGATACTGTGTGGAAGTGGAAGGGTTAAGTGCCGAATGTCCAGGGCACTGCCAGTGATGCAGAGCTCTGCACCGGCTTGACCTTTGGAAACGCATGACAAGTTCGGACATGAATTCCTCAGGCAAAGAGGATTCTACACACTGGGCAGGTCTGCATTTTTTCTTCCTTTTTTTAAAACTTGTTCTTCTTTCGAAGCAAATTTCACGCAACTGTATGCAAGATTTTTCTAGTCACACACTTCCTGATTCACAGGAAACGTCAAGCCCTTCCAATACGTAGCGCCACAAATCTGACGTGAAATTTCAACTTCTTGGGATGAAAAAAAAAATGAAAGTAAAATACATTTTTCTGTGTCTCTGATGTAACCCATTTTGACACTGTCTGTTAAAAGAAGAGAGAGATAAAGAAGAGGAGGGGTGTGAGAGATAAATGATAAAAAGGAGAAAAACCCTTCCACATTCTTTAAGTTTCTTTCTGTTTTTCTTTCTTCTGCATTTCATCTGAGATATACAATGTATACATGGCACTATGAACTCTCTTGCTTCCAGCCTGCACTATGGACGCTGCCATTTTCTTCCGGTGCATTTTATGCCATGAGTGCCATTGGGAAACAACCGCAGTGGGCATCGTCAATGGCTTTACAGGCACATAGCACGAGAATCACGCCAACAAATTGCATGACATTACGACGGCTGTGAAGGTCAGCGCTGCCCGTAGTAAACCATAGTTGGAGTTTTATTAATGGCAGATTAGAGATGTACACGCCACTCATAGCGTGAGGTGTAAGCAAATTCAGACAGGCACATATTGTCTAATAGGTGTCTGCTGCCAGTGTGTATCACAACAAGGGAAACTTGTACTTTATGAAATCAATGGATGTTTCTTTTTATTCTAAATAGGTGATGCACATAATTTTCACATGTGTTTGTAATTGTTATCTTAATAGTTGGTGATCATGCAAATAACTTCTATGACTTTTGTTTCTTTCTGTTTTTTTGTTTTGTTTTTTTTTTTTTTTTTTTTTCAGGTGATGCCATTGTTCATATATATCTGGAGAGTTAATCTTGAGAAATACAAGTAACAAATAATGCTGGAATAATTCTTCATCATTTGAAAATCAATACAGAGCTTTATTAGTAGCAAAGTTCAGTTCCGTTTCTTTTTTTCTTCTTTTTATTATGAAACTAGCCACCACGATGGAACCAGTGCCTTCATGCAAAACACACACATACACACACACACACAAAATCCACAAACAATCCACACAAATGAAACTGAGTCTAAAAGTTTTCTTTAATGATCACTTGAAAACTACAGTAGTCTAATTGCAATTAAGGCAAGCTGTCCTGTCCTGACTTGACTGTCGCATGACTTTCTCACGTATTCTTGATAAAAATTTCTTTCTTTTCTTTTATGCAGCTTCACCACTATAAACAGGAAGTACCACTCTCCCTCCAAAGAAACAACTCCATCATAGCTATTCAAAGGCAATACATATATCTAGGACATCTGAGAGTGGGTGCTTCCATGTGTGGTATAGAATGATATGTTTTGTGTGTGCTGATGTTGGCAAACTACTATTTATAAGAGTGTTAGGAGCATTATGCACTACTAAACAGCTAATGAAGAATACAAAATCAAGGGATTATTCAAAGTATTTAAAAACAGAAGAAAAAAAATGGCAGTTCCTTACAATCGCAAAAGAAAAAGGGACTTCATGTAATGTGGTCTTTAAGACTTTGCAACAAACTCTTCATCAATCCTATTAAGAAATTACTTTATTATTAAAACACAAAGACAGCACAAAGATTTCAAAAAAAAATAATAATCATGTCAATATTGTACTTTCAAACAGCACACATATACTAGGTTGGCATAGAAAAAGTAACAAAAACTGATTCATGAAAATGACTGCTCTGTGAACAGCATCTTTCAGGTACACTCTGTCAATACAGCCTCCTTTCTATGGTAATCTTCCTTAGATATGTATGCACTCACGAACAATCCAAGGAATTGCTCAAGATTTAGAACTGAATGACTCTTTCCTGTGGGAACTTGATCAAAGAGTACTGTCAAAAGTGGAATATTTTCGTTGTGGAAAATTTCACGCATTTTTACACGACATGGAAGTACGTAGTATAAAAGCATGCAAACTTTTTAGCTAGTTAACTCAATATTTTGAGCCCACAGAATAAAAAGCACAAGAATTTCATTCTATTTCGCCGGGCATGAATAATTACTCATATGAATATTTCCACGTCCATACACGGAATCTTGAAGGTGAGATTATTGAAGTGCTTTTGGAAAAATTGACAGATACTGTGATATTATATCCTACACTGGCATTCACCACTATTGGCAACTACACAATTATTTCTTTCATTTATTCATTTTTTTTTTTTTTAAGTGCACTGTCAATGATTGCAGTCAGAATAAGACATCTTCATGCAAACTTCAATTTCTCGATGCTCGCCAGCCTGTCTTTCGGGTTTAAGCAGATACTGTAAAGGTGGAAATTTTCGCGGTGTTGAAATTTTTGCGCATTTCGCGCAACCAGAAACTAGCGTGAAAATAAAAGCACCCAAATATTTTTGCTTGCTGTATGTGCCTGTGATTCCGCGTAATTAAAAACATGCGAAACTCTTCTTACCCGGCCAAGTGCGAAAAATTAGTCGCGCGAAAATATCCACTTTTACAGTAAGTGAATTTCTAGCTCCCTGGAAGGTTTGTTGTATCAGTCTTTTGTGCCTTTCCAATGAAAGTCAAGGTGTCACAAATGTGATGAATAATTAGCCTCTCTCAGTCACATTCACACTGGCACTAACAATGGAAGCTGACACTGTAAGGGTTCTGGGCCCCATTTTATCAAAAGAAAAAATTGATTTTAAATTCTATTTCCTTACCACACAGGCTGCCATAGACCTACAGTTGAAATCAACTATATAATCAATTTTATCTCTTCATAAAACAGGGACCTGAACAAATAAATGTACACACATCAGTGCAATCTACTTGCAGCTTGTTTCTTTGGTGGTGATATCACTGTAGGGTGTCACAAACAAAACGTACTTATATACCTGAGGGCAACTAAAACTTGTAATGGGCAAACAACAATCTATGCACCCAAGAGCTAATACTGACCTGTTTTATTTAGAATAGTACATGCACAGTCCCTGCCTGTAGGCCAATACAGGCAGGTAGAAGGGGAAAAAAAAAGAGAAAAATATATAGGTATGTACAAGCAAACCAAGCTAGCAGAATCTTCCCAGAAAAGCACTCAAAAGTGAGTTATGAATCTTCTCATGTCTTTCAAGAGTAATAAATGGAGTCTGAGTGATTTAGTAAATACATCGCAAAACAATTTTAAAAAAAGTAAAAAAAGAAATGATACAAAATTTCCTGCCCTTCTGTGGGAAATATTGATTCTGTATAATTGCATCTTCCCCCCTCTTTCATTTCTACTTCAATTATCATAGCAATACATGGAAAACATGAATGGAATTTATCAGGAAATAAGTGTCAAAACTTCCTGGTTTAATGCCATGTCTTCCACTTTTTATCACACACACTTGAAAAGTTGAAGAACATCCATATTGTACAGTCTTTTTTTGTTTTGTTTTAAGTTTTCAACATTCCAGCCCACAAATGTCAGCAGTGTGTGTTGAATCACAGAAATCTGTTGTTAGAAACCTGACTTACGATGAACATCTATAGACCTTGTAAAGATACTGTAAAAGCAATTGGATGAAACAAATACAAAGCAAGACTCTAGAAGATTCGTGTCACATATCCCATAAGTCTGTCTAAGGCTTCAAAATAGGGTAAACCGAAGGCTTTTGATACATAGTTGTAGCTGTCAGGATCTAGATGCTATCATGTTCAACCTTACCTACTAAAGAGTCTTTCTCTCAATCCCATTTTATTTATCTCTTTCTCTCTGTTTTTTCCCTTATCTCTCATTTATATCCTCCTCTATGTCTCTCTGTCCATTTCTAATAGTTTGTCTCTCTCTCTTTTCCTTTCTTTTCCTGTACATCTGCCTGTCTGCGTATCTCCCTCTCTCTCTCTGATCCCCATCTCCCTTCTATGCCATTCTCTCCCAATCATGTAGTAATGTCAGTTCACACTTTACTCTATAGTATCAAGCACAAATTTTTGATACATCCTCTAGTTCCTGAGCACTACTGTTCTCATATGGGTGGCACCTAGAGGTAAGGTAGGTTATCTGTGTTCGGGCCAACTACGGCTTTTTATATCTCGATCTGCTGTCAAGTTCAAAGTCAGTGTGTGGCCTTGTACATTAAACAACATTGCTTGGGAGTCCACCCACCTCTGAAGATTCTCCAAGTAATCCCCTCCCTGATCTGCCCCTGCCCCCCCCCCCACCTCTACCTCTTCTATTCTACCCCTAATAAACTTGAACTTGGGCCAATGTCGACAGGAGGAAAAGCGACAGGATAGCGGATCTTGGCACAAAGCAAAGACCTCCCACACAAGTGACAGGTATCAAGAGTCGATGCAAGCTGACAAGAGAGAATGGAGCACAGGAGGAGACAGCAAACAACTGCCCAAATGTCGCCCCAGGAACGGTCGCAGAGGTGCGGGAAGACACACACCCATCAAGGATGGCCAAGGTATCCCTCTGATTGTAAATATGCAGTGCCTTCCCGACACCATGCTACAAAACAATTCTTCGTAGCCACTCTCCTTTTCTTTTTCTTGTAACAGACGCTCACACCACAAAAGAGTACATTAGAATGCAAATCCAGCTTTGGAAGAATTTGCTCCAAAACTCCACACTGGAAGAAGCTGTGTGGAACGAAGATCATTGTCTCACGGAGGCAGATACAAGGGAAAATCAAGCTAGGGGGATTGGACCTTAAAGAGGATAGATTGATTGAATGCTAGCACATATTCATCTAAACTGAAGTTTAACCTACCAGACTCAAACAGACATGTGAATTATACAAAGAAAATACAGTAAAACATCAAGCTCATACAAAACAGTAGGAGTGCATAATTGTTGCTTTTGTTTTGTTTTGTTTTGTTTTGTTTTGCTGTTTTGTTGTTGTTTATTTGTCTGTCTGTTTCTCTTGCAATATATGTGCATCACTTGAGACACTGACTTCCTCGGTTGTGAAACCACAAAGAAGAGCCAAAAGAACCAAGTGTCCTACATGTAAATATATCAGGTCTCTAAAACTGTTATTCAACATGTAGGAAACTATCAGATTTTACAGAGAAAACGGGAATCAGCAACATTCCAGGCACAAATGTTAAAGGACTATCTCCGGTGACCCACACAGGTCATTTGTTTATGCAGTTTGGAGATTCAAGCCCTTCATGTGGATTCAAACAGGTTTTTTTTTTTCCTTTTTGTTTGTTTGCTGTGTGTAAACAGTGGCAAATTAAAATGGATTTTTGCATCATGATGCACAATTGACAACTCCTGTTTACCATCTCCCTTTATCACTATGGGAGTAGAGATAGGCGGAAATGGCGGGAATCTCCTTAGGTCATGACCTTGTCTGCAGAAAGGCCTACCCAACTGGGTGTGAGGAAGACAATTTCACTCCCATGAAAGCATACAGATCAGAATAAACATTGTGTTGATCATAAATTACAAAGTTTGCCAACTATAGTTTGCCAACTATGGTTATTCAACAAACCCAAGACAGATCCAAATGAATGTCCCTGTTTATATTCTCATTCTATTTTCCTTCTCAACCATAATTTTCCACTTTCTTTTAAAAATATCTTCCTTTCATCTCCATTATTTTCACAGAAATGACTATCATATTGTCACACGTCTTTCTACTCATTTCTAGTGTTGGTATATCAAATACACTCAAGATGAAGAAACAAGTTGTTTTGATACCTATGAGTCAAAAAATTAACAGCCGTATAGTTTTGAAAACTGTGCGCACATTTTTTTTTAATTTTTTTTTTGAAATTTGTATCCCCATGTGCTACTCTACATATTTACACAATAAATGGTAATTTGTGCAGCAAAGCAAGTGAATCAGAGCATGTTCTGCCTGGCGAAAAAAAAAAAATTGTCTTCAATGAATGTTGAAACAAGTTTCACTTTATAAATGCAGTAACTTTTTTGTGAAAGCAAAGAATGCAAAGCAAACTTCAATCATTTTTAGAATCATTTGTTCAAATGATCTTTTGATAGGCTGTCTTGTGCCCCGTTTAGAGTCCTCCAAAACACGGCACAACCTCCGGAGCTCATGCTGTATACCTCAGATGATGAGGACTTTAAACAGTCGCAGCACAAAGCATAGAAGTCTGGCCTGAGTCTGGCCTGAATGTTGTGCTCGGCAGCCCGGCACAACCTCTAGCATCACCACGAGAGGTTGTGCCATGTTTACCACAGACGAGGGGACTATGAACGGTCTCGGTGCAAACATAGTGTACACTTCTGGTGACCTGCGCTGTTCATTGCGCAGTGGATGTGTGCGCAAGAGAAACTGCCCATCTCTCTCGATGAGAAACAGGGGCATATCTCTTTTGATGAGAAACGGGCGCTCACTGGTCTCCACAGAAACCGACGTCATGTTAGATGACCAGGAAACTCTTTTAACAGGGGTCTTTCTCACAACCAACCCCCACCCCTGAGTTAATATAAACAAATTAAATAAAAATAAAAATTGTTTTCATCTGGCATGTCTTCCGCAGTTCCTATTAGTTAGGGGAGTCTAAATGGGCTATGGGTCCAGAGGTGTTTTGCAATGATCATGTTTTGCTGATTCTGGGCCCGTAATGTCTGTACAGTTTGACACTGACAATATATCCAACCCATTAGCAACCATCTGAACTGCCTGAAACTGCCTACTTTATTATTACATGTATTAAAACGCCTGAAACAACCCACCTGTTCGGGTATTTTTTTTTTTTTTTTTTTAGCTTTATGCTTTAAATACCATTTTTTGTTATCATATATAATTATGCAATTTCAAAGAAGTCAAAGGTCAACAAAAGTATATCAGAATTACTTGTGTGACATATCATTCTCTTGGTAAAGTCTTACTAGGCTTTACAAATAAAGATAACTTATAATACACAAAAATAAACATGCATTATCTAAAGATATTTAAAGTCATTTGGAAAGTTGTTAAAATGATAGTATTATAAAATAACATTCTAGGGAACCATAGGCCATTATGAACAAAGTCTTCAGTTGCTATAAAACAGTCTAAAAAAATCTGGGTCAGAACCGACCCGGAACCGGGTCCGTTTGGGGTCACACCCTGTTCTGGGTAAAAAATGACTTGGAATTTGGTCATGAAGACCCGGAATGGGGTCACCCTGACCCAATTCATGACTCTGAATGGGGTCATTATCTGACCCCATTCCTTGTCATTTCTGACCCGGAACGGGGTGTGACCCAAACGGACCCTTTCTGGGTCAGTTCTGACCCGGATGATTTAAGACTGAAGGGTCTTGAGGTCAAGATTAAGATAACATTGTATGCACTTAAACTCTAATGTGTGTGCATACACAATTTCACATATATATCTTGTAGAGGGGTGCTTGATTGTCTTTTGCAATTAGTGGTAGCAAAGAAATGATTCAAGTGTGAATACTCAATCACACTATTAAACCATGTTTTCAATTAAATTTCAGGCACTATAGTAGAGCTCAATCAAGTTATTTTTTAAGTATAAACACCTACTAGTACTATAGTTGGTATGATACCCTGGGCTAGTACTATACATGCACTATCAAATACTAAAGGAAACCCTACAAGGTACAAATTTGTATCTTATCTATAAAAGGAAAAGGACTGTCCTGGGGATATGCTAGACTTCAAGTCTACATCAAATATTGTAGTAACTCGGCACTGCCACACTGAAGGGTGTGTCAAAAGAAAAAGTAAAGGTGATATGGGGAGGGGGAATGGATAGTGAAGGAGACTTTCAAAGATTCAATACCACAGTATACAGTTTTTTTTTTTTTTTGTACCCCTACATAAACACTGTATTTTCTGTGTATGATAGATAAAAGCTATCAGTGATGTAGATTACCCAGATTTCTGTTCATCATTTGGTTTGACTATCGGTACAATTTGCTTTCTGTTGATACCTTTTACTTTTTACATCTGATATTAGGGTTAGTTCCAAGGCGTTAGTTTTTGATTGTTTGTATTTTTTTTTTTTTTTTGAGGGGGGGGGGGGGGATCTGTTTTTACATCAAAATTGTTGTATTGTGTGTGTTATGTGTCAAGGCCCAGTTGGCAATTCTGTCAGTAGAAGCACAGTAACTTTTATGGGTGTTAGCCTCACCCTCAAACATATTTAGACAATGATCACTGCTTTCAGTCTGCATCAGAGGAATATTACTCAATTGCAGCGGGTGTTCTGGTATTTTTACATCCTCAATTCACTTGATTGTCTGTCTGTCTGTCTGTCTGTTTGGAGTCTGTCCCTCTGTGTTTTTTGGCATGGCATAGTGTGCAGGCATCACCAGCTGTCATGACTCTGTACCAACTGCAGGGACCATCTTTATCTACACCAAGAAGCTTGGAAATAATCACCCTGCTGATATTACATGGGCTTTCAACACTGCAAACAGACATCTTTAATTATTTGAATTACAGTCACACATTGTACAATACTGCTGAGGCATGAATTAAATACATTAAAGGGCATTCATTTTGCAGGAAAGATTAGTATAATTTTTGTTTCTTCTTTTTTTTTTCTGATGCTCTTTTTTTTTTAGGGACACATTTAGTCAAAATGCAAAGTGTAAGCCCTCAGAATTATAAATGCTGTAACCAAACCCAATGCAAGAAAGAAATTGAATCTCTGTAATACTGCTCTCTCATTCATTTCTCTTTTTCTTTCCTTGAGAAGGGAATAATAAATATCTCTTCATGGAATGGAATAAAGATCAGATAAAGGAATTACTGCACCTTAAATGTTCACACTAGGGAAAGGAAAAAGAAAACACTATGCAACATATTTGTGTATCAAAGGTGACAGCAAGTGAAATGTGTCAAATAAACAGCACACACCTGAATCAGCCGGAATCACTAAAGAGCCTCACAAAAAAGCTTTATTTCTGTTTGTCTTTTTTCTTTTCTTTTCTTGAAGTTTTTTTTTTTTTTATGTCCATTTTATTGTGGCACCATGCACATCTGCAAACTGCTTGGCCTGTAGTGGTCAAATGCAAGAGCCTTGGAACCAGCTTTCATAGCCCATGGGTAGTATACATCCTTCCAGCGTAGGAGCATCATAATCCTTGTCCGTTGCATCATGCTGGGTGATTTCAACCCATTAACAGTAGTGTCACTGGGTAGCTTGTATTGCTGTTTTGGGTATACATGATACATTCCAAGACTTTCTCACAGAGTTTGTCCAATTCTGCCAAAACGTTCCTTGTCCTTGTCCTGCTGGTTGGATTCCACTCTACAATATCAAAGTCAACTCAGACACAGTATGGATATTTTTCTTTCGTGTAAGGGTCGCTGCTACAAAGATTGAAAACACAAGTGTTTTGTTTTTTGTTCTTTTTTTTTTAGTCTTGCATTTCTTGTATGACATAATGTGTCTAGTTGATACTAATTTCTTGACAACCACTAGTCATCTGAGAGAGAAAAAAAAAATTACAGGAGGTCAGTATCATTCTTGTCCACTTTGCTCGTGATGGCTGGTGCTGGTACTCCGATATTGTTCAAGGAATTATTGCATGACAATGCTGCTGCACAGTATTCAAACGACCTCTCCTCTTGCTACTAGTAACACCAATTCCTTCTGTAATGTCATAGCAGCGTCAGTGTCAAAATGTTTTCAAACAGTTGACATCTGCTCCCAAAGAAAGTCCATGCATGTGTGGCAGTGACTGCTTCTTTGATAATACTAGATTGTGCACTATTTCTTTGCTTTGCATCAGACATCTAACATGGTCATCCTTGATGGTAGGCTAAGCTTCCCTGGCAACAAGTCGGCACTATGGCAGTAGGCTGACCATTTACCCCATTGCTTCCGAGATTACTCAATTTCCCATTGCTACAAAACTGGGGGCATCTGGTTCCCATAAACAACGGGTTAATACAGATTTATAACGGGACACACTGGAATTCTTCATTCTACTTCGCCGTTTGAACCCTACAGATCTTGACACCTCAGTCTCAGACTTGTCTATGTTTCTTAATCTATCCTTGACAGGATTCAAATACAGTCAACATTCTTTGTGTCCACCTTGCATAAATCAAATGTTCGCCGAAAGCCCGCCACACACTATACAACTCATGACTACACCACTGACAGAATTTGGATCTGAAATTTGTAACACGCAAATTTATTTTGAGGCTATTGTGATTTATTTCGGATCTACAGTCTTTTAGTCATTTAGTCATACAATGTATAGTGTGCGGCCGGCTAAGTAAAAGGTCTTTTCAAGTCCTCTTCTTTTCATATTCTATTGATTTTAATCCCTCATATGTCAAATTTTCTCTACGTCGAATCTATTTCTTCAGTCCAAAAAGATTCAACTTCAGGCAAGGTTGACTGTAACTTCCTTTCCTGTAATTTCAACATATTCTTTCTTACACTTTTGTAGTTGGAGGCAGTTTATCATTCATGTAAATTAATACGTACATTTTTCATCAAGAGTATACACAAATTTATCTCTAAAGCGACTGAGAATTCTGTAATCTGATTGGTCAATCCGCAAAAACACATTTCCCATATTTCCTGAATTCCATTGGCCCTGTTGTAGTCTGTGTTTTGCATTGTTCATGTTGATGACATTGGTGAGCATCACAGCTGCACCACTGCAACTGTTATACAACACATGATAGCACTGCAGCAGTTGATAATGAAAGAAGGCACAAGTGGTGTCTAAAATTTGTATGAGATTCACTACAGATCTAGATCTACAAACTAAAAGATAAAATTGTTGCAACCTGTTTGCTCACACGAAATACAGGAAATTTTAACTTACCCTATGTATAAATATAATCTAATTTATAATGTAATATATCAGGCCAATATACTTTTATGTATTAATGAAATGTGATTCTTACAAAATACAGGAAATGCAGTATGGTTTCGTGGTACATTTAATGCACCAGACCGTAATCACAGATATTTTCTGTATTCAGTGAACAAACAGGGGGTATCCATTATAAAATGCATTAAACATCGTTACGAGAACTATGCATGCTACTACGTACAAACACACACAAACGATGAAATCTTGTGAAGATGGAACGAGTGATCGCACCTCGCTTACCTCGGCAATCTTGAGGAAGCGCCCTCTCCTGTTCTGTTTGACATCGAGGTAGTACCTCTTGCTCTGTATGTGGAGGGTTTTGGTTGCCAACTCCTGGACCCCTATACAGCACAAAAGGGAGTGAGGAAGCACAAAACATTTCAAATAGTTAATATTACATATTGTACTCACCCAGTGTCCACACTGTCAGACACATACAACAAAGTAAAGGAAAACAATGCAAAACAAAGAAAAAACAGGAAAGTTTTAAGAACAGAAAAAAGAATAAAAGAAAGGAAAATATGACAGAAGAAACATAAATACCTTTTATAAAGTGTATGACCCTACAGATACGTGTAATCAAAACTCCAAACTGATGATACAACTGTATCAGGGTGTTCAGACGGGAAAAAGTTTACTTGAACGGTAGAGCTATACCAAAACGGTATAGCTTTACAGTGAATTTATGCGTCTGAATGCTGACTAAAGAAACAACGTACATTTGTATAATGAAACAATGAATAGCGAAACGACGGTCAGATCATCGTTTCCAACTAGAACTTGATAACAAATCAGCATTCCATCGTGTCCATTGTGCGGCTGAATGTATGGCGACCACAGAACGGTATAACTGGGTGGAGCTTAACGGGAGCCAGCACGACAGGTGACCCCGTACCTGTCACTCATGACCATAACAACATGCTCAGTGAGAAGCTGCACATCTACACAACGTTTTCCGGAATGGTCGAAATTAGCATCTGAACGGTTTGTCGGCCATACGATGATTTTCTTTATACGTCGTTTCTTTATCAAGTTTTGGTATAAACTGGCTTGCGTCTGAACAGGGGGTAAGGGTCATTTGCCACCTGTTTTGACAATGCCATGAAAATTAGAAATATAACAAAAATAAAGTGACCTCTGTCAGAAATTTGCAGAAACAGGAAAAAAAAAAGGTGGCATGAAGATTTTCACTGAAGGTTTCTTGTTCTCACTGTTTTGATTTTTTTTTTTCTATTTCTTTTTTCAAACAAAGCAAGAAAACAAAGTAATCCTATCCGGAAATAAAGAAAAGTTTGGATTGGTCCTGCCTCATCATCATCATCATCATCATCATTATAAAATCATCATTCATTTGGGCCCTATTCTGGTCAAATCCCATCAATTACATGTATTTTGAAGGCATAACAAAAGCCTCTAAATTGACACAATGTGTATTAATTGATCCTTACTTGTCATCACAATCGAGAAGATTGAAGTTAATGAACCTCTCCCTTGCAAAATGGAAAATTGTTGTTTTTTAATCACAGGCAGGTTTAATTGGTTAATCACGTCCATCTACCAGGTTAGTCTTTCTCCAAATAGGATCTGCAGTAATATTCATATTGAATGAGGACAAAATACATGTACACAGTTTCTGTCACAAAATTATATTACAACTTGATGGGTTAAAGATACAGGTTTATATAACAGCTGAATTCCTGTAAGACTAGGGCCATTGCACACTCACAGAAGGGAGGCTGTTCTTTCCAAAAGATGTGTGCATGTGGGGGGGGGGGTGGTATTTCACACTCGGCAACTGTTCTTGCCTTTCACAAGACGGATTTGCTGGTTTGCTCACTCTCAAATCAGCCAGCTGACAGTTGGGTTCACTGTTGTTTTGTCAGGCAATTTTGCGGTATCAATTCACAGTCTGCGTATTAACTTGGAGTGGTTTGGAAAAGTGCCATGCCGATCTGTACACCACTTCCTACAGGTGGTCAGGAATAGCACACTGACAATACTCTGCTCAACACAACTTCACACCCACACTTGCACAAATATGATACAACCTTCACATGCATTTAATCCCTCCATGACAAGCAAACACACACACACCTTCTGAATAAATTTTTTGGTGTGAACTGGTTCTACCATGCTTGTTGACAAGTGACCTCAAGTAACCCTGCTGACACAGGCTGGGATAGTCGGGGACATTGTATCCCAATGGTTTAGGATATGAAGACAGGGAGAGGGCATACCTGCTACGTGGACAGCATACGTGGAAAAAAAAATATTGCAATATCCACGCTAAACCTGGCTTTGAAAATCTCACAAATTACCAAATGTCAAATACATTGTAGAAATAACAAATTCACATCAGCTTGAGTATAGTATTAATTCATTCGATGTTAAAGACACAAGTGCTGTTCATTTGATTTTAAGTTGTATTGTGTGTCTATAAACTAGGCACATTTCTACATTGCATTTAAATACACTACATGTAGATGCCTACTGCACAACTACTCGTGTACATACAACATCAAAAGAAAGGGAGATTACAAAACATTATTCAATGTACTTTTGAATGCAAAGTGAAACATTCAAGTTATTTCAGCAAGTTCTATAGTAACATCTACATGTATGACTAGGTCCCCTCATGGCTTCACATGTTGCAGTTTAACAATAAAAAAAAAAAAAAAAATTATTGTTGCAGAGCAGTGACAAACATTGCTATTACAGTAGGCACATTGTAGGCCTACATAATTTGTATTTCTAGAAGTCGTTATTTGGAGCAACTGGTATCTGAATGGCAGTAATACAATGTACATCTTGCTCCTCTTAAACAATCACTATCTTAAGTTTTACTTTGATACAACTTTTATTAAAGCTTTTATTTTTGTTTTGATGTTGATTTTCCACGTCATATTTGAATGTCTATATTCCTTTTATAACAACAACAACAACAACAACAACAAATGTTAACTTCCTCTTTGAGGCATCCTTGCCTATAGTGCTGGCAAAACACACACTGCCCGAACAGCAGCATGACAATGCAAAAATATTTTTAGACAATGACAGCATGTGAATCTATGGTACGTACATGTTTCATTCACACTTTCCATTGAGCAATAATGCTCAGTGTGTATGCACAATAGGTCACATTACGCAATGAAGGCAGCAGCAATGTTCTACCAGTACGATTCACATCAGCTCTATACTATTAAAGGATTGAAAATGTGTGTTGAGTCATTGAAATACAACTGCATGCAAAACTGATGTTTGTATTGTAAATTGTAGCATGCATCTATGCAGAGTATTGACAACCTAATGGTTGCACAGATTGAGGAGTTATGGAGGATTATCAAAAGTCAGCACGTGTCCGGAATATTGTCCCATGAAACCAGGAGGACATCAAAGAATTATTCACACTCATCACCGATGCATCGTACTGGAGGAGTACGGCCACGGCAGAGTCTCAGCCCCTCCTCAATTTATGCAAGACAGTGGTGAACTGTCTATGACCCCATCTCACTGTGTTCCTGGGGATAGTGAACTCTGTGGACTCATCCCGTAACCCAGAGACTCTGGCTCTCTCCTGCTCTCCTCCTCCTCCTCTCTCTCCCTCTCTCCCTCTTTCTCTCTGCGCAGTCATAGTCCTCATGAATAAATTTCCCACGTGTAGGGTATCAATGCTACGCACAAGCGATGCATAACAATCGTAGCAACCCCTGTTTACAAATTTATCGATCTCAGCAAGTCAAACCTGCTCATTTTTTTTTTTTTTTTTTTTTACAAATGAAAACATTTTCTTTCATTACTTTTTCTAGGCCTCCTCTAGAAACCAAATGTTCTAGTTTACAGATAGTCAATATCAATATTATCATTATACAGTTGGAAGAAAAACTGACATGAATACATTTATTTTTAATATTATAAAATGAAATACATGTACAAACAAAAAATGACCAATAAACAAAAGCTTCCATGGACAGGCCTACAAGGTACATGTACAAATTTGCTTACAAGTTTGTTTGTTTTTATTTGGAGGAATGAAACCATGAAAATACAACATGATGACCAATCATTTCATTGGATACCTGTTCTCACGCTTTAATAGTACAAAGGGATTTAAAGATCAGCAAAGTGAGCAGGATACCGGTACATTTGTGCATATTCTATTAAAGCACATTTAACTGCTTTGTCTAGATATCATAATGTACCGGGTATACCATACCCATGTACTTCATAGCTCTCCTCAGAAAGACTCAACCACCATCCCTGCATAGTTATAGCTTCCTGTGTGTAAAGCCACTATTAAAAAAGGAATTACTCTATCAAATATCAAGTAAACTCCAAGTTGCACATTTTACATAATGTACAAAGTTTGTATTTATACACTGGAGTAAATTTAAATAAAAATGTCATGCCAAGTAACAGACAACCACCACCATTCTTGCACACAAAATATGAGGAGACAGAGGCAACATTAGAGATATTAATTGGAATTTGATGACCCTTGGTCCTTTTTGTTATTTCATGATTTTATGAACATAGTCCACAATAGATACTGTACCATATACAAGTTTGAACATGTAAAATAGTCTATAACTTTAAGTAAAATCACTCCAGACAATATGCTCACTACATCCATCCCCAATACAAAGAATGAATGAATGTACAACGACAGATCGGCATGGCATTTTCACAGCCTCTCATCACACTGCAAAGATAACTTGTAGGTACATAAAATCAGCATGTACTGTACCACATGTACCTACACTTGTAGGCACCTCTTCATAGAGAGTTGTTTGTTTGTTTGTTTTCAAAATATCAATACTTTTTTTAAGTTTATAGATCAAAAAATGTATGTCTCAACATAGGATTCAAGCTCCCTACCATGATATAAACATGTAATTTAACATAAAACAACAACATATTGAACTTTGGACTACTAAAGTTGTTCAAATATGCTAGGAGGAAAAATAAAAGGGTATTTTTAGTTTGCAAAATTCATACTACACGGATGTTCTGGTTCATATTACAAGCTCTCAACACGCAGAATGTACTCAACAAGTTAAACTGGTGGAATTCTGGGACAATCACAGTTTCTTGCATGTTGGTTTGTTTATACACCGTTGTTTATTTTCTTTCATTTCTATAATTAGTACATTGTAGCTCAAGTGACAGCACACCACTACACAGTAAGTTTTAATTTTGAACTTTTTCTACTCAAGTTCGATAGATTGTATTCAGATCTGTGAACCACCAGTTCAGCTGGGGTTTTGGTCAACTGATACTTTCATTCCATATCATAAGAAGATTTATGATTCAGAGAGAAAGCTCACGACCAAACACTGACTTTCATAATCCCACGTTCATCCAACCACAAAGAGAACTTTATAATAGAAAAGCATGCACAATTTGCCATATAAATGCTGTGATGTTCAGAGAGATAATACTGTAGACTGCATGCAAAGTTCCCCAAGGCAAAAGGTTAATAATTCATAATCTCAGAAATGCACAATGTAATTATGCTGTATAATACGTCACACATATCATCATGCAAAAAAAAGGTAAAAAAAAAAGAAAGAAAGTGGAGAATAATAGCCAACTTCAAACACAGAGCACACACCCACTCTGCCCAATGTAGCGCCATGTGACAGAAAGACTACCACAGAGCCTGCCCTGTGTACTTTTCTTCCTTTTACATTGAGTCACTGTGAGGTCATCATTCCTTTTCCAAGAATTGGTCTAATGCAAAGCATTATATACACTGGCTCTACTGAGATCATTTCAATGCAAACAATTATGCCAGTTGAAATACCACCGCACATTTCACAAAGGGTCAATTTCCAAGTCATATTGCAATACAACCCACCCACCCCCCCCCCCCCACACACACACACAGATACATACAAAGGACAGGACTTTATCAATGCACAACTACGTACAGCTGCACAGTGATCTGCTGCATCAGTGTCAAATGATTCCAGACTCTCATTATAAAAGTTGCAACCCACTTCCGCATCCGGAGTCAACAAACCTTTACAAAAATCATACATTATAAATACATTGTTTGCCCAATACAAAAAAAAAAATAAATAAAAACACAGAAAAACAAATAGTATTAGAATGACATCTTGGGTACTACACAATGTATTGCTAACTGTGTCTTTTCAGACATAACTCCAGTCAAAATCAGAATTGCTCTTTGGTTCACTGGTTTACTGACCCCTAGACACAATGGGACCTTTTCCTTTTGTCCACTGTCTTTTTACCCATTTCACACTGGGTAAATGTCAATGGGCTTGCCTTCTATGTAGATGGTCTGCCAATGGAATTTCTTTCTGAAAAATCTCTCCAATATATCCCAACCAAAACATGGTAACAACACCAAAATGGTACTGAGAATGAGATTATTACCCTCCACGCCCCCCCCCCCCCCCCAATGGATGACGCTTACTCCTGATTCTTGATATCTGGTAAAATGAAAAGGATATTTCCATATGGTCAGAAAGGGTCTAGTTTTCAAGTATGGATACACCATATCTTTAGTGAGTCTAATTTTAGTGAACCGGGACTTCTGGATGATTTTATGTATGGTTAAATTTTTGACCATGGAGTACAGTACTGGATGGATGAATGTACAATGTATGTATGCATTCATGTCAGGATCAGTCATTATTTTCCTGTGTCTTGTAATAGATTCATGAATAGCACCTGATGAGCAAACTTCATGAAAATACCAACGTTACAAAATATTTGGCATAGGCCTATATACATGTAGTACAGTACTATATACAAATTCATGCGTGCATTCTGCCAAAGTGTGTGTTTAGTTTTGCAAAATATGTTCTCGCTGCGACATTACATCACACACAGAGCAATGTGACGTACAGATTTTGTACATTGTATGGTCACAAATTTGTGCTGGGAATTTTCATCCTTGGGACTCCTTATGTTTCAGTCTGAAGGGTACACACAGAAATGCGCTGCTGATAATGAACAGAATTCATCCTGTTATGTGCTGTTCAGCAAGTAGGGCCTAACCAACAGATCTCTGCTTTCAGCTAAACCATGTTTGTAATAATACCAATGCCCTAAACCAATCTGTTTAAAATCATAATGAATAAATGCTGTGATTCAACCAACAAAAAATGTGTCATAAATAAAGTGTCTTGAACAAAGTATGATTTTGACCTTACACGGGCATACACACACACACACACACACACACACAATATGCACACACATGAATGCACAACAGCTAAATCCTGCAAATTATGTACACATGTGACACACACACACACACACACACACACACACAAGAATTTCATAGAGCTATTACGGTTGTCATCTAACCACAGAGAGTAGAGTTTGCCAAACCTTTAAAACCACCAAACCAAGGGTTTTGTTTAGTTTCTTTTTTTTTTCTTTAATACATTGTATCTGGGTTTTTTTTTCTGTTTGGTAGGGGAGGAAAACTAGTAGACAGTTTACCAGAGAATATCACCAAATCAATTATAGTGGGCTGTACTGAGTGTTGTATAGTGCAAGTACTTTAAACCAGAACTTTTTGCATGCATGAAACTTCCAGCAAATTTCATGAGGGGCCAAGTAAAATGCACGCATATGTTTCTGTACACTTTACATTGAATGCCAGTGGCAATTCGCAAATGTTTCAGCCCTTCGTCCCCCACTCATGGCAGTTTCATGCCACAAATATTTCTGGTTTTTCAGTAGTGTTTGCTAGCATCCTCCTATGGCAGACAGCTTGACTCATCAGATTACTTCAATACATCATTACACTGTACAACTGTGCCTACATCATGTACATTATGTACCGTAGTGTCAAACAAGACCTGTGCGTATCGAACATAGACCCGTAATACCTCTGAAGTTAAGTTTAAATGTTGGGTAAAAATGGAACAGATGTACTCAAAAAGGAAAGTGTACTGTATACATAAGGGCTATTAAAGTGACACAGTAGCTCACTTTGAGACTAATTTGGCTTTTTATACTCATATCAATGACACACTTTTGCAGTTCTGGAAAGTGGTGATTTAAGTGGTTTCTATGTAAATCTCTAGAGGCTCAAAGTTGGTGTCACACACAAAGTTGGTATATGAAACTTTATTTGTAGATATATAGACACATGGCACCCTTGTACCGACAGCTTTATCACAAAGAGAGATGATACTTTATTTCTATGCTTATTATACAGCACTACATGCACTGCAGCAAAAACATGTGTAAATACTCTAGTTGACTGAAGAAAAAAAAAATTGTACAAGGGTGAGATAAAGCAGCAGGCATACAAAAATACAGAACATTTCTTGAATTAAATTTACAATCACCAGGAGGTGTCGTGGTTGAGTGGGTAGAGCGCCCGTCTCTGAATGACATGAGCGTGGTATGGGTTCGTCGGTTCGAGCCCCCGCTCAGCCTAACATGTTTGCCCTTCAGCTTTGTCCACATTGCTGCTCTCCACCCGGGGGGTATAAATGGGTACTGTAAAACGAGGAATGTTCGCGTGCATTTTAATTTCGCGAGCGCGGAGATTCGCGAAATTAAAATGCACGCGAAAGTTTGTTTCTACACTATATGCATTGAATGCCAGTGGCAGTTCGCGAAAATTTCATGCCGCAAAAAAGGCCGTCGGCTCCAATTCGCGAAAAATTCATGCCGCGAATCATGTTTTACAGTACCCGGTAGGAGAGAATATTTATGTTGGTTGCTCAGCATGTGTGCACCCTGTAAAATGGCTGCAACTGGCTGGAATGCTCCCTTGGGAGTGGAGAGTGCATGAGCACTGTCAATGCTGGTGGCAAATAATGTATCCAGTGACAGGGGTAATGATAGTTTGTAAAGCACATTAGATACCTAACAAGTGTGAAATGCGCCATATAAAAACTAGCTATTATTATTATCATTATTACTATTATTCTAATACAATTTTGTATGCTGGTTGTTGTACATTGATATCACTGGTGCACTGTTTTTGAAACTTTCAGCTTTAAAAGCCTGTCTCCTTCTTGTTCTTTTTTATTTGTTTTTTTTTTTAGTATAATATATATATTTTTAATACGTTCATACATTTTAGCACACTTGGCATATATTCACAAACACCACTACGTGTACAGTATCAAAACAAGAAACACTTACGAAAGAGAACAGATTTGTATGAAACTGCCATTAAAGAGGTTTCTATCCCCACTATCAAAATATTTCCCCCATCACAAGACCAAATCATCGGGGATTTACATATAAAAGGGGGGTATGTAATATTATGATGCATAGCAAATTCATGCACACATACAATGTATGTTACATTTATCTCAGTTTCATATAAAGCTGATTCAATTTAACAAAAATACCTCCCAAAATATTAAAGAACAAGAACACAATCCAACGTACAAGAAATGAATGTGAAAGTGACCATGAGAGATATTTCAACAGCACTGAATATGTAACGCTTGCACTTTCACTTCTCTTGTGAGATTACCCTAGACGCAGGAAATGTCAAAAAGCAAGCACACTTTTCTTTTTTCAGTCAACTCCACCCCATCCCTTGGATCCTCACGCACACCCAGCCCTACCCCCTTTACCCCTGGATGATGACAATACCCAGTACTATGGCTGGTACACAAGACAATCAAAAAAAGCCCTGGTGAAATTACTGAGGGGGCTCCCCGGGTATCCTGTTGGATTTGAGGTGAACAGACCTAACAGGGTTGACCCTTACATCCTAAATATGTCAAGGGCACTTAATAAAGGAGGCAGTCGTTCTCTTGGCAACTCTAACTTTCCATGAGTCACCCCCACTTCGCGAGAGCGCCCGAACAACTTCCTCATCTATTAATAACGACAAAGAATGCAATCTAAGTGCCTACGTCACCAAACTTTGAATGGCCACCAGTATTGAATGCTGCTAAAGATAGTTCTTTCAGTTTCATATTTGAAGATGCCCACGATTGTACACTGCACCTACTTGGGTATCCCCCTGAAAGGCAGTCTGACGTTTTCTGTCTTTCTGATGCATCATACTTTAACCTATGTATATCTGATAAGTCAAAGCTGGCAACTTTTATACGGGCTGTAGTCAGCATCAAATACGATGGCAAACCTTTGGAGAACCATTTTTACAATGAGACTGACACCTTCGTATTTTTCTTGATCTTTTAAAAACATGGGCCTACAAATTGTAAATATACACAAATACACACACACACAAACACAACCAACAACAACAAATACTTTCATATCTCATCTACTTGTAAATAAATGGTATGAAGCTTCTTCCCCATCCCAGTTTTGATGTGTGTCCCGTGAGTATAAAATCCATGTCACCACTGCATCAAACCATAAAAGGAATCACTCTATTTCCTCATTCATCAAAACAGGTCTTATAAATCATTTCTCCAGAAACATGGGTACTGGTTGTACAACTGTAAACTATACCTTGTATCCACGGAATAAAATTGTAATTTTAACAGTTCTGAACACCACAGAAACCAGAGATAAATCACATGGCATTCATATGTAGGAATTACAGGTTGTTTTCGTTTGTTTTTTCATGAGAAGCATATTCCACTTCATTGCAAGAACAGCCCTATTAGACTTTGTAAACATACATGTACATAAAATACATACTTTTTAAAAATACAAAGCAACATTTATTAATAATAATAGTGTGACTGTGACATAACAAGTACTTGTGCGATACTTCACAAGTTTTGGGTGTACAGCGGATCTGTTTTACACTTCTTCTGGAAGATACATGAAGATTTGAAAGACCTTGCAGTTAATTACTGTACTTCAGAAATTCCCTGAACAAATACAAAGGTTCATCAAATTTCAGGATTTTATCACAAAATGAATGGTAATCAACATCTGCAACTAAACTGAAATGTCCAATGCAACCAATGCTTCTACAGGTCTTAACAAAAAAGTGCCTCATATATAGTCCTGAATATATAGTCTGGATATTGAGCAATTCACTATCTATACACAAGCACACACTACTGTTTAGGTGCTCCAATCAAGATGATTATGACTACTTGAATATTAGTATTCAAAGTCATTAACAGCATTGGCTCTTCTTATGGTTTGCTGCAAAATTTATAAGACCAGCCTCAGCCACATGGCCCTGATTAAACAACAAATTATAAAGGAGAAAAAAGAAAACAAGAAAGTAATTTGTTTCACTTCTTAAATGGCTATATTATGATTCTATTGAATGCATCACTTGGCATTCCCCCTTTCTAAAAGTGGTATCAAGACATGATTTTATCAACTACCATCATCTTCTGCACGGTGAAGAAAATTCAGATTCAAGTTCAGAATTCTTCATTACTGATTCATATGACTGAAATTCAACTTGCACTGGCACAATGATTTCAATGAACCATTCAACTACAAAGAAAATATTTGAAATCCAACCACCATTTCAATGTATTTACTACTCATACAAAGGTGTAAAACAGACAACAAAGAACCCCATGTCTGGATGGCTTGCAATTTAGTCATTAAAAAGTTCTTTACATTCACTCACTGCTCTGCTGTTTCACTTCGTTCAACTCAATGTAATTCTCCCTTGGCATATATACTTGTTATTCTCTTTTCTTTTAATTTATGATCTGCACTGTCCTTTCATACATCTGCAGACAACAAGGCCCATAATGAGTTAATGTTTCTCTTTACTTCTCACCTTTTCCACATTGTCTGCAAAATGCCATGACCCCCAGGTGATGGCTGTCTCAAGCCACGACTTTGAAACATGTGGTCTCATTAGTCCAGTAAAAAATGTCTTGTTTGGGGGATTCGGAGTATTTGTTCGTGTCTGTGTCTCTGCTCCTTTAATGAGTGACCAAAGACTTCCTTCAGTCCCGTAAATGATCATCTGACATTATTCTCGTTGAATATGCTATGACAAGTCGGCCAGACAAGAGATCATAAGGTCTTGTCTGTGCTGGCCTACATGTACATAAAGGCTAATAAGACATAGTGTCCTGTCCATTCTTTGCTTTGTTGAGACACCTAATACCCCATGGTGCTCTGCATTCTTGCGGTCGAGGTTCTCTACATTTCCAATTAATGTCAGGGAGAAGAATGTGTATACAATGTACTCATCCTATGCCATGAGGAGGGGAAAAGGAAAGGGAAAAAGAGCGAGGATGGGCAAAAAGGGGGGGGGGGACTGGAAGGTGGGGAAAGAAGCCATAGTCTCATTTGTACAGCTGCTTCTTCCCTGACTCATGTAGCTTGCCTATAATCTAACAAAGCCTAATTCAGGCTTCAAAACGAAAGTAATTCAGTATGTGGTTTACTAGATATGCTGCCAGAAAACCACATTTTTGAACAAGGAGTAGCAGAAATTAGAAGAAAAATTGGAGGGGGGGGGGGGGGTTCCAAATGTGAAGACAAATGCAGCCATCTGACAGCAGTGCTTGGTGATGGAGCAGATTGAAAATAAGAGTATATCTTATATGAAGTGAGTAGCAGGCCATTTTTCCTGCCGTATTAACCACAATGTTCCATTACTTCCAAAGCACACACTGATTTTTTTTCTTTTTTTTTCTTTATAAAGGCCACCTCTGAAGGGAAAATAATCCCCCTGACATACGGCACAGCCTATCAGCCACATCTCATACACAGGATTTTCTTTGTTAGATTGGCAGACACCACTACTGCACATCAAGACCTCAAAAAACACAAAAGAAAATAAACTCTGGTGGGACTAATAAAAGTGCATGGCCTATTAACATTCCTCCTTTTTTTTTCTACAATAATCAGAGCTCAATGACAACAAAAAAGAAAAGAAACCAAAGTATTTCTAAAAGAAGACAAAGACACACACAAAACCTTTCAAAAAGAAAGGTCTCGAAGCACTTCTGCATGCAAGCCATAGTTGTAACTGCAGAACAAGTCACACCATGAGAACATTTGACATTAAACCATGTCAAAGGATTGTGATAGCCTTTCTTACCATTCTGAGCGATATGAATAATTATATCATTTAGATTAAATTGGCTTGAATGGAATAAAAACAATCAAGAGCCAAAAAGTCCATAAGAAATGACTTCATAGTATTTAATCTCTTTTAGACTATTAAAGACTTTAGACTTTTAGACAAGAAACTTTGCCTACTAAACAAATATAAAAAAATAAAAGAACTTCTGCCAAGTACTGTAAATCTGCAGGGACTATGTTTTTAAAGTCCACTGAACATTTTGTATAGAATGCTAAAAAAAAAAGTGCTGAAAACCATAAAATGTACAATTAGAATGTATGTTTATAAAAATAAATTTAAAGGAAGAACAAAATATGCAGCAATGGTGCTACATTTCATTAATAATCAGGCAATAATTAGGAAACAATCATCAAAAACGTTGTATTGCTCTTCTAAATTTCCATCCATATTGTTCTTTGCCGTGCTGTGATTGTGGTCATATGGAATTTGGGAGAACTTGATCTACTTTGAACTCTTTCTTCTTCTTCTTCTTCTTACTTCTACTTTTCTTTTTCTTTTTCTTCTCCTCTTCCTCCTAATAATAATAATCATAAGAAAGTATACAATACAAAAGTTCCATGGAGTGCTTGCTATAGGCCTATATGTAAAATTGTAGTACAAGGTGAACATACATGTACAACCTTGTAGCAAAGTTGAATGTAACAGCCAGTGAGAAGTGCCTTTTCTCATCATGCCCTCTTTGTGTTCAGTAAACAATCTATAAAGGGGGTTGTCCTAATAAAACCAGGACACCCAATGGATCTCTTCAATTTGAACGACTGCATCAAAGATCAGAAATGCAGTATCAATCAATTTATACCCTTTCGTAGGAGTTTTAACATAATGACAATAGAAATGGAATTCAATACTTTATCACAGATAACGTTCAATGCACCTTGATACTTTTCACATTCTCAAAAAGCATAATCTGTAAACTTGATATTTAGATGATTCTTGACTTTCATCAAAATTGCCAGCAAATAAGTTTTATTTTTCTGAAGGAAAATGAAGAAATTCATTCAGTGAAACTTAAACATTACATCATTAGGCATGTTGAAACAAGAAAAGGAGGAAGCCACCACACAGAAACACAAATGTGCATTTTTCACATAACTTTCCACTTTTTTGGCCATCACATTGCAACATGTCTGTCACAAGAGGAGATATTAAAGTTAAATAAAAGATTATCAGCAGCACCTTCCTAGTACATTTAATGCAACAAGAATTCACACCACCCTTCTATGCTAGGCATACAGAAAGTTTTGAATTATTTTGAAAAGGGTGTAATACGAAAACAAGGTTCATGAAGTTTTCATTTCTTCTTCAATACAGACTGAGAACAACAACAAAAAAGTTTTCTGTTCTCCATGCACATTTGTGACCGTGCATCACAAAACGAACAAGAAGTCGCACCCCTTGATTTTATGTGAGGACTCAAAAAAGGTGAAATGGGTCAACCAAGTCAATATTAAGTTTTTCATATTTTCTGATAGAGCTACCCTTCTTCTACATTATTTTTAAGTCTGGGATCATAAAATGAATATGAAAGTGCATTTTCAGAAATTTTTCTACAACCCTTTTTGGTAGAGTAGTGAGATCAGGTATATCTTAGAGGCCCCTTTTCATTTCTTGATAGCCACTTGCACACTCTTCACTTTCAAGTCTGATAACTTTTGAAGGGATAAAGTTACTGCTGTGAAAGTTGGCAGTATTCATGGACAGAATGTGTTAATAGAGCATGCCCAATTTCAAGTAAATCTGCTAATCTCTTCATTGTTGTTGCTCCAGTGGGTTACATCCTGTTTTTTGTCCCATTGGTAAAGATTAAATGCTTGAATAGACAGTTAGACCCGGTACTTTAGAGCCTCTTTTCTCGGTTCACACTTTTCCAGAGTGTGTGCTTTCTTTCCATTTCCAATATTTAGATAGGTTAGGAGAGTCCATTTCAATTGAGCTATACATCATTTTAAAGCTTAGAGTCTGCTCTTTCAGAATCTGCCCTTAACTAAAAATCCATGTCTGGCGACTTTTTGTTTGTTTTGTGGTGCAGGGTTACATTTTATCTTTATTTTTCTTTTCTATCATCTTTCCATTTCTATTTTCTTTTTTTCTTTAAATTTATTTTCACTTCACTACTCTTTCTTTATGATAGCTAAAATCAAGACTCCTTGCTCAAGTTTACGTGCACTGGCCAGGCAAAGGCTTAGTGCATGGATGCGCCCTGTCTCTGTAGTAGAGTTTGTAGAAAAACTCAATTGTTGACAGGTGGCCCCTTTGTTATCATGAATTGAATTACAAGCAGAGTGATTCATACAACTGTAGGCTGGATTCTCTGGGTATTGAGCCACAAATCCAAAAAAAAACAAAAAAAAAACAAAAAAAAAAAAGAAGTCTGTGGAAAATACACACACACAGACAAACTTTATATTTCTATTCACTTCAAATACCAGTGTCAACACACTCACATATATAGACAGTGTAGACCACAATATTGTGTGAATTCAGGCACATCATGAACATCAAATGCCAGTTTAAGTCTGAAACACTGCACACTTAAAAGTTGAATAGAGAAAATATTTGTCCTGATACGTGTAGGCCTACATTCATACACATGTAGACTTGGGGGGGGGGGGGGGGACGGGAAGGAAGAGGGTGGAGGGAGAATGCTATAACTCCAGAAACATTTGCAGCATGAAACTGTCACAAACTGGAGCAGAAGACTGCTGACACCTAGTTGGCATTCAATGCATTGTGTAGACAGACACTTTTCCAGGAATTTTAATTTTGTGAATTTTGACTCCTTGCAAAATTCACTAATATTTCATACATGTAAAAATGTTTGGGTTTACAGTAATCCCTAAAATAAATTGCAAACCTTTTCAGGGATCAATATTTAACTTTTTTTTTTCCTCCTGTGGCCTGTTTGGGCCATTAAAATCTTTTATTAAAAGTTTTAATCGTAAATTTTGGTGGCATCCATAACAAATGTAGTGGTCCGCTAAATATGAACATTAATTTTTAATTTTAACTGTCTGATCAAGATAACCTTTTATAGGAAATCTGCTGGCCCATGTATACATTTTCAGCTGCCCTGAGCCACTACGCCTCAGCTAATGTAGAGCCAGGGCTGATTCTTTGCCAATGCAGAGCCCGGCTCATGAAAGAACTTTGCAACACAACATTCAGTGTACACTGTACACCAAAATAAACCAACCATGGCTGTGCCTCAGCTGTGCAAGAACTGATGAGCCTAGAGCATTCAAGTAATCCCATGGACATTAACCTACATGTACAATACTGCTATATTGTAAATGTCTAGAGATGCTCTGTACAACAGAGCCTTCCTGTACAAGATGTGACACTATGCTTTGATTTGATATTAGAATCACATCTGCAATTTCATTTCTATGATATGGTTCATTGGATTTTGAGTTTCATCAATTGGATTTGGGAGTATGAAAACAAATTTCAGCTCATACTATTCATACCTGTCTAGATCATACTAAAATCTCATCTGTATGTTGTCTGCCAGATAACTGGAGGAAATTACCTTTTTCTGTCTCTCTTCTCTCTCATAAACACTGTAGGCCCAATTCATAATTTCCCTATAAACATGAGATAATGACATTTTCATATAATGCCATTGTTTCATATACCAATGCAAGATATTTACTTTGGAAACATGGCATGCCACGTTTAAGAGCAATATTGTAACTTTTCAGAAGTGTTTTCCTCCCAATGGAAAAAAAAAATACTGTCGTTTACTTGAAAGAAACATCAACAGACCTGACATTATTCAAAAAAGATCTTAACATTGTCATTACCAACATTGTGCTCTGGAATGTGTGGCAAGATGAAACTAAAAACATGATTCTTTTTCTTTTTCTTATTTGACATGTTTAATTGAGGATGTAAACCATACCGTACATGTTGGATTGATTTTCTTTCCTCAGCAAGGTACAGTAACATAGACATATTTTCTTTTTCTACTACAAACTTTTGTACCCTACTTCTTTTCTTCTTTCTTTCTTTCTTTCTTCTTCTGAGCACATAGAACTCACTGGTTTCTTCTTTCCATTTATAATGAAAAATCTTCTACATCAAGGACACAACACATCTTTGATCAGCTAGCAGCTCTATAACGGTAAAATTCAATGCAATGTTTGATACAGCGAAACTCTCTAAATGATTACCACCAAACTGCACATTGCTGTCATATGAGTCACTGAGTGCTTTTGACAGAATATCATAGACTACAACATTCTAGCAAAGCTACAACATGTACTGTATACACCATATCTTTAATAGCGAGTCTACATTTTTACGAATCGGGACTTCCAGACGATTTGGCGAGTGGTTAAATTTGCGATCATGGATTACTGTACTGAACAGGGTATGTTCATATCGAGATCAGTCATTATTTTTGTGTGTCGATAATTTCGCGAATAGCATCTGACTCACATAAAAATAAAAACATGTATTTGATGTATGTACAGTACTTCAAAATAATATCTGGTAAATGGACCCTAATAGATCTACAAATGTATAACAATACATTGCTATACACTTAAACTGATGAAAATCCCTGCAACAAAGTAGGAAAAGACACAGAGAGAGAGATAAAACTACCAAATACCCACTATCCTGTTAAAACTTTTGCACTGGACAACTATTAACAAAATTAGTCTTGTTATCATCTTTACTTTACAGCTACATTGTACACAATTACAGGAACTGCACATTCTAAACAAAGTACTACTGGACACAATGATGAAATTCAATTGACATGACACTTTTTTACATTCTGTATGAAAAGTATGCATAGTGTTTTATGAGGAGGCAGGAGGATTAGAATTGACAGTACCCATGATAATGCCAGTTAGAAGAGTGCAGATATTATTAATATCACAAACATACATATAAATTGTACACTGAGGCTGTTCCTGCTGGAGAATGGTCTACACTCTCCATTGCACATACTTGTACTGAGCTACTGTATATTGCAGCCAGTGTACAGTGTACACGCACCCATTCTGAGGAACTCCCGTGTGACAAGACACCAACACTCTCTTTCATACAGCGTGCAATGGACAAGATGTGCAGGGCAACGATGTGATACATATTGCGCAACATCCTGAAACTGTAATGGGACTGACATCTGCAGTGCCTTGGAAGCAGTCAGGTAGAAGTATGTGCTTTCATGTGTCAAAAAACAGCACAGGATGTCAACCACAGTCAAACATGCACATTTACTGCTTCATACATGTAACTAGAATTTCACCAATTAATTTATCTGCAATTATGCAGACCAAACACCTTATCTTTTATTTTAAAGCTGAACAGTCATGTTAATAGCTACATGTACCATCTTGAATACTAGTGATAAAAAATAGTCATTTGCAAGCATTATAATCACTGCTCAGTTACTGAAAATAATAGTTCCTCTTGTTTGAAATCATTTTAAAATTTTTGCTCCCAGGTAGCAATAATTGCATGTGCCATGCAAAGGAAATTTCATCAGCTTTAAACAGGATTATATACCCAACCATTGATCTATGACTGTGACATCATCGAAATATGGCTGGGATGAGATTTATCATCTCATTCACAGTTCCAATTACAAATGAGAAGAGCATTTGTGTAAATAGCCCATGATAACATTATCTTTTTTAATAGTTATTATGGTACTCTTTATTAGTGGATGGTAAAAGTAGTATGCATTGATCCTATGGGCTATTTTAAACACCAAATAACCAGTACTCTAGATATACCACATTCATGTACTATACACAGGATGTTTCAATATTTTGCCAGCTTACCAAGGGAAACAAAGAAACAAAAATATATATCATGCAATCATCAAAGATTCACGCAGAGAAATGCAAAACAGGAAATGTCACATGTCCTGTTAATGTGAATTTACACATTTAATATCACATTTCAGGTTTAAAGGTGATGCAACATATGTTAGAAAACCATGAATCCAATCCAATCTATAGGCATTCAATGACCAATGAAAATATACACAATGTCACTTGCAGCATACTGATAAAATGATGTACCAAACTGGCATTCTTTAAAAATTAATATGTTCATGGTTAGTAGCAGTGGCCATGGTAATATACATGTACTGTATAAAGATTTGAGGCTAATGAGAGACCAACCTGAATCGGCAGTTGGGGAGCTTTCATCCACTCCTATAGACAAAATGAACAAATTTTAAAATTTCTTTAGCGAATCCTGTATACCAGCACTTGAACAGTTCTGACACTGTAGAGTCATTAATCTTGCAAGATAACAGATAATAAAAATGTTATCATCACATGAAATACATTCCCTCATAAATTTGTAGTGTTAAAAAGCAACAGCAGCACTTTTTAAAATAAACCACAGCATACACCATTATATGCATGCTGCTATGAAACAGGTATTCAAATTTTCCTTTGTTTGTCTCGTTGTGTTGTTTGTCTTTTACTCCTTTGTCTACCCTCTATTGTTCTGTCCAATCATGCACTCTACGTATTTGCATACATGTACATAGTAGAGGACACAAAGGAATGTTGTGTCCAAAACAATTTGGCCTGTTCTGCAATGGTAATCATACAATTAATTATCATAATAATAATAATAATAATAATAATAATAATAATAATAATAATAACAATAATAATAATATTAATAGTAATAATAATAATAATAATAATAATAATAATAATAATAATAATAATAATAATAATGATAACAATAATAATAAATTAATAGAAAGATAAAGAAAGACACCAGCTCACTCACTCGAGAGGCCCTAATAAAAAGGAAACAGATTTTGTGCATAATGCACTTTAAATGACTGTAGTGGTAACCCTTGAACCTTTTGTAGTGTATTTTGGCAACTTTGTTTGAAGATGGTGCTCAATAGAGATCATACAAGCAAAGTTATGATGGGGCATTTTACTGACATTGCAAACAAGAGCATGACTGCTTTGAACACAAAAAAAGTAATGCAAATTGTCTGTAAACTGCAATACAAAAACTGTGTTTAATATCTAATGTATTTAGAGTCGCAGTTTGGCATACAATTGGAAAATGTTGAAAACATAATGTGCACAAATCACTCCGATTGTGTGAAACACTTTTCTCTTTTCAAGACATGAAATTCACATTTACATAAGTATGTATGTTGCTGATCAATGCTTGTCCACAATCTTCTACTTGGATAGCCCCATTCCATTTTTAGTTGAAATTCATGTCAAGATTTCACACAAAAGATCATTTGGGGGCTCTAATGAGCCAAGCCAGGCATTGCTTCTGAATAATAACAAGACAAGGAACGACGACTAACAGACATCAGTGAATTACAGCCCTCTGTATGAAACACTGTACTGAAGATGGAGCAAAAAAAAAAAAAACATGCCAGTCAGCATCCTGGGATTTTCTGACTAGCATGTCAAATAAAGAACATTTGCTGGCTTTCTTGCGGCAGTGCAGAAGAACTCTACTAGTCATACCTGTGAAATGCAACCACAAACATCTGCGACACAAACCTTTGTGGAATGTAGTATATTTCCTGTCATTATTCTGAGAACTGCAGTTTGGGGGGGGGGGGTTCAGTCTGTGTGTATAAAATAGCAACTACACTGAATAACAAACGGTAAACAATAAACAAGAATAAATGAGTAAAGAAAAAGGAAGAAAAACATTTAAATGTATCGTACACACGCTTAGCTGCATGCAAAATTGTTCTTTTGGCACCATTACTTCACTGTCATTGTGGTAAATGCATGCAGGTGCAGTGCATAGCACGCTGCAAAATCTTAATACAGAGACACTTTTTTATTGTGATCCACACACCATTCTCTATCTTGGTAAATGTTCAAAGAGCATTTCAACACCATATTCATTCTAACATTCATTCTCAACACATTAAAATCAGATGAAGAGAGTGATGGCAGTGTCGTCAAAATGACACCTGAAGGAAGAAGGTAACAGAATACAATCACATCTAAAAAGACAGCTCTGGAATTTTCAAGTTTTGTCTGATATATTTCATGAAACAGTGGTATTCGTTGTAATCCATACAAATTTGGTGAAGAGAGGATGTCACCAAGTCTTGCATTAGTCTGCATAAATTTTCACTAAAATGTTGTTTTTATGTGATGAGATCAAAGAAGCAATAGCCTTCATTTCACATTGTATTTTTAGCATTAAAAACAAACAAACAAACAACAAACAGTAATGATTGCCTTTAGCCCTTGCTGTTGCTCAAAAGTATTGCCCAAAACATGATATTCATCAAGAATTTATACATACAGATCTATAGGGCCTACAAACCACAGCGGGAGATGTGAGGTGAATATATCATTTAAGATTTTACACTGTCCATGCAGTTGTTGATATCACTCGCATCATGCCAACTACTGTAAAAGCGGACATTTTAGCAGTGGTGAAATTTTCACACATTCGCACAACTACAGGTAGAAACTAGCACAAAAATAAAAGCATGTGAATACTTTTGCTTGCCATACCGGTATATTCTAGTACCTGATGCCTTCATTCCACGGAATTAACACACAAAACAAACTGAAACTCTTCTTACCAGGCCCAACGCGACAAATTAGTCACATGAAAATATCCACTTTTACAGTACCGGTATACAATGTATTATTATAAATATTCTACAATGTTTTCTTAAATTCTCAGTCTGATTTTGTTTGATTCTGTTTGTCCGATTTGATATGCTATACAATAAAAATTAACATACACATGCACAATAAGAATAAGCCCTGCCTTCATGTAAACAGTACACACTGTCATACAAATTGTATGGGTTTTGTGTGACTATACGAAGCGCTCATTAAAGCATGAAGCATTAACCGGTCAAAGGGCAATCACTGAGACTATTAGTGTACGCTATGTCTTTGCACCATTATTTCCATTTCTTCAGCTGGCATCAGAGCTACAGTAGGACTCAAAAACCAATCATACTCCACTTCCGTACAGAAGCTATACATATAATTTACAACAAACTTTGACGTTTATTATGAAATATTACATGTATCAAATTTGAATTTCATGACAATTTGACCTACATGTAGTGTTACAAAACCCCCACTGGTCACCCTTTTACCATAAAATTCAAGTGCAATGAAACTGTTGTACAAACTGCCATGTCATAGACAAATATCTACTTCTCCTTCTTTCTTTCTTTTTTAAATCAGTAAAATGAAATGTTTTGACTTGGAAATGCCAATATTTTGGGGAGGTGGAACTTGTTTCATTAGAACAATTTTTAAAACACTGAAAGGTCATGGCTCATCAGTCTAAAATTCAACATTACAGTCAAGTTTACAATGTCTTTAAACTTTCCTGAATGAAAATTGAAATTTCATCACGTGATATATTGGTTTAAAATAAACAGACACAACAAAACAGCTCTACAACAGACCAATTACAGTGATTAAAGAGAAAGCAATGTGTCTAATGCTATTTATTAAGAATACAAAACTTTGTTGTACAATGTATAGCTTTCCAGAGGGTCTACAGGGGTCGCACTTAACTTTTTTTTTAACCAGCCAGGCGAACTCCTTAGAATCAATTTTGACACTGAAGCAATATTTTGGCTAGCCAGACGGACTGGTAACTTCAGAATTTTATGATTTTTAGCTAGTCCGACATGATTTTGGGTGGCCAATGGCCAGCGGACCATCGCCAATTTCGAAACCTGGGCCCTGTTTCATAAAGCTGTTCGTAAAGTTACGAACAACTTACGAGCGACTGGTGATCAGTTCTTGTGCTGAATTATGGAAATTCTGATAAGTAAAGCACATCAGAACTGATCATCAGTCGCTTGTAAGTTGTTCGTAACTCTACGAACAGCTTTATGAAACACCCCCCTGGTCTATCACACATTTCATGCAAGTCAATACAGGCGACTTCCATTATAAATAAAGAGGTCCTTGAGACCAGCAGTTTTCTTTCGTCATATCAAAATTTTGTTATATATCCAAACAAATGAAGTGTATAAAGACATCTAGAAGATAATTTTGGGTTCTGGATTTTATTTTGTTGTATCCAAAATTTCACTATTATAACGGTGTTTGTTATACAGAGTGCACTGTACTATGTATGTCTACATGTAAGTAATACTTTTTTTATATCTACATACAAGTACATGTAGAGCAAAGCCTTGATGCAATAGGAATCCATTTCAAAGGTACTTGCCTTTCAGAAAGCCATTTTCATACCAATCTGACAAGAACACAATTTTTCCACTTCTATTAAGCTGCTGATCATAACTGCAACTGTGTGTAGATTATAGAGATCTCATTGATCATAACTTTCTCAATTCTATTTGTTAGCTTTAGGAACAGTATCTACTAATTCCTCACTTTCATTTCCACATTGTTTTCTAAAAATAATAAACATATTTTCTGGTGTATATTGTCTTTGTTTTGTTATTATTCTTTTCATGGGATCACTTTCCTTGATGTATACTTCATGCATTGCAAAATAAACCTGAATGATCATGCTGTATCACAGTCTTAATGTTTGTTTGCACAATTATAAACCTTGGCAGAGCACTCTGAATGCAATACACCACAAACTCTTATGGGAGGTGATAATTTTTTTTTTCAAAACATTATCATGACGTTTCAACAAAATAATGCAAGCTACACTATTTGTTGTAGCTCAGTTAACAAGGAAGTTTAGCATCTCATACAGTGTAACAGCAAAACCAGACAGTGAAAAGAGGGGAAATGAGTGGGTGGGAGGATAGTGTACTCAGTTTACAGCAGGAGAAACACTGCACAAGATGAGAATTCATACCATTAAATGCTCTATTAAGGACGCAACACTCAGATCATCATGCACACACACTGACCGTCATTTTAAAGGATACAACGGTGATAATGATTTCTAGCAATAATGTTCACCACAACCACTGGATGTCTTCAATGGTTATTTTTTATGCTCATATACTGGTTAATACCCTGTTGCTTTTAAGATATGATCAATCCCTATTCAAACTATACTACCGGCAATTAAATACTGTAGAATACCCTGTTACCGTACACGTACGTACCTGCTCAAAGCATGAAAGAAAATTACTGCTTTTAAGTTGTATTAAAACTTTTCCATTTGATTTTAATCTACTACGAAATACATTGTACCTGAACAAAGTAACAACAAAACAATTTAATTATTTCCTAATATTCGAATCTTTTTAGTCCACGGGAATACACCTGGGCATAAACTGTATCACCCCTGTATTCTCTAAAAAGAGTCACATACATGATCTTTTGGAAAACTATAAAATCATGGACAATTACTGTAGTGTAATAGCATTGGTATGATGAAAAGCACATCACCGTACTATACAAAAGATAATCCTCTTTACCACTTGCTTGAATGGGAATTTATTTAGATTTTTTTTTTTTTTTTTTTGGGGGGGGGGGGGTGGGGGTGGGGGGCAAGGGCCCATACCTTTAATTAGGGCTTTAACAAGGAAGTGCCCATTCACATTGCTGGCATGATGGTACTCACAAGTTATTATAAGTTGGCCTGCAAGCAGTCAAGTGGCTTTGTAGCACCCTGCACTAGCGCTTTCAGATATTGGACACAGACATGTACCGTAGGGAGATGCAGCATACTGTATCATTATAAAAGTGGATGTTTTTGTGTACTTCGCGTGACAAAAAACTAGTCTAAAATAAAACCACAAACATATTTTGCTTGTTTTATGTACTGTATTGATTCTGCGGAATTAAAGAATATTCTTTGCAATATTAATCTGACGCTGCCGAGCATGAAAAATCATTCACACAATAATTTCCTTTGTAACAGAGCTCAGCTGACTTTCTGTTGCCTGTGTTTCGTCATGTGCATGTTTTGTGATTTTACCATAAAACCAAATGGTATATCCCACACTAACATAAAGGAACTGAAGGAAAATGTATGAGTTGTGTATTGTCCTGTCCATTAGTAGTACTAATTATATATTTAAAAAAAAAAACCTTTTAAATGCAAGAATGTTTTAGAGAGAATGATTGTAGTTCAAATAACTATGAAACTATAAAGCACAATAACCTTTTTATCACTACCAGTCCATCACCTAAAAAAAAAAAAAAAAAAAAAAAAAAAAAAAAAACATGAGAACCTACTGTGCCCTCCCATTTATAACGAACTTGGTAAAACGAAACTCTTGTAACCAAGTTGAAATGCAGGGCCCCAAAATCATTTCTAATCTGTGTATCTTTCAATATTTTATTGTTCGGCTTTAACACAAGTTTGATATGTAAAACAACAACAATAACAAACAAACAAACTGCACATCCCAAAGACTTCCTTACAACACCAGTCACCTGTACTTTCCAATCACAAAGGCAAATCACCCACAGCTTGCAGTGCAAAAAGCGTCACTGATCCATCCATGCATTATAATGCATTCCAACAACCTGATGTTATAATCTACAATACAGAGGAATTCAATTCTCTTCAAGATGCAAAGTTCTGTCCCAGAAAGAAGGAGTCAAACTGTGAATGCATTTTCAATTAAAAAAGATCCATAATGCATGCATCTAGAGGACACCTCATGTGAATCAATCTGTTCAGCATTGTAATATACACCTCAGCAAATATATTTTCATATTTTGACATGACATCACCTTAATAGAAGGAGCACATTCAATTTCTCCAGAAATTACATGCACATTGGTTGGTGGCATTGTACATCTGTAGTTGCTTATATAAAATTTATGTGATGTACTATAACTGTTTAAAGCTGTTATTTTTGCAAGGGTTTAATCATTGCACATTTCATGAATCCCTGCTTGGCCACAAATTTCATAACACATAAAAATGTTGCAAGGAGACAGGCGTAGATCAAGTGTAATTCAAGTGTGTTTATGATGGACTCGGTGTCACATTGCGAAAACACCTCGCGAAAATGTCCATGACCTCCTCATTCACTAAAATACACAAAAATGGTAACGTACCATAGTACAAATGTGTGGGCCTATGATATCTAGCTTTCATGGATAAAGTGTATTCCAGAACCTACTTTTAATTTCTGCAGTGCAGAATGAAAATGAATGTGACTGTCTGATTCTTAATGATAAAAAAGGGAGAAAATGTCTCAGTGCATTACATGACAAGGCCTTCATTTTGAGGAATATTTCTCAACAGTAAACAAAACTTACTACTTTGTAGCATGAACTTTAAAAGGGGATGACCTAGTAACTGATTATTGGGAATCAGTGAGAATGATGGAGTATGATTGTTCCAAATCTTGTGGGATTCATTTAAAAGTATATTATATAATTGTTGTGTGAAAATTATTTCCTTCAGAATGGTCTCATATTCAAGTAATGTGCAGTTAAATGTTTCCAACTAGGGGGAACACTGACTTAAGTTTCATTCAACAAGTTGCTCTTCACTGTGAACAGCTATCTTTTTCAGTAACTATGTGAATGTGTGCCACATTGTGGGAGCAAGCGCTTCTGAATGTTCCATCTCTATCTCTAAATGGCACTAAGTGGAAATTAGATGTTGTTCATCAATATCATCACCATCAATAATGCATGAAGTGTCATGATTGCATCACAACGAAACTTCATTGCTATTGAAGTAGTTTGAGCACTGAATATCAGTTTTGTAATGCATGGCCAAATTGCTGTGAATGTTGTCCCATTCTACTAGTAGAATTATACCATTCATTGGACATGGCTCTGCGTGACAGTCCCATGACAGATATGCTCTAACATGTTAGACTAGTAAACCTAGCTAGAATGTGCATGCACATCCACACACAACAGCACACCTATGCTCAGTTGAGTCTAGTCCATATAAGACATAGATAGACACATCTCATTCTACCAACTACGAACCAACTAGGCAACTGCATGAGCTGCAAGTGCAACTGTCACCCGCAATAGGGTTACTATGTAATAAGAATGTTAGGAGACAATATAGCGTCTACCACTAGATTATCTACCAGCAATCCATTTTCCTAATCCTAGCACTGATGTTGGATTGTACATGCCTCAGACGGACGACACTTGCATATGTTCACTGATATAGCACAGGCAAAATCCCCGTAGTGGTAAGGCTAGGACGCGATTTGCGTTTGGAAGAGTGTTGACAGTGTCTAGCTGGACACCCTCCCATTTCTCTCACGTACTACGGCAATCCGCAGAAAGATAACGTCTACCGGCCTACCGGCCAGTGATACACTCGAGTTGACCAGCTTGCGGGAAGTGGAAATCGGGCCAAAATACCATATTCTTTGGGTCACGCGAGAAATTCATGCTTGTCTCTCATAAAAAAAGGAGGTGTCCTGCATTGTCAAAGCTAAACTTTACAGAAATTCCAATGTTTATTTCCGTACCGGCTTGCAAAATTCTCATATCAGCCATCTTGTTTTGACCTCTCGCAATGTAGGAAACGTATGCAGTGATATCGCAGAACGGGTTCGGTACACAGTTATATCGTTGACGGTACGGCGAAACCAACATCGACATACCATCTCAAACAGAAAAATAGCATGAAACAGCGCTAAATAATCATCTACAATCATATGTAAGATGTTTTCTGCATTTTACCTTGCCCCTGAGGCTGATCCTCAGCACTATCCCGATCCGACATTCTCTCCTTCCAGGACGCTGCTATCTCGCCCTCAGCAATCAATCTTCGCTGCCGACCGATACTGATTATTGCGATCGCCTCTCTACGATGGAAATTGCATAGGTCTCCCACTACCGATACTAGGGTAGCGCCTGGCATCGGGAATCCCAGTGCTCTTGTGCTGCTTCGTTCATGTTGGTTTCACCCCTATGAATAATTCATATCGAGTTCGCATGTATTATTACATTAGTCGATGCAAGGCCATACGTCATTGGCTGAACTTGTGAGAAGTATGCGCGTACTTCAATGGAAAAAAACTTTTGACATTTTACGCAGGTGGTGATTGGTTGTCAAGTCGAACATGATTGTTGACATAATAAGGCTCCGAAATTAGTTCAGCAAGCACACGCAGCTAGCTAGCTAGGCACATACAAAACACACACGTACCGGCAAAATATTGAGGAGATCTGAAATAGCCGAAGGTTTGTTTTGGTTGAGATATTCTTAGTCAATCCCAACCACAGTGAAGCATTTAAAATTTGAAATCCAGCATTGTACCTTCAAGGACTCAACGAGACTGTAAACCGAGACAACACCCGAAAAAACAACTTTCTAAATCTAATGCTAGATTTAGTTAAGGTCTATCTAACAACGTTACCACTGTGTAGGTTCTGACCGGGTTCTGAAGTCAGACTCAAGTTGGGACACGAGTAACCAATTGACTGGTAGAGGTTACAAGCCTAACAATTACAATGAAACCGAAAGGTAAGTGTACTATTGCCACACTTCTAATTATATATGACTTCTAAATTCTAGTAAACAAAAGAACTAAGAAGAAGGCCAACAAAGAGAGATGCTGAAATAGCATTTTTAAACTGTCATCGCATCACTACTAACGTTAGGCCTAACGTTACATTTATTAATTTAGCGGACAGACAATCTGATAATAAAAATATCTAATGTCAGCTTTATAACGATATAATCTTGCATGGACTCAAAAGGATAAGTCGCATCACTGTTACAAAATTTGGCATTTTCTGTTGGAATATTCAGCGACAAAAAGGAAAACAAGATTTCTAACCATAGTCTAACGTTACACAGTTGTGACAGCTGCATATTTGCGGTTGCTCTGACATTTTGTATTCATCTTGGTTAGGCTCCTACATCGACTGGGCTGTGTATAGACACTAGTTTACAAGTTACTGCCACTACTGGTAACGGGTGGATGCTGGGCATCACATTAATTAACTGATTGATTGGACAGGAGATTCCATTTCAATTAAAATTTTGATTCAATTCAATTCAACTAACTCTTAAGATTCTAAAACAAGCTGCTTTTACCCCTTTAATATTCAACCATAACACAGTCCAAAATTTGATTGCTAGCGAGTTGCTAAAAGCGCTAGATCACAACATCATATGAACCTATTCTTTTGCGTGTTGTCAAATTTTGGCGCAGGAAGTTGAACCTAAGTGCACGTATTTTAATCAAGAATTCACATTTATTTCCAATATTGTTAGAATTTTCTAAATCATCTGAAATAAAAGTGAACAAACAAACATGGGGAGAGGCCCCCCCCCCCCCCCACTTTTTGCTTTTGCACAATAGGCCTATTAAAATTGGTTAGTGGTCTACATATACACATATGTAGCTAGGATTTGATAGAAACAGGGTGTATGAAACCACTTTATGCCCCACTTATTTTACCCCGGAAGTGTCACCAGGAACAAAAAAAAAAAAAAAAAAATGAATGTAGAACAGGCCTAGGCTAGACCTCATAGATCTAACGTTAGTTAAATTTTTTGCTGATTCAAGTTGTACCAGAGAGATTTTTTTTTTTTTTTGTCAGCAGATGAAAACTTTAGTGGGAGCCTCATGATAAAGCCTTTTTTGTTTGTTTGTTTGTTTTTGTGGTTTTTGTGTGTTTTTGTGTGTTTTGTGTGTTTTTTGTTTCTGTTTTTTTTCCACTTGTCAGCTGAAGAAACCTAACATTAGAAGTGGAATTGAAAAGGTGCACATGCTTTTTTTTTTGTTTGCTTTGTTTTGTTTTGTTTTGTTTTGTTTTGCTTTTTTGCTTGTCAGCTAAAAAAAACAGAACTTTAAGTGGCACGTACATTATACAGAAATAGCTGCCCCCCCCCCCCCCCCCCATTCTAAAAATGTGGTGCAGGCCATGGCTTTAACTAAAAAAAAAAAACAAACAAACAAACAAATGTCCACCTCCAAAGAAACTATGCCTATGCCATATATGGCATGGCCAATGGGCTGTGAAAGAGAATTTGTTGCCTAACAAATGTAGACCCACTTTACTGGCTGGTCGCCTCATATGATATTTCTGTTTTAGGCCTAGACCTATAATATAAAGATTGATCCAGACACTAGTAGATGTGCATTTTGGGTTCACAGATCAGCGATGGATGTATACAGTACCAAGGTACGCTAAAACAAGGCAAGATGCTAGAGTTTGAAGAGCATTTCTGAAAACTGAGAAATTTGAAACTTTACAGTTCTGTGATTTTTTTTTTTTTTTTTTCAGCAGCAGTTTCATTCTAAAGAGATTCTAGTTTGGAAAAAAGCAAACGAACAAATTGTTCCTTTTGTAACACGTTATGTCATCTGATATAAGCCATAGGCAAGTTTGATAAAGTTTTATCTTTAACTGGTACTTGATGTTAAAAGAGTGTGGTGTAAGATCACGTTCACAGCTTAGACCAACCAAGGGTTTCGATGGGCTGTTCCTTGTTAGTTTCCTTTTCAGATTTAAATGTGACAATTTGTTATTATTCTTCTGATATATCTACCCCGTGAGAAATTGCTTGAAACCGCATGGACTAGCTCTGTTCTCTGTGTAAGTCTCCCAACAAAGAGTAGAAAATGAGCGCTACGTTCTCTGTATCCTGGGAGCCAGAACAAAAACCACTTTCACTTTTATAGGTCCACCTGCATACTGAACCTTGGAGCAAAAGACCAGTCTCCCAAAATAGCTGACAACCACAACTAGACTCCACGGTACAAGAGTATGTTCTTTTTTACAAATGAACACAGCTCTTTGAGGAGTATGTTGATTCATGTGAGAAAATAAAGAAAAAATGGATGTAAAAATAGAATGCATTTAGTTTCAGTTTGACAAGGCTCTAAGCATCTTAGCATTGAACAAAGATCACACTTTGTTAAAAATAGTTGTACAAACTTTTAAAAATAGAGTCATTTGGTAGCCAATCCAAAGTGTATTTTAAGAGATAGACTAGCTATATTTTGACTACTACTATTCATTCAGCAAACTCTAAACTACATCATAAGGGTGGCTAGTTTGCAAAACATATTTTGAATACTGTTAAAAGTTATGTTCACTAAAAAATCTTCAATGCTTTTGTCTGTAAGGAGGATTTCTGACAGTTACTTTTCATAAACAAAACAAGCATTTTTTTTTTGTTTTTGTATTACACTGTATTATATAAGACTTTTTCACTTGCATGCATGCATTAGGCCTATGTATCATTTTGACAAAGAAATTGAAATCATACAATATTTTTCCATTTTGTTTTTCATGTGACTACTAATCCTTTGTCTAGACGTAAAATATTTAATTCTATAACAGTGCCCATAGCTCATTCTATTGTGTAAAAGAGACTTATTCTCTATCTGGCCATTATACATGAGATGTTCTATCTCATCCAATGTAAAGGATGTCATTATTGTAATTGTACATTAACCATATTTCAAATCTAAACCTTTTCCAAGAAGTACTGTTTGTTGGTTTGTATGTTTGTTTGTAAAAGTACAGAAAAAATAGCAATAGCATTGAGTGAAATCATCTTGCAGCATGGCACATTGCATTTTCCTATTCTACAACAGAACTAAAAGAAGAAGAAAAAGAAGAAGGAAAAAAAAGACCCAGTACAAGTGCATCTGAAGTGAAATTTATTGGACAATAAATGTTAAACGAAGTTTTAACCTTCATATAAAGCTTTGAGAAATTATCCCTATTTCTCCATCATAACATGTATATAAATTTCTCTTGTACAAAATATTTTCTTGCGATTTGTGAGTGATTCATTCTCGTAACATTGACTTTTTCACTATCATAGTCATTGTGATTCATAGTATCATCACAAATATAAATCGCATTATCATTATTTGAAAGTCACTTTGATAACTGTGCTTCATTTTGACTTTGGGGAAATTTTCCTTTAAAATATCAGTCATATTGTATAAGAGGAATAATGTCAACTACAGTAGGTCTTGTTACATGTATGACACTATTGTAATCACTGTGTACAATATAGATATTGGTGTATGAGTGCTATTGTTGTTGATATCATGATCTAGCCTAAATGAAGATATCATTGTACTCATCTTCTTTTTCTGTCATTACTTATCACCATATACATTGTAGTTATTATTTTTCTGTTGAAGTGAAGTTGAGGTTGGAGTGTGTAATTATTATGATAATGATTCAGAATAACTTATTTCATTTGTCTCTTTCATCGTGTTTTGCTGCAGGGAAATTTTGATAGCTCAACCTCAGTTGCCACAGTCAACCAAAAAAACAAGGATGCAGTATTCAAGTTTCATCGGGGACCACATTCCGTGTCGATACAAGTCTCTCATAGAAGAGAGCTCCCTAAAGCAGCTGCTATTCAGCGGCGAAGACCGGCCCAAGATCAAGCCGGAGTTCATCGCAGAATTCCGTAACAGAGCTGTCCACATAGGTAATGGTAGTGGTAATACCAGTACTTTGTTCAATCATTATTTTTGTGTCACAACATGGTGAAACAAGTACAATGTGAAACAAATATAAAATCAGCACTTTTTGGTTTTCAGCTCCATTTGTTTTCTAAAAAAAAAAAAAAAATGAAATAAAGTAAAGAAATACTAAAATACGGTAAAATTAAAAAAAAAAATGCAGCAGAAAGAAGATCTTTGCACTGTCGGTCATAATCATTTCCAGGTGAAAAAGAAGTACACACCTGTACTACTAAAGTGTAATGCTAGTAGAAGAAGAAGTAGTTATAGTATGATAGTATTGCAGGTAGTTGTAATGATATTTACTGCAGCAGAACAAAATGTAGGTGTAGTAGTTTTCATCTGTTATAAAAGAAACAATCATTTATATGGCATTTCTATGTGCAATGTACTTGACTAAATTGCAGTTAACTAGTAACATGATGAAGATAACTCCTGGACTACAATCAGCCAAGAATCAATGGTGACCTGATTGATTTGATTTCGTCTCTGTTTTTTTTTCCTCTCTTTCTCAATATGAAATAATGTCCTACAAATTCAAATGGCAATATTTGAATGCTCCACTTAGCCATCCACGCAAACAGGCACGATGACTGTAGCGATTCCAAAGATATTAAAAAACATCTATGACAATACAGAGATTATCTGTTTGTCATTTACAATGTATGTGAAATATTATGCACTTTTGGGCTCCATTTCATAAAAGAGGTTAGGATGGCAACTCTTCCTGGAAAGGTAACTTCCAACAGCAAAAGCCAATCAGGAAGCTGGATTCTTGTCCTTCCTAAGACAATTGCCATTCCAGCAAGAGTTGCTAATCATACATGTATAAACTTTTTATGAAATGTGGCCCAGAAGAACAGGGTAAAAGGTCGGTTGAATGGTGAGTTACACCTGGGTTTCATCTCATTGGAAAAAAGAGAGAAAAAAAAAATGTTATGATTGCAATTCTTGCTAGAATGTCAATTTTTTGTTGCAACAGCCAATCAGCAAGCAGGATTCTTGTCATTACTTCTGCACTTACCAAAGAGTTGTTGTCATGGCAACTTTTTTTTTTTTTTGAAAATGACATCCTGATGGTCAATAACTTTCTTTTTCTTTCTTTTTTTGTTTTGTTTTGTTTTTTGTTTTGTTTTTGTTTTGTTTTTCTTGATAGGCAAGACCAAGACAGCCGTAAAAGAAGACCGGAAGGGAGGAGCAAAGAAGAAAGGGACGTCGGAGGAGGACGCCTCCAAACGCCTCTCACTGCAGGATCTCTATCGTCTTCTCAACACTGGCGGCAAGTTTTCGAGGGTGAGTTTGGTGGACCCTCTGGTATGTGGATGGAGCCCCCCCCCCCCCCTAAAAAAAAAAAAAAAGATGGAGTGAAATAAAACTAAAACTAGAAAAGCAGGCCTACTTGGAGAGCTAGTGTAGACCTCATCCCCAGCCAAGCAGCTCATTTCAACCCGTACACAAATGCTGACAATCGCCTTATTTCCCAATTTTACAAAATTCTGGTGTCTAGCTCACCTTCCTGCTGCACCTCGAGCAAGCGCTCAGTGAGCATAATATGCACACCTCAAATACATGCAGCTTTAACTTCCTCGTTTATTGGCCCTATTTGCCAAAGATAAAGAATCCTTTAAAAAAAATAAAAACATAAAAATCCTAGATCAAGACAGCGGTCTGGGTCACTACCAAAATTTAATCATCTTTTCCTTTCGTCATCATTAACTTTTCCTGACAAGTTTCATCCAAATCAGTTTAAAACTTTCTGAGTTATTTTTCCAAACAAAAGACAAACAGACAAACCAACACCGGTAAAAACATGGTAACCTCTACGGTGGAGGCAACAAAGACAACATAATTAAGATGAAACAAAAGCCAAACGTTTAGCATTAGAAATAGTCACGTCACCCTGTTGTGCCGTACGTTGGTACCACAGTTTGGAACACACAACAGCTTTGATCATCGGCTCCAAAGCAGTCAAAACGTTAGATTACACTCCTGACTGACTTTTGGATTGTTCCTTTCAGCTGGATATTGAATGATAAAAGATTTAAAAATATATATGTATATATGAAGAGTTTGTTTGCAAAAACCGATAAGTCCATATTTGCCAAATGGAGATATTTGCGATTAAAGGTCAAGAAAAATAAAGAGAATAATAAGAAAATTTTTGCTTCTTTTGACCATAAAAATCTTCAAAAATGTACCTTTATATGTAGTGACTAATATATCATTTAAAAGGTATTATTTTGTACTTTATGACAGAGACCGTACTTCAAAATCTTCAAAAATGGACTCATCGGTTTTTGCAAACAAACTCTTCATATATCCTCAAAGTGGAATGTAACCCTAATATTTGAATGGACTGAGTAAATGCATCAATGTTAGTAGAAGTCACCAGTATATGCGAGAAGTGAAAATGCAAAATATTTTCATTTTTCTAGCATCATGGAAAAGCATGTGAGATATCATACCCCTTCCAGATATAGGGGGAGTTATATTACCCTTAGCATAAGCTGCATCAAGAGGAGGTAATCATGTACTTTTTGTTGAAATAAAAACTGAAATTTTGTGGAATCCTCTTTAGATCTTTTTTTTTTTTTTTAATAACATTGCCCATGACTGACATCAAAAACTGTTCTAGTCTGCTTATCCAGTAATGACAGCACCTAAACTTTAAAACTTCTGAACAGATTGTCTGATTTTCCTCAAACTTCATTAATGTGTTTAGCTAATATTGCTGCATTCACTCAAGCCACATTTGGAGTTGAGTTCATTCTCCTGTATAGGTTATGGTACCTGCTTGCCCTCGTTCAGTCATAAATTATGCATTTTTTATTCAAAGATGATAGATACTGTTCATCTTTATGCTTCAAAATAATACTTCATTGTCTAGATGTCATTTGCAATGTTTTCACTGTGAAGCCACATATATCTATGCATGAAAGCATATTTTCTTTTTTATTCAGAGAAAATAAAGATTCCTTTCACATCTGTCTCCCCTCCCCCATTCCCATGAAAAGTAGCATAGGCATTAACAGAGAAAATGTTGTTCTATATATTGTGTACTTTCAACTCATTTCTAAACTGAATTGCTACAGTACTATCCCATTTGTTACAGATGATTTCAAAACTTTGCTACTGAGTTCTTTGTAGATTTATTCATTTTTATTTTGGTTGGCATTCTAAAATTCCATTTTTTCTTCTTTTCATATTGTGTATCATCCACAGGAAATAATAAAAACAACAAAAATTCAGTTGCAACTTTCTAGTTGCCGGACAAGTTATATTGTTTTCAGAATAGGAAAGCCTACAATTTTCCTTTGTTTCATTTATATTTTTAGACACCAATTGATCTCTGATTAAATCTAAGATTCTTAGGTTTACATATATTCAAACTTGTTCAAATGGAGATACATGATATAAAAACATCCATGTGTACATTAGTATAGGAGTTACTATGCTCAGTCTCTGGTTCATACACAAGCGATGTACAAGCTGCACTTGCAACAGAAGGGTGACACTGTTCACTAGCTGCCGAGAGAGGGCGCTACCACCTAAAAGACCTTGGGAAGACATTCATGATCTGCTCTGCTTCGTTGTCGTAAATCTGCACAGTATCAGTGTCACCTCTGTCATGTTGCCAATTTGATGCTGTATTTCTAGGATACATTCTTTTTTTCAGCAATTCGTGTTTGTTTGTTTGTTTGTTTGTTTTTTAAACCCATTTCTTCTTTATGCCTTCTTCAGCACGTTATCTTTGAAATAAAATTGTAAGCCATACCACAATTTCCAAAGATGGTGAAGCTTAACTTGCTTTGTGGGGCTATTTTTTTTTTTCTTTAGTTGAGTTGAGTTTATTAACAACATACATGTGAATATGATAACATGATAACATGATATTCCATAGGGTAAGATACAATAACATGAAATTTTTTTTTTATGAGAATACAATGATTTTGTACAAGGTTCTTACAGCTATGCAAGCATATATTTTGCATACTTCTATTTATCTCACATTAGAATACATGTGGTGTAATAGATTTAGTTTCGTTGTGATACATTTATCACTGAAAAGGCAAAGAGTATAAATAAGTATGTAATGTAGAAATACGCATAGACAAAGGTTCTGAAATAAAAAAATAGAAAAACAAAAGATAATGTTGTTAAAGGGGGAACCAAAAGTTAGCACAAGTGCTAGTCAAGAATGGTTCTCCCATTATAGCTACATGTATATATATTCAAGCTGCTTATTGCAAGGTCTACTCTTTTAAAGTAACTGTACTATAAAAGTACATTAAACTAATGTACTTTGTCATTAGCTAATTACCCAGTCCTAGGGGTTATGAGACCAATAAATTACAGACTGAAATGAAAGGGAAGTTTTTATTCTTGCTAATTACATACTACCATTGAATGATCAAAATGACCAACCAGGGCCCCGTTTTATCAAAAGATAAAATCAATTTTAAATTTCCTTACCACACAGGCCGCCATAGACTTACAGTTGAAATCAACTATATAACCGATTTTAACTCTTCATAAAACAGGGCCCAGATAATTTAAACAAAAATAAATTTGATAAAATGCAGTCTCTAGGATTGATGGGTTGGGCAGGTACACTGTAGCTGCATGTTCCTGCTAAAATCTGTTTTCTCAAGGTGGATGCGTTCTGTGTTCATAATATTGTATACATGTATAATATCCATATGTTTTTTCACTCTCCAGTAGCATGTAAACATAAATATGAAAACAGTCTTTTGTACACTTGTGTCTCTTCTCCAAAGTAATATCTATTTTTTTCCCTTCTTCTGAGCCTTTCATAGCATTCTGTAAATCTAGTTATAGCATCCATAGGCGTCTTGATTATGCTTTGTATAATCTGCATCCAAGTATACTTTTACCTTGGAAAAAAAAAATCATAATTGCTACAGTAACCATAACATTAGCAGTCTCATTTAGCTTTGAGTAGTTGTTCCCATGGTGGTCGCAAAATTGCAAATCCCAGTTGTCTTCTTGTAAAACATTTGTTGAAGCCATCAGAAAAATGTATGTGAAATGATAGCCTTGGTGCAAATTTATTTATTGACCATCACTTGGAACATCATCTGGCTTTACTTTCTGTTCTAATTTGTGTAGATACATGGAAATTGGTTTGTACAATCCAAAAATCCCTTTAATACAATGTATTACCTGTATATACGTAAGGGTCCATTTCCTGTTTCATTGTTGATTACACAAGGTGTACCTGAATAGGTTGGCTACTCCTTTGAAGTAAGGTCAAGTTTATGAGGTTTAACCATGGCATTGAAAAGCTAATGTGCTACCTAAGTTACAACTGTTTATGTGCAAGGATACATAAAGATTTGTAGAAAATATGTGACCATGCATCACAAAACAAACAAAAAGTTGCACCCCTTGATTTCACGTGAGGACTAAAAAAGGTGAAATTGGTCAACCAAGTCAATCTTGAGTTTTCATATTTTCTGAAAGAGCTATTCTACTTCTACATTATTCTTTGGTTTGGGATCATATCATGAATGGGAAAGTTTGTTTTCAGCAGTTTTTCTACAACCCATTTTTGGGGAAGAATAGATTGATCAGGTATGTCTTAGCATCCCCTTTTCAATTCTTGAAATCCTTTACAAACTACAGTTAAACTCGCCTAAGTCGATCTTCTCGGGACTGAGCAAAACACATCGACTTAGGCGAGTTTCGACTTGTGCGTAAGTCGAAAAAAAATCGACTTACAGTTACACCACGCGTACACATGTATAATGTACATGTATGTTGTCTACTCTGGAGCCGAGAGCTGGAGCAGTGTGCCCGATATTTGCCCTTCAGCAAGACACTTTATCCACATTGAATATTACAGTTATTCATTTCAAAAGTTAAGAGCAAACATCTGGCATTTATTCTAGCATCTTATGGAGCCGATTGTTACCGCTGTTCATTTCAAAAACTGAAGGCACACATCCGGCTTTTTTTTTTTTGGGTGGCCCGGCATGCGTTTTTGGTGACCCTGGTCGCGTATTAACCATTCGCGAAATCATGATTCGATTCGCGAAAAGACTCCGCTAAGTAGGCATAGATCGCTACACTCGGCAGGGGCTACGTCGTCCTTTCACCAGGTCTGGGTAACGGAAACCAAAATCTTGCGTGAGTTCTTGCGTTACCTATTGTTAATGTCAACGAAACATCGTTAATTTGCGCTTGGGATCGTTACTCATCGTTACTACAAACGTTAATTTTCCCGATCGTTAGTTTGCGTTAATAATGATTCAGGTGAAACCGCTTGCGTTGATGAAACGTTAATGTTTATTGACGCAAAAGTTTCTTTTGGTAATACTGTATGTAAACAAAAACTGGCGTCTCGTGATTTTGACAGAGATTTATTACACAATAAAATCTTATTCCACTTAGGCACAGTGAATTCAATGGTTTTTCCGTGATAATGTTCTTGGAATTTCATCGACTTAGGCGAGTATTCGACTTAAAAAAATTCGACTTGTGAGTGAATTAATACACGTAAGTCAATGGGGAAAAATAGGGACTTTTGAAAATCTTCGACTTGCGCGATTATTCGACATATGCGACGTCGACTTAGGCGAGTTTAACTGTATTCCCTTTGAAGTCTAATAACGTTTGAAAGGATGACTCTACTGCCTTGGAAGTTGGCATTAATCATGGGTAGAATGTGGTTATAGAACTTGCTTAATTTCAGCTTAATCTGATAATCTCTTCATTGTTGTTGCTCCCAGTGGTTTACATCCTGTGTTTTGTCCCTTTTATTGCACAGCTAGCGTGGCTTGTTAAAGATTAAGGGCTTGAATAGACCCTGTACTTCAGAGCCTCTTTTCTCAGTTTGCACTTTCCCATGAGAGTGTGCACATTCTTTCTAGGACCGTATTTAGATAGGTTTGGGGAGTGCATTTGATATGAGTTGCACATCATTTTAAAGCTTATAGAGTACGTCTGCTCTTTAAGAATCTGTCCTCAACTAAAAAGTCATGTCTGATGGCGACTTTTTTGTTTGTTTTGTGATGCAGGGTCACATATGAAATGCATTTGTGATCCATATAGATCCTCCCAATTAAACTTTAAATCCTTTTTTGCATTTTGGAATTTTACTTGTTCAGCTCTGAAAGTTGAAAGTTAGCGAGGCCATAAAATATGCTGACATTCTTTATGAATTTGCGTTTGCAATGTCTATTGTGCAGGTTTTCCGTGGCTGGAAGGTATGTCCGACAGTCCACAACAAACCCGTCCTCTACGGTCTGCCAGACGATCCAAAGGGAAGGAGGACATGGAGATCCAATTCCCTCTACCTCAGCAGCTACGACGGCCCGCCCCTTCCTCGATCCCGGCACCTCAGCCGCAGCACTCCCGGCCGCAGCGTGACTGGCCGTGTCCAGACCTCCCCCTCTCTGTTCCCTGCCGGCAGTCAAGCAAGATCGTCCACCACAAAGGTTCGCTCCAGCCACAAGGCAAAGTCCAGGACGGATCAAACCGCCTCGCTGCACGACGCCGTCGGAGTCGTGGACGGAACAGCGCCATCATCTCTCGTCCGGCCTAGCAGCGCGTCGGAATGTGCCGGCCAGGACTGGTCTGTGGATTTGACCACCCAAGTCCCTTCCTGTAGTGACCAGACTCTTGACCACAGCGAGGTGACCGATTGTGACTCTCAACACATCAGTGGCGTGGACTCTTGTATCAGCAGTTACAGGTGACTATAGGGCCCAGGGCAGTCCTACTCATCTCAGGTAGATTTGATATTGATTTGACACAATTTTCATTTCGATAGTGATGCGATTTGATTTGATTTGATTCCAGTTAACATATTTTTCTGTATATCCTTTATTTCTAAATAGAATGGGATTGTAGATTTTTGCACAGGGAAACCTTATTATGTAAATCATAACACCTGAAGATGCAGAAAATTACCTTATTATGCCAGAGCTCTGTTTCACAAAGAGATGCCATCAAACATATGAAGTAAAAACTATATACATTAAAAAAAAAAGAAGATTAAACAAAAACCAAACATAATTCAGGTATCAGTCAATCAGAATTTAGAATTCACAGACTTTTTTGTATTTTTGTGGTCTATGTTTGATCACAACTTTTAAGCAACAGTGCCTAGCTTTCTCACCGGACCAGGGTAGAAAAACAGAACCAAAAAAAAAAAAAAAAAATATCAACAGTTATTGGGGCATGGTCTGCAAAGTCATCATTTTCAAGAGGGTTTTCTTATGTCCAACTTCTTTGTGTTGAGGTTCCACTGCTATATCATCAGTTAAAGGGGACCAGTGCACTCTAATTATGCGATTTGATTTTTGATTTGATTTGATTTGATTTTTGTCCCCGCCGAACGAGTTCGAGCAGGGGACTATGAAACGGGCTCCGTACGTGTGTGTGTCCGTGTGTCCGTCCGTGCGTCCGTGTGTGATCAAAATGTTCAAAATGCTACTCCTTCGCCATTTCTAACCCGATTTTGATTCTGCTTGCTTTATATGATAGCACTACATGGGAGCTTTGAAACTTCTATACAGAATTTCAGTTGTGACCTTTGACCTTGACCTTTGACCTATATTGTACATTTTGCTTCAAAATGCTACTCCTTCGCCATTTTTAACCCGATTTTGATTCCGATTGCTTTATATGATGGCACTAGGTGAGGGCTTCAAAACTTCTACACAGAATTTTGACCTTTGACTTCTTTGACCTTTGACCTTGATTTTTGACCTATATTGTACATTGCCTACAAAATGCTACTCCTTCGCCATTTGTAACCCGATTTCGATTCCGTTTGCTTTATGTGATGGCACTAGGTGAGGGCTTCAAAACTTCTACACAGAATTTTGACCTTTGACTTCTTTGACCTTTGACCTTGATTTTTGACCTGTATTGTACATTTTGCTACCAAATGTTAGTACTCCTTCGCCATTTCTAACCCGATTTCGATTCCGTTTGCTTTATGTGATGGCACTAGGTGAGGGCTTCAAAACTTCTACACAGAATTTTGACCTTTGACTTCTTTCACCTTTGACCTTGATCTTTTTACCTATATTGTACATTTTGCTACTAAATGCTACTTCCGGCGGGGACATATTTTACGCACCGCGTAATTTCTACTTTTCCTTGTTGTTCTTTGTCTTCTGTATATATTAGTAGAGTGGATCTGTTATAATGATTACATTCTGAATGAAGTGCTGCTTTGCATGATGTATGCTTCTCAACGAAGCAACTTTAAAATATTCAGTTATCTGAACACATATCATTATGGACATACTTTTCATGTCGGTAAGTTATCAATCAGATAAGAAAAAAGAAATCCCTTCTTCCCTTAATTTGTCTCTGTATCAATTGCCATCACTGTATCGAACCAGAGACGGCTACACTTTCAGGAAGCTTCAGGAACAGCGCCCTCGCTCTGGTTCTGCGACTCGCTGTCCGTCCCCTCTCCACCAGACATCATCAGCCAGGGCCCCTTTCCTCTACATAGACAGCACCGCCAGCCTGGCCACCTCCACAGGCATCACGGGGAAGCGTTGTAGGGCATCCAGTGCCAGGGGGATACAGTGCTACAGCCACTCAAAGCCAGAATCTCACCCCACTGACGACATCGTCGACCCGAAAGTAGGGATCAGTTTCTCATTCATTTTACATCAACAGAGATGCCAGCTAGTGTGTGTTTACAATGTAGAGTATAAGACTATAAATCGTCGGTTGAGAATGATAAGGGCGTTAAGTTGCCTCTAAACCCATTGTTCGGGACAACTTAACGCCCTTCTCATTCTCAACAGACGAAATCATCTCACCTTATGGAGTACCAAAGTGTGTCATAACCAGTCATCGCCATGGAAACTGGTTCTAAACAACCTCACATCTATTGTGGAAAGCCATGCTCGCACCTGGTTGCAACCTAAGCAATGTAACAAATTATTGTGACATTATTACTTTGGTACTCTCCAAAATTGTGATTTTAAAATGGAAGACATGATTTGCTTGTTTTTTTTCTGAAATTCATCTCAGCACCCTTGGTTTTTCTAGTGTTGATATTTTTCAAGTGAAAGTCCCAATATGAACAAAATTGACAGCTTTGTGTATACACATAGATCTGGCAAATCCTGTCATGCTTGGGCTTATAGATGAGGCTGTTAGTCCATTTTTTTTTTTTTTTTGGCCTTTTTTTTTTTTGCAGTTTTATATCGTTTCAGTGATGAACTATCTTGGTTTAACGAAAGAGGAAAGCCACAAAATAAAGGAGCAAGAAGTGTGCAGAAGTTGTGGGGAGGCATCACATCCTGGGGAAGGTGTTTTGTTTTTGTTTTTTCTTGCTTCATACCACTTAAAGCAGCTTGATCTTTATCAAAATGTCAATGGCTGGTTACCCCAGCATTGCTAGGTATCAAGCATTTAAAACCTTTAAAACACTGCCACACTTGTCTATGGATTTCCTTTTCAGCCAATGAAATGGCAGCTTGGCCAGCGTCTGCATGACCTCTGCAACACATGCCTGACCCTCAACAACCCCTCGCCGTCAGAGGTGGCCCTTCTGTGCAGGTTCCCCTCCCAGGCCCTGCAGAAGAGCTCCCCGTCCATCCCCAGCAACACCAATGGCAAGTTTGGGGGGAAAACCTCTGGTGAGTAAAGCCCCCTGGCCTCCCAACCGCCGCCCATTTCCCCCGAGTTCCCCATCATCCCTCCCCCCTCCTTTCCAACTCAACAACCCAGCTTGTCCTATCTCGATCTCTGTCAAAAAAACCCAGTCTTTTTTACCCTCTCTTCTGCCCAGTCACCCCACTCTCTCGCTCCCCTTCAGGTGATCCCCATTCCCTCTTGTCCCCATCCCTTCTAAAGCCCCTCCCCATCTCCCCATCCAATCCTCTTCCTCCTCCTCCTCCTTCTTATCCCATCCCCCCCCCCCCTTCATTCTATGTTCCCTGTCTCTCAAACTTCATACTCCGTTCCCTCCTTTTGTTTTGCATCTCTTCTTCCTGCCCATTTTATCACGGACAAATTTTGTAATCAGCATAGCTGAATGTGCTTCAATGCACCTCCTGTCAATAAATATTCATATTATGTACGGTGAAATCTGGTGGATTGGATGTCGTAGACGATCATCAAAGAAGAACTTACTGCCCTGTAAAGTAGACATTGCTTGACTTCATGACTGAGCAGGGTGTTGCCTAAAAGTCAAGATACAAAGGAGCCTCATTACAGTTAGAATGACGATGTAAAAACATGACAATTACGGAGTGCCTTGTAAGTTGTTGTATGAGGTTTCTCATCATATTGCCATATCTAAACAAGAGACCCGCGGGTCTAGCGCTCACCTGAGTATCGCAAGTTCACCTTTCACGCAGTCACTAATCTAAATTATTCACAGCTCTACTAAAATTTGACCAGGCATTCTCAAGTAGAAGATGAAAATGTACAATAAGGGCCCAAATTTTTTAAGATTCCTTAATTTGGGGGGATTGAAACTACAGTCATTAATGTACTCACTCATAGCATTATCTTAGATCTTCTGATTCTAGAGAAGATTTTTAAAGATCCCTTCATTTTGGGGGGTTTGGCCCCCTGGGGCCCCTGGGTGGGGCATGGTGCCCATTTTAACAAATTGAGATCCTAACCCCCTAGGGATGCTACCTGCCAAGTTTGGTGAAAATTGGTCATGGGGTTCTCAAGAAGAAGATGAAAATGTATAATTTAGGCCCCATTAGGACCCCTCCCAACCCCTCTCCCCTGGGTCCCAAGGGGGGCATCCCTGATTCTGCCATGAACAAACTTGAAACTACAGTCATCAATGTGCGTGTTTATACAGGAGCCTCTCGCATCGGCGCGCATGAGCCGGTATTTTACCTCCCGCATGAGCGCTTATTTCTCGTGTTTATACAGAAGTCAAAATACCGGCTCATGCGAGCCGATGCGAGCGGACCTCAGCTGAACCGGACCTCTCGAATTTGGGGTCAAGCACAGGTCACGTTCGCAGTGCAGTTTATTGCATGATGGGAAAAAATGAAAAAAAATCAAGATGGCACCGGCAAAGTCATCAGGACCACCAAGCTTGAAGGTCATTCTTGTAACGTTCCTCTTGACAACCACCCGGCCAAATGATCAATTGAAATCCAGTTTTTCAGTAAGAAGGAGGAGACGTGGTTCGATCATGACAGATATTAAAATACACGCTTTCCGGTTACCTCTCGAATTTCGGTTGTCTGTATAAACACACAGCAAAATACGCGAGGCTCCTCTCGCATCGGCCACCTCAAAAGGTGGCGGACGGAACCTCTCGCATGAGCCTGCATTTGGCGGCGTATGCCGGCATACGCCGTGTTTATACAGAGCAAAATTCGAGAGGTCCTCTCGCATGAGCTCGCATGAGCCGGCATGAGCCGGCATGAGCGCGTATTTTGCTTCTCTGTATAAACACGCTCAATGTACTAACTTATAGTATTAACTTAGCTCTATCACTTCTGGTTCTAGAGAAGAAGATTTTTTACAGATCCCTTTAAAAAATTTTGGGGGGTTTGGGCCCCCCTGGGGCCCCTGGGTGGGGCATGGTGCCCATTTTAACAAATTGAGATCCTAACCCCCTAGGGATGCTACCTGCCAAGTTTGGTGAAAATCGGTCTTGGGGTTTTCAAGAAGAAGATGAAAATGTAAAAAGTTTACGGACGACGCACGCCGGACGAAGGGCGATCGCAATAGCTCACTTGAGCCTTTGGCTCAGGTGAGCTAAAAATACTAAAAATTTGAATCTGTAAAATCATCCTGTTATAAAAGGATTGAGTAGTATCCACCTTTATAGCAATGTTCCACTGTAGAAGAAGACCTCATTATCACAAGCAAGTTGTGCTAGGGTACCCCGTACTGACAATGTCAAACCCACCAGCTTCTCCTGTCCTCATCTCTCCACCCAGACAAACCATATCCATTCCAGCTCAACATCTCTGCAGCCACCTGCTCCGTTAAATCTCCCTCCAAGAAGACCGCCAAATCTGTCCTCAACCTCTCCTGAGGAGCTTGATCACCATGCAGAGTCGTTCTTTGGGGATTATACTCGTCCGTCATCAGTGCCATTGGGCATCATTGTCATCATCATTATCATCATCACATTGCAGTTAACAACTCCATCATCTTCACTTCAGTGCTGCGATCATTTTCTCTAATCGTAAAAGGAAGACTAACTGTAAAACACTGTCTTGTAGAGGGGGGTACAGGCCTATCTTTTCTCTGTGTTGGATGGAGTGTAGCACTGCGGTCATCTTCGCTGACCACTTTGTGGAATGACCACTTTGACTGTCAGATGCAATCCCAATTTCCTTTTCACCACAACAATGAGCATTCTAGCCCCAACTCGGACATACATTCTTTGGAACAAGTTGACAGAATTACAAGCACTTGAAGTCACAAGGAACATTTCAGCATCCGTGAATGCTCCGTTAGGGAATGACTGATTCTTTATCTTTACTGCGGAAACTTGGAGCTCATCACCTTTCAGTAATTTGCAGATGATTTGACTTGCTCTGTTGAGGGGTATTATGAGCAATTTACATTTTCTGTCAATTAAAGATTTTGTTCTAAAGATTCTTGTAAAATTTCCTCCCTAATCACTGAATGCACAGAGCAGGGGTTGGTACTTTTATTGTACATTGAAGACTTACCCTGTAATTCATCTCATGTACAGTGATATCTGTGGCATACACTCTATAGGAGGAGCTTCAAAGCTCCCTTGTGATAAATACATAATGTTCATCTTTAAGTTGTACAAATGTATGGACTTAATTCTTTGTCATGCTGCAATTTTGATGGTAAAGTGAAGATGACATGTTCACTCCATCTTTTCAAGGACAGTTCTGCTAAATGAAAGTGCCATTACAGTGTACCAGTACATGTACTTTTTTCCGATTTTTTTAAGCATTAAATACTGTAGAGAGATATTTCTAACATGCTACAAGTGCTCTGTGTGTTTGATTGGAATTCTAACAAGGTGGTTCATAAATTTTAGTCATGGTACTATGTGTCTGTGTCTGTGTCTGTGTTAAGTTCAGCAATAGAATCAATTTTCTAAGCACTTATGTCATGGGTAGAACAACAATAGTATAACATCTGATAACAGCCTGTTGCATTCCCCATCAGTTAAAGACTTGGTAGCATGATATGATGGTAAATATTCTCAAGGACCACTTCAGGTTTTAACCACAAATTATCCCAAGGCATCAAAAATTACCTGCTACAAAGTATTTAATACCTGCCAGACAGAGCATTTCCAGTGTGAGTAGGGGTGTGTATCCACTTGAACTTAAATGAACGCTACCATGCTCTTTTCACCGACCCATACCTCAGTATTGTCACATGAGCAGGAGATACATTTGTATTTTCTTAAAGTGGCTGATGTGTTTAGCAGACACATACGTACAGTTGTATCACCTATCCATGATTTCTTTATGCTATGGGGTCTTTGACCAACTACCTACATGAGCTTGGTGGGCATTTCGCAAAGCTCGCAGGTTTTTTTGGAATCTGGCAGGAAAGGCATTCACAGGTATCCTCCAGTTCTTGTCAATTTTTCCCAGCCAAAAGTCAATATTGTAGAATGAAACCCCTTTTTACCAAGGACACTAGGAATTGCCGATTATTAAGTGGTTATAACCAGTACTTACAACCTGGCTCTGTAAACATACAAGAGACCAGATAAATAAAATTATGGAAAATCAGGACCACGGTTTTCAGCCTGTTATAAGCAGGCTCATTATTCCAGAGTTCCGCTGAATTACCAATGACACACTGAAAACAGAAAGTCAGTTTGACTCGCACAGAATACAAAACGTCTATTTGAATGAAATATATTTGTATAATATCTATACATAAATACTAGTATAATGTGGCCTACAATATGAACAGTGAAGAGTAAATATAAAATAGACATCAAGGCAGCATGCAATCAAATCACATCAATTTTAACATTATGCATCTTAGTAACTTTGGTCATAGTTGATCTACGCATAAAAAAATGACTGGTTATTAATTTACACACGACCGTCCATTCAATATTACAAGTGTACAACATCTGTGTATATCACAAGAACAACAATGTACATGATCTCCAAGTATGAAGTTATATCATATCAAAGGTGACTGTTCTCAAGGCAATGTTGGGATTATGACATACATAAATGATGGTGACAAGTACTAGCATTAACACATGCATTTCAATACAACTGTACCTAATAAAAGAACAATCCATGTTCAAATTTGGCTGTAATCTTTGGAGACCCCTTTTGCAAAGTAATGCAAATATAGATAATCATTCAAATTACTGTATTACATTCAATTTGTATACATGACATTCCAATATAAATGAAAAAAAGCATAAAACAGTAGGATGTGATTTTTTCATTCCAATTTCCTCCAAGTTCTCTCTTATTTACTTGGATTTTGCTAATATTCAGTTATTCAACTACACAAAGGACCCCCTGTGGACATAGACTGGTAATGTGGGCACACGTTTTGCTATAACCACCCATTTATCGCAAATCTAGCTTTGGCTGTCTCCCAATTAGCAAATATAGAAAGTAGGGTTAAAACACAGGCAAGTTACAACATTGTGAGTTTAATTCGTACGAACAGGGTGATTTGCAAACATGTAATATCATAAGAATACATTTTCCGGAGTAGGCAGGCTTATGTATAAAAAGAAATCGTACACTGCAACATATTCTGAAATTACACAAGGTGTCTGGAGCTATCCAATGCCTCTCTGTTTATATACACACAAAATGCACAATAACGTTGACCATCAATCATAGAGCGCATTCCTGTTATAACGAACACTGTTGTTATGAAATTCCCTTTACAACACAGTAAAAATTCAAGTCTCAAAATTATCTACATATCTGTATACACTTTAGAAATATTTGTTTGCTTATAACGAAATTCTGAAATAACGAAAGAAAATTGCCAGGTCATGAGGAATTCGCTATAATGGGAGTTCACTGTATAAAGAGTTATTGCCACAGCAGTTTCAAATTCAGAAGGAAAAAAAAAAGTTTAGATGGCACAACAAATTTATTTCACACCTTATTTTCCTGTGTAATGTAATCAGCACACAAAATTACAATATACCAAAATGATAGTTGTAGACAAGCATGTTATTGATTGATGAATTAACATTACAGGATAAAGCCATATTCATCAACATAAACAACATAACAAGAACATGCACTATCATCACTGCAAACATTTACAGCTTCCAAGGAAGTCTGGAACATGCAGCGAGTTTTTTTTAGAAATTATTTAAGACATGGAAAATGATTAGTCACACATGTAGCACAGACAATGGTGCTTTAACTACAAAGGGCGCTGTCACTACAGTGCTTTGGTCTCGGCTGGAAAATCATTTCAACACTGAACAGCAGTTTTTACAAATGGACTGGAGATCTAGCATGGCATGATTCAAAAGAACTACTTACGTGTGCTGAATTTGACTAGTTTCAAGTAAAAAGTTGTGCTTACCAGCCAAAGGATAAGAAAGAGGGTCACAAGATGAACAATTCAAATTAACTTTTGTAGGCAGCATTATATATGAGAGCTAATTACACAGTGCACTAATTAAATGAACCAAATAACTGAGTTGTTGAAAAACACTTGATCATGAGCCTAACACATCTGTTCAGTGTCCTTTGCATTGTACAAGGAATATAGAGAGACGTTTTAAGAAAGTGAGTAGGCCCACTGATAATTTTGATTCATGCAATATCTAGACATTGTCTCCAGTGAACTGTAAGGCAGGAATTCATCAAGGTAACTTATAATTTAGTCAATGAAATATTCAAATTTTGACTGTAGAATGCGTATTGCACATGCCAACAAATATCAAGTAGTACAATGTAAACACAATGCCATGCACATGTGACGGCAGGTCTGGCACATGCACGCATGTTTTAGACCATGGAGTGAACTCAAACCAGGGAGGTGGTAGAGAAGGAGAGACAACTACTGCTCTCCTTTGAAGTCATGCGCGGCGCCGCCGAGAAGTTATGCGTTCAACTACAGGTGTTACCCATGTGCTTTGACAAAAGAGAGCACAATAATCGGTACTAGCGCTCTCACATCTAGAAATACTTGCCCCTACTGCAATTCGCTTTCTCTTACAATGTGATGGCAACAATGAATTTGTGTACCTTGAATTGGAGCAGCGAATCAAAATGCAGTGTAAAACTGACAATTTGACCAGCAAATAGTTTAAAAGCACGCTGGAACACGCTTTATCGGAGTACTTTATTTGAAAGATCAAAATATACTAGATTAAAAGATGTGCGCATTATAGAAAAATATTAGGTTTTTAAGAGGGCCTAATTTTCATTTCATTTCGATTTGCGCATTACAAAGAAACTAAAACATACATGTTTATAATATTGAATTCTTTCCTTAACTATTCTAATCAATTTGAGTATTTCATTTAAAATTTCACGGTGAAATAAAGCTTGTAATTCAACGAAAGGTGAAATGCACTCTTCGTCTTCGAACTTTGTCTTGCAACAAGAGCAGTGCCGAGCATGACTTCAAAGCGTAATGGAATGCTAGACATCCCATTGTAACGCCTTGAACCCAAACATGTGTTTGCATGAATTACAAAGAGTTGCCACTCCATCTCTGTAACACCTCCCTGCTCAAACCATGGATCTGATTAAAATTAACATTGCAAATTTGCATGATTCCTCACAGTATTGGTAATATACTAACTAAAAAGACTAGCTGATTTTGTACTAAACTATGTGTGTTACAAAAGATGATGTAGGAACACATAGCAGATTTCACATACTGTTGCCCTTAATGATTGTACTAAAAAAAAAAAATTGAACTGGTTTGAATAATATTAGGTAATGGCATAATTCTTGAACTGTTTAGACCATGTTTTGTTTTTTATGCCACATTATTTGGCATTGATTCACTGTTTTAATAGCATAATATTCTTGAGCAATCTGATACTTTGTACAAGCCATGGCAAAAAAAAAGAAAAAAAAAGAAGACCCTGAAAAAGAACAGAAATCATGGCATCCAAGCAGTTGACTATTCTGCACGGCTAGAGGTTTCAATTCTCCTATTTATTTGTTCTTCCCTTTAAACACTAAATTAATCTAACACGATATGTCTAAATGAAAAAAAAGGCTTGCCTTACTACTAACATCTCACTCTGACACTAAATAAGGCTGCACACCAGTCAAGAAAATGAAACAAAGCTAATAGCACATGGTAGATTTTGCTTGTCGAACACAATGTTTGCGTGTTTGAAATGTACAGGACGGCGTAGGTGAATACACATTGTACGGGGAGTGTGGAATGGCAGTTTGGCAAGTCTCATTTCACAGGCTTGGTGCAAACATAGTGCCATGTGCTCATTATAACACACAATCATTGTGACTATTTTTATTCTCCTGTGACCACTAACGAGTTTCTAGGGCCCCATTAATTTTACCGCTAGATTTAGAATGCATGGTAATTTCTTCACAGTCTGGACAAGATTGGACGCAAATTTAATCTAAAACATAAACTGCACATATTTCACTGATCAAGCAATTATTCTAAACAATGTACACTTGGATAAACAAACATTTTAATTTACTGTGGTGTTCATCAAAAGGTCAGCATGTTTTATGAGTTCATATCTGAACCATCACAAAGCTGACTCAACTGTCTCATTCTTGAAGTTTTCAATGAGAACACTGATCTTTCATTAACTCCTGCAAAGATCAGTTAACTTTGGTATGCAAGTAACAAATGAAATGTGCAGCATTTTCTTCAAATGTCAGTTGGATAAGTTACAAAGCTATAATATAGCAAATCAGTGCATGCATCCGTAGATATTGTCGCTGGGGTGACAAGACCTTGTATCTGAAATATTGGTGAAAATGACCTTTTTGGATTAATGGTCCCGATAATCAGTTAAGTCGTGTCCTGTCCAAATCCTAGCTTTCTTATCTAAAAAATGAAGTCGCCACGGCATGTCAAAGGAATGTCTATCTCATTGGATACAGTGCTTTGGCTGCCATATGTTTTTTGCTCTCCTGAATATTTGACATTTTCTAGATACGAGGTCTTGTTGACCCAGCAACGATATATTCCTGAATTTCTTCCTAATGAATATGTCAATGTACAGCAACACATGTATTAAGCATACCAGCTTCCATTCAAGTATGATCATAATGAAAACCAATCAAATTTGTTCCCACTTTTCTAACATTCAAGAGAGAAATTTCCCTTTGAGAGCTGTGAATGAAATAAAGGTACGCATGATTTCTTGCAAAAAACACAGACACTGATTGCTGTTTTCCACATGAAACAATTCCATACAGCTACTGAGGCATATAATCATCTCATAAATCCAACTACAACTTTTATGCATGAAAGTTTTGGCAGCTGGCAGCTGACAGCAACACTTCATAGGGTTTACAATGACACTGTTATCTGATGCAAAAACGTGATTAATGACTTTGGTTAAAAAAAAACTGCAGCTTTCATAGCAGCCGGGATTTAGTTGTATCATGGCTGTGGAGTTAAAGCCTTCTGCTTCTGAAGAGAAAATATATCACACTACATTCTCACAGCAGAAACATGAAATACCTGTCCCCCTTCTTTGGCAAAAATAAAGAAAGAAATAACAATAAAAAAAGTCTGAGAGGTGTCCTCGAGGGGTTTGCCTTCCACGGCTGTATTCTACAAATCTGGACTATAGCAATATGTCAACCGTGTTCTCTGCATTCTCGGCATGTACATATCTCTCTGCTGTGCATCAAAACAGTAATATTACGATGTATGTTTCTATAGGCCTTAAGTTTGTGTGTTTTTGCTGTCATAGTTATTGTTATGCACACTATTGCAATGTAGTCTGTGGTACATATTTTGTCACTGTGCTGCAGTCTTCTGTGACACAAACCACATTAGGAATATAAAAGGAATGAATACATGAAGCTTATTAGCCACGTTTGGCATGTCTGATTGGCTCCTTATTGTTTTTTTTTTTCTTTCTCCCCTTTTTTTGTTCATTTCTTATCAAGTGAAATACAATTCCAAAATCACTCAAGTTAAAAATAGTAAAACATGAATACTTCTATTCATTGTTCTCTATGGATGGTAATAGCAACAGAAGATCTATATGCCACCAGCCTCAGCAAAATGTCCAAAAACTCTTGTATGCTACAGCTTCCTCAAGAACAAAACAAAACTAAACAAAACAAAGCAAATACCAGCACAATATGGCACATGAGAAAAAAAACAAAACAAATATACAACATGGTTGCCAAACTATACATCACTTTTTACCCAATGGTAGGTTTTAGTTACCTCTGGTGAATGGAGTATGTGATATACCATCACCCTGACCTCTGACCCCTCACTTGCTTTGATGACAGTTACAAAGATCCTACACTCCATAAGATATCAACTCTCCCAATTTTACATGGTCGCTGGTGAAAGAGAAGTGGCTGCCGCCCGCTAGCATTGAGCGGGTATAGATCGAACAAGCATTAGCCTTTTGCAAAGGCAGCTCGCAATAATTTGTGGACGTGCACAGTCACAGTGAGTGTAGCGACCTGCGAGCAGAGCTGAGCGAGCTGTGACCCTGTGTGCGAGTCTACCGCTCGCTGTGACCAGGGAGGCGAGACGAAAACTCGCTGTCACAGTCTTTTGGAAATCAAAATGATAAACCTGCTGATGGTTTGGTGTAGCTATTGATGCAGGTGAATGCACTGCACCAATTCTTAGGTTTACTCATGATTCTTTACAGAAAATACCTTCTTTCTTGTCTTGGCCTGTCTTGGCCCTACACAAACATATCAGGAAAGTGAAGCTCACCTGGAAACTTTTCCCGCTCAACGCTAGTTGGCGCACTCCTTAAAAATCCCACAATTCCAAGCGGCAGCGTTTCACTTTTCATCCGAGGGTTGACCATCTTATGTAGTGTGTAGGATCTTTGACAACAATCACACCTACTAAGCCTCATGCATTAGACATGACAGCCTCAGAGGTCTTCTTTCAAGCTCACATGCCTGTGAAGTATTTTCTCAAAACAAGAACAAAGACAAAGAACCTTTCTCAACCGGACTAAACAAATGCAGCAGTGTGTGGAAGTGCACAAATGGTGTCCCACCCACGTAGAATTGCGTAATATGTTAGTCTATAAAAGTATGTGCACACTAGATGACATATGATGCATCACGCGTTACCCCGGGGTACCGTAGTACCCCGGGTTACCGCGTTGTGTAGCGCCACCTCACAGCTACTAGAGGACAGCCAGAGAAAAATGCATGCACTGTGTGTGCGTGTACATAGTCATTCCCATGGCGCTGCATGTTATACTATGCATGCATGGCACACTGTGATACCACTAGTGTGGGCTTTAGTGCAGTGCAGTGCACTGGCTAGCGCGCGCTAGCTCCAGCACCAAAATAATTTCCTCTTTTTGGCACCCAGGGTACAACCTTTTTAAAAAAACAAATAATTCAACAAAATGGCTGATTTTTATTTGGTACATCGGGATACCATTTATGTCATCATATGTCAAAATGCAGGGCTCCTTACCGTAGAAGGATGGACACTCAACTCCCTAACTCCCAAAGCCTCTTCCTGCTCAGGTCACTTTGCTCCCTCTGGCCACAGTAACGTGCCTCAAATTCTTTTCCATCAGTTTGTTTTCCTGACCTTGGTATCTGTTTGTAATATCTCTGTCCAATGACAGCCTTACCTGGCATTCATCTTTTCCCACTCACAGGTTACTACCCTAGCCCCCGTGATCCCATTCAAAGATAACTCCCCTGACCCCACAAACTAACTCAGAGGTTACTCCCCTGACCCCGTGACCCCACGCCGCTCTCCACACTCTCTCGCTCTGTCGTGGCCACGCTGCCGGGCTCCAGGCCGTCGTCCCACAAGGCGCCGTCGATGATCACGCCCTCGTCCGACAGCTGGAGGCTCGGGTTGCGCTGCAACACATGTCTGGCCTCAAGAGGGAGCCCTTGCTGGTTCTGACGGTCCACTGCATCCAGCTTGACCAGCGTGTCCATGGCTTCGGCAAGGAAATTTGGGGTGCTCAGGTGGTCGTGTGATGAGTGCTCATTAACCTGTTAGTATTATTAATGACAGAACTATCACAAGTGCTGTATACGTTATATATTTAGCGAGTCTAATTTTGTGCACATTGAGACTTCCCGACAATTTCACAAGTGGTTAAATTTGCGATTGTGGAGTACACTACGTACATTACTGAATGGAGAAATGTATTGTATGCCGACACGTCACATTCATGTCAGTATCAGAGTTAATATTTTTGCATGTTTTTAAATTCACAATTAGCAAATGACTTAGGAAATTCACGAAAATAAAAACCTTGCAAAATATTTGACATATACAGCAGATGTTCAATAATATAAAAAATCATATCTCAAATGAAAGTACTTTACTGACTCCAGCAATCCTATTCATTTCAACATTGACTGAAGTTTGGTAAACTGTATTCAAAGCCACGAAATTGACAAATGCACTACCCCCTCTTCATTTCATGGAATTTGTGTTCATGTTTGTTTATGAGCATGCACAGTCTTTCTGCTGTACTGGAAGGTTGCTTGACTTGCTACAGTAAACAACTGCTCACACTTGATATGTTCTCTACAAAAGGGCATTGATTGAGTAAGACAGACAATACTGACAAGGAGATATATGCCTTACCGTGTCAATGTGCACATTTCGAAGTCTTTCTTCCAAGCCATGACGAATTAGTTCATCTTCCGTCTCAGCAGCATCCCCGAAATAGTCCCTCATCTTGGCGGTCACAGGTGCCAAATGAGATCCCTCCAAGCTTGTTGAACTAGGGAGTCTTGTAGGAGCACCCCCACTGTGGAATGGACCAGCCCGATCCCTGTGATTCAGAATGCGGGAGGGGTCCGTCGGGTGGGAAGCCATGTGTGACGTTGAACTGTGGTTGGTAGACGTGAAGGGAGGGGAGTCGAGACTAGAGGAATGGTTGGGAAGATTGCTACTATTTGAAAAACCCTGCCCTCCAAGATGGGATGACAGAAGTGTTGAGTTGAGCTCGGCTGACTGTGAGGGCAACGACCCGGACAAGTCTTGTCGAATCCGGTCCAATTCGCGTTGGTCCGCTGCAATGTCAATACTGCCTGAATGCGGTAGCTTATGGGACACTGATTGGTCTGCAGAGGTGTTGTTTACCCCAATAGATGGATACCCCAAGGGGGCGGAGTCATCTTTGTCATCGTCGCTGTCATTAAGGAAGGAAGTCAGTGACTCTAGTTCAAATTTCTCTAATGGTGTGAGGGGCCGCGAAGGTCTCCTTCCACCGGCCGCTTCTAGCAGTGATGGTGAGGCGGAGCGCATGCTAGTCATCTCGGGATCATGGAGTTCATCTGCCCTCAAGCGACTCACCCATTTCTTTGTGGCATGGCGTGAAGCTTCGGAGCCTGTCAGGTCATCCACGTGGGACAGCCGCGCATAGTAGTCGCTCTGCCTGTCGCTGCCGCCTATGTCTTCCACTGAACCGACACGCACTCCTGCCAGCAGGCTGCTCAAATTCGGCACGGACTTTGCGGCTCGCACGTTGGTGGAGCGCTTCTGCCTCCGCTGGCGACTCCTCCCGCCGCTGTTGGCGTGGCGAGCGTGGACACGCAGCTGGCCAATGCGTCCAAGGACATCCTCATACGGGGAGAGCTCGCGCTGGTGCTCGCTTCGTGGAGTGCTCCTTCCGCTCTGTGAGTCAAGCCCAATATGGAGGCCGTGAATGCGTTCTTGACTTGAGGTTACACCATGCGGTTGTCCAACTAAAGCATGCAAGGCCTGCAGTCCATATGCATCACTCCTTACTTGTCCTTGAGGGTAACTTCCCTGGTTACTCCTTGGAGTGTCAGGCAGGTATTCATGAGTCCTTGGCACAGCTGGTGTAGGGGACTGCAGAGCCTGGATATGGACCTGGTAAGGCTGGCCAGTCAAGGGGTCAAAGAGAGTATAGGAGTGTCCTGGCAAGCCTGAACTGACCCTTCCTGGCTGGCTGGCTACCGTCTGATAAACAGTCCTAGGATCTCCCACAGGGTTAAGACCCTGTGAGTGGTGCCCCCAGGCTTGGTTCCCCAAGGGCACATTGAAAGGGCTTCCATGAATTCCTGGTGGTGCGTGCGGCAATTGTCCATGCAGAGCACCTCCTACAGGTGGCTGGCTGGTGTAAGGGGACACGTATTGAGTGTGAAGCGAGGCCTGCCCCACTGTGGGATTCACATGCATGTGTCCGATTTGAGGGTCCACGCTTTGACTCACAAATCCAGGAGAAGAGTTCGCATTTTGATTCGTGTTTAAATACTGACAGGGCGCCCTCGGTGCTTCTGGGTGAGCCAGCATGTTCAAGATCATCTCGTTTCTATCCTCACTGACCTCATCCCGATAGTCTTCCCCACTGTGATGTCCATCATTAGGGCGCACCACAACCGGGACTCTACCGGACCAGAAGTCCCTGCTGGGACGCAACCACTGGTCTCCTGTCCCTCTCCTCTCCTTCGCTCCCTCTGCCTTCTCCTCTTTCATCACCACCTCCTCCTCCTCCTTCCCTTCCTCTTCTCTTCCTTTTGCTTTTTCAGAGTCTCCACTCCTCTTCTGCTGCTTCTTCACCTTATCTCTATTGCTGTCTTCCATTTTGGCAGACCGATTCTTTAAGGAATGACTATGCGACCTGTCCCCTATTTCCGGGACTGGGGTGCGGCATCCTATCCTCTTAAGCAGGGGGTCATCAACGTCTGACCCACCCTCCACTTGCTTCTGCTCTTCAGGCCCGGATTCCTCCACACCATCCCCCTCTCGCCGCTTCTGGGAGCCATCTCCACGGTGACGACGACCCCGACCACGCCTGTTTTCCTCCTGGCTCCCGTCGCTATGGCGACCCACCACAGCTGTCTTCCACTTGATTGCCTGGAGGACTTCCTTGTTGCTTGGAAGTTCATCCATATCTAGGATGCCTAGCAGCACAGAACACCTGGGATTTCAAGGCAGAAGAGAGTATATTTTAAGAATGACTATTACAAATTTATTATTTATTTCACCATGGAAACTATCAAGTTAAAACCGTTTCTAACCTTTAACTTCCTGGGTCAAGATTTATGAATACGGAATTATTCAGACATTGCACTCAAGGCTGACACCTTGGATTGTATTCATACTTATACTTGTACTTATTGTAAAAAGCTAGAATGGCTTTCATGAGGACTCACTGAGAAGCAAACAGTGACATCACCATGTTGGATGCGGGGTCCCTCAGCCGAGCAATTGTTTATTACTTTGTGTAAAAGGGCTTACTTGCAAAAATAAAATGAAAATAAGTAAATAGTTTTACCATCCTCCCAACTGCTCTTATCATTGAGGCCTTAAAACTCAACTTTTATGATTGCAGAAGACTGCTTTCAAGGAAAGGAGGTCACAGAAATGCATCACTTCACATCATGTGAATAAAGAGCTTAAACAGCCAGCAACGAAACCGTACCTGTGGCACAAGTTCTTTGCCTTCTTCTTTTTCACCCTATCGTCAATCGTCTCGGCAAACTCGCTGAGGGAAGTCAAGTCCTCCTCCCGAGGGGGGCGGTTCCTTTGGAGGAAAGCTCCCACCTCCTCCGCCCACTGGAGCTCCTCCTCGCCATCGGCTTCTGCCGCGTCTCGGTGTCCGTGGCGACCAAGGCGGTCGGCGCGGAAGTCGTCAAACATCTCGGAGGCATCGCTGGGCAGAAACTTCAGCGCCTTCACGCACCATTTGGCAATCTGCAAAGAGAGAGGAAGGATGAGATTATGACTCATCCAGAGATTCTCAGATGATGCTACTTTTGGAAAGGTGCAGTATCTCCACAGGGTATACAAACACCAGTGCTAGTGCTTGTGCTCGCTCCCAAACGACTGCCTTAAATCGAGCTCCAACACCAATGATCAGATTAATGAAGCAATACCGATCAAAATTATTGATCCCAACACTAGGTGCTAGCATCGCACCACCGCAAAGTCCACAGGTATTGCACGACGAAAAAAGTGATGGCGCATAGTTGAAGTTAAATATTAAAAGATGTAGTTATGACTGCTTAGTTTTAGACACATAATAAAGAAGAAGGATTAAAATGCCACAAATTTCATCCATTTTCCAAGCCACAACGATCTTAATTTTGTTCCAAGGGACAGATTTATGTAGCCATATCTAGAGTGTTTGTGCACATTATGTGAGTGATCACTGCACTACTATGGACTTTGCACATAACACATGCATCTATCTATGGACGTGCATGTGGGTCTCGCACCGGCAACACTCACACCAGTACCGAACTTGAAATGACAAATGGTGGAGCTTGGTTCAGTCAACGACATTCAACACCGAGCCCAGCACCAGCAACTGGAAATACGTCATAATTTTAAGGTCAACCTCTCAACACCGACTGATTTCCAGTTTGATTTTAGTTTTGTGAGATAGCAATAGCACTAGTAACGACCTTAAAATCAACCAATTTCTCACAAAAATTTGCAGGTTAAAAACTACCTGAGCACAGGGTGTTCCTCTGACAATGTACAAAAAAAAAAAATGAAATTTTTTTGATAGCCAAGGTGGATGGTACCCCATTATTATTACTTAAAATCTACATGGGTGCAATGAAATTCAGAGACTTTAAATGTAAACATTATTCTGTTTGACAATGTTAACGTTGATGTGAATGTGCCTGTGTGGATAGAGAGGTATGAAAGGTGGAGGAAAAAATGTATTTGTACAATCACTCACCTTTTCATAGAGACTGTAATAGTTACGGACAGCAGACAGCAGCTGGCGTCGGTCGTCCAGCTGATCACGAAAGTCGTCCATCAGACCTTGTAGATCTCTCACGCTGCTCCTCAAACTGGCAATGCTGCCGTTGGTATTGACAGCCATCGCTCTGGCGCGATCCTGGAGATTTTGGGCCAGGGACAACTTATCCTGTAAAGTAATCGAGACAGAAAACAAACTAGAAATGATGTATGCACTATGTTCACATGTATTTCATATGTGCATAAACACAGTCAAAAAGTACACACTTGTTTTCACATTTTGCCATTGTGCCAATATCAGCAAACTTCAATTGTAACTGTGGAAGAAGACAGTACTTAATTCTTCTGCATATTTTCTTTTACTTTTGTCCTATCTTCATGTGCACTTCTAGGCAAGTCCAGAGGAGCATAAAAATGCAAGAAAAGTTTTACATCACAAATTGTCAAGTTTTCAGTTCATATCAATGCTTCTGGTGTAAGGTAGAGCACAAATTTGCAGAGAAACCTCCACATAAAGTTTTTGTATTGTTTTGTTTTGTTTTGTTTTTTACATTTACAGTGGTTGTGTACTAGTATACTTCTGGAATAACCATCACTTTGATATTTTACAGAGTAAACCTGCATGAGGAAGCATCATTTCACAGGTTACATTCCACACACCTCTGCCATAGATGCCACGCCCGTCTCAAAGTGGTTGCACAGAGTCTCTGCCCGCCCCAAGGAGTCAGCTATCTCCAGCTTCTTGAGGGCGGCAGGTCCGTCTCGGGTCAGCCACACCCGCATCTGAGGGGCAAAGGTCATGAAAAGGTTCACAGTTCAGGCGTATATGATATTTATGTACAAAACAGGTACTAACTCAAAAAAAGTTTCTCCTCTAACAGTTCATTTCAGTATATTTTCACTCATTTCACTAGAACCAATCCACTTCAATGAATTGCCGTCGTCCCATCTCGTTATTACTATGAAGTGATAACAATCATGATAAAAATTTCAATTCAGCATTATTTGTTCCCTCTGTTGAGTCCAACTTGAGACCTTAGTGAGTCTGACGCTCATGAGCATGACATAGATAGATACTATACTAATGCCCCAGTCACATATAAACACGGATGCTCAAGGATCTACACGGTGATCCGGGGAGATCCGGGGAGATCCGGGATTTTGGTATGACTATACACACGGTATCAACACCGCAACTACACGGATAAGGCCGGAAGAGTGCGGCGTCTACACGGACAAACACGGCATCTACACGGATCAACACGGCAGCTACACGGCAGCCACACGGACCACCCCGGATTGCTCTGCCAACATGGCAATCCCCGGATGACGCCGGATGTTTTTGACCTCCAAAAGTTGCCGTGTTGGTCTCCCGGCGTCAACACGGATCTCTCCCCGGATCAGATCCGGGGAGGTCCGGGGTGATCCGGGATGTCTATGTGACTGGAGCATTAGTAATAACCCCAACCTGTAGCCCACCTTCACAAGGGAGATTGGGGCAACACTCTACCTCCTATGAATAGGAGTTGGGCACTTCAATGCCAATATGCAGTGCTGGGGTCTATTAGTATGCACTACATCATCTTGTCCATGTGATCACCCAGAGCAGATGGCTCATCACGTCTTTTCTGAGTATCCTAACCTCGGCCCACCCATAGGAATTGAAGTGGTCCGATCAGATGCTAGCTTAGAAACCCTGTCCTGGATCCGACAGCTCTGTGATGTCATATCTGCTGGCAGATCATATGCAAGAAGAAAGTCACCAAGTACTCTGGCTCGCTACTCACCTTGTTCACCTCATCCACGAAGTCCAGGCCCTCAAGCTTGTCCGCAAAGCGACCTTCGACCCTCTCCACGGCAATATCCAGCCGCTGCTGAGCCATGGTCAGCTTCTCCCGGCAGTACTCGGCCAGGAGACGAACCTCGCGGAAGACTGGTTTCTGTGCGACGGCAGCGAACGTCTCATCCGCGTCAGACTGGTTGATCTTGGCCAAGAGGTCATCGCACTGTTGACTGATGTTGTCAATGCTAATCTCCCTGGTTGGATTAATATAACAGCACAGGCATTAGTACAGAGTTAACCTTTATTACTCTTCTGAAGTGCTGTATGGAAAGAATCAGAGCATGGGCTACATATTTTGTGGGAGTCTTAGTTTCACAAATTAGACTGCAATCACTACATCAACCACAAAGCATGGGGCTATACATTTCATGGTACAATTGTAGTTTTAGTTTCACAAATACAACTGCAGTCATTAACTCAACCACACAGCAAATGCTACATATCATCTCCAAATTGGGAAATAGCATTTGATCTGCAATGCTAAAGACTAAAGCAGATTTAAGTGAATTTTGCTGATAAATCTGTGTTGCAATAATTGCACTATAAAAATTGCATGCCTTTGCTACCTTTATGAGTGGTCTACAAAAATCACGCAATTAACATTTTGCACATGCTTCAAGCATGAGATAATATTTGGTTTGACATGTTCCATCATCTGTGATTTTTTTTTTTTAAATGTTGCTTTACATGTTGTTGCATTCATTGCTGCAGAGATTGCTTTTCATCTTAAGTTACCCTTACTATTGACCGATTCTGTGACGCGCTATGTGTATTTTTGGCATGGGCAGCGCCATTACGCTGTGTCTCAGCCGACCCCCCCTTCCCACTCCCCACCCCTCTCCATACATTAGCACGCATGCAGAATGAAAAACTGATGCATGGTTGCTTTAGCCAATGGGCGTCTCGTACTGAGTGCGCGAATGCTTGCTTTAGTGCACGAACCTTTGTTACAAGTGCGCGATAAACATGTTGCCCGGGGGGTCGGGGAGAGCAGGGGGGGTCGGCTGAGACACCGCAATTTGAGCTCATGGCTGCGCCCAGCGCCATAAAATGTCTGCTGCCCTCAACGAACCCGAATCGGTCAATACCCTTATTGTCATTTCAATCTGTTTTTGATATCTGATGCTTCTATGGGCACAGAACAACTGTCAACACAGCCAAGCTCAACACTTCAGTTGACCACTTATTTCAATCTCCATAATCACTGAGTGAGCACATGATTCAGGGGCGGATCCAGGAATTCTGTGAAGGGGGGGGGGGCGCAACTAATATTTCTGGTGCCACTTCCGGGTTTCATTGCATTTTTTTCTTTTTATTTTGTTTCTTCTTTTTTTTTAAACAAAAAACAACGGGGGGCGTGCGCCAGCGGCACCCCCCCCCCCCCCCCATGGATCTGCCACTGTGATTCCACAGGGCATTGAATCTTTGGGTACTGTAAAAGTGGAAATTTTCGCGCATTTCGCGCAACAAGAAACTAGCGAGAAAATAAAAGCACGTGAATATTTTTGCTTGCTATATATGCCTGTGCATGATGTCTTGATTCCGTGGAATTAAAAACATGCGAAACTCTTCTTACCCGGCCAAGCACAAAAAATTAGTCGCGCAAAAATATCCACTTTTACAGTACTTGTCCAGACAGTCCGAACCAGTAGAGAGGCACTTTGGATGAGATGACTTCGCACCACCCAACCCCATGGCCTCAACATCTAGAGGTAATGACTAATACAGTCAACCTCGCATAAGTCGACATTATCGGGACTGAGAAAAACATGTTGACTTACGCGAAAGTCGACTTACGCGTAAGTCAACATTTTGTCGACTTACAAATTTAAACTAATTTCCCCTATACAGAGTAAGATCACGATGCGGATCGCTACCTTTGCCGCCAAAACATACCTACTGAAATTAGCAACAATCGTATTTTAGTTCATGCATAAATCTCGCGCGGATCAGCGACAGCAAGGCACAATTCCCAAATCTCTAGAGAGATTTTGAGAGAGCAGGATCGGAAACCTTTAAACGCAGTTTCTAGTTTCGTACAAAAAACGCAAGTCTTTTCTGCAACGCTCTTGCGTTTTAAATACAGCGTTGCTTGTGATTTGATGGACTTGCATTGGATTTTTAGAATTGCGTTTAAACGCGACTGAGTTTAAGTTTCTTACAAATTTCTAGTTTTGGATGATTATCAAACGCAAGTCTTTTCAGCGTTCCGTGTGATTTGCTGGACTGGCATTTGATTTCCGGGGTTGCGTTTAATTATGAATTTTGCGTACGAAATGAAATATAATGCAAGTCTTTTCAACGATAACGCACTTCCGTAGATGTTTAGAGATTCGTTTAAACGCAGTTTCTTACAGTTACGTACAAAAACTGCAAGTCTTCTCTGCAACGCTCTTGCGCTTAAATATAGCGTTGCGTGTGATTTGATTTCTTGAATCGCGTTTAAACGCAATTGAGTTTAAAAAAAAAAGTTCCCTACAATTTTCTAGTTTCGTATGATTATCAAACGCAAGTCTTTTCAGCGTTCCGTGTGATATGATGAACTTGCAATTGCACTTGATTTTCGGAGTTGCGTTTAATTTTTCATCTTGCCTACGAAATAAAAAGTAATGCAAGACCTTTCAACAGTAACGCACCTCCGTAGATGTTAAGAGATGCCTTTAAACGCAGTTTCAAGTTTCTTACAAAAACCGCAAGTCTTCTATCTCTGCAACGCTCTTGCGTTTAAATACAACGTTGCGCGTGATTTGATGGACTTCATTTGATTTTTAGAGTTGCGTTTCAGGTTCGTACAACTATTTTCTAGTTTCATATGATTATCAAATGCAAGCCTTTTCAGCAACGCACTTGCGTTTATGTGCAAAGTTGATTTGATACATCTGCATTTGATTTTTAGTTGCATTTAATTACATGTAGTTGCATTTTAATCAATTTTCTAAAAACGGGCTCAGGTTTCTATTTTTGCTTCGGAATAATTAATGTTAGAATATTCGGATAAACAGAAACACCTATTTCATGTTCTGATAATGATTCTCTACTAATGATTTGAGATCAACGAGCAGGAGAAAAGGAGGAAAGTGAACTGCTTTGGGTACTACATGTAATTCTCCAATGTGAATGAGTGTATGTCCTTTCTATTCTGGTATACAAGACAATGGACGCATGGCGCGAACGCCACCGCGCCGTACACTAGTAGAAATGCTGCAAATTGGAGCTGGAAAACAATTCTTTTTCAGAGAATGGCGATAAGATTTTGAGCGAAAAAAAAAATATGTCGACTTAGACGAGGGAATTAACACGTATTTCAGCTCAGTTGGCACTCAAAAATCGGGTCGACTTACGGGAGTTGTCGACTTATGTCGACTACGATGAAGAAATTTTCAAGGAATAACAAAGGCAAAAATCAGGACTTTTTTAGCGTGTCGACTTAAGCGAGTTGTCGATTTATGCGATGTCGACTTAAGCGAGGTTTACTAGCTGTCCTTCCTTACATTGCTCATTTCACTTCATGCATATATTTAATTTCTTTCATCTTTTTCCCCCTTCCTTTCGTTACAGATTATTCTAAAGCCCTTAATTGCATACATGCATATTATATAAATACATTCTTTTGTAGATATATGTGAATTTACTCTATCCTTACTAAGTATACATGTACTTATTTTGCTGTATAAGTACATTGACATGCTATGAACATTGCATTTGTTAGCTGCCTTTCGCTTTTATTTCTTGTCACACTCTTGTACAACTGTTGTACGCTTTGTGCTTGAGCCCCCCCCCCCTTCCCCCCATTCATCCATTGTTATAATTCACCCTTGTCCCATTCTTCACCTTTTGAGTTGTTCTTGATCTTGTTTGATGTTGCCTCCCTATTCATCTTTTATCCTTCACAAGTTACCCCTATGATCCATGGGATCATCACTGGCCCTACCTCTCCCTTTTGTCCATTCACCCCCTTTCTTTGATCTCCCTCATTACCTGTTTAGCTTCCTGCCTTTGACTCCTTAACACACCCCTTTTTGTTTTCTTTGTTCCATGTTCCTAGCCCCTCCTAGACAGTGCATGTTCTGAGTGGTCCACATAATGTGTCTGCTTTTACTCCCTCCCCTCTCTTGCTGTATATATTAATATTTCACTCTTTTCCCATTATTTATCCCATTGTTGTTCCTTATCTTGTTTGATGTTGCCTCCCTATTCATCTTTACCCTTCACAGGTTACCCCCATGATCCATGGGATCATCACTGGCCCACCTCTGCCTTTTGTCTGTTCACCCCCCTTGCTTTAATCCTCCTCCCGTACCTGTTTTGCTCCCTGCCTTTGACTTCTACCTGTCCCTTTTGTTTTCTTTGTTCCATGTCCCTAGCCCTCCCTCTCCCCACAAAGTGCTGATTGTGTGAAGTCCATATGTGACCAGCTACAACAAAAGGATCCTAAAGTCGCTGACGGGTGAGCCGAGAAAATCGAGTTTGAAGTCAGATCACCAAAATCTGTCAAAACATTCGGATTTCTGTTTTTACATAATTTTGTAGTCTAATGTATCTTCTATCAACTGCCGAAATTTCGAAGCTAAATGATCAAAGGAAAGGCCTGAAAATAGCATTTTTCTGGGCCATGCTCGGCTCTCCTGTCAGCGACTTATAGGATCTTTTTGTTGTAGCGGGTCACATATTATGTGTCTGCTTCTACCTCCCTTCCTTTTCATTCTAGCTGTTGTTGTTGAACTCTATTCCTATTCTCTACCCTAGTGTTGTTGTTTTTTTTTTAATCTTGTTTGATGATGCCTTCCTATTCAACTTTATCCTCAACAAGTTGCCCCCTATGATCCTTGGGATCATCACTGGCCCTACCTCTACCTTTTGTCTGTTCATCCCCTTGGATTATTAATCCCCCCTCATTACCTGTTTGGCTCCCTGCTTTTGACTCCTATCATACTCCTTATGTTTTCTTTGTTCCACGTTCCTAGCCCCTCTCTGCCAGTGCTTGCTGTGTGTACTCTAAGCATCTGCTTCTACTTCCACCCCCCTCCCCCCCCCCCCCCCACACACACACACCTTTCACTATTGCTGTTGCTGTTTAACTCTTATCCAATTCTTTACCTTGGTGTTGTCATACCTGCCAACATTTCAAGATGAAATATCTTTACTCGTGGATTGCAAAAAAATTATTTTATATGCAAACTGAAGTTAGAAATCTTATTTTCGGTCAAATCTTCAGAAAATACACATGAAAGGTATATCTAAATATTGTTTAAAAATCTGATTTCTCTGACAGAAAATCTGATTTTGCTATTTTTAACGTAAAAAATCTTACTGAATCTGATAAATTCTTACTAGTTGGCAAGTATGTGTTGTTCCTGATATTGCTTAATGTTGCCTCCCTATTCATCTTTATCCTTCACAGGTTACCCCCTATGATCCTTGGGATCATCACTGTTCTACCTCTGCCTTTGTCTGTTCCCTACCTAGCTTTAATCCCCCTCATTACCTGTTTGGCTCCCTGCCTTGGACATCTAACCCACCCCTTTTGTTTTCTTTGTTCTGTGTCCCTATAGCCTCTCCAAGACAGTGCATGTTGTGCATAGTCCAAGTGTGTGTGGCTTCCCTGTACAGTATGTTTGTCATTTTGCCTCTGAAGAGGATTTTGCTTGAATCATACACTTAGGCCCCTTTTAATCCTGTTCATGTTGATATCACTTCAGACACTTTTCACAACTGGCTTATGTTTTTACAGTATGAGTTGACTTTGTAACAATAGTATTCCATCTTTGTATGTGTTGCTTCAACCATGGTGCAAGCAACTTGGTGCCATGGTTGCTCCCCCCCCCCCCCCCCCCCTCACTCACCTGAAGACCTCCTGAATGAGTTGTTTGATATTCTCTCTCTGGCTCTCTAGCTCTTCTCTCGTCTCCCGGAGATCAAAGCTCTCCAGTTCCTCCAGACGGGCAAAGACATCAGGCAGCTTTGGGATTAGTTCCACGTAGCGGATGAAGAACGGCTCCACAGTCTACAGAGTGGTGGTGGTGGTGGGGGAAGCATAATTAACTCTCACCATGTGATAGTAACACCATTGTATGTAATAGCAACATACTGTTACAACAACAGTATTGGGGCAGTAATGCGGGAGATACACCAGTGTGAAGAGATGAATGTGTATGTATTCTCATGGTCGGACATCCAGGTATTTAGCGGTGGCCAAGTATCAAAACACCATGTTCAGTGCAGGAACAGCATATTTTTGAGACAACATTATCTGCCTTTCTACCTTGATTGGCTTTGAAATCTCATGAAACTGTCACATGAAGTTCATCGTAACATTTGTGGCAGCCACAAGAACTGTTGGTGATAAAGAACATGAAAGAATGGATGATCGAGGATTTTGAACGCTGATGCCTCGTCATCTGCATTACCACATATTACATAAGATTCACACATGGTATGCGTGTGCATGCACAGCGTTCACACCGATTCACACTCCATGCTCCGCACTATAGGGGCCTACTGTAAAGGAGAGCTATCAGTTTTCACTCTGACAGTTACACCAGAAGTGATGTATGCCCAACCATGAGAATAGGTTGACTAACCTTACATGAGGTGGTCATCTTGGTAGCCAACAGCAATTTACGAATACAGTGTAGTTGACTTGATCACGATAAAGATATATGAGCATACAATATCCACTTATGGCACGGATAAGTTGTAGGCCAAGCCATGGCAGAAACTATCAAGTCATATTGTTGACCATGTAGTATGAGTCTGCAAACGTGGAGACAACTCAAGAGCCCTGCTGCTAATATATGTAAGTGATACCCAACTAAAAAGAAATGGACCAGCATTCGTCATGCCAACGACCATGAGGAGGGTATTTGAGATGTTCCTGAAGAGAATTTCCTTGGCACAAACTACTGAAAATTTTCCCGCTCTTGCAAAGCATGCAGACCAAGAAGTGTGCAGCAATACTCTAAAAGACTTCCATGAGACCTGCTTCATGTGTTTACTGTGCAAACATGTTGTACAAGCCACAGATAAATTATATGATTATCAATTCAGGAAATGTCAAAGTCCCAGAATTAAAAATGATACTAGCTCATTGATCTGCTTTTATGCCCTTTGCCCGAGAGTCAACATTTTCACAAGCCATCTTGCATTTGGAATGAATATCTAACTTGCAAAGATCTTGACAGAAAAATGAGTGAAATTTGCCATGACTTTTTATATTGTGCTGTCTAATGACAGTACAGAAATAATGTGGAACCAATGGGAATAGTAACCATGGTAGTTGAAAAGTCTAAAAGAGTTCTAAATATCAAACATGGTATGTTTTGTGACCTTCATTGTCTATGAGTTCACACTTGAAGTCCTCTCACCCACACAAAGGGGTGAACTTTACACAGCACCCTCACACTGCACTATGGCTGCAAAGACAATTTCAAAACACGAAGGACAACTACCTGAAAACAATGGACAAACTGTTTTACCCGTAATGTCCCTCATGACCCTTGCGTACATTGAAAATGAGTACCTGACAACACTGGGGTAATCATAATGGTATTGTCCCCTGTTAGAACTATGTCAGCAATGAAGAGGCTACCCTAGACAAAAGAAGACCACATCATTATTATCTCTATCATCATTACTGTTATTATTATTATTATTATTATTTTTATTATTATTATTATTATTATTATTATTATTATTATTATTATTATTATTATTATTATTATCATCATTATTATTATTATCATCATTATTATTATTATTATTATTACTACTACTACTACTATTATTACTATTGTTATTATTATTATTATTATTATTATTATTATTATTATTACTATCATTATTATTATTATTATCATTAATATTATCATCATTATCATTAACACTATTATCACCATTTTCATTATTATTATCATCACTAGTGGTTATACACTCTGAACAGAATAGAATTTAAGTATTTTATCGAGACGAAATAAAGGTAGCCTACTATGGTCAAAGCCAAGTCACAATGCATCCAGTCGTGTGCTACTACAGGGAGGATAGGTATAATATGTTGTCTGGACACCACAGGGCATGACCATCTCACTATCAAGCAAATTTCTTGAAATGCATTAAAGATCATCTCTCTACAAATCTTGAAATCAAGAGAGAAGTCATCTTCAGTGATGGATGTACCAGCCAATACGAGGTGTGGCTCCTTTGCAAACCTGAGGGTGCAAAAGGTGTCAGAACTGTAGGGCACTAATTCGGATAAAAAGGCAAAGGGCCACAGGAGAAGCAAACTACATTGTAATCAATCATGCCACTGACATCTTGACTAGTGAGGTTATCATTATCATCTTTCTGAGGACAGTGAATGGTGAAAAAATTAAGGAAAAGAACTTATTTGATTCAATTTGTTGCTGCTTATATATTTAGTGGCAATTACTCTTGTATACTATCTTTTATTTTAGATATTGATCTTTTTTCTCTTTTTTTTTTTAAATAAATAATGAGCTCGAAATGTTGTGTTCAAAGTTTATTGGAATCTTTTTATCACCAAATTACAATTCACCTAGCTATTCCCAATAATGTAGGTAAACATTGATATGTATGTGACAAAATATAAATAAGTAAAAGAAGACAAAATTTGACTCCAATTTCACGCCTAGCATTTCACATTGAATTACCTTTCTGAACCTGATCCATGCTGCATGAGAATACTGAAGATAGCCGCCGAGATCCGCTGTCAGCTGGCTTTTGTCCACATGGTTGTATAGGTCCATCTCATCTTTGACTATGGTGACCTTAAGGTGACAAAGAGAAAAGGAAATCATTGCCTTCAATGTAGTACTGTATGTTCAAATATGACATAACATTAAAGGGGTAGAAATCACTGGAATAACATTTTGCATTTGCTGATATTCTTGAAGCATGTACCAACATCAATGTTTTCTTTCCTTTTGATGTCCACAAAAATCATAGGAGTATTTGTCTTGCCTCTTCCCTGGCCTATGATAAGTACTATCCACCATATTTTGTATTTAACAATGTTCTTACTTTATTTTCAGAAATTGTGCAAGTCCATTGTATTTGCGGAAGCTACAATGTGCGAAAATATTGTTTCCCACAACAAAAATGTGCTGAGGTGGAAAATCATTAACTTTATTCCTACAAAGGATTGATATCTTTTCTACATTCTATCACTGTGGTTCTCCATAGCACGCCTTACCAGTCACATCATGGTTATGGCTTGTAAAGCATTTGTGCACATACACCGTAGATCAAAGGAGATGCAGTGCGCCATCTTCTTGAGGAACGTCTGCAGAGGGCTTGGCTTGAAGCCAGGATTTTTGAGAAAGCACCAGAAACTATTAAACTACTACACTATGGTATGTCTAGTACAGGCAACTCCCGTTGTAACAAAGTCCTCGGGACTGGCAATTTTGTTTCTTTATATTAAAATGTTGTTGTAAATGAAGGGAATTTTGCATCAAAGACTTAAATGATAATAATTTGGGGACCAGAATTTTTACTTTGTTATCACAAGGCTTTGCTATTATATCCATGATTGCTGTAATGGGAGGGCCTTGTAGAACAACTCTGCATTTCACTTTGAATACTTACCTGAAACAGTGGAGTAGAGAGATGCTTGTTCTTCTTCTTCTTGCTCTGCCGCAGGGCCAGCAGTGTCTGGGTGTCTTTAAGGCTTCGCTTGTCCAGAGGCTGGATGAGGTAGAGCACAAAGGGACCAACGACACTTGTCGTTTCAGCCTGAAAAAATTAAGAACATTTTTAAAAATGAGAATATTTAGTGGGGAGAAAGAGAAATCAACAAAGAAATCAAAACCATGTGCAACTCAAGAATATGATGGTTAATGAGTAAACAGAGAACACTTCGGGCCAAAAAAAACCCCACATTTTTGTATGCAAGGAATGACAGGCATGAGACTGATCAAGAAATGTTTGAAGGAAATCACACAGATAGTGCAAAAGGTTTGGCAATAGGAGTACCAATCATCTGCATGTACCATGACATCCCATGTAGGTCAGTAGGAGCTGCATTGGTCATGTGACTGAGATGGTGATCATGTGACCCCTCTGTGTTCTCTTGTTAAAATGACATTACTGTTTTTGTTTTTGTTTTGTTTGTATGATTCTTTGTTTTTAATACACTACCTGACAAGATACACTAAGAGGACACACTTTTTTAATACACTACCTGACAAGATACATTAACAGGATACACTGATCTGAAATCTATTTCTGCATCCAGTGTGAACGGTAAAATATTTGATTTATACTTTCTCTTTAAAACCACAATGAAATGAAACAGAATGAGATGGAACAAAACAATATCCAGTGAGATCAAATTGAATAAACTGATTCTCCCAACACAAAATAATTAAAAAACATTTTATGAATCATGATACACATTCTTCATCACTATCCACAGTGAGTTACACTGCGAACATGACACAGATTTTTTTTTTCATATAAAAAAGAGAAAGGAAATCAATATTCTTCATCTAGACTATGCAACTGTGTTCAACAATGAATTCACTTCTTCCCTAACTGAAAAAATTATAAAATTGCCAGTTGAAATGCTTCTTGAATTTTTCATCCTTAGCTGTGAGGATACAAGATTCATCCATATGCCATAGAAAGAAAACATGTTTTCAGTGCACTGATGGTCAAACATGAGGCTGACGATGTTTATGGGATGAAGAAGTCAAGTCATGTTTACAAGAAGCTACCACTGGCGTCCATGAAGGATGCTTGAAATAGGAAAAATTGAGAATCCATTGCTCTTTACTAGCAAAACACTATGGCTTCCCATCATGGAGGCCCTTGCACATTAAAGGTAGGGGATACCTTTTACAGACCTCCCAAAATGCAGCAAAACATTAAATATGAACCTCAGGGGTCTTGTTTAGGCCACTGCTGAGAAATTTGGAAGTCAACAGTTATCTACAATTTGAATAAAGCACAAAACTCAATTACTCAGTAGTTCTGTGTGTCAGCCACACTTAAGCCTTTTTGTTGCAGTCTTCTGTATTTTTTATCTATAAACGCAAATCTAAAAGTATAAGAGCTGATGTAATAACATATAGAGTGTGTGGCAAGAATGTATATAGAAATGTTTGTAAGTTTTGATGAACTTTCTTCACAAAATATACATACATTGTAATGGACACACATGCAGTGCATGGGTCTGCAAAGGTAGCCTAGTAATGTACTGGAATTTACGGTGAGCCCCGAAAAAAATTCAATTCAAAATCTAACGGTCAATAAAAATGTACTAAATGTTACCTTCCACTTTCAATACTTTATGGGAGTTTCTAAAATGATACTCTCTTCAACATATTGTATTTATACAACTCTTCATTTGAGGCATGCAAATGGGATTCCCTACCTTTAACCCTTTGTGTGCTTACATGAGTGCTGACTGGCACAGAAATCCCCATAGCATGTTACATGTACACACTGTCCAAAGTCTCTGACATAGAAAGGATGAAGTCTATGATATGATAGACCAGAGGACAGTTATACAGATGAACACACAAGCCGGAGACACACACAGACACACTGGCTTCCCAATGTAGCTATATCTTGCATTTCTGTGGGTTCACAAATTGCCTTGATACTTGCAATGCAGAGATAAAATCTATTTGTGCATGCCGGAGTAAAAGTCGCCAATGAAATCCCGTTTTCAATTAAATGAAACCTCTTAAACTGTGTGTATCGCCTACAGTTTGGGATTGTAAGAAACAGATGACCAAATCACTGGTACCCTTGCAGGAGTACATACTTAAGAAGTCATTTTAAACACTGCTTGACATTAAAAAAAAAAAAAAAATGCTTTCTAGTTCGTTTGTTTGTTGTTGTTTTTTGTGTTTTTTTTTTTTTTTTTGGGGGGGGGGGGTTAATTTCCATAAATTTGTTGGTTATTTATCCTCTGTTTCTTCCCTAAAGCATGGTGTGTTTGATTCGGTTGTTTTCCGGTTATAGTCTGTTGACTAGCTGATCATTTGATTGATTGATTTGTGTTGGAGAGGGAGTTGCTTCAGTGGGTTTGTTTGTCAGTTTGCTTGTTTGTTGATTGTTTGGTTTGTTGGTGTTGGTGTTAGTGTTGGTGTTTGGTGCTGGCATTGATATTGGTACTGGTGGTGGTGGTGTTGGTGTTGTGGTACTGGTGTTGGTGTTGGTGTTGTGGTACTGGTGTTGGTGTTGGCATTGGTGTTGGGGTAGGGTGGGATGGGGGGGGGGAGGGGGGAGGGGGGAGGGGTGAGGGGATTACCTGAAGACTGTTGAGGGAAGACTTGAGCAAGGATATAAAATCCAGGTTGGAGAAACGTAGATCGGCCAGGAAGGCAAAGCCATGGACTTTTGTAGTCGGGCTGGACGGGAGGAAAAAGATAATTAATTCTACAAATCCTTGTCATGTGATAGACATATTCAGCGTAATGATTTCAAAATAATCACTAGCATCATCAAAACAGACAGAGAGGGAAAGCAAGGGGCATGGGGAGGAGTTTGAATGGAAAGCAATTGTGAAAGTGTGGAATGAGGTATTGCCACAGCTTCAACTTCATTTGAATTGAGATGCGTGAAGAGGAATACCAGTGTTCATGTCAGAGCAGTCTTTGAATGGAAAATATCTACTCAGACACCACCTTTCTTTACTCTTTAGAAGTCATAAAAACTATTTCTAAGTTAAAAGCCACACAACAGTATAAAACATATCTAGTTTTCATCCAAATTTTACGAGAGTAATTACTCTTCAGAATTCATCTAGATTTACGTACATTCCCAACACAAACAAAGATAAAATTGTTACCCCCTGCTTGTTCCCACAAAGTACAAGAAATACCTAAGGCCTGATGCCATATTCCATTTGGACTACAGATATCTGCCCACTTTTCATGAACAAGCACAGGGTCGCTAATACTTCATTCAAGTTTTCAGGGAGCATCTTGGAGAATCAGGGAAACTATGTTGCTCTGCATTTTAGATATTACCTATTGCTCTTTAACCCGTTGAAGACTAATCACAAGTATACTTGGGCAGGTGTCTATGCAAAATGTGTGTTACAAAATCAGCCCGTCCTAAATGGGTTAATCTTCATGCAAACCTACAGGTGCACTTATGATATTCAATCCCAGATTTCATTTGTTTGGGGTCAACCTACTGCAGTGAGTGTCATCTTCAGACAACATCAATATGAATTTTGTTACTTCACCTGCTGACGTCGATGTAGTATCTCAAGATCCGATCCAGGCCGCTGGCTTTGACCCGCGACTCCAGAATCCCATAATTCTGAGCAGGAAAAGTGACCAGAGGTCGCCCACTCTGATCACGCCCACCTTGAGAGAGAAAGGGGGACGCCAGAGAAAGATTGAAACAAGTGTACCTGGCAAAACATAGAGGCCTGAATTCATACAGATTTTTAAATCAAGGCTATGGTACACATTTAGTAATGCAAAACATATAATCCTGAATAGCGGACATAGCGTACGAATGTATGCATACATGTCAGCCTGCATCCATTATTGGTTATGTATATAACGCCTGAAGAGATCCTTGTCATTTGATTGGTTGTTTTACATCTGATCATTCGGCCCATTTCACTATGACATCATTATCCGTGCCATTGTGGCTCTTTTTACCGTGCTATATTGGATCCATACGATTTGCTCCATTGCACGCTCGCTGAGAGCCTGGCACACTATGCGTGTAAAACGTTTGCAGTGTGTGTACTAGGTAGTTTGCGAAAGCGTAAAGCGCTCAGTGAGCACTCTCGCGATCAGAGATTCTCTCTTTTTTCTAAATAAATAAAACATCAAATGACAAGGATCTATTTTAGGCGTTATATAAAATAAATAATAAATGTTTTTCATTTGTGAAATGGGCAGAATATTTCATTCGGTGAAAGATGAAATGTTTGATCCATTCAACTCGGCTGCACCTCGTTGAATGGATCATTTCATCTTTCACCTCATGAAATAGCTGTATGTCCCCTGTACTCATAAACATTAATCATTTGTATACTGCTGGCATTCACATTTTACATGTAAATCGTTAATATTGGCATTCATGCCATAGAATTTGCATGATCCTATTTGCTAAATTCAAACAATTCTTGTGAATTCTGACCAGAATGTTGACTACACTGTATCAAAGGCCAAAATAAAGTACATTGAAATGATACCCTGCACACCACAATACACACACACAAATGATTATCACTTAGTTACTTGCACAGAAACACACATGTACTGGAGGATTCTTCACTGTACACATAATAGTTAGAGAGATCTAATGTGTACAGGGTATGGAAATAAAACAAAACATAACAAACAAAACATGTGGGTTGTTACTTGTACATATATGTCAAAGCAATAAGGTTCGCAAGTTTCTACTATATGAACGAACACCTGTCCTCATCTTCCACACAAATCTGCCCTCAGAGAGCTTCATTGATAATACACACACACTTAAACTATTTTGTCGAAATTTCCCCTCATGCTTCTTTAGAAATTGATCACATTTTGGTAAACACCACAATATTCACTTTCCTTTATGACTGGAGATTTTTTCATGCTGCAATTGCGCCACCCATTTGATATGGCAGGGAATATCTTGCCGAGTTTGCATATTCTGCTCAAACTCACAAACCCGCCCATAAACCAATCGATAAATTGTCAAATGCCACGTATGCAATGAAAGCGTCACTCACGATTCCACTTTAGTCACATGTCGCTTGCATTAGAAAATGTGATAATTCAATATCAAGCAGTGTCACCTATTGGATTTGTGAGTAAATTTGAAGTTTCTGTCACTTTTCTGTGTGCAAAAGCCATGCCTGGACAATAAAAGTTAGAACTGATCATTTGAAAGAACAATAATCACAAATTTGATAAAAAGTTATTATATGTTATATCAAAGCAAAGCTTGGCATTTTCTGGACAAGTTTGCCCATTACATATCCAGTGTAAGAAATATCTCTAAAAAGTTACACAAGTTTCAAAAACAGAATGGTTTCTCAACGTTGCGGTCTAAGAATAATGTGGCAAAAAGGGGGTTTACACTAGGCGCATAGAGAGTTAAAGGGACATTCCGGACGATTTTCATAATTTCACATCATGTAGTACATAAATCAAAAGCTCCATGTATAGATTCGTGGAATTTGTTGTGGTCCTTGAGCAGAGAAACTAATAAAATGAAAATCTTAAACAAATTACACTGAACAGTGTTGATGACATCAGAGCCTCATATATTTCAGAAATGTAACAGTGCAATTCCATTACAATACCACTTGCTCAACAAGTTCACCTGTGAAGAATCTATGCATGCCTTCTTCTTTTGTTCTGCTTCCGTGAGCCCCAACTCATGCATTCCTATGGTGAGGCTGCCATGTCATCATCCTTGTTTCTTGCAATTTGTTACAAATTTTGAAAACATTCTCATTCCTCATCCCAATCACTATAAATTCTGAAACTCTGTACTCAGTTTAACTGAATTATAGTTGTTCAAATGTAAAAGTCTGAAAATCATCCGGAGGTCCCCTTTAACCTTCAACCCACCTGACATGATGGCCACCTCTGAGTACATGAGATCCTCCTCTGGCATAGTGGGTACTGGCTCCATCCGCAGGAGGTCACCTGCCCAGAAAGAGAGAGAGAGAGAGAGAGCAGATAAGGGTTCAAAGGTCAAGTGCTACATATTAGGCCAAGTAAAGAGAAAAAAAAAAAAAACTTTCTCGTCCTAAATTTCAGAAAAGAGAAAGATGAGGCCCTGAACTCTTTTTTTTCCTTTTCCAAAAAGTTTTTCCGCAAAGACAATTAGATCTAACCCTAACCCAGTCATTTGTATTTTGGTACGATACAACTGTATGTACAAAATGTAGGCTGTGCACAGTTCAATGACTGGAAACAGTAAAAATACTAAAAATCAATCAAAATTTTGTCTTTTATCATTAAAAAAAAACCCAAAAAACAAAAAAGACAAAACTTTCTTGATGCAGCGGCCAAAAAAAAAAAAATGGAGGCAGGTAAGCACAAGAAACTTTTTTTTTTAATACTGTATAAGTGGTTATTTTTGCGAGGGTTTAATTTTCGCAAATTTCGCGAATCACAGTTGGATCGCGAATTCAACAACACGCGAAAATGTCGCCATACACTATAGTAACAATACATGCAAGATAGCGTTGGTGTCAATTCGCGAAATCAACATCTCACGAAAATGTCTGTCACCTTCTAATTCGCGAAAATAACAGCTTAGGCCAAGTAAAAAAAGAAAGTAGTTTCTCGTCCGGGTTTTTTGAGCAAGGCGATGAGGGAGGTCCTTACTATTTGATATCTTACTATTTTTTCAAGGATCGTCAAAATGAAAGTAATATGTGTTTCTCGTCCGGTAATTCTGAGAAAGGTAACGAGAGGGGGCTTTACAATTTTCTATACTAGTATTCAATTTATGAAATGAAATATCACTCTGGTAGCTGTGTTATGAGACCAGAGGCCTGTTGCATTAAAGTTACATTTATGATAACTTTGCCATCCAATGGTAACTACCATGGCAACAATACTCAACAGCAGGGTTCGAAATTGGCGATGGTCCGCTGGCCATTGGCCACCCAAAATCAGGTCGGACTAGCTAAAAATCATAAAATTCTGAAGTTACTAGTCCGTCTGGCTAGCCAAAATATTGCTTCAGTGTCAAAATTGATTCTAAGTAGTCCGCCTGGTTAGTTAAAAAAAAAAGTTAAGTGCGACCCCTGAACAGCCAATCACAGTCAATAATTCCATGGAAGTTACCATTGGATGGCAAAGTTACCATAATAGTAACTTTTATGCAACGGGCCCCAGGTCCCAAGTGTACGTCTTGCCTGCACTCTGTGCATTTTCAAACAAATACATGTAGATATATGTGCCATACTTGAAATGAAACTTCATGCATGCAAAAATACATTTGCTTTTTCTTTCCACTACAGATGTCAAGGGAAAATGACCATCTTAATACTGGTATTTAGTGTTGTAATGGCTTTTCTGATACCAGTGTACATTTGCAAGTCTGATGTATTGTGCTATTAATTGAAACAGGTATAAAACATGTCTTTCAACAAATGTACAACTGAAATAAATTCCATGATATTCAAAACACTGCTTTATTTATTGGTGTTTGTGACTTTTTGTGTCCACACAGCTGGTATGTATAATCCTGCAGTTCTTCACAGTACAATTGTAGCACATTCAACTGGAAACTGGCTTGTACAATTGCAGATGGATGTCAAAATTATACTGATATGGCATTCTAGCATTACAAGTTTAAAGATGTTTCTTCATGTTCTAAAAAGACATTTGATAATCACTCATTATTTGGATGATGAATGATTGTATAACAGTACACACTACAGATGATACCACTCACGGCTGTGTCCGTGAAGTTTTTATACATCGTGAAGAAAAGTATCCCGCTGAAATACGAGACAAATCAGAATCCGTGGAAAAGTTATTTATTTTGTAGATACACCCATTTAATAATTCTACATTTGCTGGAAAAGCTCATTCATTTTCTCTTCAAAATAGAATGTATCGCCGTGACAGACCAGGGGATGGGGACCCTGGACAGCTACAAAACACGCACACTTTGCCGATATACTGTGCGGCACGGCCACTGCACTGGCACCAGGGAGGTGTGGACCTCCCTGCTGGCACCGTACCTTCCGACACTGCACACACATGCACATAGTCACAATGACATGAAAATGTATACAAACTCGATACCGTACAATCCTCACAAGCATTTGTACAGTACAATTCATCCGCTTAAAATATCAGAAACGGGGAAAAATACGAACAACGCACGAAATATGCGTGGAATGATAGCGATTGTTCGCAAAAATGTTGCCGCTATCGCGTTCACGACGTACCGAATGCGCTGTACATCACAGCCCAGTAGGCCGACCCGCCGCGCCGCCCATCCAACTACAGTGCAGTTCGACTGCTTTGTGGCAGTGGGTCATTTCCTTCTTGCCGATCGGCCGAGCTCGCAGTGTGAAATGCATGCATTATTACATACGCACTACACACAGAAGCTACAGCTGTACTACAGTCTACAGCTAAGTAGAGGACGCAAGGCGTAAAAATTAGAAATGAGACGTCACGATTGGTAGGTGAATTGTCAATCTGTTTGGTTTTTTTTTCGGCGGCCGAAAAAAAAAAAATAGTAAATATCAAAAAAGTCGATGCGGCAACTGAAAATCGATGCGGGCGGGGAGCGGGCTGGGACGAAAATTATGAATTTCTTGGTATTTTCAGCGCCATTTTGAAAATAGTAAATAGTAAAAAAATTGATGCGGCGGCCAAAATCGATGGGCGCGAGGACGAGAAACTGGTTTCTTATTTTACTTGGCCTTATACAGTACTTGGCCTTGTAAGTTGTAGTTCACTTCTTTACCATTCTAGACCACATTTCGGTCAGTAACAACATGCAGAACCCTCGGCATCAGAATGCATTCTAGCTGGAAAATCTCATTTGCAAGTGAGCAGTGCAGTGGTCTTTAATACTCTTATAATGCCACACAGCAAGCTGTTGTTTACATTGAATACAGACACACAAGTTCATCAGAATCTCAACAATGCCTGACGAGAACCATTAAATCAACTTTCACCAGCTTAACCCATCGAGGACAGACTGATTTTGCTAAAAAAAAAGTATAGATCTAATGTATAACACGCATTTCCCACAGACACCAGCCCAAATGTTCTTAGGGCTCATCTTCAATGCCATGGGTTAAGCATAATAAGTATTACGTCGCTGGGGTGACAAGACCTTGTATCTAAAATTTTGGGGAAAATTACTTTTTTTGATTAATGGTCAAATAATGGGTTAATTGATGCCCTTTCCAAATCCCTACTGTCTTACTCCAAAAATGAAGCCACCACGGCATGTCAAAGGAAAGGCTTTCCCATTCACTCTAGTGCTTTGGCCACCATGTTTTTTGGCTCTCCTGAACATTTGACATTTTGTAGATACGAGGTCTTGTCGCCCCAGCGACGATAACCTTTTTCATGCAATCATTCATAGCGACATATGTCACTGATATAGAAACCCAAACCAACCGTTAGAATAGATGGGTTGGAAATGGGATCTACAGATACATGTAGTACAGTTGATAGAAATCTTTTCGTCAAAGTAGGGTATTCTAGTATAATATTCTACTTATTTCTAGCGAGGAGTAGGATTACTGGTAAGTACAAGTTGGTAGCCTTGTCCTTTGACCTTATTTTATTTCTGTCTGTAGAAATAATTGGCTTGCACTCACAAACACAGCCACACTATAGTACAGGGCAAGTCCAAGATAACGCGCACGTTACGTATGGGACATTCAGATACTTTTATGACCTGAAAAATAGTGTTAATGGCCTTTGATCATATTGAACTTTACCATGGTGATTGATATTTAGGAGAAGTATAATCATGTAAAAGATGGAGAAAAATGACCTTCACAATTATATTCTAGAAGAGAAAATATGTGCCGTTACGTATGGGACCAGAAACATTTTGTTTTTTTGAACATTTTTTTCAACCTCAAAACTCTCTGAAAGTATTTCATTCTACAACTTGTAACTCACAGTGATGAAAGTCACAACACTCAAGATTATCAGAGGTAAGTTTCATGTCATGAGGCAAAAAGCTGTAATTACAGGTTCGAATTAAAGACAGACATGACGTGTTACGTATGGGACAGTTACGTATGGGACACTTTGTCCCCCATTCGTTTAGTGTGTGGAGAACCATGTTTATGGGTATTTTGCATAATTATTGAAGTAAAATCAGTTGAAACTACTCAATACTGATCCAGATTGTCAAGGAAACAATATTCCCCAAATATTTACCATCATAATCATATTCAATCATATTTTTATGACCAACCCGAGTGTGCATGCCCCTTGTCCCCCATTCGTTTAGTGTGTGGAGAACCATGTTTCTGGGTATTTTGCAAATTAATTTTGTAAAATACCCATAAACAAATTTTTGCATTATTATTGAGGTAGAATCAGTTGAAATTACTCAAATACTGATCCAGATTGTCAAGGGAACAATATGCCCCAAATATTTACCATCATAATCTTTAATCATATTCTATATTTTTATGACCAACCTGAGTATGTATGCCCCGTATTTTTGTCAGGATAGTTACTACTAAAAAATCGAATAGTTTAGTGTTTTAATACTTCCATTGATGAAGGACAGTTTGCCATTCAGTTTCAATAAAAACAACTGGACACAAGAAATATTGAATGTAATAAATATGCAATACCTGCTGCGTGGAACCCCAGTAATCGAGTGGATATACAATGTCTGTCTAGCAATCAGGTCATTGATTCAAGTCACACCTCGATATGTACATTGTATACCCATGATTTTTGTCATGGCTACTACTGAAAACTTAGTAAGGACAATTTGTTTATCTCTTGCAATAAAAAAACAATGATACAAAAAACACTAATTTGAAGTAACATCTTCATTATCATCACATACATGTGTTATACAATGCAGCTACAATGTAGCTAGAGCTCTACATGGTGTGGTGAACAGTACCCAATATACTTGTAGTTGAACTGCAATTTTTCAATATGCTTGTGTATTTGGTGTCAGTACCCTTTAAATCAGAGGTCTCTACTTAAAGGGACTGTACAGTTCTGGTTCAGATGGGAATTCTGATTTCAACTTTTACAAGATAATTAGCACTTCTTTTATGAAATATTTAAATAGCATACAATTCTTAGAGGAATTCAAAGTTAACATGACAAAAATCCGTTTTGAAATGGCTGAGATATCCAGAAACGTGGTGTCCTAACAAGAGGAGGATCACATTTTTTATTAGGACCACTTCATTTTACTTTTTATTTGTTTTTTGTTGTTGTTGATATCTCAGCCATTTCAAATTGGATCTCCATCAAATAAACTTTGAATTCCTCTAGTCTTAGAATTGTAATGCTCTTTAATAATTCATATAATTGGTTTCCAATCATCTCGTAAAATGTTGAAAACTGAATCCCCATTTCTACAAAAACTATACCATCCCTTTAATGCTGATTTTTATTGTGTATTTTGCCATCTCCCCCTCCCCCTTTCTGAAAATTATTCAGTCAAGTACATGTATTGTTTCAAGTGTCTATAACTCAAAAGTAGCTGCAAAGTTGGGATGCTTTCTTCAGGATGATTGACCATTTGTGTACTGAGAGACCCTCGCAGCTAGCTACATGCATTCACATGCAATATGTATGAGGATGTCCCATACGTAACACATTTGTCCCATACGTAACATTATTTAATTGCCTAATAAAAAATATTTCTTTTACTGTTTTTTCTTTTTTCTATGGTATTTAACTTCTCTAAACAATAAATTAGAACTTTCCAAAAGGGCATTCAAATAACCTTAGAAATTTCAGAGAAAACCTAAAAAAATGACCTCAATTTGTTACGTATGGGACATCTCATGATAAGACACGAGCTAATTTGCATAATCATTTGCATAATCCCTAAATTTTCATACCAAGTTAAACTATTTGATGAACTTCTTATGTCCACATATTAATCAAATATCATTTGCTTTCCTTTGAATAAATATGAATTTTTATAAATGTCCCATACGTAACGCTGTACTTCACATTTATGCAAATGAAACCCTTGAAATTTGCATAAATTTACATAATATCATTTTTTCCTCCATGGAAATCAAAACTTCAACTCATAAGCTTCAAAATGATACCAAACATGTCAATATTGAGCAAAGATGAAATTTTGCCTTCTGAGGGGACCTTATCTTGGACTTGCCCTACAGTAGGGGTAGCGGCCTACAGCTTGACCGAAAGATCGGTCTTTATCTTTTAGTGATCGTGAATTCTGTAATCTCATTGGTCAATCAACCAAGTAATATATCCCGTATTACGTGATATGACGTCATGATACCGTATTACACAGCCAGCTGCGCGTGTACCAAAGACGCTTATAGGAAAGTGCGCGCTAATCCTGTACAAAACAAATGGACAGCGCGCGGTCCTCAAGCGTATTGCACACATAACCTGAGACCACTAGACGCTTGATAAACAACAGCAACCTAGGCTACTGCACTGCAGTATCTTATGGCGTGTACGTGTACGTATTTGTATGCGCGCATCGCATGCAGTAATCAGCTTGCGAGACGTAGGCCTCAACATGGTCATGGCTGACAGCTAGCCGGCGATTTCAATATCATTCACGAGGGGAATTCAGCGAGAAGAAGGTTAGCACTTACACTAAAAGATAAAATTGTTACCCCCTGCTTGTTCTTACGAAATACGAGAAATATCTACGGTCTGGTGCCATATTCCATTCGGCCTTCGCCCTCATGGAATATGGCACCAGACCGTAGATATTTGCCCGTATTTCGTGAACAAGCAGGGGATAACTAATAGTATACTCAGATACTGGTCGTCGGGGATATGTTCTGCAGAGACTGCGCGCCTCTGGCTTCACCGATCCCTTCCTCAATCCCCTAGTATTAATTATATACAGAGCCTCAGAGGAGAGCGATAAGGTCAAAATAATAAAAGCTCCTCCGGACAGACGGATCTTTCTCATTTGTCTATATAGGATAGTAGTTAGTACGGCATGCAGCAGGCACAGCCAGCCACACAGGACAGCCGCATACCGCACAGGATAGACAAGATATTATTATGAATAAGGCCTAGGCCTAATGCAAAATAAATTGAATAACGTGCCAGACCCTATAACAACAGTTAGACCCCTAACGTTAGACCCGTGTGCGGCAAATAAGGAATGGGGGAAGCCGGAATGGGAATAACGGCTCTAAGTGGTGACAAAGTCATTTTAATTGACGTTCTTGGACTGGTTCGTACACATGGATGTATAGCGTTAGTCACAAAACTCTTGGCTATGCTCATAGTCATAGAACTAACGTTACAATTACGCGCAGATCGTTTATAAATCGGACGGGGAGGAGACAGTCAGTTTATGCATGCGACAGCGATGAGTAATGGGGAAGGAACGGGCAGGGGATCCAACGGGCAGCGTCGGTAGCAACAACACGTCTTGCCACCTCCAGCGTACAAAATTAACCAACGACATTTTATAGGTTCATACTCACAAAATTGATAATTGTCGATCTCCATTGTTAACTTCAACGAATCATATACACCACGAATTACAGAACAACACAATGGATGACACCAATCGGGACATTTTCTTGCCCGTCATGCAGGATTCAAGACCACATTCTCAACATCTTACAAACACGGATACAGGACATCAGTGATCGTTTGGAAATCAACATTGCATGCATTGGCATTCGACATTATGTATGACAATAGATGGCGCTATTCAAGACGATGAGAAAATGTTTGGAAAATGACGAAAAAAGCAAGCGATCGAATAGTTATAGTATTGACACCTATCTTCACGTTTCTAACATTCTTTGGTGAGATAATAAGAAAACTCTCAGGAAATATGAAAGAGCAAGTAATTCCAATAGGAATTCAACGTTTATTTGATAAAAAGTGGTTTTGAAATGGCTGAGATATCAAAAACAGAGCGATCCTAATAAAAAGTGGGACCCACCTTACAATGATCGCTTTGTTTTTTAATCAAGAAAATCAATAAAACACACAAGTACACAAAAAAAAAAATGATCGCTTTGTTTTTCTTTGTTTCTGGATGTCTCAATGTATTAGCAATTTCAACACCGATCTGCATCAAAAAAATGAAATTCCTCTCAGAATTGTACATGCTCTGTAATATTTAAGTAGTTGTTTCTTGGTATCTCGCAAAACGTTACAAGCCCAAATGAATCCTCATCTCCACCAATATACTTAAAAATTATCATCCCTTTAAAATTTGTAAGTCTTAGACAAAGAAGAGGAATCAAAGAACCCCTGTAGTAAGAATAAAAAATGATTTTTGTGCGGATCATCAACACAACTGAATAACTTCCGTGATATTAGCGTGAAGAATAAACCGGATGTTGTTTTATTCATGATGATGACGATGTAAAACACAGACGATGATGATGATAGCGGGTTCCGTCCTGTTGGTTGGCTTGGGTGGCGAAGATGGTGGTTTAGGAACCGTGGTAGCATTAAACAGTTTTCTTTGCTATTTCTCTTAATTGCATAATCCTGAAATAATGGGCTCTTTCAAATAGAACGAAAATGTTAAAAACTTGCGTTTAAAATGATAATGTGTATTAAGAATGTTACTGTCCTGTTTTTTATTTGTTTTTGTTTTTTCGTTACGCCCGCGAAGCAGTGAAGACTCATTGTTCATGTTATAATGATTTCAGTTCTCAATAGTTTGCTGCAGCTTAAAAACAAAAATGACAAAAAATGGTCACGTGTACTGGAAATAAAAAGTAGATCGGTGAAATCAGTGCCCCCCCCCCCACCCCCCATCTAATTTCGGACTATACCCAGAAGGCAAAATCTTCATCCCATCCAATCAACAATCTCAACTACTTTCTTTAATACGAGGGGGGGGGGGGGGGGCAAGCAAACAAAAACCCACAAGTGGCAAGCAACTTTAACTCGATCTGGTTGTTGTTGTTGTTGTTGTTGTTGTTGTTGTTGTTGTTGTTGTTGTTGTTGTTGTTGTTGTTGTTGTTATAAGTGCTGCTGATGCTGCTGCTGCTGCTGTTGTTGTTGTCAATTGAATGACCGGCTTTCTGCAGAACTTGGCAAATGGATTTCTAAAGGACTTCAACTGAAATGACAGAGTCCGCCGCGGCTTTGGCCCACCAAAGTCGACAGAATGCGCTATTGTAATTTCTTATAAATCAATGGTGTCACATTTTCTCCTGCGACAGTTAATTGACCCGGTATTATTTTCTCCAAGAACTTATATGGCAGGTTATGTTTGTGGGTAATGGCTACTGGCGTGCAGATATTTCGCGGGAGCAAAATGTCATGGAACCAATACGACCTACGTGACAAAAAAAAAAAAAAAAAAAAAAACAGCAACAGGGATAAACATAATCAATATCAACATTCGTGATTCTAAGGCTTGTTCTATGTAAACTAAAAAAGGGTTGGTTCATTATAACTGTGACTAAATGCCATGCATTCAAGTCCATCAGAAAAACGTTTGACATCTCAGCTGCTCCTCAAAGCCAAAACACCAGAATCAATAATGATTTTGGAACGATATCTGCTGTTATTAATTTCGTATAATATTGTGGTATTGTGCGATCAAACATTCTTGCCAACACGCTGCAGATTGCATTTTGGGTCTTGCCATCAGGTTCTCCGAATTCATGTATCTTCAGCAATTCCACATTATTTCCCTCTCTTCCTCCTTCTTCTCTCACTTTCTACCCATACAGCTTGACGGCAGGCACCAAATGAATTAATGGCTATACATGTTACTTTTTGTGTCTTATTGATCATATCCTTAAATGTGATAGTTTGAATGCAACAACAGTAACAGTTTATATTGTGATATATAGCAAAGTAGGCTTTATATGCAAATCATGTTCTATACTCTGGAAACCAATGATAGCTCGGTCACTAATGGTTCACATTAAAAGCGAGGTATAGGTTTGTTTGTTTTTTTTTTTTTCTTCTTCTTCTTCTTTTATCACATATAGGTTACCTCGCTTTTCTTATTTGGTACCATTTAATCACCTGGTCTTATCTTATATCCGTTCTCCGTTTCTTTTTCACAAACACTGATTACTCGGGGCTTACAGCCAAACAAGCTAGCTTTCATGTTAGGTCCCGTCATACTTCTCTTTGTTCAACCCCATTTCGATTTTGACCAGTTATCATTACAATTACTGTTTTATCACCATGTATATTGTTTGTTTTCAGCACATTGTTTACAAGGTTAAAGAACTTGTATCTTTATTTCTGTTGTAATGTTCATAAATGAGAAGAATGAAAATAAATGAAATGAAATGAAATGAATTGAATTGAATATCTACTAGTATAGCAATATCGATCTGGAACGATATCTGCTAGTCTCCATTGTTAGGGTCACGTTGTGCCATTTAATCATAACTTCTTTCTTGTGTCACAAGTGAGGTACCCTGGAAAGGTTTGATTTTGCTCTATATCTGATAGTTATGGGCTTACTTTGAAATGTTTAAGAATGGCGCTTAGCTCATTTTGCAGTAAAACTCTTCATTTATTAATTTGAATCCATTTATATCAGAGAAAATAGTTTCATATTCAACAAACTGCAGTCAACTGGAGCCATATACCAATCATCGTATACGGATATAACAATTTTTATCAACAAAACTTTTTTTTTTTTTATCATTCTACTCACCTTAAGGTTGTTTGGTTTCAGTGAGGTAACAGCGATGTTGGGAAACTAATGGATAGGTTATAACATAACATAGCGGCTGAGCATGCAGAGCCCATAGCACTCTTTGAAACTTCTTTGGAATCCTTTTGTCTCACTGTTTTATTTCAAAGTTTACTTATTCGCAACCTTTTTATGCAGAGTTGGGTTAGAGGAACATCCACATGGAAGGACTTGTTATACATCATTATTTTCAAAGCACATTGGCCCCACACTGTAAAAACATCGGTGTTAGATTTAACACCACGGGTGTTAAATCTAACACCTATCAAACTTCAATAAAGGACCACACCCACAGGTGTTAAAAATGCACTGTGATGGTGTTGAAAAGTGTTCACCTGACACTTCGTGGCCTCTTAATTTGACACTGTACCTGGTGTTATTTTGACACTGTCCTGGTGTTAATTAAAAAAATGACACCACATGGTGTTGATTTGATATTTGCTTGTGTTAATATCAATGGTTTAACACCCGTCCAGCTTCAATAAGGGACCACACCAGCTGGTGTTACTTTGGTGTAAATTCATTTTCACAGTTTTTCAAAAATCTAGTATTTTAATGTAAAATTCTTGATCGTCTTGTTTAAATTAAAAATCAACAAGAAGTGCAGTTTAAGAAACTCTTCAAAAAAACAGTTTAAAATTTGGAAATGACACCCGTAGGTGTTAATTTAACACCATAATTAATGAGCACCGAAAAATTAACATCAGCTCGGTGTTCACTATTTAACACCGGACTTTTTGCAGTGCACTGCTTCATAATGCTTGATTTAGACATCAAATGAACAAAGGACGCCAACATTGTAACCAGAACATCAGGGATGCCAAGTTCAAAAAACTTTTATGAGTGAGATTTTCATGATTCGGCATCTCGGCATGCGAATGTGTGCTCGCGAGCGAGGGTGTATGGGTTTTTCCCCTGTGGCCTCCCACGGTAGGGAACTTTTTGAATTTTCAATGTAGCTCTAAATGGTGCGATCAGGTGCATATTATACTTAAGTGACTATCTTTTACTTATTTTGAAAGACAAAGGGAAAATATACCTTCAATTGCTACTATCATCTTAATCTTTTGAGCTATGCTCATTATTATAGGCCCAAGTTGCAGACTTCGCCCGATGCGTGAGAAAAATGGGTGTCATGCGTGAGATCGTGAGATGGCCCCTAAAAGCTTGAGTCTCACGCAGAATGCGTGAGACTTGGTAGCTCTGGAACATTATCTATAAGAGGAGAATAAAAGTTCAATACAGTCCGAGATAGATGGAGAGAGGAGGAGACGGGATAGAGGAGCCTAGAAGAAATGAAGATTGACTTGTGAACGCGCCTGCCACTCCATCGCCAGGCAGGACAGGTTAAACTCTTATTATAAGTTTATTCATCTATTTTATGTAGAAATAAAAATTTAGTTTATATCTTCAAAATGTAATAACCTTGGGGATACTCCAAAGTTGTTTTCTAAGGGCAATCCAAAATCTGGCTCCAGTATGATGTATTTTGGATCAAACGTGTCATAAAGGGAAAATTCATGATTGGATTGTTTTGTGGGATAACTCTACTGTTTATGCGTCACTATTTCGATGACATATAAATCATGAAAAAAATGTTGGGGTAAACGATTACAGTTATAATTAAACATAAACTGACTGAGTTAAAATCAAATCTTTTATTTTCAAAATTATTTCATGATAAGAAAACAAAGCATCAGCAGGCATACCGGTATGTGCTCGGTTCAATGTGAAGGTTAGAAACAATTTTGATATTCTTTTTTTTTTTCTTCTTCTCAATGTCTGGAATGTCGCTACCCCAAGTAAGGACTAGACTACTAAACTTGAATAAAGTATTCTATAACAAACCATCGGAACAATGCCACAAATCATTTAGATTAACGAGAGGCTGCCTTAGTTCATTGTCGAATAAGCGAACGTCTGGGCATATTGAAAATTGAAGAAAACTTCATTTCATTTTCTAATGAACAAACTTTCGGAAATAAGGAACCTTATTTCATTTGAGGATTAATGAACCTTCGGAATAACAAATCTTCATTCATTTTCGGATTAAGGAATCTTCGGGATTACGAACCAGCCCTCTGGAATATCGCCTCAATGTTCGGATCTATGAAATCTATTTCATCTTTGGATCAACCAACCTCTTGATAGGCCTATAGAGACTAAATATTTCGTGTGTAATTTATCTGAATAACAAACCGTCGGAATGCATGACGAACCTACCCTTACTATATGAAGAGTTTTCTTGCAAAATGAGCTAAGCGCCATAATTAAACATTTTAAAGTTAGTCCATCATCAGATAGAGCAAAATTAAACCTTTCCAGTAATGCCTCACTTGTAACATACCAAGGAATATTCTAGAAGTTATGGTTAAAAATAACCTGTATTTTATTATTGCTTTCTTTGTTTTTAACAGCTTTAATCGCAAGTTATCTCAACTTAACAAGAATGGAGTTAGCGCGTTTTGCGATAAAAACTCTTCATATAAATTTTCGGATTAACGAACCTTCGGGATTATAAAACGAACATCACCTATTCTGGATAATATACCAGCAGTACCTACTCTAGATAGAATAATCAAAATTAATAATAGTTTGCAAAAACCGATAAATCCTTAATTGCCAAATGGAGATATTTGCGATTAAAGGTCACGAAAAATAAAGAGATTAATAAGAACATTTTTGCTTCTTTTCACCATAACTTCAAAAATGTACCTTTATAATATGTAGTGACCAACATATCATTTCAAAGGTATTATTTTGTACTTTCTGACAGAGACCGTACTTCAAAATCTTCAAAAATGGACTTACCGGATTTTGCGAACAAACTCTTATACTTAGTGTATACAGCTCTATGGTCACTACTAGTATCTCACGTAATGTATTCAGTTTGTCGCCCTCTTTTGCCCTTTTGCCGACCAGCTGGGTAAGACTGGTAATAAATCACATCTCATATTCATGTTACTCTGGAACCACATTTATCTTGTGAGATCATTGCTTGATTGATACTAGCCCATTCGCTACGAAGTCCAAACGAACAGATGATGTGCAGTTACTGTGTGTACAAAGCGACCCTATTGATATTTTCATCGTAACTTTGCGCACTTACAGGGCGAGGGTAATTGCCCCATACTCTGCAGCTACAATAGCTCGCTCGTCATCATGCTCACACCAAAGGAGGGTGCCGGTGCTGTAAACGGTGGATTGACGGCCGATAGACAAAACCAGCGTTAAAAGTCCGTGCGATCTGACAAAATAGTGGGAAAGAGCTCCCTTGGTAGATGCCATTATACATGATTGCTGATGCCCATGTCCTGTCTTTTTAAGAGATAGCTCTGTTGTCAGACGGCGTGTCGTAACCGAATTTGGTGAGTAACATCTGCCGGTTGTCACATAGCCTAACCTGTATTGCAAACCGTTTGTTTGGTGGGGTAGGCCGCGCGAGCGAGCACTGCGGTAGCTGCTGCTGAGTTTCAGGTTCTAACCATCCCAAAGCTGGAGCTGTGGAGGTCTAATGCACTTGTCAATTGAAGTCCCGGCCCATGGGTACCCGGGGATGGCCGGGACTTGCAACCAAGTTGGACGGGGATTTCAGGGCATAATCGTGATATAGTCCCCACCTCGGGTGTAACGTCACCGGTGGGGACTAATAGAATCCCCCTTGCACACAACTAGCTGTACATGTTACATGTATAAAATCTCCTTGTGTTAGTATGTTGCTCTTGTCTTGATTGGTCACCTCAACGCGCACGGGAGTTCTGTCGAGAAGCTCACGCAGTCTTTGGTCTTCACACTCTCTATTATCTCCGTGTATCTCCGTCTATTATGGTCGTGATATAGTCCCCACTCTATGGGAAACTGTGTGCGAATTACACGGCGATGGGGACGATTTCACGACCATAGAGTAGCTCCTCCCTCTGTTATGCTCGTGATATAGTCCCCACACAACGATAAACTGTGCGTGTTTCGAATGGAGATGGGGATTATTCCAACAGTATTATACTCGTGATATAGTCCCCTCTCCACAGGGAACCCGTTGCGTTATAATGGTAGTGGGGACAATTTCCACAAGGTTTATCTTGCTTGGATTTATCGGACAAATGATTGCTTTGTTGTTGTTGTTGTTGTTGTTGTTTTGTGTGACTTTCTCGAAGTTCGAATTGCCTCTCGTCAATAATTTTTCTTGTCATTTTCCTTTTCTATGTTCTACCGATGTTTGTTTACATAATATTGTGACTTCATTTTTTTTCTTCTTTACACGTTTAGATCATTGTACCGGATTCCTCTTTGAGTGGAAGAATGAGAGAGAGAGAGAGGGAGAAAAAGCAAACAAACAAACCCTGACTCAATTACCGCCAGAATCCATTTACTACACTGAACAATGTGATGAAAACAAGTAGCCTACAATATATTTTTAGCAGAACAAAAGGAAAGAAAATGTTTCAATTACCCTATAACAATTAAGAATTCAGTGGGCCCGTCCGAGGCATGCAAGCGCAAGTTGGGTGCGTGCGTCGTGGTATTTATATTGATTTGTGATGATGATAATGATGATGATGATGATCATGCAATGTCATTGTTATTGCTGTAGTATTATGTCAGTTAAATGCATTTTCCGTATTTTCCCTTTACTGTGATGCAATTTTTATAGTTAATTTTTTTTAATAAATGTTATTACATTTTTGAATAAACGGAAAACTACTTTGAATTCTAAAGCATTGATGTGGGTCGATTCAGCTGTTCTATTTCTTTATTCATTTCTTATTCATTTATTATCTCATTTATTTAGTCATAATTTTGGCTGCAGTTTGTGCACAAAACAGATTTTGTGTTATGCAGTATTGTGTTCTACGAGTGTTCCGTACCTATAGTTAAAAAGAAAAAAATGTAGCAATTAAGGCATAATGTTGAGAGGCCTTTGTCCAAAGCAAACGATTTTCTTATCGATAACGGTCTCCCCCACTTGCATACTTCACGCCCTATTATTTCACATGATTATATATTTGTCATGTGAAATTTTGTTTGCGTTTTCATGATTTCACTAGAAAATTGATTAAAATGCAACTATGTAATTAAATGCAAATCCCTAATCAAATGCAGGTATATGAAATCACAACTCATTTGCCTTTAAAGACAACTTTAGAAATAAAAAATGGAAAAAAAAATCGCTGTATTCAAACGCAAGAGCGTTGCAGAGATGTACGGTTTTCATATACGAAACTATAGAAACTGCGTTTAAAACCATCCCTGAACATATACGGAAGTGCGTTATTGTTGAAAAGACTTGCATTGGTTTTTTAAAATCAAAATAAATGCAAGTCCATCAAATCACACGAAACGCTGCACTAGTATTTCAACGGAAGAGCACAGCCGCCAGAGAAGACTTGCGATTTTGTACAAAACTATAAGAAACTGCGTTTAAACGCATCTCTAAACATCAACGGAAGTGCGTTATTGTTGAAAAAAACTTGTATTAATTGTTTTTTTATTTCGTACGCAAAATTAAAAATCAAGATCCATTCTGAAAATCAAATGCAAGTCCATCAAATCACACGGAACGCCAGGCTTGCGTTTGATAATCATATACGAAACTATAAAATTGTAGGAAACTCAGTTAAACTCAATTGCGTTCAAACGCAACTGTCCATATTATGCAAGTCCATCAAACCACACGCAACGCTGTATTTAAAACGCAAAAGCGTTGCAGAATCTTGGACTTGCAGTTTTTGTACAAAACTAATAAAAGTCTACGGAAGTGCGTTATACATTGTTGAAAAGACTTGCATTATTATTTTTTTTTTTTTCGTAATGGCTACAGGAACTTTCGCCGTGACCGAACTTAATCTGCACTAGCACGGGAAAGAAATCGCAACATTTACACATTTCAAACTACCGAAACGCATGCTGCTTCATGAAATGTCAATGAAGAAAAGGTAGCAAGTTATTGTTACAGTTCGCTATGCCGAAGGTTTAAATCTCAGTCCAAAGTTATTAGTCCGACAATGGAAAGATGTTTGTTTTTACGAACTAGTAGGCCCTAATCCGAAAGTTGTCGTTTTCAGATTAACAAACTTGACTTTTTTTTTCTTTTTCTTTTTTTTTTTTATTTCAGACGGGCCTGCACCGTACAGCGCGGTTAAATGTTGCGAATCGGAGCGCGAGAACAATTCATTTTCCGAGTATGGCAATAGAAATTTATAAGCAAAACAAATATGGCGACTTAAGGAAGGAAAATCACACATATTATTTCAACTCAGTCGGCACTGAAAAATTATCTCGACAGAATCATACAAATTCACACGTGGCATATCTTCGCAGCAACGCACAATGAATATAAATCGCAATGGTACTTGCAATTTGGGGAATTTGCGTTTGATTTTTCAAATCAAGTTTAAAAACGTAAAGTGTCTAGAAACGGGCACAGGTTTCCGATCCCGTTCTCTCAAAATCTCTCTAGAGATTTTGGAATTGTACGTTGTCGTCACTATTCGAAATCCACGCGAGATTTAGGCATGAACTAAAACATTTGTGCTAATGTCGGTATAGGCATGTTTTGGCGGCAAAAGGAAGGAGAGAGATTTGAGATAGCGATCCGCATTAGGCATCGTGGAAATTGTCCCCACTGACATACATAACGCAGCCGGTTCGCCGTGGAGGGGGGACCATATCACGAGTATAATACTGTTGGAATAATCCCCATCTCCATTCAAAACACGCACAGTTCGTCGTTGTGTGGGGACTATATCACGAGCATAACAGAGGGGAGTGGCTACTCTATGGTCGTGAAATTGTCCCCACCACGTGTATTCGCACGCAGTTTCCCATAGAGTGGGGACTATATCACGACCATATAGAGGGAGATACACGGAGATACGCAAGACTGTATGAAGAGTGTGTGTGTCACTTTAGTGTGTGTTGTCTCGCGGCTATTGACCAATCATACGTCAGTTGCGTCAAAATCCGCAAGAAGACTGGTACAGCTGTACACACTACGCAATACGTGCTCCGCGCTCCACTCTCAACTATGTAGGTACCATAGAGCTGTCATATAGGTACATGTACTAGGTGGGATTCTAATAGTCCCCAACGGAGAGGTGGGGACTATATCACGATTATGCCGATTTCAGCATTTTTTTCGCCCGGGTGGGTCGGGAATAGACCGGGCTTTGTAGGGGGAAATTCACTTAATTTGCCCCGGTGGGCCGGGGATGTACCGGGGTGTTGTCGGGGGAAATTCAATTATTTTGCCCCGGTGGGTCGGGAATGGACCGGGGTTTGTCGGGGGAGATTCACTTATTTTGCCCCGGTGGGTGGGGAATAAACCGGGGTTTGTCGGGGGAAATTCGCTCCAACCAAATGGCAAGCATTTGGGGCGGGAATTTTGGCCGGGATTGAGCCAGATTTTGTTTGAGAGTTGATTATGACTTGTACCATTTCCAGTACGGTAATGTGACCATAAATTATTTCGCTTGACTAGCAATTCCCCGCTATTGAGGACTCCGTAACGTTGCCCAAAAGTTGCGTAAACGCATGAATCACGTAAAGAGCCTAGCGCGAAACATGCGCGATTTGCGCATTTCATGAATTTTTCTGACGTGGAATCTTCGATCGTATTGTCCGCGGATGTGCGCCGGATCGGCGCTTTACGCGATTCCACGCGGGCGGGCTCGGTCACACTGCCCAAAAGTTGCGTAATCGCATAGAATCTAAATCACGTACCGGTAACTAAGAAATTTGGTTTTGTGTGCTTGTCCGTCGAGAATTGCACCATTTTCGCTGATTTACGCAATGAAAAATCACCGATGAATTGCGCAAGAACTACGGAAAGATCACGCACAAATATAGCGCCAAAATCATACGTGAGTTGTTAGTGATACATTAGTGATTCTTCGATCAGTATTTCGTGAGTATTTACCGTGTTCTGTTAGAGATACATAGGCCTACGCCAATTTTTTTTTTCAGTGATTTTCAGTGATAAGTAGGTGTTTCAAGCGCGAAACATGCGTCATTATTTATAGTCTGCTTTTTTGTCAGTGGAGAGTCGTTGGTGAACGCGATAGCGGCAACATTTTTGCGAACAATCGCTGATATTCCACGCATATTTCGCGCATTGTTCGCGTAAGAACCACGCAAACTACGCAAAAATTACGTAAAACAGCGCAATCAACTGCGTAAAATTTTTACGCGAAGCCGAGTTTTGAGCTCCTCAAAACATTGAACTGCGTAAAGTGCCGATCCGGCGCACATCGGCTGACAACTACGAAGGTTCAAAATTGAAGACAAACTCATAAAATGCGCAAATCGCGCATCGTATCGCGTAAAATAAGGCTCGAATTTCTTACGTGATTCATGCGTTTACGTGACTTTTGGGCAGTGTGACAGGTCCTCAAAAGCCAGGTTTTTGAGCAGCTCAAAACTCGGCTTTGCGTAAAAGTTTACACACTTCTAGGCAGTATTGCGCTGTTTTAGTTTTTACGTAATTTTTGCGTAGTTTGCGTTGTTCTTACGCGAACAACGCGCGAAATATGTGTGGAATATCAGTGATCGTTTGCGAAAATGTTGCCGCTATCACGTTTATGTGCGATTCATACGCAGTTAATCGTGATAAAGCGCAGATTATGCGTGATTCTCCGTGGACCTCTGTCGTCAGGCGTCGCGCACAATCACGAATTCGCCCTATTTGGGGCCTTTGCGTGCCTATGCGCTGATTAGTGATTTTTGAGTGATATTTCCGTAGTTCTTGCGCAATTCATCGGTGATTTTCATCGCGTAAATCAGCGAAAACTAGTCTTACCGGACAATCACGCGCAAAACCAAATTTCTTGCGTGATTCACGCAAACTTACGCGACTTTTTGGCAGTGTGACCGGGCCTTGAGGGTCGGGACTTGGCCGGGGATTTCTATACAAATATGCCCGACTTGTCGGGGACTTGGCCGGGGATTTCTGCACAAATATTGCCCGGACTGTCGGGGAATTGGCCGGGGATTTCAACTTCAATTTTGCCCGGCCTGCCGGGGACTTAGCGGGGGATTTCCGTGAAAATTTTGCCCGACCTGTCGGAGACTTGGCCGGGACTTGGCCGGGTAGTGCAACATGCAAAATTGCAAGTGGGATGCAAGTCCCGGCCATCCCCGGGTACCCATGGGCCGGGACTACAATTGACAAGTGCATAAGGTAAGGACAAACATCATCACCATGACGTTGATAACACCCGAGCGCTGGCCGGGATGGAAATCCCGATCCATGTGTGTGTGCCGACAATTATTGTCGATGAGTGACATCTCAATTCTCATATTATATAGGAATCTACATTGATTGGTGTTTACTGTTGTGTGTGTGTGGGTGAGTGTGTGTGTGTGTGTGTGTGTGTGTGTGTGTGTGCATGTCATGGTGGATGTCACACCCAAGCATGAATGCATGTAGCTACACGCAGCCGCTGTAGCGACAGTGGCTGCACCTCTATTCCTTAGCAGACGTTGTCATTTTTTCAGTGTGGTTGTGCGACTCCTTCATGAATATCTTTATTAATCGTGGAAAACTAAAATACAAGGAATTATCGTAATCTATGATAATCATTCAATAATCGGTATGCGATTTTTTGTTTAATAACGTCAAAAACTCACCGAAATCTGAGGCTGAAATCAGGTCTGTAAACGTCCTTATTGCTTCACTCCTCATCTGCGTGTTATTTGAATGGCATTCACTCTCGTATACTACAACGTACAACGTAGGTAGTCGGAGAGCTAGAGGGCGCCTCTCCGACTACCTACGTTTTACGTTGTAGTATACGAGAGTGAATGCCATTCAAATAACACGCAGATGAGGAGTGAAGCAATAACTACGTGTAGGATGTTTACAGACCTGATTTCAGCCACAGATTTCGATGAGTTTTTGACGTAATTAAACAAAAAATCGCATACCGATTATTGAATGATTATCATAGATTACGATAATTCCCCATGTATTTTAGTTTTCCACGATTGATAAAGATATTCATGAAGGAGTCGCACAACCACACTGAAAAATGACAACGTCTGCGAAGGAATAGAGGTGCAGCCGCGTCGCTTCGCGACAGCGGCTGCGTGTAGTTAGAATGCATGTAGACAGAAAGATCCGTCTGTCCAGAGGAGTCTTTTATTTTTTTGACCTTATCACTCTCCTCGATATCCAATACCCGTGTTTAACAGGGGCCTGTCTTAAAGTTATAATAGGGTGTCTGGTAGATTTTTGCAACTGGAGAAATACAAGTCATTTCACACTAAAACATACATATCCATAATGTCCATACTTAACATAATACATGTGCAAAATTTCTCACCATAATCATGAATAATGGTGAAGTTATGAGCAAATAAAAACAGGGTATTTTTCATCCTCACACTGTCAAAACCTTGGCGAAAAAGTGGGTCGCGAGCGTAATGAAATTCACTGTCAAGCGCACTCCAGTGGGCGGTGCTATTCACTGCGTTTATCACATTCAAAGCGCGCGTGTTTCTAAGGCTAAGCGCGCAATCTTGTCAGCTAGCACACACCTACCCAGCCAGCTGTGCGAGGCCCGCTTCGATCCCGCGGCACGCACGCGATTTGTACACATGGGTTTACGAGACCGATGGCCCATCATACATACAAACGTATCACAAACGTAGGTCTAATACAAACGTATCACAAACGTAGGTCTAACAGCGCGGCGGAGTAAAAGCGCACACAGTAGTGGTGCATGTGCGATACTAGTACAGTGTACATGGAGACGCGCACATGTACCGATACTCACATTACGTACCGGCGGTGCGCTAGTGCAGCTGTGCGGAGGCTGCACATCGTACCTATGCATGCCAAACCAACTTGACTGTATGGAGCTTCGCGTAAGTGCGCGCCGTAACCACGAGTCATGGCGTGTAACTAGTGTCTAGACTTGTAGGCCCCGCCTCGCTTAGTTCGCTGATGCTGTTACTATGCTGACAAGGGTATCTTAATCGCTATTTCGCGGGTTTATCCTGGGGAATAAAGCGAAAAACCAATGCTATTTTTGGATTCAGCACCATTGAATCCTCCTACACCGGTATGGCCAGTTTCACAGTCGGGCGCAACAGCCGAGTAATAGTAATGTTTAGGCTTAAATCTGAATTTAGGTAATAATACGTCTTGATATCTAAACTCGGCGTAGGACGAGAAGAATGAGACCACCACAAGCTTTCATATGATACCAAATTTATGGAGATTTGTTCCCGGGATAAACCCGCGAAAATGCCTGAAAGGTAATTTTAAGCCAAAATTGTGGGTCCACTTTTTGACCGAACGCGTGCCCTACGTTTGCCCATTGCCCAACACGCACTGAACGCATCTGGTAGTCGTAAGTTTATTGTCCCCGCCGAACGAGTTCGAGCAGGGGACTATGAAACGGGCTCCGTACGTGTGTGTGTCCGTCCGTCCGTCCGTGTGTCCGTCCGTGTGTGCGTCCGTGTGTGCGTCCGTGTGTGATCAAAATCTTCAATTTGCTACTTCTCTGTCATTTATGAGCCAATTTTGATTCTGTTTGCTTTATATGATAGCACTACATGGGAGCTTTGAAACTTCTACACAGAATTTCAGTCGTGACCTTTGACCTTGACCTTTGACCTACATTGTACATTTTGCTACAAAATGCTACTCCTTCGCCATTTCTAACCCGATTTCGATTCCGTTTGCTTTATATGATGGCACTAGGTGAGGGCTTCAAAACTTCTACACAGAATTTTGACCTTTGACTTCTTTGACCTTTGACCTTGATTTTTTGACCTATATTGTACATTTTGCTACAAAATGCTACTCCTTCGCCATTTCTAACCCGATTTCGATTCCATTTGCTTTATGTGATGGCACTAGGTGAGGGCTTCAACACTTCTGCACAGAATTTTGACCTTTGACTTCTTTGACCTTTGACCTTGACCTTTGCCTATATTGTACATTTTGCTACAAAATGCTACTCCTTCGCCATTTCTAACCCAATTTCGATTACGTTTGCTTTATGTGATGGCACTAGGTGAGGGCTTCAACACTTCTACACAGAATTTTGACCTTTGACTTCTTTGACCTTTGACCTTGATTTTTTGGCCTGTATTGTACACTTTGCTACAAAATGCTACTCCTTCGCCATTTCTAACCCGATTTCGATTCCGTTTGCTTTATGTGATGGCACTAGGTGAGGGCTTCAACACTTCTACACAGAATTTTGACCTTTGACTTCTTTGACCTTTGACCTGATTTTTTGGCCTGTATTGTACACTTTAATACAAAATGCTACTCCTTCGCCATTTCTTACCCGATTTCAATTCTGTTTGCTTTATGTGATGGCACTAGGTGAGGGCTTCAAAACTGCTACACAGAATTTTGACCTTTGACCTTTGACCTTGATTTTTGACCTACATTTTGTTGTACATTTTGCTACAAAATGCTACTCCTTCACCATTTCTTACCCGATTTCGATTCCGTTTGCTTTATGTGATGGCACTAGGTGAGCGCTTCAAAACTTCTACACAGAATTTTGACCTTTGACCTTGATTTTTGACCTTTATTGTACATTTTACTACAAAATGCTACTTCCGGCGGGGACATTTATTACGCACCGCGTAATTTCTACTTTTCCTTGTTTGAAAATGCTTGAGCTTTTGCATTCAAAATGTGACTTTCGTGATATCATTTAGTATCGAAGATGATATGATAGATTTCTCTTATTGTAAAAAATGTTTTGAAGTAGTTTTATGTTCTGTAGATGCATATAGACCTAGAAAATCTAGGTCAAAGATGACTTGTGAACTCGCGACTTCTGCGTGAATTTCGAAGGGGATGACAAAGCGCATCGCGCTACCGACGCCCTAGTTATAAAGACTTGTGATAGAAATCAATCACAAGTTTTTTGTGTGCTGCAATGCAAGTTGCGATTGATTTGGGGACTTGTGATTGATTTGAAGGCTTTATAAGACAGGGCCCTGTGGACTGTGGTCATGTGGAATACACAACTTGACAACTGTCTAGTGTAAGCAAGGTTGTTAATGTTATAATTGACTGAGCTGAGGTCTGAATAATTGGGTTTACAACACTAGGCCTACCTACGCCAATTGCACCAAGGGAGGAAGTTATGTGTGTTTTTTTTATGCCTCCGCCACGAAGTGGTGCCGGAGGCATTATGTTTTCGGGTTGTCCGTCCATCCGTCCGTCCGTCCTTCCGTCCGTCCGTCCGTCCGTCCGTCCGTCCGTCCTTCCGTCCGTCCGTCCGTCCGTCCTTCCGTCCGTCCGTAATGAATTTTGTGGACAAGGTAACTATCGAAACCTGTTGAGGTATCCTAATGAAACTTGGCATGTATGTGTATTAGGGGGTGAAGTTGTGCCTATCAACTTTTGGGTGCACATGCTCAAGGTCAAAGGTCAAAAGGTCAAGGTCAAATACATAAAATTTTACTATTTCCACCATATCTATTGAATGCCTGAAGATATTTTCTTGAAACTTAGTGTATACATGTATTACCCAATTAAGATTCTCTGGTGAAAGTTTGGGTCATGAGGTCAAAGGTCAAAGGTCAAAAGGTCAGGGTCAAATACATAAAATTTCACTATTTCCACCATATCTATTGAATGCCTGAAGAGATTTTCTTGAAACTTAGTGTATACATGTATTACCCAATCAAGATTCTCTGGTGAAAGTTTGGGTCATGAGGTCAAAGGTCAAAGGTCAAAAGGTCAAGTAAAAATATTAAAACTTCTGTTTTTTCTCCGTACCTTGGAAAATTGTTCAAGGTATCTTCATGGAACATAGTATATACATGTACTGACTGGAAGTGATTATCTAGAGAATGTAGGGTTCATGGGGTCAAAGGTCAGGGGTCAAAGGTCAAGAGCAAGACTTCAAAATTTTACTATTACCCTCATATTTATGCAATGCCAGCAGGGTTATTTTTTTACACTTGGTGTATGCGTGTGTAACCTAATAGAAATTCTCTGGAAAGTTTTTTTTTTTCTCTTTTTGCCTCAAAGGTCAAAAGGTCAAAGATCAAGTGAAAGTGCTGAACTAACTTTATCCTCCATATCTCGGAAGTGGCTCAAGTTACCTTGAAACTTAGTACATATTATGCATGTTCTACCTGAAATCTTCTGAATTTTAGGGTCAAGGGCCAGATGAAAATGGTAACAATTTACTATTCAATTCAGAAATTGCACTTTTTCTCCACACCTGTACCTTGAAAATTACTCAATGCCTAAATGTATGAATGGGTCAAAGTCAAGTTAAAGTCCTTAAATCCCTAGATACATGCTCTCCTATTCATCCAATTAAGCCTACGTCAAGGAAGGTGAACATTCAACACATTTGTGACAAACTTGTCATTCCAATATTTTGCCAATTTTGTGAAAATGTAATCACACAGTGTCCACATGTTCTATCTAGACCTATTAGGAAAATCATGCATTATGGCGGAGGCATACCAGTCGCCAAAGCGACATTTCTAGTTTTTTTTTGCATTTGTTTTTGTCCATGTGCAGAAACTAAAAAAAGTTTTAAACGGATTTGGATGAAACTTGAAGTTGTATGTAGAGCCTTCTACAGTACTATTATTAACAATGTAGACGGCTGACCTATTACAGCCCTGTAGCTTTGGGACACACATTGGTGCACGGAGAAACACGGCGCGGTGTCTGGTCAGGCGAGTTGTAGAGGAAAGGTTGAGAATGACGTACAATGTAAGGAACAGATGATTGAGTTTTGGTAATGATCCGGCAATTTTTGAGGATTTTATGAAGATTTTTCAGTATTTTGGTGGGTAGGGTCAATGAACTTGGGAGTTCAAGCTGGCTGTGCATTTTTGAGATTTCATTAATACACACACTAAAAAGTGTGTGCCTTAGTTTCTGCTACAAAGCTGTATATAAAGGTGAGGCACGCCGCGCAGATGGAATTTGATGAAGTAACAAAGCAAAGGGCTTCTACAGTGTGTATACGGGAAATCAGGCGACTTTTGGCATGCACATTCAATGATTATGAGTGGAAATCACTGATCTCTATGGAAGAACAAAATGAGTGGTGCTGGTGGAAATGAGCTGCTTGGCGGAGGTCTGTGCTCTCAGAGTGCTTCTCTAGTTTGGTGAGGCAATAACAATGAATGTGAAAATGATGAATTCTGCTGTCGAGGCCTACAGTTCAAAAGGCAGCGAAACTGTGGGGACTCTTGAGACTTTCTTTGTTTTAATTGAAACAGTCTGAGAATTAGAAACCAAAACATAGTTCATGCCTGCAGAACTTTCCATTATTGCTTTGCAAAATGTATGTGATGATGTATGCATAAGAAATAAATGACACGATTTCATTTGTGTAACATTGAAAGTGCAAAATATTACCGTTACTACTTAGCCAAACAGTTAACCTGAAGTCCATAATTAAAATCTCAGCGCTTACCCGATCGTGGACACCTGGTGTTTGCTACACCACAAATAATGCCATGTTCTCAATGGACATGGAACTGATCTAGACATTCGGTGCAATGGTTTTGTATGGAGTATTTTTTATTACCGCTAATAGTTCATGGTTGTATTGCCTTCTATGTAACATGTGTAGAATCTAGACTGTGCTAGTATAAAACCAGAATTTTTTTTTGTTGTTGTCTGTGGCTGTTGTATACGCAGCGCATTGAGAGCCAGTGCCAATTGGTGAAAAATTCACGTGCTGCGAATGTTTCTGTTTTTTTGTTTTATTTTGTTTTGTTGTTGTTGTTGTTGTTGTTGTTGTTGTTGTTGTTTTGAATCATACAATGATCAAAAGCATCATGTGTTTCTTTGATGGAAGTGTTGTACAGCCACGTTTGCGCATCTTAATTAACCATCCAGCCCCTAATGCGTGGTTGTAACCATGCCCTAGCCTGGTAATATTGGCAGTATCCGTGGTGGGTAGATAATGCATCTGGGACTGTTTCCCTTGCTATGAAGGTGGCTGAATATTTAAGCATTGATGTGCAGTTTATATCACACACCACCATCACTAATAGAACAGCCTTATTTTTCCTTAAATACAACGTATTTTATTTTGAATTTTTCTGGCATCATGAAATGGCAATTGACTTTCATACAAAGTATTGTCAAAGTGGTAATTTTCGCGGTGTTGAAATTTTTGTGCATTTCGCGCAACCAGAAACTAGCGCCAAAATAAAAGCACAAGAATATATTTGCTTGCCATATATGTTCCAGGAGTTGATGCCTTTATTCCGTGGAATTATGAACACGCGAATCTCTTCTTACCAAGCCAAGCGCGAAAAATTAGTCACAAGAAAATATCCACTTTTATAGTACCCCTTTCAGAAAGCAGGGTACAATGTACATGTCAGTAGCAAGTCAAAAAGAATGCAGTATTTGTTTGTTTGTGTTTTCTTTTTTAATAAAAAGTCATGTGCTTTAATAGTCATAAAAAAATAAGATGTGATGGAATTCTCTAGAGCTGTATTTCTTTTTAAAATCAACATTGTATCATTGTTGTGCAATGATGTCCCAAACTGTTTTAGTCTTTTCAGCCACGAAACACTGCATTAAAAAAAACAAACCAAAACAATGTATGTCTAATGTTCCTCAAACGTCATGGACATAGTACACTTGTATTGCTGCATTCACTCACTCAATCCACCTGTTTGGGTAAAACTTTAAAGGGTTGGTATAGTATTGGCGGAGATGAGGATTTGGCTTTTAACTTTTTGCGAGATACCAAGAAACCAAATGGTGCTTGAAATAGTACACAGCATACCATTCAAGAGGAATTCAAAGTTTATTTTAATGAAAATCAGTTCGGAATGGCCGAGACATCCAAAAACAAAGTAAAACAAAGTGATTGTAATATGAAGTGTCCCACCTTTTATTAGGATTGCTTTGTTTTGGATGTATGTATCTCAGTCATTTCAAAACCAATTTTCGTCAAATAAACGTTGAATTCCTCTGGGAAATGACATGCTCTTTCATATTTCATAAAGGGTTTCTCATTGCGACCACCAAAAATGTTAATAGAAACCTGAAGTTTGGTCTCAACCAAAACTATACTATCCCTTTAGTTTATTCATACATGAGTATCATGTATGTTGTGGTTGGTGTTTTTGTGCCAGCATTCCTTCTTTGCCTTTGAGTCAATGTGGTGTCTGTGTTGTATTGATAAAATTTACATGTAAAAAAGTCCCATACATACTCCAGGCTGCCTATATCAATTTAACTGACTTGTTACTGACAAGACAACTGTATTGCCCCCTTCACTCCTGTAAATGTACTGTACAAGTTTCCTTTAGAAGAGAAATGCATTTGTAATTGAAAATTGCGCAAATAATGTGCAGCTCTACTGGGGTGTTTCAGTAGTTTGTATTTTAATTAAAGTTTCTCACTGTGTTGCAGTCCATCCAAAGGCACAGGACCATTCATGCCTGCTGGACCTGGCATTCCTTCCAAGATTAGTGTCACTTCATACACAAAGTTCATTCATTGTGCTGGACTCTCATTGATTTAAATGAATACTTTAGCACACTTTGGATTCCTTTTTTTTTGTGTGTGGACAATACAAGAAGTTTTTGAAACTTTTGCTCTGAGGATGACAGACAAGTCTTAACATGTTTTTCTTGTCTTCTGCACTATTAAAAACCCCTCTCCCAGACCCTCATCCAACCCAACCCCCTAAAACAAGCATACTGTGATACACATCTGTACGTACAGTAGGAAATTATGTTCCCATTCAAATTTTAAAGGTTGTTACTGATACTGATAAAGAAATACAGTACAGTAATGCTACCCGATGCTTTTGTAATATTCATACATTTATGATATTCATTGTGAGTTTTTATAGAGAGGGGGGGGGGGGGGGGAGGGGAGAGAAAATCTTGTACATGCACCCAGACATGTAGTGGTACAGTCGAATCTATTGGACTGAAAAATAGCTTTGACTTTAAGAGAAAATTTGACTTATTAGGGATGAAAATCAATAGAATATAAAGAGAAGAGGACTTGAAAAGGCCTTCCACTTTTTATAGGTGATTATTCGACTTGTGCGAGGTCGACTTGAGCATGGTTGACTGTATTCGTGTATAAATGCACTACTTTGGATTATGCACTACATTGTACATGGCATTTACAGTGTATTTCATTGTGTTGTATTTTCCTTGAAGATTTTTCCTTTATTTCTATAAAGGGTACATGTTCTGGAACTGTGTGCATGATTTGTGAGCAGATTTCTGGCATTGTGAAAGACATACAGAAACATATTTTTGCATACTAGAATGCATGTTTAGGGCGTTCTGTATGTAATGGCGTATGCGTACACCTGTTTCGCGAGTTGGGTGCTTTTCACAAATTTATCAAACAACTCGCAAAATTATTAACTCGTATCTTGACATGAATGCGACACGCAGGTCCGCATTTCTCCATTCATTATATCATTCTGTGATCACAAATTTAACCATAATGTGTGAAAATGTCAGGAATTCCCAATTTGTGAAAAAATCTGGCTTGCTGTATAAATACATGGTGTACATACATTGTAACTATCATAGGGCATGTGAGAGATATTTTGTGCATTGCTGTGGAAGTAGAAAACAGAACTCAGGTGTTGTGTGGTATCTCCTGGGTGTTTCACACTGGTGGTGGGGCTATGGAACTGTACATTACAGAGTGATGACTCACAGTGTACAGGGCTGGATGTACAACCTGAATGTGCAAACTCCCAAACCTGGTGCACAGGTACAGTGTACAATCAAGGAGCTTCGTACTGGTACAGTATACTGACAGTGCCACAGGAGGAGAGGTAGAGCTCCCTCGCTGGAGCTGAATGTGTACAATAAACATCATACACAACAATAAGGCTGCAAGCAAGGTGCCTGTGAAGTTCAGTTAGTCTTGGCATCATTTAGTCAGCAGACCCATTTTTTTTTTTAATGAGCTTGGCAATTTTACAGGCAAATTTACATCGGCCCAATGAAAATTCAAGCTCAGTTTGTTTTGTTTTGTTTTATTTTTTCTTTCTTCATGCTAAGATGGATTAGAGCTCTACAGTAAATCCTTTCCTATTCATGATAGCCAAAAGCAATTTAATTTGAGAATTTGTTTTAAACTGTATTTTGATAGTAAAAGCATGCACTTTACCTGTTGTATGCGTATCTTGCAAATCACAGGCTGCAGCCAAATGCATTGTATGGAGCCTAGACCAGCCACATGTATATTTTGTGCATACACTGTAGATGTTCTGTTATAAAATCATTACACATTTTAAGCTGGTGCTGAGTGGTGAGTTGCAATGCATGCATACCTTATTTAAAGGGAAGGTAAACCCAAAGAGCAATGTGGATTGAGTGAAAGCAGCAACATTAGTAGAACACATCAGTGAAAGTTTGAGAAAAATCGGACAATCGATGCAAAAGTTATGAATTTTTAAAGTTTTGGTGTTGGAACCGCTGTATGAGGAGACTACTAGAAGATATGACGTATGAGTGGACAACAATACAAAGAAAATATAAAGGATATTCAACAAAAATTCACTTTTCTAGAATTATGAAAGAGCAGTGGACCAACCGCTTTCAGAAAGCAGGGCGAATAATTGCTACCCTTAACATATGTCAATATCAAGCTGATGGAATTTGTAATTTTCATGAAAAAATGGATTTTTGTAGTATTTTCTTTATATTTTCTTGATATTGTAGTCCACTCATACGTCATAACCTCTAGTAGTCTCCTCATCCAGCGGTTCCAACACCAAAACTTTAAAAATTCATAACTTTTGCATCGATTGTCCGATTTTCTTCAAACTTTCACTGATGTGTTCTACTAATGTTGCTGCTTTCACTCAATCCACATTGTTCTTGGGGTTTATCTTCCCTTTAATGTTTCACGCTAAATTCTAGGAAGAGAAAATCATATTATACCGCGAAAATTCACCATTTTACTAATCCGCTACTTTGAGGAATATCCTGAGTTTCACTCAAGAAATTTTATTGATCTGACTATGAAATTAGAATGCTAATTGGAATCAATTGATATTTAGTGTGCTGTTTCGAAACATTGCCCTAATGTATTTTTAAAGAGGCTGTAGTGCACTTCACATCTTTTTGCAGGATGTTTTTTAAAGGGACTGTACAGTACTGGTTGAGGTGAGGATTCAGGTTTATAACATTCCTAAGTGAGATAATGAGAAACCTCTTATAAAATATGAAAGTGCATGTCATTCTATGAGGAATTCAACGTTTATATGATGAAAATTGGTTTTGAAATGGCTGAGATATCCAAAAAGGGCGATTCTAATAAAGTGTGGGACCCACACTTTATTACGATTGCTTTGTTTTACTTTGTTTTTGGATGTTTCAGTCATTCCAAACCCGATTTTCATCAAATAAACTATGAATTCCTCTTAAAATGCTATGTTCTGTACTAAATCATACGTGTTTTCTTGGTATCTTGCAAAAAGTTAAAAGCCCAATTCTCATCTCCACCAATACTGTACCATCCCTTTAAAGTGCAGTGCCATGCATAACATCCCACGACCCTCCTGTGATATGAGTCTGTGTGCTTTTCAGACCAATTAATCTGCCGTTAGCATGATTCCTTTTTAAAATACATTATCATGGTGAACATAACAGATAATATCAAATTAAGTACCTTTTTAAAATGCATTCATTGTGAACATATCTTTGATTACAATGTAGATATGTTTATGATATGATACACGGAATGGAATGAAAAAGTAGTGCAACACATAGTACATGTAATAAAGGTAGTTCAGGGAAGTGCTATTAAAGCATACAGTGTAGTGTGCAATGTAGGTAGAGACCAGACATTGCATGTATATAAGGTACGGTGTATATTAGTTAAGCAGTGTTTTGATGGTTTGTGTTTAGAACAGATGTGGTCAGTATTGATTTCTTCATAGTGACTGCATATTTTCAAGACTGTTCCCTGTGACGTGAAATGGTGTGAGAGTGCACGCATTGTGTGTTGGTAAATTTCTTTTGTATTCTTATGCCCACTGCTGTAGGCAGCACAGGTTTCTCGTTACAGAATGGGGGCGTTTGGTGTGCATTCTGTTCAATGTTTATGCCCACGAAGTATTAACGGCTTTCAGTGAGGGCAGTGAACCCTAGAAAATGCTTGTGCCATCGTTACAATGTAACAGATCCATGCCAGTACATGTAACAGTAGAAGTCCAGGGGAATCCCCCGTTATGCCCCATGGATAGGCCCAGCCCAGAGTAGGGTGTGAATACCCTAATGAATGATGCGAAATATTGAGCAATAGTGCCAGTGCCTGGATTTACCCTGGTGTATCAGTGCAGAACCTGTACATAACAAATGAACATTCCTGTGCTCATTCTTTACAATTCCAACATCCGTGTGTAGTGTTCAGAGTGTGAGGACAATCTGCAAGTGTACAAACTACATTGTACAACACAATGTCCACTCAAATGTGTAGTTTTGTACATGATGTAGACCTACAATGTACATCGTGTGCATTGAGCATTTGAGAGCATGGTACATAAAGTATTATCAGTATAGAACATTTAATACAGGAGATGGCCTTTTAGGCAGGGTGTGTTGTACACAACTTTTTTTAATTTTTCTTTTAAGCCACTTACCCGGTTTGGCAAGCAGATTGTCGAATTTTAAGGATTTTGATAATTATGCTACTTTAAAGGGATTGTATAGTTTTGGTTTAGACCTAATTTCAGGTTTCTAACATGTTTTTGGTGAGATAATGAGAACCTTCTTATGAAGTATGAAAGAGCATGTAGTTCTATGAGGAATTCAACATTTATTTGATGAAAATTGGTTTTGAAATTGCTGAGATATCCGAAAAAGAGCAATTCTAATAAAGTGTGGGACTCGCACTTTATTGCGATCACTTTTTTTTACTTTGTTTTTGGATGTTTCAGTCATTCAAAACCCGATTTTTCATCAAATAAACTTTGAATTCCTCTTAACCAGTATGCTCTGTACAAAGTGTTTTCTTGGTATCTCACAAAAAGTTTAAAGGCCCAATTCTCATCTCCACCAATACTGTACCAATACATGACAAAAGAAGTTCATTATTTCTAGTGTACATTTGTAATTAGATACTAGCCATGAATATCAGCATACTTGCCAACTCTACAAACTTGCTGGTGGGCTATCACTTTTGAGAGATCTCATTAAAACATTCAAGCTAGTGCTGCTTGCATGGGCAGCCTGGATTCTACTGCTTTCTCTTTATGAAAATGTTGGCAAGTGAACTGTAACTGATGCACAGGTGCGGCATCAAACAATGCTAATTAATGTGGTCTCAGACTTTTGATGGATGTTATTTAACCCAGTGAACACTAATACTAACAGGACCACTGCATATTGTGATATCCAGAGCAATTGAGAGTAGATTATTGCACAAGTGGGCTAATGATCTGTAGATACTGAGACTTTCATTTCGGATGAAATATGATTGATATATACTGCAGGTGCTGAGCCCCCACCCACACTGTTAATTTATTCATATCTCATCGAGTCTTTCCATTTGCCTCGTACGTACCTTATTAGTAGGCCAGTGTCATTCACACAGTCACACTTTGTGTATGGCAACAGGGGGTACTTTGCTCTCTCTCTCTCTGCTAATTGAGAATGTGGCACTGTGCTTTGCATTATGGTGAAGGGACACTCCTTTAATACTGGATGTACAATGCAGTACGTTGTACAGTCGTACAGTGCCACCTTGTAGTGAAGGGGATTTCCAACTCGTTACCACTTTGACAAACCCTCCTGTGGTATCACCCATCTACAGTACTATCATGCACTGTACAATTTGTACACTGTACAGGTCTGCCACTACATATTATGTACATGATTGTATGCCTGTGGATGTACTACAGTATTATGGGTGTTTTAAGCGAGTGTGTACATTGCTTCAGAAATGTACAGTACGCGCAATAGAAAACGCCCGACGAAAGTGCGTCCAAATTTCGTCCCAACGCTTTTAGCGTTGTTGATTTCGCCTGGGACGTTTTCAACGCTTTTTGCGTCCAGACTTCATGGACGGATTTTGGACGAATTCAACGAATTCAACGAAATCCCCGAACGCTTTTCCGAAGCTGTGGACGCTTTCAACGCTTTCAATGCTTTCAACGCTTTCAACGCTTTCAACGCTTTCAACCCTTTCAACCCTTTGTACGCGCGATCACACACACAGCTACAGTGTATACAAAGTTAGCTCTAATCGCGAATCGCTAGCTCTTCTTTCGTCGAAGTTCTCTAGGTTTCCCGTCCATTTCTCTCATTTTCTCTCTTTTGCTTCCGTATCATTGTATCCCTTTCTTTTCAGAGTACAATCATACTTCTGAGAGTGTTTTTTTCTCATTTTTATTAAGTGATTACCCTGTTTGCCACAATTTTGGGTGAGTTTTTGTTCGAGTGTTTGTTGAGTTTTTCGATTGAACGATGTGTCGATTATCTTCGTGTGTGCGAGAATATCGTACCCACTCGTTTGTTTCCGTGTAAGTATTTTTTACCGTAAAAGTGTCTTCATCGTTCGTCTTCACGCATCGGGTTTTCACCCTAGTTTTCCTCATCGTAGTTTTCCACATCCATTTTTTTTTTTTCCGGTGCAAGATACTCTGTGTATTTTCTGCTACGGTAAAATGCCTTCGTCGATAGTTTTTGTGTATTCATCGTAGTTTTCCACCTCCATTTCATTTTTGTGTGCAAGATGTGTAGCTAGGTCTGCGATGTCTGAATCGTTTACAGATGTGTTTTGTGAGAGTATTAACCACGATGATTTTGAGGATTTTGAGGGTTTCGCTTTGGATGAGATTGACTGGAATGATAGTGATAATGATAATGATTCTACTATCTAGTGGTGTTGATATAAGAGCTCTTATGATGATGCAATTTATTTCGTGTGACCGACCATCATGACGTTGGCGATGGCGAGTACGAAACGATGTATGTACAATGTAGGCCTGTATGATCTAAGACGAGAGTGACACTGACGACATGGCCTGGCCAGGCCCTGGGGGCTGTTTTAGTGTTGCTCGCTCGATCGTGCACTGTAGTGGTCTAGAGACCTGCATTTTATTTTTTCACTTAATTGTATCCTTTTGCTTGTTCACTCTGGTTTACTGAGACTACCAAAATTTATGTCTCTGAAGAAACTCAACCAGAAGCTAGACAATATGTTTGCATCAGGTCCAAGTCTGTAAATTGCGATGTTCCTACTCCTATTGAACTCGAAATCCCATTTTCTTTGCTCTTTTTTTCCACTGATAAATTATTTAGAACTGTACTGCATTTCTGATGAATTGCTTTTGCGTTATATCAAGAGCCTGCTGAGTAGGTGTTTCATTCTATCCTTTCAATTATCTTTCTATCACTTTCTTCTTTTGACCCTGGATGGAAAAAAAAAAAACCCTATCTTGCCATGTAAAGACAGAACACATGCCATCATGAAATATCATGACATTACGAAAGTAATAAAAGAAATAGGTAAGCGATGAAAATTCTTGTTTGTAAAATCATAAATCAAAGGTGATTTCATATGAACCAGCTCTTTGAAATGTATTTATTTTGCCTATTGATACTTGCTTTGCAAGTATACATTTTCTCTCCCATGGACTTTGTGTCCCCCTTTTTTTATGTGCTTTAATGATTATTATTCTAATTTGTTTTGTCAATATCATCATTATTACTGTATTAATATTACCATACTTTGATATGGTTAATTGCATTTGTTGATTGACTCTCACTTTCATTTTGTTGCATCCTCTTGGTACTTGTACAGATCCTTTCTAGGGCTTGCTGTTTGCTCACCCCCCCCCCCCTTTGCTGTTGCTATTTCACGCTTTACCTTTCTTTATCTCTCTGTTGTTCCTTATCTTGTTTGATGTTGCCTCCATATTCATCCTTTTCCTTTAATGGTTGCCCCCTGGCCCTCACAGCGACCATTACTAACCTTCCCCTGCCTTTTGTCTGTCCATCCTCCTGCTCTAATCCCCCTGGCCCTCCCTTTACCTGTTGGGCTCCTTGCCCATGACTTCCTACCCTCTCCTTTTGTTTTCTTTGTTCCGTGTCCCTTTGCCCTGACTGTTCTTGTTGTGTGAAGTCGCTTTACATGTGTGTGGTTGCTTTTTCCGCCTATTTGCCATTTTGCTTCTGACGAAGATTCTGCTATAATCGGAAGCTTAGGTCCCTTTTGACTCTATCCGAAAAACATTCATGTTTACGTTCGATGCGAATAATTATTACGTCTTTCAGGATCGAGGAATAATACACACAAAACATGCAAACAAACAAATCCACGAACGAGTGTTGATAACCAAAATTCATATGAAAAGTAATAGGCAGTTTTGGTGAGCGTGAAATTTTACTGTCATGATTTTGCTGTTTAATCGGGTGGTGGCTGCATCTCACATAGGACATCTCAGTGAATTTGTCTAGGCATATGAGACCTTTCATAATCTGTGATTGCATTTTTGAGTGATTAATCAATTCTTTTTTACAGCTCGGGAACATATAAATACATTGTACTTAGATCAAGTACGCAATAATCGACTGTTCGATGTATGCGCCTAAAGAAAGGCGAAAGAATCAGAACATCTTTGCAATGATTCCTTTAACTCAACTCACCAGCGAGTTCTTCGATCGATATACTACACCAGTGCGCGCATTCTTTCGTCTGGCACCTGGGGTCTGGCACGCACCTGGTTTTGTGGAAATTTCCACAAAGGGATCCGAGGGTGGGGTTTTTCCAATCCCAAGAGACCGCATTATACACAAGAAGACAATCTCGTCGCTTCTATCAGTTTCCGTCACTCGTGTTTTCCCCTTATTCTTTGCTAAAATGAACGTTTCGATTGAACTTAACGATGGTTGTTCACACGTGGTTCCTTTTGTTGTGAGGTGTAGGTACAGTATTTTCTTTTTTTATCATTCTTGGGAGGGGAAAGAAGAGTAAAAGAGGGAAAACTTATTTAAATAAACGAAGGACACGTATAAACGCTCAGCATCCACAGCAAGCCGTCTTTTACATCAGCATCGTTGATTATCATCACCTGCACTATCATCAGGCATCACTCAGATAATGTCCTTTTTTTATAAACATTTAGAAACACGATCACCATCACTCGAGATAAACACGTAGCAGTGGCAGATCCAGAGGGGCGCATGAGGCGCACGCCCCCTTTATTTATCGTGAAAAAAAAAAAATAGAAGTGAAACCCGGAAGTGGCACCAGAAATACTAGTTGTGCCCCTCCCCCCTCCTGTACAGAATTCCTGGATCCGCCCCTGCCTGTACGAAAATAAATGTCAACAGACAAAGTATCAACAACCTCCCCGACAACTACATAAACATTACCACAGAGCACACCGAAGCGGCTGCGGCTGGCATCAAACACCCTTCGAAATACTGCAGCAAAGCGGGAAATCGCCGTTACGAAAATGCATGTACACAGTGCGAGGCAATTGAAAGAATTACCTTTAGATTAAGAATATGAAGGGAACAAATAAAGTGATATGAAACGAAAGAAATCGTACACCAAACGAGAGGTATAACGACCTCCAATAGGCCCTTAGCCGCAGCATATCAATAAACATGACGTATAAATAAGCACACGGAATATGCGTGTTTCGGATTCCTCCCTTCTGTTTCTTTCCTGAACTATTCCCAATGCCCGAATAAAATAATGAATAGTTTGTTACTCTGATTTCTTCTTCTGAGGAAAGGAAGTTCGTTCATCCGAAAACAAAAGGATTGACACTCCGAAGGTTTGCTAATCGGGCAATGCCCCCCCCCCCCCCAAAAAAAAAAAAAAAAAAAAAAACAGCCAACAAAATGCTCGTTAATCAAAATATTGGTTAATAATGTTAAAGACGATAATAATAATAATAATAATAATGATGATAATAATGATAATAATACTAATAATAATAATAATAATAATAATAATATAAGAATAGACAGAAATAAAACAATATATGGCCCTATAGCAATTACCCGCAGCATGATTACATTTTCGAATCAACAAACATGGATAGGCACAAGGAATACATTTGTATGCGTGTTTCGGATTCGAAATAACGCCGTAACCATCGGAATAGCGCACCCGTTTTCTTTTTCGGAATAATGAACACCACGGAAATCAATAAAATGATTTCAAACTATAAGAATCCATCGTAATTCTTGCCTTAAAGATTTTCCTGAACTACGTGTATTCTCAATGCCCGAATAAAATAATGACTAGTTTGTTACTCTGAAAGTGGTGTTGTGAGTTAAGGAAGTTCGTTTATCCGAAAACGAAAGGATTGACACTCCGAAGGTTTGCTAATCGAACAATGGGGGAAAAAAAATAATAGGTTAGTAATACATTTTATTTTCACACTAGGTACGAACATCTATGGTGTAGGGAATTTGCGTGTTACGGAACATTTTATCACTTTCGCATCAGCGAACTTTACGTGCAGTGGGTACTACAAAAATGCCTCCCCCCTAAAAAAAAAAAAATAAATAAAAATGTATATATAATTACACCAACACTTGAGCATAACAACAAACAAGCAAGCAAACAAACAAATAAACAACTTAAGATTTAATCTCATAGCTGCTTTGAATATTTCATGTTCCGTCTGTATACTTCTTTTCAGAATTATCTCTCGCTTCCCGCTTCACAACTAGGAAATAAACGATGTCAAACTATAATAAGAATTAAACTTATTGTCTTGCTCTGAATATAAAATTCATTATTCCAAAAGTTCGTTTATCCGTGAATACAACAGGCTCGATACTACAGTACTCCGAAGGTTTGCTAATCCGACAATAACGCACCTATCCAATCACAAACATTCGTGCATTTTCGGATTATGAATCATAATTTGACTATCACATTTACGAACATCTATTTTTCGTGTAGGGAAGTCGCGTGTATCTGAATGTTTCATTTTCGTACTAACGAACCTTATGGGTGCATGGGTACAACGAACATGACCCTCAACCCCCACCCCCCACCCCCCCCCCAAAAAAAAAAGAAAAAAGAAAGAAAGAAAGAAAGAAAGAGCCAAGTCAAACTAAGAATCAGTCTGAATTAGTCGCTTTGAAAATTCCACGTACCGTCTGAATTATCTCTCTGTCCAATAAAGAAATAAACGATATCAAACTAAGAATTAAACGTATTGTCTTGTTTTGAATATTTTTTTTTTTTTTTTTGCTTTTCTGGGGCCCGTTGCATAAAACTTACCATTGAATTTCAATGGTAACTACCGTCAAAATTAGGCATCACAGCCAATCAGCATCAAGGATTATAAAATTTACCGCTGATTTGAAGACTTACCGCTAGAAAGGAGCGGTAAGTCCAGCGGTAAGGGTTTTATGCAACAGGGCCCTGATTCAATAAAAAAACGGGCAATGTAACGCGCAATTGCTGAAGAAAGAAATATATTTAATGACCAAATAACGGCGAACAAATCCTTCTAATTTCTTTTTTCCTCTTTTTGGGGGTTAATTTTCTTTCTATACTCAAATGGATTTTACGTACACGCAATTTTAGTGAAACCATTTTCTTTTTGGTCGGCATTCTACGATAAGGTTCCTGTGGGTAGCTGTGGGTTCACCCTTGCCAAAATTGCGTGATTTCTCTTAAATACTATGAACCCGAATGATCTCTGCTTGGTAATTTAGTCTATTTTATGATCAACAGTTGTTTATTTTCTGCTTGTAAAAAACAAAACAAAACACGTGAACTACTACATCGTATAACATCTCTGTTTCGTTCAGCCGAGCGAGCCATGCCATAGCAATGGCGACGCACATACGGCGCACTCGCCTTTCCCATACGTGCACATTCCCTGGTTACAATATCATGTAGCCCGCATACCACCATGTGATGTATCAGGTGACTTTCACTAAATGCAGTGAATAATCTGCTAACGGTGCCGTACTTACAGCTAGGGTAAGGAAACTAAAACTTGTACAAATTGCTTCAATGAAAACGGCATCGATATATGTATACATGTTACCATTTTTAATATTATTATGTGTATCAGGTGAATTCCACGCCTGTCTACTGTTCTCATTCCCGACCGCTGTGCTACTTGTTGAGTCTAATCTTGCAGTGATTCTTGCCGGCTAGCTAGCGGCTGTGGATGTGGCCACTACACACACACGTGTGTACTGTATTCCATGTGCGCCTTGGATCACGGACGCTTCTAACGAAATTTGGACGAAACTGCCGAGCTCCGAACACGCATTTTCCGAACGAGCAACGCATTTGCCGAACGGAATTGAGCGGGCGGTCGTGCGTGAAATGCGTCCACAAAGCGTCCACAAAGCGTCAGAATCGTTGCTAATAAATCGATAACGAAATTTCGTCCAAATTTCGTCCAGATTTCGTTGCTACTCGATCGATAACGAACTTTCGTTGGAAAACGAAATTGACGGAGGCGTTTCTTATTGCGCGTACTGTAAACAGTTCCAGTGCTTTGGGAAGGGAGAACAAATGGGGGAAAGAAATGTTTATTTCATCCCCTGGACTGGGTGGCTATAACAGAATAGTACTGTAAAAGTGGAAATTTTCGCGGTGTTGAAATTTTCGCGCATTTCGCGCAACCAGAAACTAGCGCGAAAATAAAATCCCGCGAATATTTTTGCTTGCCATATGTTCCTGTGGGTGATGTCTAGATTCCGCGGAATTAAAAACACGCAAAACTCTTCTGACCCGGCCAAGCGCGAAAAATTAGTCGCGCGAAAATATCCACTTTTACAGTACTTGAAATAACCAAAATTAGTTAGTCAAAGATGATAGGATTCTGTACTTGACTTGCATAGTGTATCTAAATGAACGGTCTGATGTAGTGGAAAGGACTGCATAACAGTGTTTTCTGTTGTTTTTTGCTTGTAGCCTTTGCTGAGCATTTGCTTAAGTAGTAAAAAGATGTCAGAAAGCAGTCTTGTCTTTTATAAACAGTGTAATTCCAGGCCAAAATTGAAGATTATTTTTAGTGTGGTCCATTTGTATAGTGGGCACTCAGGGAAGACTGATTAACATTCCATAAATTTATACGTATGTCTCTTAACTGTTATCTTTTGCAGAAACTGGACACGCATGGGACTTGTCTGTGAATGGTATCGTCGTCCGCTATCAACAACAACGAGCTGCCCACTGAGAAGTTGTCGTGGCAAACGCACAGACCAAAGTTGTCAAGGGACCGAATTTGAGATGAATTGATTAAGGGGAGAGAGCAAGCTAACATTTTTTAATTTCCTTGCTGCAGAAGACGATACATACAGTCCCCCCTCCCACATTCTCAGGGGTTTAAGAGAATAGAATCTGCAGACTACTGTATTAAAAATGTGGCCTCCATTTTCCGTCAAATATTAAACGGGGCACTGTCTTTGTCATCAACATAATTATCCCCCACGTGCCTGCGATCGCTTTTCCCGGGACCATTGTTTGGGGTTAGAAATCCCCTCTCTCGTTACGTCACGACGCCAGGCTCTTTTCGTCCGGGGATCAAGTATGGGAGGTGATAATGATCGAGCGGCGTCGCGGTGAGGTTGGCCGAAGGGAGGAACCACCTGGTTCAGCTTGAGGGCAGCGTGGTAGCAGTGCTTGAGGAAGAGATCACCAGGCACGCGAAACACATTGTTCTTTTTTCTTTTGATGGGGCGTACGTGTGAGAAAGGCAAAATTGTCTCGGGGGATCGTGAGTGACATCGTACGTGAGAAATTGAGCCATGCATACGTTATGGCGTCAGGCTCTTCGCCCATGTGAACCCAATCCCCACGTTGGCTCTTTCTTGGAAATCGACCCGTGAGAGGAAATTTGTTCTCGCAGATGAGGAATGAGGATGCTTGTGGATGGGAGAGGGAAATCGTGCCAAGCACAAACTTTAAATGTCAGACTGCATTTTATTTCATCTGGAAGTACCTACAAGTACAAAGAGGAATTGTGAAAAAAAAAATGCCTAGAGGTTTTCAGGGGAAAAAAAAACTAAATCAGGACATGAGAAAATATACATGCAGTTATCTATATGGGTTTTGTGCAGGGATTCTTCAGCAAAATAACCGCTAGGGAATAATGGTCGCATAGGATGAAGGGAACATACCCGTGGATTATACACATGTGCTGGAAAAGGGACCTACTAGGAATGACCGATGTTTGGAAATTAACATTTGTGAACTTCAAGCTATTGTTATAATGGACAGAGTTGCGTAACTCCAACGATTGTTGAGACACTGGAGTTGTGTGACACAGCCAGCAACATCAGCGGCTTTGGATGTTCTGCAATTAGTCAGATATTTTTGTACGAGTTTGGGTGTGTGTGTGTGTGTGTGTGTGAATTGTAATGGCGATGGAACCGGCCCCGTCGCCAGCAGTGCGCAACCCCATCATCCTGTGCCGCACTTGCGGGCAGCGCCACCATCTCCACGACAACCACGTCTACGAGTACTGCGACGTTGTGGACGAAGAGCTGGCATGCAATGTTTGCCTGCAACCACTGGTCAATCCCATGGACACGATGTGCGGCCACACGTTCTGCATGCGCTGCTTGCGCAGTGTCCTGCACCTGCATAAGTTCTGCCCCATTGACCGTCGGCCACTGACCAGTCAGGACTGCCGGTCATCAAGCTTGATAGTGAGGAGGTGAGTTTAGCCAAATATCTTGTTTTAAAAAGCCTGTCATAAACTTTTAAGATCATACTCTCTTTCCAAATTAGCTAGTTAAAGGGAAGATAAACCCCAAGAGCAATGTGGATTGAGTGAAAGCAGCAACATTAGTAGAACACATCAGTGAAAGTTTGAAGAAAATCGGACAATCGATGCAAAAGTTATGAATTTTTAAAGTTTTGGTGTTGGAACCGCTGGACGAGGAGACTACTAGAGGTTATGACGTATGAGTGGACAACAATACCAAGAAAATATAAAGAAAATTCTACAAAAATCCATTTTTCATGAAAATTACAAATTCCATCAACTTGATATTGACATATGCTAGGGGTAGCAATTATTCCCCCTGCTTTCTGAAAGAGGTTGGTCCATTGCTCTTTCATAATTCTAGAAAAGTAAATTTTTGTTGAATTTCCTTTATATTTTCTTTGTATTGTTGTCCACTCATACGTCATATCCTCTAGTAGTCTCCTCACCCAGCGGTTCCAACACCAAAACTTTAAAAATTCATAACTTTTGCATCGATTGTCCGATTTTCCTCAAACTTTCACTGATGTGTTCTACTAATGTTGCTGCTTTCACTCAATCCACATTGCTTTTTGGGTTTACCTTCCCTTTAATGATTACGCAATGGAATATTTGACAATGAGGAAAGAGGTATTATCAACAGTTTTTTTTTTTTTTTTTTTATAGAACACTACAGTTGCAATTTAATGCTTTCATTTCACTTCTGGGTTCTCTCTTCTTTCAACTTACATTCAAGTTGCACTCAATTATAATTTAACGGCATCTGTTCCATGTATTACGAGAGTTATTAATACAAACGTGTACAATGAACCATCTTCTATAATAAGTACCTGTATACGTGTACAAATTTTTGTATTCATGTTGCTGTTCAATGTATTATGTATGTACAAGTGTACATACATCATGTACATGTTAACTGTCAGTTGTTTTACAAATTAGCCGCTGGGCTGGCATTTTGATAGTGATTAGTGGGTGCTGTGATCCCTTTCCGTAGATCCAAACCAATACTTCGTCACCGACCGTGTGCAGTCAAGAATTTATTATTACCACTCTCAGCCAGAGTGGGCAGAGAGCTACAAGTGCTCTTGATGTAAAGTGTCTTTCACAAGATTAATGACAAGTGCAGGTCGTTGAGTTTAGAGGCTGCTAATTAGCTGCTGCAAGAGGTTTTTCATTGAATCCACTACACACTGTCAGTTTGGATTGGCTGGAGAGTGAGTGAGTGAGAAAGAGGGAGCTGGGGGTGGGGGAGGGGGGTGGGGGGGGGGGGGGGAGGAAGGGAGGAAGGGAGGAGAACTCTTGTCCAAATATGGTATGATAAAATTTATACTAGATTCAAACATTTTGTCTGTTTTCCAACCTGAGTTTAAAAATGAAGTAGTTCAGGGGCCCGTTTCATAAAACTTGTCATCTGTGACAAGTGCCACATTTCTATGACAAATCTGCTCACAGCCAATCAGATGCAAGGATTTTAGTAGCTTGTCACATCTATGACAACTTGTCACTGATGACAAGTTTTATGAAGCGGGCCTCGGTAGTATGAGTTTGAGGTCTACATTCCCGGTACATGTAGAGTGTACAACAGACATGCATACATGTACACACATTGATATATTTCATGTGCATGGGTACAACGTACATGAACTGTACCGCGTCTCTTCCATTGGATTGATACCCTGATCTTAGAGTGCACTTTAACATGTACATTGTACACAACTAAAGTTGGTGTTTACATTGTTGATGGTGGAATCATTTAAGAAGAAGAAGAAAAAAGAGAGAAGATAATTGTATATCATGGTAGTAGAAGTAAAGTCCAAGTGTGACCAAGATTTTGTCAACCTTGGACTGACTCCTAATCGCAATACTGTATTTACCCACAGATTGTAAACAGTAGGTTTGAGATAGCAGTCTTTGTAAATCTCCTTTCTGCACATATGATGTAGCATGCTTACAAAGTCTGTACACTAGGCCGTGCTGTATTACAATTATACAGAAATTCCATAAGGGCAATTCCATGGGAATGTGGACATGGCACTAAAATTTCAAGTTTATTATATTGCAAAAGAATAACTCATTATGTATTACCCATATATTGAAGTTGAAGAAACTCAAATAATTATATCAATCGGTCAAATATTTCCCGAGAAACAGCTACAAATGTTCAAGACAATTTTTCAGTCATCCAAATTGCTAAAATGCATGCTTAACTTGATATACATTTTTTTTTAAAGAAAAATTCTGCTAGCACTTCAGTTAATTCATTTTAAAGAAGCAAATTGGTTCTACTTCAGTCTCCCATGAGAAAATTTCTATGCCACCATCAAAAATTTTTTATCACCACCAGAAAGTTCAGCCCTTGAGCCATGTAACGCGAGTTACCGAAACAAGAAATATTTTTCATTCTGAAGGAAGCAGTGGAGGTAATTTGTTGGGAATCATAATTTTCTAAATTCATCACACCCTGATACTGTACACAGGATGTTGACTTGAATAAACACTGTCATCACATTAAAAAATGTCAATGAAAAGTGTAACGCGAGTTACCATGTAACGCGAGTTACCGGTGTGTAACGCGAGTTACCGACTATAAACACAAGTTTCCACCAACGTAAGCAAATTTTAACACTTAATTGAGCTATATCATGGTGAAAACAATCAAATCCAGTGTTATACACACTATGCTGGACTGAAACAAAGGAGAGTAGCCTAATAAACTGTGATTGTATAATACTAGCATCAAGGCCACTGATCACATGCCACATTGAGGAGTCTAGCCAGGCTTTCAGTGCATGTGTACATGTATTCCTGCATTAGTATTACAAATTTTTAATTACAGAATGCTATAAAGCAGCAAGTGTTGGTTCTAATCCTTTTTCGGTGGTCTAGTGAAAGTGACGCCTGTCCGGAGATCAGGAGGTTGTGGGTTCGAATCCGGCCTGCTCAAGTATGTGTGCCCATGATTTTTTATCATGGCTACTAATAAAACACTGATCAATTCAGTTTTTATTATGTTGATGTAGGGCAATTTGTCAATTAGTTGCAATAACATCTCAACGAAAGAATTTCATGAATTTGAATAATTACATTGTACACAGTACCCGCTGCATGATATAAGGATTAGAACCAACACTTCTTGTCGGGCGGAAGTTCGGTGGTCTAGTTCCGAGATGATGCCCGTCCGGAGATCAGGAGGTCTTAGTTCGAACACTGCTCGAGTATGCACGCCCATGACTTTTTTTATCATGGCTACTACTAAAACACTGATCAATTGAGTGCTTATTTAAGTTGATGTACATTTGTAGGGTAATAAGCCAGTTCATAATTACACTGTAGCTCATGTACACATTGGTACAAATGACCTTTCTTTTCTCTCAGTTAGTTCGGCACTTCACTCTTTTTCAAAGCGGCATAATGCATAAAACTTGCCCGACATAACAATTTATGGAATTCATGTTCAAAAAAAGAATGAACTTGCATTTGGATCAGGGGATCAGAATACTCCCATCAGTTTATAATTTAGCAAGCATCCATTTCATTGTTTTGTATTGAATGCAGTAACAGCTTATTTCCTTTTATATTGCAAAATGCCATTCTTGCTGTGAGGTGGATGTGCTGGCAAGCATCATTTAGATAAGGATCACATGAATAATCATCGCATCACAGATGCTTATATCAGTGAATTTACAAACCAAAATGCCTGTTGGTACAAATGAACTTTTTCTGCTCATGCGCAAAGTGGAATTACAAACTGGTCTATTTGTCAATCAGTTGCAAAGAAATTAGAGTTTTCAAAAAGACAGGATTTTAATTTTTGAAAGATTGTAGGCTTTTTTGTAAACTTGTCGATAGGGTTTGATACTTTATGTTTTGTTTAAAAAAAAATTTCAACATCTTTCATTTGTACACTCTGAAAATTATGTACTTATACACCTAAATCATCTGGGTATATACTGAAACATATTCAGGGTCTCTTTGAGGAGTGAAGCTCTTTTTAGTTTAAAACACATTCTTCTCTATCAATTGGGTTGATTAGTAAAATATTTGTTTAACATTTATTCATTTTACTATGTACTAAGCATCTCTCAAAATATTCAACACAAGATTCAGTGCCATCAGAACAGTTGTATGTCATCAATTTGTGTCACCCTGTGTTAGTGGACATAATGTAACGCGAGTTACCGTAACGCGAGTTACCGTAACGCGAGTTACCGATATAAAGGCTCCCTACAGGTCATTGTTACTCAACTTTGATAGTGTTAATTCATGAGTCCTAACCCACTATCAATTCAAGGTAGGAAAACTTTTATCAGGATTGTCTAGTATGAGGAGACTTTCCAAAAAGAGGCCTTTATAGTTCTAATTGACCATGTCCTTTTTGTGTAACGCGAGTTACCAAAATTAAATGATTCAAGAATCCCAACACGTATGTCCTTTATTTTTCTTTTTGGTATCATTTAGTAGGTGTATGTCTCCTTAACCAATGATGAAAAAATTAACTTGTGGATTCTTCCAATTACAAAGATATTGGCACATTATCCCATAAATGTACCCACTATTTGTAACGCGAGTTACCGTGGAATTGCCCATAATGCTTACAGTTGTACAGTCAACCGTACAAGTAGCTGATAACTTAATACAGTGTAAAGCTGGACTCAAATTTAAGCCTCCTGGAATCGATGATTTACTGGTAACTGTCTTTGGCATACTTGCCAACTCTACCGCTTTGGGCGGTAGACTACCGCTTTTTAGAGGTTTTGACCGGCTACCAATTTTCTCTTCTGATCTACCGATTTTGTAGCAAACCTACCATAAAATGAAATGGAAGTCATATTTTCCCTTCATTGTGCGTTGATTCCCTTAAATAAGCTAGTAATTAGAATACTAATAATAATTTCAAGGAACTCGTTCCTCAAAAACGCCGTATTCAGCCTTCTAATATGCACACATGTATGCACACTGCAGTGGCACACTAGTCTCTATCATATCTACGTGTGTGCAAGACTTGCTGTACGACTTGTAGCTAGAACCACGTGTAATAGTAATGTTTTGGTAGCTCACGTTCTGCAAGAGTGAATGCTACGAATGGAAACCCTCCCAAACACTGCAGAAGAGAGCAAAATCTGCCACGTACAGGAATCTCACAGCCAGGACATCTGCTAATTAATTTAGATTTGGTGAGGGCAACATTATATCTTTTATTCATCAAACTAGCTCCAAAATAGAAAGTACACTACAAGGGGATAAATAATTATTTGCCAATATGTTTGATTACTTTTTCACATGTGCTTAGCCTACAAAAATTATTTACCAATATGTCTGATTTTATTTTTATATGCAGTCTACAAAATAGTTCATAGATTTACATGGATTATATGTTTTTTTTTTATCAATACCAAGAACCCTTTAAAAAGGTTAAAAAGCATGCACCAAATCTCATATTTTGATATTCAAAAACAAAAAAAGTTCACACCGTGGAAGGGGGGACACCCACCTCCCACACCCTCCCCCCCCCCCCCCCTCGCACGCAAGCGCGCTCGGGCTTGGTCACTTCACTCCCTCGCAAAATCTACCTCTTCAGGATTTCAAAATGTTGGCAAGTATGCTTTGGTGCTCTCGATACATACAAAGCGGTACACAGTGTTCAACTGACATAGTGCCACCGTCACTTACAGTTACTGTATGTCATGGGGTAAAGCAAACTAAATTCTTTCAAAATCCAACAAACAAGAAAACATTGCAAGAAAGATAACAAAATAATGATGTGCCATGTTTAATAAGCACACAATTTGCTGATAATCAAACTCCAACCATCACTTTTAAAGGACAAGTTCACCTTCATAAACATATGGATTAAGAGAATGCAGCAATATTAGTAGAACACATCAGTGAAAGTTTGAGAAAAATTAGACAATCGATGCAAAAGTTATGAATTTTTAAAATTGTTGTGTTGGAACTGCTGGATTAGGAGACTACTATAAGCTTGTGATGTCATATCCGTACAACAGTACAATGTATAAAGAAAATGTGAAGACAATTCAACATTAATTTAACTTTTTTTGCATTAAAAGAGCACTTGACTTCCCTCTTTCTATTAAGGCAGGGGGAATTATATTACCCATAACATACAATGTACATGTATGTACTTAGATGTCAGTAACGAGTCAAGGGAATGTGTATTTTTTTCAAAAGATGAACTTCTGTGAAATTCTCTATATATTTTCCTTATATTGTTGTACTCATATGACATCATACACTGTACGCTGCAGAAGTCTTCTCATCCAGCAGTGGCTGCACAAAAACTTCAAAAATTCATAATTTTTGAACGGATTATTCCTCAAACTTTCAATGATGTGTTCTACTAATATTGCTACATTCTCTCAATCCTTATGTTTATGAAGGTGAACATGTCCAATAAGAAACTAGAGAACCACCGCTGTGGGAGCACAGACCTCCCCCAAGCATGCAGCTCATTTCCACCACTGATCTTGTTTTTCCATAGAGATATCAGTGATTTCCACCCATACGTACTAATATCATTCTGTGCTGAAAGTCACCGATTTCTCAATTCTAGAAACCTTTTGTTACATCATAAACGTCCAGCTGCACGCCGCGCCTCACCTTGGCAGAAACTAGAGCACGCACTTTAGTGCGTGCATGCAAACCTCAAATACGCGCAGCCTGAACTCTCAAGTTCATTGACACTATACCTGCCAAAATATCAAAAATCCTGCCATAAATTCCCTCCAAATTCTCGGATCACTACCAAAATTTAATCATCTGTTACTTGTATCATTCTCAACCTTTCCAGTTTCATCCAAATCCGTTCACTACTTTTTGAGTTATTTTGCACACGAACAAACTAACTAACAAACAAACCAATGGTAAACGAAAACATAACCTCCTCCCTTGGTGAAGGTAATTAGACTTTGTGATCAGATATAAAAGCCTTTAATTACTGTGTACTTTGAACAACATGCATCTAATTTCTGAACCCCCTTTCAATGGCTATTAAAAACAAGATGCATCTTTACTGAAATATCAATCATGCACCCCACACAATTTTGATGAGCTATGACAATACAAACTCTGCATCAAAGTAAATCTGTGGTGGTTTGGCCTCTAAAAATGCATTGCAATACACATGTTCATGTACTGTAATACATACAGCTTTTGGACCTTTAACCCTTTCTCTGCTTATAAATTGTTCCATGTGTGGCACACATGACGAACGCTTTCTTCACTGCTTAGCACCCATGTCTTGAAACCTTTTGTCAATGAATAGACATTAAATACCAGAATCCCTATTGTGCCACCGTGGATGGCCTTCCCATTTATAGCTGAGCACTATACATTCTATTCCCCGAGTGTACAAATTGAAAGTACAGTAATGTTTTAATGGGTTAATGGTTGCTAAAGTGAAAAAGTTTGGCTCGGCATACAATACACAGTGTAATATAATTTTATATAGGCCTACATTTTTGAACCAGAAAAAAAAAAACAATTTATGATACAAAACATTTTATAATTCTGAGTAGACAGACACACTGTGTACTGTAGTTTTCTCTGGGTAGAGGAGAGTGCTCATCTCGGTTGCATGTACTAAAAAATGTTGACCTGGTTTATAAATATTCCATTGCTGTAAAACAAAAATTTTAGGGTGTATTTTTCATAATTCTGTGAAATTTGCAAGAGCTACATTGTACAAGTTGTACACTGTAAGATTCAAAATTCAATCAAAATGCACACAATAGTTCTTGTCTACACTATGGCCCAAATTCACGAAGGTGGTACAAATGAAACCATGGTTTAAACCATGGACAAAAACCATGGAGCGCCAAGTGTCACATCAGTGGCAGATCCAGAGGGGGGTGCAACCGGCGCACGGCCCCCCTTTATTTTTCGTTCAAAAAACAAAAGAAATAAAAAGAAAAAACATGAAATGAAACCCGGAAGTGACACCAGAAATATTAGTCACGCCCCCCCTTTACAGAATTCCTGGATCCGCCCCTGCGCATGGAATATTTCGTTACGAAATTGGTCATTTCGTCGACAAAATGAACGTTTCGTTAACGAAATTATCATTTCGTGGACGAAATGTTCATTTAGTTACAAAATGTTGCCATTTCGTTACAAAATAAACATTTCATCGATGAAATGACTGATTTCGTAACGAAATATTCCACGCGACACTTGGCGCTCCATGTTTTTTGTCCATGGTTTAAACAGGATGGTTTCATTTGTGTTTTGTACCACCTTCGTGAATTCGGGCCTATGTGTGCATTAAATGCCAGTGGCAATTAATTGAATGGCTTAATTTTGATGAGAGAAGCTAATAACAGCTGTAAAATTCTATTGAAAATTGTGTTTTATACCATTTCTTGACTTAGTGGTGAAGATGTGTATTATCAAACATGGACAGACCATCTTGTCGCATTTTGAATTTTTTGTATTTGATGTTGATGATTTCAATACAAGATCTATGGTACACTAATGATTTTGATCTAGACACCTATATTCAGTACCAACCCCCTTGATAGACTGCATTCATAACCTTTAAGCGTCCCAGATACTCACTGTGTGATGGGTTTTTAACCCATTGAGGACGGACTGATTTTGCTACAATGTGCATTACCCATAGACACCTGCCCAAGTAAAATTCGAGACTAGTATTCAGTGGGTTAAGCATGATGTCAATAACCCCCAAGTTGATACAATGTATAATATTGAAGTCTTTGATATGCCTGTTAAATGAAAGGACAGCACCCCCTTTATGATAATGTTTCATTTGAACCCGTCACAGTTTTCAGATGTAAGACGGTCATTCTAGAGGATTGCCCTCCCATAGGGAATCCCTCGCCTTTCTCCTGGTATCGTATGATTCATCCCAAATTAATAAACGGGGGTAACCAGCTTAAAGTAGCAGACGCGCTAACAGATGCTCGCCAGCAAGTAACTGATACCGCCATCGTTATGTCAATGGACTCATCCGGGCATTGTCCATTGTCTGGCGTTCTCATCCTTTGGTCCCCGCGACTCCAACGCCCGGAGGCTAAATGTGAATCATGCATGAGACGGAGCGGAGCGCTCGGTAGACGTGCCAACGATATTGTCTTCCCTCCATCTTGATCCCTTACCTTCCTCCGCGTCTCCCCACCCCCATCCTACAATACCTGCTTACCTTCCACCATCCAACCACTTCTCCCAATCTCCAGCTCCTTTCCTGGAATCTCATTCTCCCGGCTTTAATTCCCCTCCCTTCAAGGTTTTTATGAGGAAGATAAACATGGAAGGGTCATCAATTAGGCCAATTCCCTCTCCCTTTCTCTAGCTTCTCTTGTTTTCTCTTATTGTGTTAATCGTGCAGTGGAAATTAATCTTGCCCTAGATGAGTCGCTGACTGCGCTCCACGTAGGGAGAAGAGAAACTGTGTTTAATATTGTGTTGTAAAATGAGTGCACAACGTGCACTGACTATGCAATGTAACGTTGGTGTGGTGGCGACTGTCCTTGTTCATGTGTAATGTCGTGTGCAGTGTATGATATTATCCATCCAATGATTTAAACAAGTGTATGATAAAAGAAGATATCAAACGCAAACAGAAGGAAACTGACTAGCAATGAGTATAATTTATTAGTGGAAAAATGAGCAAATAAAATGGGATATTGGGATTCGAACCGGAGACCTCCGGATGCTAGCCCGATGCTCTACCGACTGTTCTGGGATGAACACTGAACTACATTGTAGGGCTTTCTATAGCTCAGTCGGTAGAGCACCGGGCTAGCATCTGGAGGTCTCGCTTTCGAATCCCGATGGAATCCCATTTTCTTTGCTCATTTTTCCACTAATAAAAGAAGATTCATGTATAGTGCTATTTTTATTTTCAATTTCTTCTTTTCACTCGCTACTGGTACCTGCTCACTCACGTGCAGACCAGGTGTCACATTGAGCAGATTACACAGGAAGCAGACCTGTACATGTACATTTAAAAAATTTTTTTTAAACAAAATTTGTACAAAGTGAATGTTTGATGAGTATGAAGTGTCTTGGGGATTATTACACTTTCTTTTCTTTCATCTCCAGTGTCAGATAACGTTGCCTCACAGTCTGGTGTACAAATGACAATTTTCTGGAAACGACATAATATTATTCCCTTGCTCTTCCACTTTATTTTCGATACACAACTCATGAAAGTACTCTGTTGCGGAGATATCGATTTTATTAGCGCATATCGAGTGGTTTAGGAAATCAGCGTTTTAAGAAAACTGCCTTCAAAGTTTTCCTTCCGACACTATCACGATCAAGGGGAGGCAAGACAGTTTTCACCGCTTGACAATAGAAGGTATGCTCTTAGCAACCTCCACAATGTTCATTCAAGCACCAGCGGTCTACACACCACCAATCAGTAACCAGGATGCCACGCACTGTCCAATAAGATCACTCCCTCCTTGCTAGGGGCGGACTCTAGCTGTGGCGCTAAATCCAAATCTTCGGACACGTTTCTGTTCCGTTGAAAGTCAGAAAATCATGGCCCAGAAAAACGCTATTTTCTTGCCTTTCCGTTAACATTTAGCTTCGAAATTTCGGCAGATGATCGGACGATTCATTAGGCTACAAAATTATGCAAAAAACAGAAAACCGATAGTTTTAACCGATTTTGATGATCTGACTTCAAACGCAATTTTGTCGGCTCAGCCATCAGCGACTTTAGGATCCTTTTGTTGTGATATCATGTCACATTAAAGGACAAGTTCACCTTCATGTACATGTGGATTGAGTGAATGCAACAATAGTAGAACACATCAGTGAAAGTTTGAGGAAAATCCGACAATCCGTTCAAAAGTTATGAATTTTTAAAGTATCTGCGCAATTACTGCTGGATGAGAAGACTACTACAGTGTGTGATGTCTTATGCGTACAACGATATAATGAAAATAAAAAGAGAATTTCAAAAAAATTTACTTTTTGAATAAAGTGCACATTTCTTGGACTTGGAATATTAATCCCCTTGTCTTCTGAAAGAGAGAAGTCGAGCGTTCCTTTGTTATGCGAGAAAAGTGAAAATAAGGTGAATTTTCTTTATACAAATTGTACTTTCTTTATACCGTTGTACTCATGTGACATCACAAGCTATAGTAGTCTTATCATCCAGCCATGACTGAGCAGAAACTTTAAAAATTCATAACTTTTGAACGGATTGTCAGATTTTCCTCAAACTCTCACTGATGTGTTCTACCAATTGCTGCATTCACTCAACCCACATGTCTATGAAGGTGAACTTGTCCTTTAATATGCACTCCTTTTTTTCATACAGTATAGTTTGTAGTCATCCCTCCTTGACTGTATGTGATGTGTTGAAACAAATGCTGTAGCACTAGGCTTTTCTCTTACCAGTTATGGATAAAATGTGTTTTTTAATCAATACTAATCATTATCATTATGTGTATGATTATTTAATCCCTACAGGATGCTGGACAGACTGATTGTGATGTGCCCCAACACAGATTTCTGCACTGCCAAGGTGCCACGCAGTGAGCTGGAGCCCCACTTAGCCAACAGGTGTCCAGGCCGAATAGGTAAGGTGGAGAAATTCTCCATGGGTCACATGGTGGGAAGCTACATTTGTACATTAAAGCCTGTACACAGAATTTATCGCAGTTGGAGATGATGTATGCTTTTGAAGGAAGTGTGTTGATGCTTTACATTTTATCAACAAAACTCAGTAAGTACAATGTATGCACTTTCTCATAATATTAAATTTTATCATTTGTATTCACAGGAAAAAGTAAAAGAAATTTAAGCTTCATTATGTCTTGAATCTCATTTGATGAATTTAATACGAATTACGGCCATAGAAGTGGTTTTATGTTGCCAGGAGCATAATGTGCAACATGTATGCAGTCTGACTGCTGATGTAGTTTCATTGCTGTTTTTTCTTTTTTTCTGTATTTTTAATGCTAGCAAAACTAAAGCACCCCCTCATCCTACATATATCTCAGAGCCTCTGATGTCGTCGGGGCAGCTCGTGTAATCAATTTGTCGTTTATTCAGAGATTACAACGATGGCATTCCAGTCATGCATTTAATAATTAATCAGATCTCGGCAAAATCTGTGTACCATGAATGCATTATAAATGCATGTGGAACATTCATTTGATGGTCTTGCACAACATGTACAGTACGTGTGTGTATCAACTCTCTGAACCGTGTGCATTGTTGTATAGCCACACCAGCTAGAAACGGCAGTGTCTAGTCTTTGAAAAATACAAATCAATATAGAAGGCCTTGATTAGGGGGACATCAATATATGTGTGATATAAAAAAGGGGGAAGCTTTCTGTGGTGGTCGTACTGTTTGTTTACCTTCGGACAGTGTTTGGTAATCAATGTTCACGAGGATCTGTGCAATAATGAATAGGAGACACACACTCCATAGGCCTACATGTTAAATATTTTGTGGAAATACATGCTTATTGATGCATGTGTACACTGAGAGTCACAGGTTCATGAGGTACATGTACAAGTAGGGGGAGCTGCTACAAACGAACTCGCCAGCCTGCCGAGGGCTACCAAAAGTTTAATACTGCCGGGCAAGCAAAATTGAATTGCCTACATGTATTAATAGAAATTCCATAAGGTAAATTTCATAGTAAAAATATAAAAAAAAAAATGGACAAGCTGAAAAATTGGTAAATTGTGTCAATTTAGAGAGAAAGACAAATTGCCAACTCTGTGTGATGTACAAAAATAGGTGTTGTGAAGCTTCCATAGTTTGATTTGTTTACTAAATTTAAACTTTTCCCCACTAGACTTATTTGAGCACCAGAGGTCCTGTAGACAGAACTCATCCATTGAAGAGATATTTTGCAAATCTTTTGTCAGGAACAGAATGGAGAGCTGCTCAACACTGATGTTTCTGATTTTGTTGGATGCTGGTTCACTCTCCCCACATAATGCAGGTTTTCTGCTGCCTCAAAAAAAAAAAAAACAAACAAACAAAAAACAAAAAACAAAAACAAAAACAAAAAAAAAAAACAACAAAAAAGCAGAAGCAAACAATAGAGAGCTGCAAAATAAAAGAGGCAAAGTATATTGAGATACATTGTACACTGTAGTAGCTCAAGAAGCTGACAAAGAAATGTACTGTGAGAGTCATAGACCAGAATTTGTACAGTTTAAATTAATAAAGCAAGGTAATGCTTGATGAGAGGGAAATGATTTGAAGTAAAACTTCAAATTCTTTCCATCATACCCTGTAGCGACAGGGTAAAGATGTGGTTGACAGTGGTTTCAGCATTCCAACCAGGTGTAAAAAGCTTTTCTTTTTTTTTTTTTCATTAAAATGAACAGGAGGCTTTTTTGTTTTTGTTTTATTTGTTTAACATGTTACTGTGACTTTCATGTTCTTTTTATAATGGAGACTTGTCCCCTTGCCCAACGAGGCCGGTAGGGCTGAATGGCTTACCAGGTATTCAGTCACATGTTTTCCTTTTATTTTCCTAATGTCGTCAAATTGCCATAGCCATCTAAACCCATCCGAGGATACTGCTGGATGCGTGGTGGTGTGTGATAATGATAATAACAGGGCCGATAGTGGGAAGAGTGGCCCTCATACTGGTGAGGCAACTCAAGGTGAATGAGTTCCTATTGCTGTCATTTCGCTGTCGTTATGGTTTTGCGGACATTTGATCTTTAATGCATTTATAACTCTCTATATTCTCCGTACACCCATTAAAAAGAACGAAACTTTGATGATTAACAGGAAACTATATCCATCTTATTACAAAGTGTTTGCGTAGTCTTCATTCTAACGAGCAGAACAACGTAAGCCCTTGATTTGTTTTGGCAGTCAGTGTCTGTTGTTAATGAATCTATAATGTAGCCATTGCACCGACTCAACAGTTGAGTTTGTCATTACCCATAATAACTCTGTATTTTGATATGATGTGTGTGATTATTATGAGTCTCGGACACGTATACAGGGTGTTTTCACACTGTATTATGAGCTTCCTACTTGCCTTTTGATAGTTTTCCAAATTACATCCTACAACATTCCAACGAACAGCCATTTTATGTCACAAAGTGGCTTTTCAGTCTGAACATGCAACTCTCGATAAACTTAAGTATTTTAAAATACACTGTACGTTACCAAAGTACACTGTACATGTACTTCATATTGCAGTTTCTTTTGGGTCAAACCACTTAGACTGGCTGCAAACTCATACACCCAGCATGAAACAAAACAAAACTCAGTAGGAAACTCAGTAGGAAAATGTCTGGTGGACCACCAGTGCTGATTCTGATTTCAAAGTGTTCTTTTTTTTTTTTTGAAAGACATGCTTCAAATTTGCTTTCAGAGTTAATTATACCAGAAAAAGATAATACTTAGCCCCTAATTAGTGTGCATATAAATGCACTGTATACATTTATAATAAAAAAAAAAAACAAGGGTCGAGTGAATCCCTGCATGGTACGCCTTTTGAGTACCAGTACTGCTCATGAAACAGTACCATAGAGTTTTAGAACTTTGAATTACTTACCCCCTCTCCACCCCATAAAAAAAAGTAAAATTGTATTGATAGTTGATATGAAGACATGTTCCTTTACAGTGTCTTTAATGATACTCTTTTTAAAGTACCATAATGAAAATAAAGTAAGCAATTTTACACCTGATGTATATCATTCATGCTTAAAGTAAGGAAGTAGATTTGGGGCTTTGGACAAGTGAAATACTATTTTTCTTTCATGAAATCTTGCTGTGAAGCAAGATCATCAGTACTCGCAGTTCTCCATCAAGAATGTTGGCATTCTGTAGCATGATGTCCAAAAGTGTTTATGTGAGGTGAAGCGGCATTGTGCCGTCATTTTTCAAGTGGTGACTAGTAAACCATGCACAGGCTTTAACAGGGATTTAAGTGGCAGTTTCTTTTGGTCGTTGGGTGACGCACGGACCGTGTTTAAGAGGCCCTGATGATAAACTGATCGGATAATTTGGCACGGGAATAGGCGACGGCAAGAGACGGCGGGGTCCCCCGGTAACGGTGGAAAATGTGCTGAATATTTAATGAGAGCCACCGTTCCCCATAGATTGCCCCCTTTAAATGTGTACGTCGGTGGCAGAGCTCAGATATTTTACATGCTCGTCACGGGAACATAAAATTTCATCTAGAGCTACATTCTGGATACTGTATATGCCATCCACTGCTTGCATCCAGTATGTTTCATCAATGCCTAGTCAACATTATTGATGGTGCCCCTTCACTCACAGAGGAGAAGACTCCACACAACAAGTCAAATTTCATGATCTTTCACAGTGGTAAGGCTGTACATCTGTCTTTGCCACTGAGAAATGAACCAATTTACAAGCTGATTAAAAATGTGAAACTCTTGCACAGTTCTAGCTTCCAGGAATCAAAGCTAATATGGTGGTGACAGAGTCTGAATGACTAATCATCACTGAAGATTCATATTGTTGTCACTCTCGAGGCAATTTTCAAAAGTCAGTGTCACTGCTGAGAGCCTCTTAATATATATTTTTATGCCTCCGCAACGAAGTGGCCGGAGGCATTATGTTTTCGGGTCGTCCGTCCGTCCGTCCGTCCGTCCCGTTTTGTTTTTGTCGATATCTCAAGAACCGTGTGGTGGTTTTACATCAAACTTGGTATGAGAGGGTATATCCTTGGGGGATAATACTTTGTGTGGATTTTAGGGTCACAGGGTCAAAGGTCAAAGGTCACAGGTTATTTTGTGAAAAAAAATTGAAATTCCACATATTTCTCCATATCTCGCAGATGGTTCAAGGTATCTTCATAGAACTTAGTATATATGCTTGTACCGATGGGCAGTGATTATCTAGGGAAGTTGGGGGTCATGGGTCAAAGGTCAGGGGGGTCAAAGGTCAAGGTCAACTCCTCAAAATATCACTACTTTCCTTAAAATGCAATATGCCTGAAGTTTTTTTTTTTTTTTTTTTCTACTGGATGTATGGCATGTACTGTATTACCCAATATATATTTTTTGGGAAGTTTCTTGCCAAAAGGTCAAAGGTCAAAGGTCAAGTGAAAGTGCTAAATTGCACTTTTTCCTCCATATCTCGAAAGTAACTCAAGGTATCATCATGAAACTTACATATTTATGCATGTTCTACCTAACAGTGATTCTCTGTGGAACTGTGAGGTCAACGGTCAAAGACCAGGTTTAGATAATGCTATTTTCCCATTTGATACTGAAATTATACTTTTTCTCAATACCTTGAAAATTACTCAAAGCATAAACTTATAAAAGGGTCAAAAGTCAAGTAAAAATCATTAGTTCCCCAAATACCTGCACTCTGACATTTGAATAATTCATCCAATTGAACCTAGTTCTAGGAAAGTGAACATTCAGCACATTTGTGGCAAACCTGTCATTTTAATATTTTGCCAATTGTGTGAAACTGTCATCACACATTGTCAAGACATTGTACTATAGACCTATTAGGAGAACCATGCATGATGGCGGAGGCATATCAGTCGCCATAGCGATATATCTAGTTCTTCAGTTGATATTTCTCACGAAGAGTGGTAGATTAGAATTTCTGGTCTCGGGTAATTTTAGGGTTAAAGGTCTCCACAGTACAAGTGCATCAGTTTCAGGGATGAAATAGTATTCAAAAAACACATTTGCATCTCGATCTACTATCGATGGATTTTCTCTCATATTTCCACAATGCATTTCATATTGCTGCATTGTATCTACCAACATTGTATGTACAGTTAAACTCACCTAAGTCGATGTCGCATATGTCGAATAATCGCGTAAGTCGATGATTTAAAAAGTCCCGATTTTTCCCCATTGACTTACAGTACGTGTATTAATTCACTCACAAGTCAAATTTTGTAAGTCGAATACTCGCCTAAGTCGATGAAATTCCAAAAACACTTTCACGGAAAAACCATTGAATTCACTGTGCCTAAGTCGAATAAGATTTTACTGTGTAATAAATCACTGTAATTTATTATTCATTATTTATTACTCATTATTATTTTGTTTGTCAGATGAGTTTGAGGTGACAAAAACAAATGATCTAAAGTATCAAGATTCAAAGCGATCACACCGCATGCGATCGTTGAACTCTCTTCGTGTTTGGAGGTCCGCTGGTACAGCCCTGTCAGCTGTCCCGAGAAGATTGACTTATGCGAGTTTAACTGTATTAACTTTCACAAAAGGACCTCACCTCAGAAGTTTACAGTTTGGATTTGAAAGCATTTGATGAGATGATAAGACTGTTTTCAATAGGGATAGGCTACCTATTCAGAGGAGACAGAACAAGGCAGACATTACATCAACTTCATGGAAAGTGTTTGGAGCTTAGTTAGCAATGTTTATCATCAGTACACATGTCATGTAATATTTGAATTAAATGATGCTTGCATGTGAAGTGTATTCAGGTTATCATAATGCAAAAGTTGGTGAATCATACTGAATGGCTGAGTCATACATAAAGGTAAATGGCAGATGGTAATTAGTTTTCACTATGAAACATCTTTTGACTTCTGAAACAGTTTTGTATTCTTTGTATCTGCTGATTTCTTCAAAGTCCAGTGACATTAATTGACCCTTTACCATGCTTTATTCTCTGGTTGTCACATCCCCAGGCTAGAGTGCAGCTTTCTTCACCAATCTGCATTCATGTCTGGAAACTACTCTGTAATTGCCAATGAATGGAGATTACCTAATTTCATTCCTCTTAAATCTCTGTTGTGATACCGTGGCTTTCCTGCAGACACTGAGACACATTGTTATGCCTGAGTGGGCTCGCGAGCTACCATACAATAAAGTCAAGTTTAGACTTGTACAAATTAAACTGAATGCTAATGAAAAAATTCCCATCCAGTTTGAGCAGCTATGTGTCTGGGCACATAAAGGGGTACACATCACAGATTACAAAGTTAGTGTGAGCAGTATAAAGCTGCCATTCCACTTTGCAGAGAACTGTGTATCATAGTACAGTGTAGGATTTGAGACGCTGATTTGGGCTGTTGGCTTCTGTTGGCTATCTCTGAGTTTTTATTTATTAAAAGTTGTGCGGACACTATGTAGCCGTATACTTGTCAAAATGATGAAAAGCAATGTTTGTTTAAATGTGCGTGCTTGCCCGCCCGCGCGTGTGTGTCAGTAATAGACCCTGATGATGATTTTATTTTTTCATTGCCAAATACTGATAGAATGGGCCAACAAAGTTGATGATACTCAAACGAATGGCTGTTTTCCCTCTGAAGACCAGATAAGCAAACTGTTCCTTTCACCTTTAACATTTTGTGTGTTTTGTACTTTGAAGCCAGCTGACAGGTATCAGTTGTTGCCATGTTGGGCAAGGCCATGACATTTATCTATTTGAAGCAGAGAGTGAACATGCTGCATTTTTTTGTGATATGGGCATTTCCACAGTAAATGGGTAGTTTTAGATTGGAAAAACATGAAAAATTAAAATTGTCTTCAGAGTATCCATATTTCAGAGTTTGGTTGCCTAATACCTATATTAAATATTTTTAAGTAGGAAAAGATAACTTTGTATTCAAATAGAGCTTGAGTGGGTATGTAAGTAAGACATGTGTAATAGGTATGGGGCGAACGCGTGTAACACATAGAGTAGGACAGAAATATTGGAATGATGGATTCCTCATACAAAGAATACAAATATTGATTTGAAATCATCTGACACTATTTATTGTACTGATACATTATGATAAGAACAATTTAGGTTGTCCATATTTGTGAAAATATTCATTATTTGTGTCATTTTGAAGTGTGCATTCATGATTAATGCCAGAAAATTTGTGCATCATATCCGAAAGGTGAGATCGTGTTTGTACTAAGTTCCTCCATAATCGGGCGAACTGTTGTCATATTCATATCTGTGTGGGTGCATGTGTGTGTGAGGAAAAGCCAAAGCTTCTTTGCAATAGAGTTTCTTGAAATTCCACAGTACATGATATGACATGTATCACTGCATTAGTGGTGAACGCATGTAACACAAGAGTAGGACAGAAACTTGAACTTTACAGAGTTTTTTAATTTCCAAGGTTAACAATACGCTCCCGTTCTCCAGTATATTGTGTAGTTCATTTTAAACCACAATGTGCAGTATATACAAAGGCTGAAATATCAAAATACTGTATGCAAAGGAGCATTTTGCTGTTGTCATTGGGTCAGCAGTTATCATTTCGTGTCCATTACACCTTGATATTCCTACATACACGTATGTAAATCAAGTGGATTGTATTTGCCTGTCCAAATTTAAAACTTTTTTTTTTTTTTACTGATACAAAAATATATGTGTATTGATACAGTTTATAGGGACTAAACTAGAATTTCAGTCATCACATCCCAAACTCAATCAACACACAGGCTCTGGAAACAAGAATTAAAACTTGCATTGTTCATTTTTCTATTGCATTTAATGTCCATCAGCCACAGTTAGAAACATAAAGCAGTTAATGTACCAGTAACTGATTTCAATGTGAAAAGAAACTGTTATTTGATTGTGCAACAGTTAAATCTGTTCATTTCAATTTAAATTCATTCGAAAATGAATAGTTGTAACATTCATTAGGGAAATAATCCTTATAGGGAATCAATACACAAAGAATGACACTTTCAGAATTGTTCAGGTACTGTACAACAACTCTTAACTTTACAACCTATGAGTTGATTTGTGAATTAGAGAACAAAGCATCCTTTGCAACTGATTGACAATTTGCCCTACATCAACGTAAATAAGCACTGAATTGATCAGTGTTTCTATAGTAGCCATGATATAAAAAAATCATGAGCGTACATACTCGAGCAGGATTTGAACCTACGACCCCCTTCCGGACAGGCGTCATCTCCACTAGACCATCGAGCTTCTGCCCGACAGCAGAAAAAAAAAAATGTTAATAAATCATGGACGTACATACTCGAGCAGGATTTGAACCTACGACCCCCTGATCTCCGGACAGGCATCATCTCCACTAGACCACCGAGCTTCTGCCTGACAGCAGTGAAAACATCTTGACGGAAAAATGCCATGAATTTGAAAGCACCCTTTTCTTTGCCTGCCAATTCAATACAGTGTACATTTTTATATGGTGTATAGGGCCTAAACTTGAATTTCAGTTATCACATCTGAAACTACATCAACATACAGGCTCCATAAACAAGAATTAAAACTTGCATTGTTCACTCTTCTATCATCTTAATATCCATCAGCCATAGTTAGAAACATATGGTTTATCAAGAATAATACTGATATCTCCTTATACTTTCAGCTTTATTGCGAACATTTTAATTGGTAGGATATTGTGATACAACAGACTGACACATATGCATCGAATGTGATATCTTGAACATATTTTAAATCACTGCTCCCAAAGGTAAACTGGACCTTTAATGTAAATCAGCCACAGTAAGAAACATAAAGAATTTAATGTGCCATCAACTGTTTTCAAAGAATAACACTTTCCAAAATATTCAGGTACTGTCAGAGAACTCTTAACTTTACAACCTATGAGTTGATTTGTAATTTAGACACACACACAAAAAAAAAAAAACCACACACACACAAAAAACACCCTTTTATGTGCCTGCCCATTCGATACATACGTACAATTTATTCAAATGGTGTATAGGGCCCATTCTGGAATTTCAGTCATCATATTCCAAAACTTGATCAACATACAGGCTCTGAACACAATACAAACGAACATTGTTTGTTCTTTTATCGCCTTAATGTTCATCAGCCACAGTAAGAAACAAAGCAGCTAATGTAACAACTTTTTTTATTCAGTTGTATCCCTGTTTATATCTTGCTTTAAAACAAAAGGGATGGTAAGTATTGGTTTAGGTGATGACTCAGCTTTTAACTTTTTGAAATAGCATACAGGTTCTCTTAAAGGCATTAAAAGTTTACTTAAGTGAAAATCGGTTTTGAAAAGGCTGAGATATCCAAAAAGAAAGTTAAACAAAGTGATCCTAATAAAAGTTGAAACCCAGATCTTCTATTTCAATAATATTGGTTTACTTTGTGGCTTCATACCTCAGCCATTTGAAGACCATGTTTCATAAGCTAAACTTTGAATTCCTTGTAGAATTGTATGCTCATAAAAATTTCATAAGTGGTTTCTTAGTACATTGTATCTTGCAAAAAGTTAAAAGCTAAAGTCATACCATCTGATATACTTTACAACTTGAAGGGAAAAAAAAAAACAACAACAACTGCTGTCTTGTGGTGCTTTGCTCCTCCAAGAGAATGGGATCAGGCATTCTGCACAGGATGTTGTTTGTAGATTCTCCGGAGATGTCGTCTTTGATTGACCACATGAAAACTCCATGCCTCTTTTTTCCCCATTAAGTCATGATCCAGGATGTCTTTTACCTGTCAAAAAAAAAATTATATACATAATCAACAAATACTTATACTGAGTTCATTTTATCAAAATTTTTGAAAGTTTGGAATATTCCTATATACTGAGTGCAGATAAAAGATTGTTCAAAAGGCATGTACATGTCACCTGCAATTGAAATATAGTTGAACATTTTGCTGCATAGATATTCCGTAAACCAAGCAATAAAATACACGAACTACAAATACAGTAGACTCTTAAAAAAAAAAAAATGGAATTTTAGGAGAAAAAAAAACTGTTACTGTAGACAACAAAAGTATGTGTAGCCATCCCATCTTTAACAGCTGTGTTTTATCATACAATCTTCATTCAAAGATATCTAATAATAAAATATTTCCAGTAAGTTTTGAATATAGGATTATAGAAATTTGGAGGAGGCTGCGGGTTAGCGCTATCTTCGAAAGGTAATGTGTAATATTTATTTTTTGCTGCAGACAGCAATTGAGCCATCAACACCTCTGCACAATATTTGCCCTCTTGAATTTCTTTTCTGTCATGTATGCAATATTTATAGACTTTGGGAAATAAATACAGAATACTTCTGTACATATTAGCAATGTATGTTTGTCATAGAAAAATAAAAATTGACCTCCAATCTATCAACCCACCTAGCAACCTTTCCTGGCCAAAGTTTCAAAAAAAGGATAGGTGTAATTCTTGGTATCGCCAATACCTTAAGTGCCGTGCGGAGAGCAGTGTTTTAGATGCATTATGAGATAGCTTACGGGACAAACTTGACCTGGTTTTGGCTGCACATGCACTCAGATCATGCTTTATCTTTATCCAGAGATATTTTTGTTGAAGATTTCTTCGCTTTCCATCATGTGACCAGCACATTGAAGCCTTGCAGTAGTGAACCATGACTCTAGTGACCGCAAATCAGTAAAACTTAGAAACTTTCAACTCTTTTCAGCTGAATTTTAACCAAGAAAAAAAGTGATGGCAATGGAAAAGCAGACGATTAACTCCCTTGAATGATATGGGAACTGCGACCTCTACTTAGCGTGAGACAACCAGAAGTGAACAAGGGCACAAAAGAATCCCACAGTCTATCTGTGACATCGTTAGCTCTTCAGCATGCACAGAAGTTTTTTTTTGCACACTTGCGATACAGAAAATTGATTGCAACACCATGAAAATATCAAAAAAATTCAAAAAGATATCTATGATAAAATCTTCATAATAAAAAAGAATATGCCAGTGTAAAAAAAAAAAATAAATAAATAAAAATGGAGGCCATGGCTTCTATCTTTGAAGGGTAACAATTAATGTTTGTTTTACACTGTAGAAAGCAATTAAATATCTCCAACAAACATCCTACACAAATTGCTCTGCAATCATTAATTCATGTATGCACTATAAATTTATGTGCTTTAAAAATGAATAAGAAATAGTCCTGTAAATAAAAGGAACCTTTTTTTTTGTCATGGTCTGAAAAAAAAAAAAATGCAACCTTAACATATTTAAGAGTGCCAATGTAGCAGCCTTTTTGGCCAAAAGAAAAAAAAAAAGATTACATAATAAAACGAAAATATGCATTCACACCATATCACTGCAAAGCAGACAGGCAAGGCATGATGAAGGGATGCTCTGGGCACTCAGAAAATCTCCACCACAGGCTGTGAACAGGGCCATGCAGCTTCTATAAATAAAATGATAATCGTATCAGAAGAAAACCCCAAATAAGCACAAATGTGGCTACATGACAATGGACCAAAATATCATGAAGAGAACAAAATGAAGACTAGTTATGTACCAGTTCTACGACATCTACAAATAAAATATTTACAATACATAATAGCATGGCATTAAAAATATGGAGGCCATGGCTTCTTTGAAAGGTATTACTGTTACTTGTAATGTCTGTTTTCCACTGTAGAAAGAGATTTCATTTCTCCTACACAATTTGCTTAGTGGTCATTAAATCATGTATGCAATACAAATTTACAATCTTCATTGAATAAATACAAAATAGCTCTGTACATAAACATAACATCGCAGAATTTCTGCGAAGTGAAGTTGCGGAACTTCGGTCATGTCATATATTTATTAGAGCAGAAAGATTTGGGGCTGATTTCATCACAGGGATCGTTTTTAGGACACAACACAGGCCAGCAAAGAGCAAACATGGTGGATGGTGCAACAGCTGGAATGAGGCTCTGTACAGACAACTGTCCAGGCCACACAAGACAGGGTGTTATGAACAGATTGTACATTGAGTCAGGGTCGCTTAGCTCCAATGAGCCCTCCCGCAAAATCATAAAAATATGTATACACACCTCACCGTAACACTGGAAAGCAGACAGGCTGGGCACCGACATGATGATCGAAGGGACGCTCTGGTCACTCACTATTGCACTAAAAGGTGCAGAACAGGCCAGCACAGCTTCTCACATAAGTTGGTAGTTGTCTAGTCTACATCAAAACATAGAAATAGAATCTAAATAAATAAATCACATCATGGAAATCATGAGAGAACTGCAAGTAGTGCAATGAGTAGACTGAGCTCATGTGGCTGAAGTGAAGGACAACATCAACAACGTTGGAAGTCTAGTTTGCACTTTGGTTGCTTAGGCAGAAATAAATCAAGTCAAATCCCGATGTAAACCTAGTAAATTTTCTTTTGTAACTTGTTTGATCATGGGTGTCTACATATACTAACGTTATCGTGTGGTTACACTTGGGACTCGTGTCACTAGCGTAGCGCTAGCCTGGCTTTCTAAATTCTGTATAAAAGTTTAACACTCGTACAGTGCGTCAGCTCACGATGGACAGTCAGCCATCTAAAGTAGCACTCTTGGCTTAGCTTTCGTTCATTGCTATTCTGTCACTGTCAGTTTGGTTTTATTTTGAGGAAAAATATTACGAAAAGATGAAAAGAAAGATTATTTGAAGCTGGTAGCAACGAAGAATTTACTGACAAAAAATAACACATGTGGGACTAGGCTCAGTTATCGTCCGTGTAAACTCGAAAGCGAGTAGTGAAAGCTAGCATACAGAGAATCTCAAAAGAATTTCTAATAATGCCAGCAGGGCTATTAATCCTAAAACTACGGAAGATTCTACTCTAGAATGCAACATTTACCTTTTGTCAGCGAGAGTCGTAATCACCTCCGTCATATTCAGATCTGAGCAGTCGATGGGTTGCACATTCGCAATGCAGACATAAACACGGGAAATTTCATGCGAACGATACGCAACCTCGGACAGAACGGCGCGAAACAAGGAGGTAAGCAAGACATGGGAACAATCTGTCTGAGTTACGCGCGTTCAGAACACACGTAACGAAGACCGATTGGCGATTCTGTCCACCGTTCGTGCGTCCCACCTAGCGGAGCGTACCCACTGAACGCACGTAACATACTGGACAGAATTAGAAAAGGAAGCTGAAGCTAGATAACTAAATGTTCTGAAAAGACAGCTATGCTTGTGGCGTGAAACCGAAGGCAGATGTCTAACTTCAGGGTAGTGTCAGCGTTTCTGTGTTAAATCGAACGACACTGGAGTGTCTCAACTAGCAGTTACGTACGTTCGCGGCGTGGACAGAAAATCGAATTTGGTATCTTTGAAGACGGATATTAAATATTTGATTTAATTTTCTGTTGAATTAGTGAAACCTAACTTGAAACTGTCGTCAGCAAAGTGTATTTGACACAAAATAACTGCACTCTGACGCCTGGAAACCAAACGAAATTGAAGCCGAACGTACGTAACTGAAGTAGGACAGAACGCCGACCTTTTCGGTCCAGCTTGCTTTCCACTCTCTCAAAACTCTTGTAATCGTTCAGGGCGAACAAGAAAATGATTTCTCGGTGCGTTGGTGATAAATTTTGAATTATAATCCACCCAGGATGCGTGTCTTCTCAGAAAATTTATTTTATACAAGTTGCAATGTATGTCAATTTTTATTTCAAATTTGCACATTATCAATAATATTAAATAAAAACAAACAAACCAGCACATCACAAAAAAATAACAACAGGACTCAACGAGGTTGAATATTTTATTTCACCTTACCACATTTATTCAAGAAATAAAGAAAAAAAGATGATTGAAACAAATATTTTCAAATGAAATTGCTCCATGTCTTGAGTGCATAAAACTACCCATTTACCGTGGAATTGCCCATATATTTTCCAGTACTGATGGGCACAAAGTTGGAACTCCACCACAGTGCGCTCCCTTTATAATGAACACGGTTATGACAAAGTTCTCATTTAGAATATGATATGCCAATGAAGTGAAAATTTAGGTCCCTATTAAAATCATCGATACTACTGTACGAGCTGCAATTTTCGCTGTGGCTTTATTTTCGCGAATTTTTTGAATCGCCTTTGAACAGCGAAAATAACAACACGCGAAAATAACAGCGCGTGAAAACAATGATAATCAAGCCATGCCATGTGCTGCAAGATCGCGCCAAAATTATAGTGCTCTACAGTACCGTACAGTACTGTACAGTACAGTACAGTACAGTACCGTACACTACTAGTACTCGTAGCTAGCTACGTACGTAGGTCTAGCACACAGCTATCATGTGCTGAGCCATATGGCCATGACGTTGCTACAGTAGCATTAATAAGTACAGTACTTCGAATGCGGAACACATTCGTACACACTGGAATAAGTTTTTTCGTGAGAGTTCAAGTAAGTTCAGTTAGACCCTCGCAACCTCAACAACACGCGAAAATGTCCTCCAAGTAGCAATTCGCGAAAATGTCTGTACGCAAAAATTTCAGCTCGTACAGTATAATACACTTTACTATTTGGCTGTATAACAATATGATATAGTGAAAGAGAACTGCAGGTCCTGAGGACTTTGTTATAATGGGAGCTGACTGCACTTCATGTTTGAGAGCCTTTTGATTGCTTTTCCGATATAATGTACAATGCATACATAGCAGTGTACAGTTCGACCTTGATTATCCGGCCTCCTTCTATCTGGAAATCTCTCTTATCCGGACGCGTTCACGCAGTGAAGGACTTTTTTTTTTCCATCCAAAAATTGAGAAAAAACAGTGACTTTAAAGGGTGTGTACAGTTCTGGTCGAGGTGAGGATTTAGCTTTTAACGTTTTGCGAGATATTTAGAAACCACTGTATGAGATGTCAAAGAGCATGCAGTTCTGAGGGGTATCAAAAGTTTATTCGATGAAAATCGGTTTTGAAATGGCTGCGATATCCAAAAAAACAAGGTGAAACAAAGAGATCCTAATAAAGTTGTGGCATGTCGCCTTTTATTATTAGCACTTTTTTTGGATGTCTCAGCCATTTGAAAACTAATTTTCAGCAAATAATTGTTGAATCCTTCTTAAAAATTACATGCTCTGTCATATTTCATAAGAGGCTTTTCATTATACCGTTAATCTCACTTAGGAATGTTCAAATGAATCCCCACCTCAGCCAGTACTGAACAGTTCATTTAACATCTTTTTATGGGTCTATTTCACTAATTTCATAAGATGTGCATGATAGGTTGCTCAATATCTAATGAGGTAAACATGTATGATTTTCACATAAAAGATTTATATACTTTATTTTTGTGAAAAAGGGACTACAATTTTGCGCAGGCTAGCATGGATTACATCACTGTTGCGAGGTACGCTACCTGCCTACAGTGTAGCTGCCAGTGCACTGGGACGGCAGCTATCTCATTTATTGTGTCTCCCATATCCGGCCAATTCGCTTATCCGGATGAGCGCCGGTCCCGACATGGCCGGATAATCGAGGTCGAACTGTATATAGTATAATTATAGCAGTGTACATGTATGTGTTTGGCTGGCTTTAGTTCATTTCGAGCTACACTATATGTTCTTGTGTCTAACATACCATGTACATTGTAGTGCATCGCGTGAGACAAACTGTACATGATCGTATTGATACCGGTACTGTATATATTGTAGGCAGCAATGGGCTGCATGTTTTCAGATGAATTTGATAAAATTAAGATTGTGTACTGCAAGCTTGTAGCTGACTGGAAAAGATCATGTGTGCGATGGGTCCATGCCAGCATATGCTGTATTACCGTGCTCTTATCTCTGAGAGTGCATTATCACATACGATATGTTTGTGCATGATGAATTGACTTTGTGCCCATTTTTCAATACATAATGTGAGGGCAGAGTACATCTTGCTAGAGATGTGTGCTACAGTGTACAAGCACTGCACATATTATAAGACCATGTGATATTTGGGTGTGTGTGTGAAGCCTGAAAGTGAAATACATTCTACATTGTACATACAGGTGTTTAATCATGGCATTAAATACGGCATAGCCTTTGTTCCCTGTAGGATTTGGATTGAGATAATGTGTAATTTGAGTTAAACACTGTTAAGAGTACCAGTATAACAATACCCTTTTGTCCAATTCCTTGAAACATTGTGGAGCTTGTTTCACTGATTTTAATACCAAAGCTGGTTTTTTCGTGACTTTCAGTGTGACTCTCTTTCTTACCCTTTCCACACACAAACATATTTCATGCCCTATAGAATGAGGAGAAGAAAAGAGTTTTTACTCTTTAAAAATCACTGCTGACAGAAATCTATTTGGAACAAGAAGAGAGATTGAAAATGATCTTAATAAAAGGTGGGACCCACTTTTTATTATGACTACTTTGTTTTACTTTGTTTGTGGATATCTCGGCCATTTCAATACCGATTTTTATTATCAAATAGACTTTGAATGTCTTTATGAATTGTTTGCTCTTTATAATATTTCATTATGACATTTTTTCGTCATCTGATATTCGGTGCACACAAAGAAAGTTGGAAGCCTGAATTCCCATCTCAACCAGAACTATTCCGTTCCTTTGATACCAACTGACCCACATGCCAGGCTTTAAATATCTTTAACAGTATCCATTTGACCTTGAATTGCACTTCTGATATTCATTGTCTGCATGCATACTGGGTAGTGTCAGATCACAGTATGCTTCCTTTGTTTTTTGGAGACCAAATGACCTTGATAATTGCACTTTGTCAAGAGCATCTCCTCCTAGTGTTTCCCTGTGGCGAGGTATCGGGTTGCTATGGCGATGAGTCAGCCAGGTGCCAAAGGTGTGCTGCCTATCCTGTGGTGCATCAGGTGTGCTCTCTACACCTGGTATACACTGTGCATTGTACATTTTGTATATTATCTGTGCATCACATCAAAGGACGAGGTGGCTGCTTGAGTTTGTTTTTGTTTGTGTGTACATTGTAGACACTACAAGTATTCTCCTGTATCCTTGAAATCTACAGTGATCTTTACAGTTAGTATGCTGATACACAGACCCACTCCTCTACAGAAACTGTGTGCATTAAATGTTGGCAGATACATGTAGCAAATGCAAGCAAAATTTATACAGGAAACAAAATACTCTGTATATTCAGTCATAGATCTCAAGCATCTTCTAGAGGTTTTGTTTGTTTTTGACCCTGAGAATGCTGTATTCACTGATTAGCATGGCAGGATATACAGTGGTTATAGATGCTTATAGTTCTTTTAAAAATTGGCAAAGATGGTTAGAAACCATGCAGTAACTCTCATTGTCAATGTAAAGAGCTTATTTTCTGTACTGTCAGTCCTTGCCCGCAGTGGTGTTGCTTCTTTGCAAGGGACTCTTCAAATGATACTCGTACATATCGTCTGTTGAGAATGAGAAGGGCGTTAAGTGGTCTCGAACACTATGGGTTTAGTGGCAACTTAACGCCCTTATCATTCTCAACCGACGATATATGCTGTATGTTTCTTCCAAGAGATTGCTGTATTCATGCCATGATTGATATTTTAGCATATTTCTTGAGTTGGGTGATGCTTGTGAAATTAACAGCACACCAAAATATTGCCTCCCTTAAAACTTATGCAATGTATTTTGTCTGTAAGGTGGGAAATTACTAATTGTGTGTCTTGTATTTAAGGTGTGTGTTTTTATCAGCCCGGTGCCATGTTGTCTCAATGGGAAGTTAAACCGTTTGTGAAATTACCTCACAAGTTCTGTTTAGCAAAAATATGTAGGTCCTGTGTACTACATGCCATAATGCAGTATTCTGAAACGTTCTACCAACATCCCCCCTGACGCCTGTCCGCCGAAATCATTCCTCGCGCCCTTCAGCCGTGTCCACTCATTTTAATAGCCACTCCCAAGGTGACATCCCAATATCTGTAGGTGTGCATGCGATAACAGGTGTACGTATTGGATTGCACTGTGTGGCCACACTCCGGGGGAGGGAAGGGGACCGGACTACTGCTCGATGGAGGACAGGGGAAATCCTATGCGCAAACATTGGGTTTCGTGCACTTTCTCCTCCCAAGGCTGTTGACATACCGACGCTGACTCACAGATACTTGGCAAAGAGATTCACAAGATGCCTTCATCCTCCACCACTAAAAATGCCCGAGCATGATTTTCGAGCAAACATCCCAAACCCTTTTTCGGAAGCTGCTCCCAACGTAGACTCCCCCAAGGAGGAAAGGAAGATGGTGGTGGTGGTGTTGGGGGGTGGGGGAGGGGATGATCCAGTTGACTGGTATAAAAAGGGATGATAGCTTTGTTACACCCCAGTTTGTATGTACACAGCTACCACATTTGATAGGGGTATCATGTTATCCCCTGACCACCCCTATCCATTTCTATATGTATCTCCCCCTTTCTCCCCTTCCTCTCAATTTCTATCCTTTTTGTCTTCTGTACATTTCTTGACTAGTCATTCTGTATAAGGCCGTCTTCGTATTTCTCTCATATCTTTTTATCTATTTTTCTCTCTCTTTTCTGTCTTTCTATGATACTATCACTGTCTAGTTTTCTATCACTCCTCATGTCTCTCTTTTTCTAGCTGTATTAATTGTCCATCTATCCATCTTTCTTCATCTCTGTCCATATTTCTGGCTCTCTTGGTCTGTTCCTTCCTCTCTGTGTACTTGTCTTTCTACTGGTAATTTTGCTCTCTCCACAGATTCTACTTCCCTTTTATTTTCTGGCTCGATCTTTGTTATGTTTGCGTCTGTGTTGAGTCTTAATTCTCTATTGCAACCAGTTTTCTTTTTCCTTTATGTGTGCACACACAGATATCATGCTTTTTGCCACAGCGGTTGCAACAAGGCATTTTGATACACAAAGGGATTCCAAGTGCTGGTTGAAGAATGAAGCAAGCTGTTAAACATGCTTTTGTTGTGAGCTGATGAACCGTATCACAAGCCAAAGATGCCGAAATTCCCCCCAAAATGATCATCCTTGTCTACCAGTACTAAAGCATTCTCTTTCTCTTTCCATTCTTCTCTCTTCTCCATCACCTGCAGTCGGTCCGGGAGCCCCGATCCGAAACGGGCAGCTGACGTCGATCGAGATCAACCGGCGGGACAAGAGGGACCTGGGCATCTACTTTGTGGGAGGGAATGAGACCCCGCTGGTGAGTCCCTGATCCCAATTCTTCGCCCCTCGTGTGGTGGACCAAAGGGGAAAGCTATTGGACACAAGAAAGGGTGACATTGCACTAATCCCCTGTGTGTGTCCCAGTTTTGGGGTGACCCATGAGCATGGGACAAGGCGGCTTGCAGATGAAATTCTGGAATTTGTTGGCACGATAATGGCAGAAGACTGTCTTATAAAAAGAAAAAAGGGTCTCACCAATTTCCAGATGGGAACATGAAAAATTGAGCATAGATTGAAACTGCACTGGAGGCACATTTTGTCAAAATCCTAGTGGAAGCATGCTATCATTTTCAACTTTTGGTTTTGTTATTGGTGGTGTTTTTTAAAACTATAGTAGACCTATGTTGTTTGATTTGATGTGATTTGGTTCCTGTTTTGTTTTATTTTTTTTTTAGAACATCAGAACATTTATACTCAGAGAGATTAATGAAAACAGAGTAACACCTAGTATAGTCGCACAGAATTGCTGTAAACAGCGTTAATTATAAATTTAAGTATTTATTTGATGAATATTGTTTCAATATCATGACATGACCTCTTTCCCTACTCCGTCAGATTGGAATTGTGGTCCAAGAGGTCATCCCTGGTGAAGTGATAGCTGAGGATGGGAGGATACTACCGGGTGACCAGATCGTTCAGGTATGGTTGCCATGGCTATGAATATAGATTTATTTTATTTATGTATTTATTCATTTATTTATTATAGATTTATTCATTTTTTAAAGTTTTGTTTTTTTTTTTTTTGGGGGGGGGGGGGTGGGGGTGATAGTAATATTTCTTTCCAATCACAGAATTTCATACTCCAAAGTAAACCATTTACTGTAATTTGTGGGACTTTTTTTGCACCTGTACATAGGAATATGAAAGGTGTCACCACTTTGGGCCCCCACTTTTTTTTTACCCCAGAAGTGGCATTGAGAAAAAACAGAAAAGAAAATAGATTGAAACCTTTGAGTGGGGTACGGCCTTTGTTCTTTGTGCTGAAGACCTTTTTTTTTTCCCTTGTCTGCTTGTCAGCTACAGAAACCCGGAAGTGGCACCAGAAGTTGCACGAAAAGCCTTTTTTTTTGTTATTGTTTTTTTTTTTGCTTGTTAGCTCATGAAACCCGGAGATGGGCCCCTCTCCCTCTTTTGAAAATGTGGTGCTGGCCATGACATTACCTTGTTTACTGTAAAACTGTAAATGTTCTTTTACTTTAATTTTTAACAAATTTTGTGAGGAGCTGAAATTCACGAAAGTATAATGCACATGAAAGTTTTTTTGTTTTGTGTGTGTGTTTTCTTCCCTGCAAGGCATTGAATGCCAGTGGGAATTTGCATAAAATGTTTCATACTGCCAAATGCTTCTTGTTTTACAGTATTTATTGTTGATTGATTTTCTTTTTATCACCCAGGTAAATAATAGAGACCTGAGGGACGTGCCGCACAGTATCGCGAGGGACGCCCTCTCATCGGCCGAGTCACCCATCTGCCTCACCATCTATCGCGAGAAGAACGAGGGGCGGGGCAAGGCCTTCACGACCAAGGTCATCCAGGTGTCGCTGACGAAGGTCGCCGGTGTGCCGCTCGGCATCAAGATCGCAGCCAAACAGTAAGGCCTGATTTCTGGTACTATAAAACTTAAGTTTTTCCATTATGAATAGTTTATTGCACTCATCATTGGCTAAGTTGGCTTGTATTTTAATTTCTGAAGAATCAAAATGTAAAATAATATGTCATATAGCAAATAAATAAATTGACATGCATTTCTTTTTGTCCTAGGTTCATTTTGCAGGAAATGGGCAAAAATCAAAACTGAAAATGCCTTCTTTTATGGTATTCCAAGTTTTTATCTCATATCCAAATTGGAGTCTGGACAATTGCTAGTCATTTCCAACTTCATGTATGGGGTAAAAATTACTTTGAGAGATCTAAATCTAATCACAGTAATGCATAATGACATTCTCTTTATGCTGGGAATTTTTTTTTTCTTTATCCCCAACTGGGTGTAATGCAGTATACTGTATGGGTGGGACTAAACATAGAATAGACAGTGATGGTACACACACAAAGTTGTAGGTACAATTATTCTGGAATAATTTGCTGGCATGCTGATTGTAATAGCAGAGATGGCATAATCTGCTGTAATTTTGTATGCTTGAGTTTGTCTGTTTGTTTGTTTTAATACATTTTTAGCATCTTTGCACAGGTACGGTAGCACTGTTTGACAGATTTGTAAGTTGAGTCATGCCGTTATTAAAACAAGGGTTGTTTGTTAAAAGATCACTCTTGAGTACAGTCTCACTGCAAATAGTAAGACAATACAGAACAGCATAGAAGTGTATGTTCCATTTTGGAATTAACTTCAACCCTCTGAAAAACACTGAGAAAATCCCAATGGCTTCTAATGCTGTGTTGTTTCAACTGGTAATGATAGTGTTTAGATTTTAAATTCTTTTGTTGTTTCTTCTTTCTTTTCTGTACTTCTTTATTTGTGATTTTCATTTCTCCCAACAGGAGTGAGCAAGGCATCTACATTATGGAAGTGGTGAGTTCACCAAACTTTATCTCATTTAACGTCAGATGTAACTGATAGTCTTGATCCCAGACCCATCCCATTCTGTCCCACTTTCATACCCTACGACAAATTTCATTGCAGCAATATAAATAGAGAGAATTTTGTGATGCTTTATCAAGATGATTAGCAATGAAAATAGGCATTCCATGTTATCATAATGTTGTCTACCCGAAAATATATTAGAACGAAACCGTGTTAGATAATGTCGGTCACTATTGGTTACTTTCTGGAAAGGAGGGTGAAGGCTTGATGCCTTCATTGCTTTTGAAAGAGGGAAGCCTCCCAAATTACATATCATAATCCCAAGCGTGAAGAAATATTATTGAATCACAAAATGAAAGTTTTGAGGGAATTGAGACAATTTGTTCCAAAGTTTAATAGGAATCTCTGTAAATTGTGGGTAATATCCTGTGCTGCCCTCTCTACACAGGTCCTGTACAGTAATTAATGATGTCACAAGAGTAGTACAGTATCAATGAGATATAAAAGGATATGCAGAGAATCTAATTTTCTATGGTTTGGAAAGAGCTCTTTTAGGAGACATGGAGAATAGTTCTTGCAGTTGTGTCTCAGTGACAGGTTGAGGAAACTTGTACTTGTCATTGAAAGATTGAACTATCTCTTTAGATACAGATACAGACACACATACACACATGAAAACATGTTGCTCACATTCATGGTCAAAGACAGAGACGCAAACACGCAGAGAGAATTGGGTTACGAGTGAAATGATCCAAATGTCTCACGCGACAATCTCGATGCCTTGATTTCCCACCCAGCTGGAGAGCAGTCTGGCCCGACGGGACGGCCGACTCAAGGCAGACGACCGGGTCCTGCAGATAAACGGACATAATGTGGAGGAGGAGAGACCCGAGAAAGTGGCCAAAATCATTAGGGTATGTCGGTAGCAGAGATGTCAGCTGTTCCTGTTCTTTTTTTTTCCTTTTTTTTTCCCCCAGCGATATTGTTTTGTTTTTGGTTTTTCGGGAAAAAAAAATGTGCAGGTTTCACAGAAATTTCGATTAGCAACAAATTCTATCACAACAAATGCATGTAGCTGGAGAAAGGAAAATACTGTTCATTTTCACCAGAAACAGAATGCTGTTTACAAGGTTGGCATCCCTGCAGTAGCAATGACCTTTGACTCATGACCCTTGACCCCTCAATTAGAAGAAGTCTTTCTTCTGTGGACTGCTGCTAAAACCCTTTCTTTCCCCAATCACTTCTGACTTTATGAAGCATCCTTTTCTATGGCTGCCTTTCATTTGCCCTTTAATAGTTCAACTACCGAAGCTCTTTCATGCTATTAGCATCCTTAACTTTAAAGCTGATATTCTCAATACTCTATTTTTCCAATGACAGGCCTCCTCCTTTTATTTCCTGTGACATGCTTGTGGGAATAGATTTGAACAATTTATGTAACTACTAAGCTTAGAGTCTAAAGACAATTTTCAAGCTATAAACATTAGTTTTTTCACTGTATCAGGATACAAAAAACATAGAAATATAAAGAGTTCGAACCTGCAAAATGACTTTGGTAGTAGAGCATTTGTTGTGTGTTACCTTTTGGTAACGAGGTTCCTCTCTGCCAACATTAGAAAGTCATTGTTCAGGCAACTCTGTAAGGTGACCGAACCACTTGAACCGTTGTTGCTTGACACCACATCAAGCAACAACGGATCAAGTGGTTCGGTCACCTTACACGGATGCCACCCAACCAGCCACCCCTATGCGCTTACAACCCGAAATACTCTGGTACGATCAGAGAGCCAGAGGCAGACGGAGGTGACGCTGGGGTGATTCTATGGCAGATACCCTGAATGCCCACAGCATGTCCCTTCTCCAGGCTACCCGCCTTGCAGCAAACAGATGCTTATATCTCCCCGTGATGCCCCCGGGTATAAGAGGAAGGAAAAAGTAAAAAAAGTAAAGGCAACTCTGTACATGTTCTTGGATAGTGGCAGGACGTACATGACAAGATTTGTTGCCATGAAGGGTTACATTAATGGTGCGTTTGTTTTCCCGTCTTTTCATCCAGGATTGTGGGGACCGGGTGGACATGGCGGTGTCAAGACAGGTTCCAGTGACCACGCCCGAGGTTATCCAGGGACCCCCAGCAGAGCTTCCCACCGAACCCTTCACCCTCCTCCGACACGCCCTCGCCCCTAAAGTGAGAGCAGAAAAGACCGTCAGCATTAAGAAGGTATTTATTGGAATTTGATATCAGGTGTACTTTGAATTTTATTTTTCTTTTTTTTCTGTTTAATTACTTTGTGACTTATCATGGTAACAAATATTAACATATCTAAGACAGGTGACCACTAGAGTGTCTTTAAGGTATGTCTGTATTGAAATAGGAAAAATATATTTTTTAAGTAGAAAAAAACAAAACAAAACAAAACCCACAATGTACATTTTCTGAAGCTTGATTGTGCAGAGTTACAGGGTGAGCAATTTTGCAGTTTGTATTTTATACTAAGCATCAGTACGTTTCTTCGTCAGGAGAGATTAGCTACCCTGTCCCAGCGATTCACATTTGCCTATGTTTGCAGTCCCTTGTTTAAGTTTAAAAACAATGTGCCATCTAAAAACAAACAAACAAACAAACATTAATTCTGTGCCATAAAGAAATTCCTTGGGATCGAAATGATAACTCATATTACTTATATCACCAATGCAAAGTGTTCTTATAAAAGGAAAATGAGGACAGAACACATAAAATAACCATTTTTGGGTCTAGGTCCTATCCTCCTTCCCCCCAAAGTAGGAAATGATGAATTCAATATCGCAGTATGGAAACAGAATGAGGGTTTGAAAGAGACTGTAATAGTCTGCAGAATTGTAAATCATCAAAAGAGTGCAAGTTTCTAAACATCAGACTTCTCTCAACTCCACAGATCTCATTGCCCTCATAATTTCCCCCACTCCACCTAGGGTTACAAGGAGTTTGAAAAAAGATGTAGAAAGACATGAAAAGAGAAACCATAATATTTGCAGAGTTGTGTACAAGTGTAGCAGCATCAAAGCATTACAAGTTTTAATATATCAATTTTCGCTCAAATGTCCAAGATGCCATTGCCATCAAGATTTTTCTCCCCCTCCTCCCAACCACCCCCCATCCAGGGTTACAAGGAGTCCATGGGCATCAGTGTCAGCGGGGGCAAAGGTCAAAGAAAGGGGGATGTCCCCATCTTCATCACTGGTATCCAGGCTGAGGGGTGTGTGGCGAGGCACGGACAACTCAAGGTGGGTCTATGGCTTCAACACTAGGTTGAATTGCAATAAAATGAAATAGCATTCATTATCCACTTTGACATTGTGGCATCAACCCTTGGTTGAATAGAAATGAGATGAAGTTGTATTTATGTCCATAATTGGTGACATTTGGCTTTTGCATGGTTTTACAGTGATTGCATACTTGCCAACTAGTGAGATTTTATCAGATTCAGTAAGATTTTTTACATTAAAAATAGCAAAATCAGATTTTCTGTCAGAGAAATCAGATTTTTGAAAAATATTTCGATATACCTTTCATGTGTATTTTCTGAAGATTTGACTGAAAGTAAGATTTTTAACTTCAGTTTGCATATAAAATAAGATTTTTGCGATCCACGAGTAAGATATTTCATCTTGAAATGTTGGCAGGTATGTGATTGCCGTTACAGAGAACAAATCTGTATCTTTTTAAAGACAATTGTTTTTTGCTGCCAAGTCTCCGTCATTCTGCTGGAAGCTCCTATAAATTTCTCTTCCTGTCCTGACCATGGAGTGTGAAATACTCCCTGAGTTCAGAATGACTATATCCAATTGAGTTCATTTATTTACAGATGTATTTATTTATTTATCCATTTATTTCTTCGTTCGTTCGTTCGTTCAGTCAGTCAGTCATTCAGTCAATTCCGTCTGTCCGTCCGTCCGTCCGTCCGTCCGTCCATCAGTCAGTCAGTCAGTCAGTGTTCTTTACCCAGGGTAGCCCCAACAGTAGTTTATACACTGTTTGCATGTAGTAACACAAGTATGTCCCCTATGGCTCTTTGAATTTCCCTGATTTTCATGTATTTATCCTTATTAGTACCCCTAGTTTTATCAACCATAGTATTGACAAATCTCTTGGCAGAGAGAAGAAAGAATGGCATTGTGAATAGAATTCAGTTTTTAGCAAGTTAATGCATAATTGCCCTGTGTGTAATAAGGAGATAGTTGCTCTTGTTTTGACATGTGGAATGATGATGAGTTTCCAGATTTCCAACAGTCACAAGATTTGGCTCAAGCAGAGTTTATGCATTTTAAGTTGATTAAACCCACCAAAACAGAGGGCAAAACAGTAGCAATGCCATTTCGGGCCCCAGATCTGTTAGTGTTTACAAAAAAAGAAAAGAAAAAAGGAGAACAATTGACATGGTGTCAAAAGTGTTCACAGGGTAAAGCAAATACTGTTTAAGTGGAAATTTTTGTGAACTTTGTTCTCACCTGAAACATCATGAAGGTAATAGTGTATGGATTTTATGAGAGATATTAATTTTGTTCACCAGTGCTTTCAAAGTTATAGACAGGCAAAGTCCACTGATTGTGGCCCAGTGCAAAAAATGTGTTGGTTGTGTGAAACTTTCTACTTCTGAATTCAGTATTCAATCAGGACTACATGTAGATGATGTGGTTCCTTTTTCCTACCTGCTGAACAATTTAATGGATTGGATTTCATGTAAATTAGGATGTAAATGTATACATGTACTAGTGTTTGCTGTGCATATGGCCCTTACCTGAGCATGAAATTGATGTGCTGAGGACACACATAAAAGTGTGTTTTGACACAAATATTCAGGCTTGATATTAACCACACGGTGTGTTCTGACTTGTTGTATTCTTGATCTCCTCTATGCTGTTTCCTATGAACAGAAAGGAGACATTCTGTTGAGTGTGAACGGTACCAGCCTGCTGGACTTACCACACACCGAAGCGGTCAAGGTGCTGAAGGAGTCAGCCAATGCCAGGTCACTAACGCTTCGGGTCATCGAGGGCGACTCGGACCCCGACAATGAGACCCATGGCTACATTCCCTCCTGGCTCACGTGGCTGTCCCTCCCCAAGTGAGTGAATGGAACAGTCCACTTCAAAATCAAAATGAAGAGATCATAACCTGCATTTACATATGAAGCAAATAAAATGAAATGACCTCAAATCTTGCTGTGCTAAAAAAGAAGTGCAAACAGGGATGTTTAGCAAAGCCATGTATTGAAAAAGAAAATTTTTTCAGGAAGGTTGAAACCTCCCTTTAATAGCATAACCTTCACCCTCCCCTTCCACAGGGTTATTTAACACCAGAAGACATGAGCAAATAAATAACAACAGTGGACACATCACTTGGGACAGTGTTGGAAGTCATCCCATTTTTTTTTTTTCAATTGCTTCTTTGCTTGTTGGGATAGCAAATAAAAAAGAATCTGTGGGTTTGTAATGAGCAAACCTACTTTCAAAGTTGTCAAAAAGCCCTGAAAAAACATTGATACATTAACGATAATGGATGACATACAATGTACAACTGTAGGTTCAAACTTATTTGGTATTCAGAAATATTGACAGTATTGACATGAAAATTTCACACCTGTCATCCTCTTGGCTCTTCCAGTTACTGCCGGCAACCCCAGCAGGTGAATCTCGAGAAAGGGCAGAACTCCAGCCTGGGTTTCAGTATCGTCGGAGGGAGTGACTCCACGCACGGGGCACAGCCGATCTACGTCAAGACGATAGTCAACAGTGGCATAGCCGCTAGGAGTGGACTTCTCAAGTAAGTACTGAGGTGATAAAAGAAAGATTGGATTGTTTGTGCTTGCAGCCTTGAGTGTGTTTGTCAAATTGTAATGTTTAAAACCATTTTACTGCATTTCAAAAGATATTGGGGGCTGGCATTAGTGTCTTTTGTCAAGGAGTGTTCTTTCTTTGAGGTGTTTCTTACGACATTTTTTTTTTCTTTCCCAAAGCTGCAATACATTTATATTTCTGTGTCATTTTTAGCTCACCTGAGCCGAAGGCTCAAGTGAACTGTTGCGATCGTTCTTCGTGCGTCGTGCATCGTCCGTCGTGTGTAAACTTTTTACATTTTCATCTTCTTCTTGAAAACCCCAAGACCACTTCTCACCAAACTTGGCAGGTAGCATCCCTAGGGGGTTAGGATCTCAGTTTGTTAAAATGGGTACCATGCCCCACCCAGGAGGGCCCAAACCCCCAAATTTAAGGAATCTTTAAAAATCTTCTTCTCTAGAACCAGAAGTGATAGAGCTAAGTTAATACTATGAGTTAGTACGTTGATGACTGTAGTTTCAAGTCTGTTCATGGCGGAATCAGGGGTGCCCCCCCCCCCCCCCCCCTTGGGCCCCAGGGGAGGGGGTGGGGAGGAGTCCTTATGGGGCCTAAATTGTACATTTTCATCTTCTTCTTGTGAACCCCATGACCGATTTTCACCAAACTTGGCAGGTAGTATCCATAGGGGCATAGGATCTCAATTTGTTCAAATGGGCACTGAGTCCCATCCCGGGTGCCCAAGGGGCCCCAAACCTCCCAAAATTAAGGAATCTTCTCTAGAATCAGAAGTGATAGAGCGAAGATAATACCATGAAATAGTACATTAATTACTGTAATTTCAAGTTTGTTCGTAGCAGATCCAGGGGTGCCCCTCTTGGGGGGGGGGGGGGGAAGGGGTGGGGAGGTCCAAATGGGGGCCTTAATTGTACAATCATCTTCTTCTTGAAAACCTCATGATGGATTTTCACCAAACTTGGCAGGTAGCATCCCTAGGGGGTTAGAATCTCAATTTATTAAAATGGGCACCATATCCCACCCAGGGGGCCCCCAATCCCCTAAAATTTAGGAATCTTAAAAAAAAATTGGCCCTTATTGTACATTTTCATCTTCTACTTAAGAATGTCTGGTCAAATTTTGATATAGCTGTGAATAACTAAGATTAGTGACCGCGTGAAAGGCGAACTTGCGATACTCAGGTGAGCGCTAGACCCGTGGGTCTCTTGTTAAATAATTACAGGCAGTGTTATGTTATTAAACTGAGATTCCCGAGAGGTACAATTATTGCTAGCTGAAATTTAAAGATTGCACAGCAAAAATTTGCAGAAATACTTCCATAAATGGCTTCTGTGCATCATGTTCTCTCTGTAGCTAAAATGTACCAAGTACAGCTGTAAGATGCTCCCTGTCATTATTTGGTTGTGTGGAAGACTCTGCACCACTATCAATGTTTTGCAGATTAAACACCCGTAAAAGATATGAATAGAACACCCAACGTGTCTGCTAGTGAACAAAGCCAGCGCTTTGGTACAGGATTCATTTCGCAGGGCTCGTACGCGTCATGGAATTTCAAAATACTTTTCCAGAAGCAAAAAGTCAGGGAAAGTCAGGGAATCCATCTAATTCTTCTGGAAAGTCAGGGAAAATCATTTTTTCAAGATATTTGTTAAAATGATATTTGATTTCTCTTATCAACAAAGGAAGAATAGTTTGTCAAATTTGTGGTTTCTCGTATTAAGACCGTTTTCGTAACAAACTCCACGCAGATTGGTGTCTGCGTCTTTCATGGGCATGTGCACGTGTACTTGTGTGTATGACTATCGACTGGCAGTGATGTAAGGTGCCGTGGTGCCTTTGTGTACACATATGTACATACGTGACATGAGCGCTGCTGATGTGATTGGCATTATTTTAAATTGCGTGCATGATCGAAGTGTCAGTCATCTAATACAGGGCTCGACACTAAGGGTGGGATTTCACGGAGCACGCGAACGATTTGCGAAGGACTTGAATGGCAAAATCCAGCATTCGTATTTTAGTCTGCAAAAGATCGCCAAACGAATGTGAGGGTTCGGAAGCGTCGTCAATTGTTCGCGAATGTCGTTTTTACTTCGGCGAGAATTTCAAAAAAGTTTGAAATTTTTTGCGAACCTTTTCCACACACTTGGTCGTGATTTGCTCGTGATTTGCTCGTGAATTGTTCTCGAAAGTGTCTTTAAAGCCTCGTCATATGCGCAAGATCTTCGCAAGACACGCGCGATGTTCGCAAAATGTTCGTGAAACCCCAAACAGACTCCGAAACTGGAGAATGTCTCGCGTATGTTACGCGAAATCTGCGAAGTTTTTCCGATCACTTTACGACGTAATCGCAAACTGTTCGCATACCTTTTGAGATATTCTCGCGAACGTTTAGCGCACGTTTGGGGGATGTATGCCCTGTACGTTTTCTACAAATAAAAGTCGTAGCATACATCTAAACATCAAACAATTATTAACAACTACAGTAACAAAAGAAATTAAAGACTAGCAAAGCAGAATACACTTAATATTAATCTAAAGTATGCAAAATTTCCTTAAAACTATAGAGATTATGTGTTGGAGGAATTGCAAAAAAAAAATCAAATGCTTTACTACTTGTAGTGGAGATAGGTCCTAGGGAAACAAATGTAGGCAAGCACAAGATAGAAAAATGAGAGAAAAAGAAAGGAGAAATAGAGGAAAGAAAAAAAAAATCAACTCGAGACAGCTTCCACCTCTCCTTGGGTACATTTTATCCCATGATTATTGAAAATTTTTCGTTCGCATTTCCGTCGCGTGTTCTTCGTGAACGTAACATGCTGTACTGAAGCAATGATACACACGACATTCGCACAAACGTCGTGGAAATTTCGCACAAATTGCGCAAGAATAGTTTTCGGCTTCATTGTCGGAACGCATTTGGAGAAAAACTTTTCCGAATGTTGGATTTTGTCATTCGCGTCGTTCGCAAATCGTTCGCGTGCTCCGTGAAATCCCACCCTAACGGTGGCCCGGTAGCCCGTGGCCACAAAAAACGCACGTCGGGCCACCAAAAAAAAAGTAGGATGATTGCCTTTACTTTTGGAAATGGACAGCGGTAACAATCGGCTCCGTAAGATGCTAAAATAAATGTCAGATGTTTGCTTTTAATTTTGGAAATGAATAACGGTAATATTCGACTCGGTGTGATACTTAAATATTCGTCAGATGTCTGCTTATACTTTTGGAAATGAATAACGGAAATATTCAGCTCCGTAGGGAGCTAAAATTAATGTCAGATATTTGATTTGGCGTTCGGAAATGAATACGGATAACATTCGGTTCCGGAAGATGCTGAAATAAATGTCGAATGTTTGCTTTGACGTTCGGAAATGAATACCAATAATATTCAACTCCGTACGATGATAGAATAAATGCCGGATGTTTGCTTTTACGTTCGAAAGTAAATAGCAATAACATTCAGCTCCGGAAGATGCTAAAGTAAATGTCGAATGATCCCTTTGACGTTCGGAAATGAATAACAATAATATTCAACTCCGTACGATGATTAAATAAATGTTGGCTGTTTGCTTTTACTTTCAAAGGTAAATAGCAATAACATTCGGCTCCGGAAGATGCTAAGATAACTGTCAGATGATTGCTTTTACGTTCGGAAGTGAATAGCAGTAATATTCTGCTTCATACGATGATTAAATAAATGTCGGATATTTGCTATTATATTTCGAAATTAATAACAGTAATATTCAGCTGCGTTTGATGGTAAAGTAAATGTCTGATGTCTGCCTTGACGTTCAAAAATGAAAAACAGTAACATTCGGCTCCGTTTCGATGCTGAAATAATTGTCAGATGATTCATTTCACTTTCGGAAGTGGACAGCAATAACATTCGGCTCCGTACGATAATAAAATAAATGTCAGATGTTTGCTTTCAAATTTGGAAATGAATAACGGTAAAATTCTGCTCCGTACGATGCTAAAATGAATATCAGTTGTTGCTTTTACATTTGGAAATGATTAACGGTATCAATCGGCTCAGTTAGATGCTAGAATAAATAGCGGATGCTTGCTTTCACGTTCGGAAATGAATAAGGATAACATTCAGCTCCGTAAGATGCTAAAATGAATGTCAGTTGTTTGCTTTTAATTTTGGACATTAATAACGGTAAAATTCGACTCCGTATGATACTTAAATAAACGTCGGATGTCTGCTTATACTTTTGGAAATGAATAACGGTAATATTCAGCTCTGTATGGGAAGCTAAAATTAATGTCAGATATTTGATTTTGCGTTCGGAAATGGATAAGGATAACATTCGGCTCCGGAAGATGCTGAAATAAATGTCGAATGTTTGCTTTGACGTTCGGAAATGAATACTAATAATATTCAACTCCGCACGATGATAAAATAAATGCCGGATGTTTGCTTTTGCGTTCGAAAGTAAATAGCACTAAAATTCAGCTCCGGAAGATGCTAAAGTAAATGTCGAATGATCCCTTTGACGTTCGGAAACGAATAACAATAATATTCATCTCCGTACGATGATTATGTCTGATGTTTGCTTTTATAATGTTCGAATGTAAATAGCAATAACATTCGGCTCCGGAAGATGCTAAAATAAATGTCGGATATTTGCTTTGACGTTCGGAAATGAATTAAAATAATATTCAACTCCGTACGATGATAAAATAAATGCCGGATGTTGCTTTCATGTTCGAAAGTAAATAGCAATAACATTCAGTTCCGGAAGATGCTAAAATAAATGTCGAATGATCCCTTTGACGTTCGGAAATGAATAACAATAATATTCAACTCCCTATACGATGATTAAATAAATGTCGGATGTTTGCTTTTACGTTCGAAAGTAAATAGCAATAGAATTCAGCTCCGGAAGATGCTAAAGTAAATGTCGAATGATCCCTTTGACGTTCGGAAATGAATAACAATAATATTCAACTCCCTACGATGATTAAATAAATGTCGGATGTTAGCTTTTACTTTCAAAAGTAAATAGCAATAACATTCGGCTCCGGAAGATGCTAAGATAACTGTCAGATGAATCCTTTTACGTTCAGAAGTGAATAGCAGTAATATTCTGCTTCATACGATGCTAAAATAAATGTCGGATATTTGCTATTATATTTCGAAATTAATAACAGTAACTTTCATCTGCGTTTGATGGTAAAGTAAATGTCTGATGTCTGCCTTGACGTTCAAAAATGAAAAACAGTAACATTCGGCTCCGTACGATGCTAAAATAATGTCAGATGATTCATTTCACTTTCGGAAGTGGGCAGCAATAACATTCGGCTCCGTACGATAATAAAATAAATGTCGGATGTTTGCTTTTAAATTTGGAAATGAATAACGGTAATATCCTGCTCTGTACGATGCTAAAATAAATAACAGATTGTTGCTTTTACATTTGGAAATGAAGGGTTTGTTTGCAAAAACCGATAAGTCCATTTTTGAAGATTTTAAAGTACAATCTCTGTCATAAAGTACAAAATAATACCTTTCAAATGATATATTGGTCACTATATATAAAGGTATATTTTTGAAGTTATGGTCAAAAGAAGCAAAAAATTTCTTATTATTCTCTTTATTTTTCTTGACCTTTAATCGCAAATATCTCCATTTGGCAAATATGGACTTATCGGTTTTTGCAAACAAACTCTTCAAATGATTAACGGTATCAATCGGCTCAGTTAGATGCTAGAATAAATAGCGGATGCTTGCTTTCACGTTCGGAAATGAATAAGGATAACATTCAGCTCCATAAGATGCTAAAATGAATGTCAGTTGTTTGCTTTTACTTTTGAAAATGATTAACGGTAACATTCGGCTCCGTAAGGTGTTAAAATACTAGTAAATGTTGAATGATTGCTTTCACAATCAGAAATGAATAACGGTAACTTTCGGCTCTTTACAATGCCAAAACAAATGTCGGATGTTTACAAATGTCTGTAAATGCTCCCACTTTATCATTTCAAACGTAAGTTTTGACCACCTACATGTAAATAGGCATCAACCTTTTGATAACTCTATTCATTTATTTTAGATATGGGTACCTGTATCACGTCAGTAATACTTAATATTTATTTTTCTATGTTTAGTAGGACCGATTTAGTTTTTCTTATGTTTTCCTTGATTTTTTTTGGGGGCCACCAGATTTTACTTTCGGGCTACCAAAAAATAGAAATCAATGATTTCGGTGGCCAGATCGGGCCACCAAAAATAGAAGTTAGTGTAGCGCCCTGTCTAATAACACGAATGTATGATTACTTTTGGATTGAGATAGTGCTTTGATTTTGATATAGAATTTGAATTAAAGCATTTTACCACAGAATATTGACAACACAATCATTTCAATGTAAATAATAATCATCTTCCCTCTCCTTTATACTTGAGGATGTTAGGGCTTAGATAATTGTGCGTACATTTATTATTGAACTTGATCAACTGCATTATCGATATCCAAGAAAAAAACTAAAATTGTGAAATTCTATGTACAAATTCAAAGGAGAGTTGTCCTCTTGGGATATCACATATTCTGGCATAGTTCCGTCCAACGAGGGCAACATACACAATTTTGCATAATTCTTGTTAACAGGTTATCAAAATTTGCTCAACATTTTACTGTTGGGTTTCTAAAATTGTTTTCTACTCACCTAATCCACGTTGTTGTTTGGGGAAAATTCCCCTTTAAGGTGCTTCCTTCAGAACAAAGCATAAGTGTGTATAACCGAATATACACACTTGTTTTGTGTTTTGCTTCCTAGTATTATGATGATGTATTTTTACACACTTTAGAATAAGATGTGTACATCGTGTAAAATAGTCATGGAAATTTACATTTTCTGCTCTGGAACGTCATGGAAAGTCAGGGAATTTTGAAAATGTGGAAGCGTATGAACCCTGATTTCGATAAACTCAATTCCCAACTGACACACCGCCACATTTCTCTCTTCAACAGGTGTGGAGACATCATTGAGTCAGTGAACGGTCAGTCAGTGGTGGACTCCTCCCACAAGCTGGCCGTAGGGCTACTAAAGAACATTCAGGACCGTGCCCAGCTGACCGTTGTCTCTTGGCCCGGCACCATCGTATAATCCCTGCCCCCCACCTCTTTCAAGAGAGGGGTGCAGAAACGTTCGAGGACAAGTGCAAAAATAGACGATGTAATGTTTTGAAAAACATGAGAAGAAATCCGATAAGACATGTAACAAAGGAAACTAGTTATTGATCAAACAGAATGCTCCAAGGATTGCCAAGTGGAGAAAATGATGTGCTGTGTAAATATTGATATATTGCCAGATAATTGGTCACCAGGACAACATGGATTTTGCTAAAGTGATTTGCTGCTGTGACATGATGGTTGCGGGAGCTTCTGAACTTCTGAACACGTCGATAGGATGTCAGTCATGTTGCTTGGAATGCAGACAGCCAGCTTTTTATTGAATACCAAAGTGTGTGGAAGAGGCCGTGTTGGGCACTGCGTCATCGCTGTGGGATACCACGCTCTGCTATCATGATATCATTGGGTTTGCTGAGTCTCAACGTGCCCACTGTACGTTGGTTGCGGTGGTTTCTAGGGTGACCTTCTCATCATGACACGAAGATCTAAATGCAGCTTGACCCCCTGACCCTTGCTGCCTCCCTCCTTCCACATTTTATCCTGTGATTGAGTTGAAAGACTTTTTTTTTTATTTCTCCTCATATGTATGCTACAAGTGCATTGTATCAACCAAAGTAGGACCCAGATTTGACATTTCCATCTCCTTCTTGAAATTCCATTGCCACATTTGTGTACCAAAGTTGGCAGGTATTATAGTTACAGTGATGGAAAAAACTACAATATGATAATAAATTGTATATTTGAAAAATTTGCCATCATTCCCCATGTGGGGCCTTTGAGCCCATTTGTCACATTTTCATTTTTTTCTTGAAAGAGGTGTGGGTCAAATGTTCATTGAACTCAACAGGTATTGTTAGTAGGGTAATAGTACCTCTGCGAATGGGTGCCAATCTTTCTTAGGGCCTGGGGCACAATACCCCTTCCTGCTTGTGGGGTTCAAATTAAGGACTTTCAAGTTAGTGCTGTGAGTATAGATTTGTCACTGTTGTTCAGATCAGATCAGATCTGTGTTTTAGGTTTAGGATTGATGTTAGGGTTTGGGTTAGCGTTAGGGCTAGGGCTAGCTTTATAGTTATGGCTTGGGTTAGGGATAGGGCCCAATTCTATTGTTTTTATGATATTTTTGTTATTCATGGTCAGGTTTTCTACAAAATGATACCTGCCAATTTTGCAGAAAATCAAACCATGACTAACCCAATTCAAGACAATGGAATAGGACTTCCATCCAAAAATGATTGAATTGGGCTCATACAACAGGTGAGACCAAAGAAATAATGAACGGGGATAGGAACAAAGATTGCGTGAAGAGAAAATTACACCCAGAGGTTGTTGTGATGTGCAAACATTGCGCAAAGTGACTAAAATTTCTCTGACTGCAAGTTCTGAGTGTGGTGTTGTCGATTGCGAGTGCCACGAGATATGTATTTTGATGTGTGCGTGATCATGAAGAACAGACCACACAACTTTATATTGCAGGGAAATGTTGAACTCCATCTTCATACTTGTCAGAAGGCATTTCAAGGCACAGAAATACAGTGGTGTCAGTTTTTTAGCAGACGAATTTTAACTATAAAGAGATGTGAGTTTTTGTTGATGGCTCTTCATTCCACCGTGACTGCACTCTCCTTGTGAGAAGCTTCTTGATGATGCGGAATGTGTCTCTTACCCATCGAGTCCCTAGGAGAAGATTGCTCGCAGTACGATATGCCATCAATGAGTGGTGAAAACCGAACTGAAAAGATTCAGCATCAAGTCTCAATAATGTTGGTGTTGGGACTCGAGAGATAAGTGGTGCTTGCACCTCTTAAAAGAGTTCCTTTTCCTGTCGCCAAAGTCTTCAAAATTTGATATAAATTCCTCTATTAGACAGTGCACCCTATGTCTTGTCCAAAGTTTGCAATCAAGTTAAGCATTGGTATGATGTGCTTTCCCATATTGACCAACATTAATTCCATCTCATATTTTGTTAGTAGTTTTGTTTGGTGAGGTAAATAAGGATTATGGTCTGTAGTTACACCATGTATATGTAGTCCTCAAAAGTTTTATGTACATGTGCCATTAATGCAAATCCCTTTACCTGCGATTCCATTTAGCTTTTTCCACCATTACTCGTTTCCAGACTCTTGATTATTGCAGCATACTTTGCACCCCACTTTCCTTTCTCTCATCATTTGCTCTCTGTTATTTTGTGCCAAACTGGAGTGTGATTTGATGCTCCCATAATTTTGCGTGCCTTTATTGTAGTACTGCTGCCAGGAATTAATGATTATCCTCAGAATGTGCCCAAAAAGAAGAAGAAGAAGAAGAAGAAAAAACATATATATTGCTGAACATCAAACTAAACAGAACACACGATTGAAACAATTTAGAGAAAATGTATCTGTTAGACATTGCAGATTGGTCCGTCTGAACGAAATGCAGCATCTTGGTGAAGTGAAGGTAGTGTATGTTGAAGACAATGCAAACTACCTTTGTGATCAACAGTAGTGTAAGGAAGAAATGATACATGTTCAGATGTCCTTTCTGAAATCTTTCTGATAAACTACAGAAGTGGAAAAAAATGACAGTACAGTGTATGTATCCCTTCACATTCTCATTCTTGTGGCTTGATGTTACATTACTACTGGTTTGCATTGCTAAAATCTGTCTTTGCAGGTTTGTCCTTTTACAGAAATCTACAGTTATTATGATGAGATAGGGGGAGGGGGTAGGTGTAGGGCTTGAGGGAAATAAATATTAATATGAGTGAATGGTCCGTCCTTTTTGGTGAAGCACAAGATGCACCGAATGTTTCATTGTAAGCTATTTTGAAGATAGTAATTATTGATAATACAAAGTGTATGTCATTGAAAGTTGTGATATTGTTAAGGAGTGTTTTTAGATATTGATGCCATAAAATATTTTGAATCTGCTTCTTTCATGGGTGCAATATAAATCACAGTGGAGAGAAAGAGAGAGGTAGAAGAAAATATTAAAGCTTTGTTCAGTAATGTGCAGTACTTGAGGAAAATGATCTCTTTGATTTCAGGGCAGAAAAAAGTCTGTGAATTTTAGGGTCAGTTTGTACACATTCAGCCTTTAATGTGTTTGCCCGAGGTATAAACTTGTGCTCTTTGTAAATACAGCAGCCTGCGATGTGCAAGCCAAAATAGTAGTAATCATTTTTATCTTTTCATATTTCTTTTTCTTTTCTAGATGACACAAAGCCATTTACTTTTCATGTAGCTACATCCTTGTATGCGATCTATTGTCATCATAACAGATTAAGATTACCTACTGAATAATTCTGTGTCGGTGGATGAACCATACAGGTTTGAAAAATAATTACATTTCACATCTCGCTCCTGTACAATGTGGATGGAGTGTTGGAATAATTGTAATTCTCTGTGTGTGAGAATTGATACTGTAAGGAAACTGGAATTCTTCTTGGCTTTGACTGGAAATTTGTAAGTTTCTAGGTACCGTTAACTGTCATCCAAAGTATGTGTGTGTGTGTACAGCTGCATCTATTCAATGCCGCTATGAGAAACAGTAATGTGTAGTCGAGACGTAACTGTAAATACTTTTGTTGTCCTTTTTTACCAATGATGCCAATATGTATTTATTTCAAATTCTAAACATGCATAGATCAGTCTTTGTGAGATCTCTCATAAATTGTCTTTATCAACTTCTATATTGACATATTTCGCCATGTTGATACTTCATGTGTGTTAACTTGAGATATAATATGTCAATTTGTGAAGATAATGTTGGAAGCTATGTACTGTAAACGCGGAAATGTTCATGGTACGTTTTATTAATTTTTCTTGTATTTCGCGCTACTTTTGGCTAGCACGAACTCTAAAACCCCGCGAAAAATATCTCAATAATTTTCTCTGCACGTTTTTAATGGGTTGACAATTGCACACCTCAAATTCAAGAACCTACAAATATGTTTTTGATCCGCTCTGTGTGAAAACTTAGTCACACGAAAATATTGACGTTTACAGTATAAGTTTTTTATTCTCTTTCGTAGAAGCTACAGCACAAGCACCATCAATGAAACAAACACAAGAGCAGTCCTACACAGATGCTGTCAAGTCCATTACAGTTCCTTTTCAATACAATCAGGCATCTGCCACTGGGTTACCAGGCAGATTTCTCTGAAAACTTTCACTAATGCAGATTTTGTCATATGATAAGATAAATAGATTTTCTAGTACGTACGTCAAAACAATTTGGGCGTGAAGATATGCAATCGATTCCAACGGACTACACTCATTACAGAAATGTATGTTTCCCCATGCGTTTGACAGTATCATGCCATTGTGTGAAAGGAGTTTTAGTGTAGGGTCTGTAGAACAAGATGTTGATATTAGCTATTTTGCACCATAATTAAAAAGTTGATTTCTACAAATATGTGTGTGTAGTGTTAGTATGTTGCATATTGCCATATTTTGTACACACACACACGCACACACACACAAACTGAACAGACACCACTCCACCCCTCCCCCTTTATGCACACATGTACATCCATTATAGATACATGCTGCTGTTCAAAAAAAAAAAAAAAACATACAAAAGCTGATGTCCATATGTCTTTTAGTTTGATCAAATGTCCTTTAGTTGGATCAAAATGCTTTCTAGAATCACCACGCACAATGTGACACAGGGTAATTATGTGATGTCTTCTACAGCCAGTTATTGTGTGTGTAACCTGACTGCTTAGATATTGATGGGCCGCAATGAAAACAGCAAAGAAAAGCTTGCAATTTTAATTCTGATTATTCATTGCCAAATATCTCTGTCATTATGGTCTACAAATGCAAAATTGAGAACATTTTATACTGGTTTTCTTTCAGCTGTACATACACAGGTGTATATACTTCATCATTAACAGATGTACTATCAATATTGATATCTCTTCATCTCTGTTTTGACTCTTATCTTTTTCTTCTCCATTGTTTCATAGTGATTGATAACCAACACTATGTCCTGTGTAAACACACATCTTGCATACAAGGAGGTGTATAGGAGAGAGCTTACAGCAGTGTCATCAAAGTAACTTGGACAAAATAGGTTAAAAATTTCAGTAAAGGTACTGCACTTTTTTTTTTTTTTGTATGCAACAGGCTGCCTGAAGCTAGTCGACCATTTTAGCCTTCCATGATGTGTTTTCATGTTGTTGTCATTACTTATGTTGCTATTATCCTCAACATAGTTTGACTCCATGTGGCTCATGATTCCATTAAAAAGTCTTTACTCTTCCTACATGTCAAGGTTTAGCCAACACTATACATGTATTGCCTGTTATGGGTGCCGTAGATTTGCATGGCATACAGTATTCTGCTTTTTTTACTTCAAGCTATACCTGGATGGTACATATATTTGTCAAAATGTAGAGAATACCATGGTACCGGTCATATAATATTCAAGTTATCAGTATGTGAGATGAAGCGAATAGAAGCAATTTTCTATCATCCCTTGAAATCACACATTATTTATACTCAGACGAGCACTATTATAATAACAACATAGTCGGGACTGTGAGAGTGGTCTTTTTACAATGAAACCTTGCTAAAAGTATATAACGGAATGTCCTATTCGTGTCCATTCTAACAGGATTCGGCATTAAGGGCTCACGAACCCACATTTCAGTACTATGTGCACATATATTAACATGTGTTTATACATTCTGGATAAAATGACTCACAGATTCAGTGCAGACATTACTGTGTAACATTTTATCTGATAATAGGCCCTACCAGTAGTTAGAGCAGAGGCGTACTTAATGCTGAGAGTGTAGTTACGTGCACCCATGGATAAAAAGTAGTAGTTTGTATGTTGACACGTTGATGTACGTGCACATTAAGTCATGGTATAACCAAAGCATAAAATCAGCATTTTTGTTGGAATGAGTGCGCTCTCTGGTGAGATTTGATAGTACACATTCCTTTGTTTGTTTGTTTGTTTGTTTGTTTGTTTGTTTTTTCTTTGACTCCACCCACTTTCACTTCACCTGGAAGGAGTGGAGATTGTTAAAATGAAATGATTTTGTCCTTCTCATTCAAGTTCAGATTTATCCAAGTGTTGTTGAAACATGATTAGCTCACAATATATGAAATATTCAAATTTCCCATAGAGGTTATGCGTGGTATCCAGGATACTGTAGGCAATCGAATGTGCTATCTGCACATCCAGAACTATTACTGCACTGTTTATTGCAGAAGATATTGACTGTAGAGGGCAGTGTGTCATTTTGCCTGTATGTCTATTTTCCTAGGCTTATTTGTTATCCTACGTATTCGAACTTTTTTCCAATCTATTATTGACAGATTCTTAACAAAATGCTCTCACCTACTGGCAGCCTGTGTGTGTGTTTACAACATTATCTTCTTGATTTTATTATGTCATCAGCAAGCTGCTATATCATTGAGAGATATCTAGATATTTTGAGGGGAAAGCGATGCATGTAATCTACTCTATGAACATTCTGATAATAAATGTTGAAATTAAAAAATGATATACTTTATTTGGTGGCTTGTGTGTGCCTTGTGTTATTTATTTCAGTGAATTGTGACATTTGTTGTGTAGAGCAAGTAGTCATGTATGTTTCCATGAGGCCAGATCCTATTGTGTTATGTCTTTTCCTTTCATGTCATAAATTTCTACAACTCATTCAAGAGGATAAAGAAATCAGCATTGAAACTATTGAATGGACAAGATATATTTAGAGTCTAGAATTATGCATTACATACATGAACTTGTGTAGATAAAAATCATAACATACAGGTGTGAAGGAAGAAGCTTTTCATCTGTAAAGGGTGCTCCTCCATAATAATGATAATAATAATGACGGTGATGACAGCAACAATATTAGAATGATAAAACATTTGAAGGATATTTTACCGAAGGGGAAAAACAAAACAAAGCAAAAACAAAACAAAACAAACAAACTGGATATCATTATTCTGGTATGATGACGTAGAGACTTTAAAGGCAGGCATTGCAGCCTGGTGTGTGACTTTGCAGTAAGCATTGTATATTCCTGATATATTTTCTGAAATGTAGACAAAGAACCACATTACTTTTACAATTATTAATATTGGAGACCAATTCACATTGCTTTGAACCGAAATATCTTCATATAACTCTAACGTAAAGGTTCGGTGGCTTACAATTTTCCGCCTGTCTACTCAAACTGCTACGCAGAGTGCTACGCTGCTGCAGGTAGGTTTTAAAGCATTTGCCATGTTGTGCGGTGAACAGAATGATGTGAATATTCACTGTTTAGCCAAAGGAATTAATGACTGTTTCTGTGCATCCGCTTGCGAGGACTGGTTATGTGTGTACGTGGTTTTATCTTTATCAATGTTTATGTGCTTGTGTGAGCCAATCCCTGCGGAGACCTTGCCCCGTCATTGAACTTACAGTTCAATTATTAAGGAGGGATGGTCGAGGCCTATGCATAGGCGCCGGAAGTGGGGGGGGGGGGGGGGCCGCCCCCCCCCCCCCAATCAAAAAAGGGGGGGGGGCAAAACGCATTTTTGCCCCCCAAAAAGCCCCCCCCCCCCCAAAAAAAAAAAAAAATAATAATAATAATAATAATGAAAATAAATGAATAAACAAAGAAAATAAAGTAGATATGTATATATATGAATAAAAGGGAAAAAATATGGCTACAAACGGCAGCTTTTGGAATGTAAAATGTCAAAATTTTCAAGCTCGCTCGCTTCGCTCGCTCGCATCCAGCAGTAATGTTGAGCCCGGTGCGCCTCCCCCTTAATTTCTAAAGCGAAAAACATAGCTACGACGGCAGTTGTTGCGACTGTAGAATGTCAAAATTTTCAAGCTCGCTCGCTTCGCTCGCTCGCATTGAATCGTTATGCCATTCTCCTCATGTTGCTGCCAGTAATTGCCAGTAGTTGCGCCCGATAGATATAGCTACAAACGGGAGTTTTGGGACTGTAAAATGTCAAAATTTTCAAGCTCGCTCGCTTCGCTCGCTCGTATTGAATCGTTATGCCACTCTTCTAACGTTGCTGCCAGTAATTGCCAGCAGTTGCGCCCGATGCACCCCCCTTAATTTCCAAAGCGAAAGATATAGCTACAAACGGGAGTTTGGGGACTGTAAAATGTCAAAAATTTTCAAGCTCGCTCGCTTCGCTCGCTCGCATTGAATCGTTATGCCACTCTCCTAACGTTACTGCCAGTAAATGCCAGCAGCTGCGCCCGATGCCCCCACCCCCTTAATTTCCAAAGCGAAAGATAATGATAGCTACAGACGGGAGTTTTGGGACTGTAAAATGTCAAAATTCTCAAGCTCGCTCGCTTTACTCGCTCGCATCAAATCCTTATGTCATTCTCCTAATGTTGCTGCCAGTAATTGCCAGCAGTTGCGCCCGATGCATCGCCCCATTAATTTCCAAAGTGAAAGATATAGCTACAAATCCCAGTTTTAGGACTGTAGAATGTCAACACTTTCAAGCTTGCTCGCTTCACTCGCTCGTATTGAATCGTTATGCCTTTCTCCTAATGTTGCTGCAAATAATTGCCAGCAGTTGCGCCCGATGCGCCCCCATTTATTTCCAAAGCGAAATATATAGCTACTATTAAAACTCCACTTTTGGAACTGTAGAATATCAAAATTTTCAAGCTCGCTCGCATTTTATTGTTATGCCATTCACCTTATGTTGCTGACAGTATATAATTTGTCGATCGTTTCACACCGTCATTCCATAATCCATGTAAGGAAAACTTACAATTGAAGAGTTTGTTTGCAAAAACCGATAAGTCCATATTTGCCAAATGGAGATATTTGCGATTAAAGGTCAAGAAAAATAAAGAAAATAATAAGAAATGTTTTGCTTCTTTTGACCATAACTTAAAAAATATACCTTTGTATGTAGTGACCAATATATCATTTAAAAGGTATTATTTTGTACTTTATGACAGAGATCGTACTTCAAAATCTTCAAAAATGGACTTATCGGTTTTTGCAAACAAACCCTTCAATTTTTCTCAATGACTGCGTTGTTGAATGTATCACATTCCGTAATGTATTGTAGTCCCATTATTGCTCACGCACACACGCACAACCATACAGACCCGTCAAAATTACTTGATGGTTCCCCCCATGTTTCGACCCACCGTACGCCACTTTACATGTATATATATATATATATATATATATATATATATATATATATATATATAATGTACATATTATATATATATATATATATATCTAGATGGCACCTTAGGGAGACATACTGGGGGGAAGTGTCTTCATTAGGGAGACAACTGGTCATTAAGGAGACAATTTTCGTGTCTCCGTCCTTTGCGTAAACTGCCATTGAACATGTATATAACAAATTTGCATATAAAACAAATGGAAATGTCTTCCAAATGACCCATCTAGGAGTATATATATATATATATATATATATATATATATATATAATAGATGTGTGTGCGCGTGTGTGTGTGTGTGTGTGTATGTGTGTATTGTGTAACATATGCATGGTCTAATCTTGAGCCCCCTCCAGTGTTTGCCCCCCCCCCCCCCCCCCAATCCAAAACTGCTTCCGGCGCGCCTGGGCCTATGTATGCATATACTAGTAATATGCCAACATAATAATAATAATGACGATGATAAAAATAATGAACATTTATATTGCGCAGCTACTGTAATAATATACTCTACTGGGCATTACAATGTAATAATCACAACATGCATAATTCAAACACAAAATAACCTGACCTTAAATTCATGAATTGTGGCTGTTTACATGATTAAGTTGCTTTTTCTCTGCATTTATTACCAGTCAAGATTGATATTACATCTCTACCCCCGATAATCTATTGCCATAATCGTCGTTACCACCACCACTATAACGTTTCAAAGCATCTCATAACTATCAAGCGTCCAGAATTTTATCAAGAATTTTGGGGGCAATGAGGGCGTACCCTGCATTTTCCATAATTGCATGTGGTTAACGCTAGGTGCAACCTTGGTGCTGATCCGACTTTACTTGGAGGTAGTTCTCGGGGATTATTGCTGGCCGACCCGACGTGTTGCAGCTGCAGCGTGTAATGATTACATTTTTCCATATAATGAAGTTTGAAGTTTGAAGTTTATTATTAGCAACAACATTTGAACATGTACATTTTCAATCATTAAACAATTGTATTTACATACATATATGAAAAAAAAAATACTTATCTATTACTCCTTTACAATAACATGATTAAATGAAGACATTTGAGATTTAATTGTGATACATGTAGCGTAATTCTACAAAGTTGTTGTTAACAAGGAAACCAAAAGTTAGCACACGTGCTAGTCGAGATTGGTCACCTTGATCTTCATACTAAAAGCTAAACACAAACGAAAAATAATTACATGGTTGGTTGAAATGGCTGTTAATATTTAAATACAACGTACATCATATATTTTCTAACATAGAAAACTAATTATACTTGATACAATATCTATTAGAGAAGGAAATCTGCAAGGCATTTACGAAATGTAGATCTTTTGCTTTGTTCACGCATTTCTCGTGGCAATGTGTTCCAAAGTTTTGGTCCTAAGTAAGAAATTGAAAATTGTCCCTGTGTGGTTCTAAATTTTGGTAAGTACAACATTCTTTTTTCATTTGTTCTTGTCCTGTAAGTATGATGCACAATTTGGCAATAGTCATACAGAGGGTGCGGAATAGTTCCATTGCAGAGATCGTACATAAATGTTAAAACTGAGAACTTATGTAACCTAACAACATCTAGAAGTTTGAATCGTTGGAACAATGGTTCTGAATGTGTTCGTAAAGTCGAAAATGTTATAGCTCTCAGAGCCATTTTTTGAGAAATATGTATACAATTTAAGTGAGATTTATAAGTACTGCCCCATACTTCAATACCATATAATATGTGTGGCTGTATAAAAGATTTATACAAAAGCACAAGAATGCGCTGCGGAACATACTGTCTTAATTTATACAATACACCTACTTTCCTTCGAACACATTTATTTACCAATTGAATGTGAGGTTTCCAAGTGAGATGACAATCAATCTGAGTTCCGATAAAGGATGCAACACTCACTTCATCAATGTCTGTGTCAGATAGTTTTATTGCACCCCGCATCGAAACTAACTGGCGTTTTCTTCTGATTACCATATAATTTGTTTTCTTTAAATTGATTGTAATCTTATTGGCATTACACCATGTTTGAACTTTGTGCAGGTTTTCATTTATTTCATTCACATCTATTTCTTTTTGGCGAGCAGCATAAGTATGAAAAATATTTGAATCGTCGGCAAACAATCTGAATTTAAAGAAGGAGCAAGAGCGTGGCAAATCATTTATAAATATCAAAAAGAGTGTTGGCCCCAAAACTGACCCTTGCGGGACACCACAAGTTATAGTCTTCGGTGTCGAGACCATTCCTCTATAAGATAACAGCTGAGATCTGTTGGACAGATAATCAGCAAACCATTGAAGTGGAATTCCACGAACACCATAATGAGCCAGTTTACATAGAAGAATATCATGATTTATCGTATCAAAAGCCTTTTTAAAATCTATAAAGATACCAAGTGTTACTTTTCCTTCATCAAGTGATGTCATTAGTGTATTTACAAGATCAATTAAAGACAATTTCGTACTGTATCTTTTACGAAAGCCATATTGGTGTTTATAAAAAATATCATCGGACTCAAAAAAATCAACCAGTCTATCATTTACAATTTTCTCTAAAACCTTTCCAATTATTGGCAGAACGGAGATAGGTCGGTAATTTCCAGGGTCCGATTTTGGTCCTTTTTTATATATTGGTGTTACTTTGGCTATCTTTAAGGCTTGAGGATAAATTCCAGTTTCTAAGGACAAATTAAAAATGTAAAGCAATGGCTTACAAAGAAAACTTGCTGCATCCTTTAATAATCTTACTGGTAAATTATCATATCCATGTGATTTCTTAGAGTCTAATGCGAATAAAATATCGAACACTTCTTTCTCTGTAACTGGCCTCCAAAATAACGATTTATTATTCTTTTCCCCCAAGAATTCTTTTAGATTTATTTGTGTTTCAGGAATCTTAGTGGCCAACTTTGGTCCTACAGTAACAAAATAGTCATTAAGCTCTTCTGCTATTTCTTTTGCAGAAAAAACAGATTTAACTTCATCAACTTTATTAACCTCCAACTCTTCAATTTCTAAACTTGCAGTATGTTCTTTACCAGGATTTAACAACTCATTGACTATTTTCCATGTTTTACCCGAATCTTGCTTATTATCATTAAACATACTACTATAATAAATGTCATATTATTGTAACATAATATGATATGAAAAGAATCATAAAAAGAAAACCGGCCCTTTATGTTCGTGAACCGCCTGCACTCTGCCTGAATTACACAAAATGCTCAATTCGTTAAAAAAGGAAAGTGTGAGAGCAAGTCTAAGGCTACGGTCACAACTCAGAGCGGCGACCGACCGATTTGTAGCCTGCTCGGTCGCTGCTGAAATTTTGGCACCGCCCAGCAGGTTTTGGAGATGCTGAGCAGGCTGTAAAACTCTAGCGATGGCCGAGCAGTGCCCGTCGGTCACCGATCGATTTTCAGAAAAAAATTTTGGCGAAATATGGGGATCTGCAACGCGCAGAGTCCGAGCAGTCACCGAGCGATGCCCCATCGGCAACTGGACGATCTCCCACCGGTCACCGGCCAATTTTTACGAAATCGCTCAACGACCGACGGGTGATCGATTGGTCATCTACCGGTGACCCGTAGGCGTACCGACGGCCACCCGTCGTTCTCTGCCGGAAATTTCTCACGAGCTACCTGTGTTTATTAATGTACCTATGTGATTTTTGTGATGTGTTAATAATCAACTAAGATAAAACTCAGGCAAAAGATCTTAGAGTTTAATTATCAACTAACAAACCTCAGCTATGTGATACCACAGATAACTAGAAATTAGGAAATAAAACAAAAGGGAGGAACACCCAAGATGGAACAAAGATTAGAATAGATTAGATTTTTCCAGAATATCTTCAAAAACTCTCCAAAATATCTTTTATATTTTACAGTATTTTTCTATTCCTATCTAATTTTATATTTTGATTTTCCCCATCTCTTGTCATTCATTTCTTCTTCAATCAATAGGTCTTAAAATAATGAATGATAAGGTAACCAAACCATATTTTACTACGTCAACATATCAACACTAACTTTCAGCTTTCATCTCTTTTGCCCCAAAGTGGTTGCCTCTGACTTCCATGTCCCTTATGTTTGTTGCCGAGATGTTGAGATGCCGAGATGTTGGTGGGGTTTCTTTGCCTTTTATTCTTCCCCCTGCTTCTTCCACATAGCATTAGATCATCTTCTCCATCTCGTCCCTGGTTTCCTTCAGTGCTTCTGTCATTTTTATCTTAACATTTCTAGTCCCTAAGTCGCTCGACGGCGACCGCTCGATCTATTCTCTTGGTTTTCTTCTGTGCTGTTGTCATTTTTGTTTCTATTATTTTTGTTCCCTAAATCGCTCGGCAGCGACCGCTCGATTAGGTCAGTGCCTGGGCGGTTGCCGCTCGGACACCGAGCGTATTTTGGGCAGCGAGTGAAAACTGGTCGGTCGCCGCTGAAATTTTAACTCCGCGCTAAAACTTCAGCGGCGACCGACCGATGCCCCCAAAATCAGTGGCGCCTGGTCGGTCACCGGTCGGTCACCGGTCGTTGTCCGAACGGTTTTGGCTAAACACTCGCCGACCGGTCGCCGAGCAGGCTGATTTTGGGGGTTGTGACCGTAGCCTTAGATGTTCGTCTCTAGATTTGCTGCTGATGAGAAAGTTATGTCGGTCCTGCAGTGGGAAACACAAAACAAACTGCAAAATGAAGAGTACCAGTATCTGATGTAATTCTATGACCTATACACCTAAAGACTTAATTTTGTGAAGGAGAAACCTTTCTTTTTATTGTTATATTGAGTGATTGTGTTAACAAGGTTAAGAATTTGTTGAGTAATATATGAATTCGCATCTGTTTGGCATATATAATAATAATAGGGGGTCACGCCCGACCTGGGTCGCGGTAGTTCCCGTAGGTCGTTATTGCTTTGATGTACAATTAAAAAGCGCCTTGAGCATTTAATCAAAGTGGAGAACGGCGCTATAGAAAATGTATGTATGTACACTGCAAAAAGTCCGGTGTTAAATATGAAACACCGAGCTGGTGTTAAATTTTCGGTGTTCATTTTTGGTGTTAAATTAACACCTCCTGGTGTCACTTCAATGTATGAAAATGTTTTTTGACTAGTTACATGGTTACTGTTTTTCTTGTTGATTTTGAACTTTAACAAAACGATCAAGAACTTTCCGATAAAGTACTTGATTTTGGAAAAAAAGTGTGAAAACATTTACACCACAGTAACACCAGCTGGTGTGGTCCCTTATTGAAGCTGGGTGGGTGTTATACCATTGAAATTAACACCAGCAATATCAACTCAACACCATGTGGTGTCAATGTTGAATTAACACCAACGCAGTGTCAGAATATCACCAGCTACAGTGTCAAATTAACACCACGAAGTGCCAGGTGAACACTTTTCAACACCATCACAAAATACTTTCAACACCTGTCGGTGTGGTCCTCTATTGACACTTGATCGGTGTTAGATTTAACATCCATGGTGTTAAATCTAACACCGATGTTTTTACAGTGTATGTATTATTATTATTATATTATAATAAGTAAAGGGGACTTAAGTCTTTTTTTTTATTTACCAAACTCATCTAGCTCTCTTTTTCTCATCCCAGCATAATTACGTCCCCACACAAAATTGAACAAATTGCCGACAGGCAAACTACACAGAGAATCAGTTGAAACATCTTATGACAATGGTTGGTCCGGTATGCCCATGTATACCCAACCTACTGTAAACGGGTTAAAGGGAACTCCGTTTTAAAAATCATTATTGGTTACCATTGTCAAGAAAAATGAAGTAGTATAAACAAAACATAATGAGGGTCTCTGTAGTTTCAGCGCAATTCTATCCTTGTCAACAGAGAAATTCCCAATAAATCCAAGAAATGTTGTCATTATACAGAGGAACAACAAGCCAAAATCAGATGATCCGTTTCATCCTACTTTTCCTATTTAATTCTAGGAAGAGAAAGAACGAACATCACAAGAAGGGTGGGAACATACGCTTTGTTACGATAGAACCATCGGAGGCCTATAGGTCCTAATGATTATGGAAAAATGACACGGCAGAAGAACGCATTACGGTATAGAGTAATGTCATCACACAGCGTTTTGCCGTAAAAAGTCAATGCTTTGAACAACACTCAAAAGAGCGTTATAGAGTTCAGTTATACATCATAATAGGGAAAGGTAGCTGGCGAAAGTAACATTGTCAGATTAAATTGATCTCATCTAATTTTTTAGTCGAACAATTTGAGACAACAAATATGAAACAAATTAGCATACGGGTCATGCCTTCCGAATTAAACGAGCTAATGTACGCTATGAGAAATATGTCAACAGGGCACTGCACTTCTATCGATTTATTGATATATAATTTCATATTACGATGGTAACATTATTGCTGTTTTCTTTTCAAACAAGAGAGTAATTTAAAAAGCATGCAATTGTGATATGATACAACCAAGCCAAACATATCTGCTTAAAAGATAACTACTGGTGTGTCAACTCTACCAGCCAAAATCTCAAAATTTTGATGAAAGGAAATTCCAAACATCTAGTCAGCAAGAAACAAACAAACACACAAACAAATAAACTGAATAAATTTTGCAAGATCTGCTATAGCATAATATTCATAATTATGTCAAAGATACTGATACCCCATGAATCAAACACTCAGTCCTGTGGGATGCTGTTGGATCGGATGAATACACTTTTGACTCTGAAAAACGGTTTCTGGCCAGACAAACAAATGATGTACTAGTTAAGCGTAATATTGTGCATGCCCCTTCATCCCTAATAGTACTGCTGCTTTGACAGAGCATTTAGTGTGGTAGTTTATTGAAAGCCTCCAATGAATGATGTATTTAGATCCCGATTGCATAACTGAATGTTGCTATTAAGAAAAAAATATCATAGATATATAAAGTTGCATAGAGCATTATTGTTCTTCTGAGTCAAAGCGTGAGCAGGGTATCACACAGATAATCATTAAAGTCTGCCAATAAACAATAAAGTCTCTCTCTTATGGCAAATAAAGATCAGAATGTGTCTACAATCATCACAGACAGACCTGCAATCTTTCCTAACTGATATCGCTTTTGTCAATATGACTCAAAAGATAAACCTAAGGTTAATCATTAACCTGTACAAGTATGAATGTGATATCGCAAACACAACGAGTAAACAATGTAGTTATGACATTATTGTTGTAAGCGGTCGATCTGCATGACGCCACTTTATCTTTCACACTGCCTCCTGGATGTTCTGCCATGCACGGTATCCTAGGTTGCACGTACTCAAACCACAGTTGTAGGCCTATAGCATTTATGCCTCTTCATTTCAGGTCAGAATTTGGACATGAAGAATGAAAGCAATACTACTGATTATGAAAGATAAGAACATGAACAATACTGGGGCCTGTTCCATAAAAGTTACTGTTGTAGTAACTTTGCCATCCAATGGTAACTACTATGGCAACAATACTCAACAGTCAATCAAAATCAAGAATTCCATGGAAGTTACCATTGGATGGCAAAGTTACCATAATATTACTCTCTAAAAAAAATCGAGTGAAAATATTCACTCTTAATAGAATGAATACAAAAAAGAGTGAATTTAGAGTGAAATTGGAGTGAATTTTGCGTGAAAATGTTCATTTTCACTCATTTTGGAGTGACCTCAGGGATCACTCGAAGATTTTGGAGTGATCCCTAAGGTCACTCTAAAACGAGTGAAAATGAACATTTTCACTCAAAATTCACTCTTTTTTCGTATTCACTCTTTTAGGAGTGAATATTTTCACTCGATTTTTTTTTAGAGAGTAACTTTTATGGAACTGGCCCCTGGTCGTGCTGTTAATCATTTCGGATCATCATCAGGCAGATTTTGCCCGTTGCCATTCAGTGATTTTTTTTTTTTTTATTAATAAACGAATTTAAGTACTTTGCAACGATTTAGGACACAGAAAATAGTGGTGAATTTGTGATTTTTTGAATTAAACGAATAAGAATGAAAACATTAGGGGACGTTGTGAATTACTAAATCGGTTGCAAGTCACTAGTCACTAACAACCCACCACGAGCTAGTTATATAGTGTTTTATTGCTCGTGGGTCTTGATAACTTGGTGGGCTTTGTGGGATGTGTGACTCATCCTTACATAAGCCTACTTTCATGAAAACGACGAGAGAGATGTTGCATTTTTGAAACTGAACGCCAACAATCTGGAATTAAATTATATTGAGCAGAATACCTAATTTATTAAATTCAAAAGATGATATGGCTTATGAAAAAGAAGTCACTTGCATGATAATTGGACGTCGGGTATGTTCCCAACCACGAGTTCAAAATGTTCTGAGAAACACATCAAGTTACAACATCAAGGAATAAAATAAACTTTAGAAATTGTGAGGAATAATAGGTCTATATGTTCATGGGTATTAAAACGTAAAGCATTCAAGAAACAAATCCTAAAATACATCTGGAGGATTGGTTTTGCTAAAAGTGATTTTATAGATCGTCATGATATACAGGTAACTGTTTCCGGCTACAGACATGGGCCTAACAAACGATGAGGTATACCCATATTTCACAATACAGCGGCTTCATCACAAGAGTAAAATAGAGTGTGACAGCATATAGATAGAAATTCTATAGGCCTATAGTAACTTGGGGAAAAAGTCCCCCCAAAACAAACAAACAAAACACAGACAAACAAAAAACAAAAGCAACAACAACACAAAAAAGGGTCTGTGGTATTGCCATACGCTGTCAGCGTGGAATTCATCTTACAGCTTTTACAATATACATGTTATTCAATTTTAGAATGAAAGATGATTGATAATAATCGTTCAGGTTAATCTTTAACGTGTGCAAATACATGCCTCTGATAAATGCATAAGGCTAACTCACCATTTTTTTTTTTTCGTGGCGAAGAAAGGAAGATCTATCATGTACACACACTCACCTTTAGTAATTATGCCATCTTGCATTTTAAGCCGGCTTTTAGCCCCAAAGAATGAAACTGGTACTTTGGTCGATAACAGTTCAAACCCTTGATTTATCATGCTATGAAACATTTGAAGTCATTGTCATGCACTATCTATTTATCAATTAGTAGGCGAGCAAATTTATATAACGTTGTACCTTGAACCATGTCTCCTGCGGAAAATCAACGGTGTGATATACTTGTACGCCACGTAAAAAATTCTACACGGACAATTTGATAAGTTTGCAGCGAGCAAAATTAAATGGGTACGTCGCTGGTTTGAACCACGCGTTTACTCTCCTTTACCCTTTTAGAGAAAAGAATCCCATTCACATCAAGGCTTTACAGTGCATTCAGGGTGTTTGACTTCCGACATCGAGAATGATGATATCTGTCAGAATTTGACGGGCGTAACGATTTTAAAGTGCTGTAGGATAACTTACTCACTTGGTTTGTATAAGCAGCCTGAGATGTTCATAACCTGCAGCGATGGATCGAAAATACAACCTCGTTCTGCTCCTGATATTGAATTCGTTAGTGTTCTTGGGCCCCGCTGCACAAGGTAGGCCTACGTGTAACATTTCTTAATCGTAGGCCTAGACCTAATGGAGCAACATGAAGCAAGAGACAGGTGTATGTTTAAAAGAGGCTCAGATACCAGATGAGATTGACATCGCTTATTCTCTCATTAACATATTTGCAAGTATTTCAATTGTAATGTGCGTGTGTGTGTGTGTGTGTGTGTATGTGTGTGTGTGAGTGTTTTTTTTTTGTGTGTGTTTTGGTCATTTATGCGAGTGGCCCAGGAAAATTCAGACCCGAGCCAGGAAAGTATGACAAATGACAAGAAAGAGAGAGAGAGAAAGAGAGAGAGAGAGAGAGAGAGAGAGAGAGAAAGTGTAAGAAAAATGGAATGGGAGCACTCAAATATTGATATGGTTGGTATAGGTGTAAAGTGTCATGAATTAGCAAAATAAAAAAGGAAAAAAATATTCCAACATTAAAAGATTGCATGACCTCATCCTTACCATTATTCTTCAATGTCCAATACCGCCACCCCCAAACCTTAAGAGAGAAAAGAATGTCCATTATGTCATCCAATGGAAATCTGATAAATTTTTCTCTCCCCCCCCCCCAAATTTGTGCTATTTATTCATGCCATTTGTTTTGTGTAGCATGGGGAAAGAGTAATAACATAGATTTATATGTTTAGAAGGAGCAGAGAATAGACATGCAACAATAATACTCGTTGCAGAATGCTTAAACCTAGAATTAATTGATTTGTTTGGCCAAGTGTTAATAACAAGAAATATTTTTTAACTTTGCATTACCTTTTCTTATTGAGAGATTAAACCTCATACAAAGCACATGACAACACCAGTATTCTACAGACGCACAATTATATTCAATACTAAGCATTCTGATGATCGATCCAACCACAAAAGATTACCGACTCCTTGATTTAACCCGAATCATTGTAGAATTTTGTTAGCGTATTCTAATGGTGTATATTACGCCATCACGATACAAGTACTACAGTAAAAAAAAATCCCAGTTGTCATAAGTTGGCATTTGCTGTTACCAGGTAATATGTGAGAAAGACACTGACTCTACTTCCCGAAACAGAAAGGCAGTTTGAAATTGATTACCAAAATGGCCAAAATGTTAATGACCCATTGTCATGAATACAGAAATACCAAATAATGTACCTGATTGTGGACAAGAGAATTTAGCGTTTATCCTTATTCAAAAATCATTAGCAAGCAATGATAGTTTGTGCGTGTGCGGAATGATTACTGTCAATCTGCTTCACTGTGTACATCTACAAGAATCGTGGTTGATATGGGCACCGAAGACGAGAGCACATTCTGAGATTTGAGACTAACTTTACCAATTCTATCCATAGCAAAGCTTGCACAAATGCACTGAAGAGGAATGTAAGCATCTGAACACTGGTAATATATCAGACATTGCAAAAGTAGAAAATAAAACAAAGAAGCAATCGAACAAACAAAAGCAAACAGAAATCCACGCCTATATGATCATTTGACATTACGAGCCATGTACATGCTTACTGATTCTTCTTCATTATTTACCAGAAATGAGACAAAAACCCAGGCATGGTGATTTAAAGAAGTTCTAAAATGTGAGATAGGGATAGAAACAACCAATTTCAAAATGTAAATCTGCATAATCAATGTCAAGTATTGTTAGATATACAAAATGTGAACAATAGTTATAATAAAATGGTTTCTAGAACAAATCGTCTAGAGTGTATAGGGTTCATTGAGAAAAATAGTGATATCTCCTTGTAGTTTAGGCTTTATTGGGAAATTTGTATATGGTAGAATATCTAGTGATTCAACTAACCTACACTTATGCATCAATGTGATAACTCGAACATCTTTAAATCACTGCTCCCAATGGTAAATAATACCTTTATTTTCCTATACACACATGTCATCTTCTGTCATCAATATGCGTCTATGAATTTCGATGTAGTTGTTTTGATGTCTGATCCTGATAAATAATAGTCTCTTTGATTCCTTTTCTGTTGCATTAGAATGATAATATATATATATATACATATATATATATATATATATATATATATATATATATATATATGATATATAGGCTTAGGTCTATATATCAATCCAAGTATGTTTACTGAAGTTATTGATTATGATATAACTGTAAAGCAGCAAAAATAGAATTTGCCCACTATGCATGCAGCTCTTGTCGTGCTTGTGGTGTCAAGCTTAGGCCCCTAAGGATACTGTCAGATTAAAAAAAAATAATAAAAAACCTACTGAAAGAATGAAAATGATTAGCGCTAATAGATTACGATATTGAAATTGATATTCAATACATTTGGAAACGCTAAAAGAGAAAGGAAATAGAAATGAAACCTTTGAAGTAAGCAAAAAACTATGAACACAATAGAATGAACACTCCTTCCACTCCGGACCTGACACAATATTTTTAAGTGAGCTCTAATGGTCTGTTTCACTGGCCAAAGTAATGATAACACGTTCACATTATAAACTTTTCGCTTTTTGTTGGTTGTTTTATGCTATTCTCGACATGCCATATCTGTTTCTAAATCAGTAGTTATGCATTTGAATCATATTTCTGGAAACAACGTGTATGGAATAACAAAGTGTCTATGGAATTGACTGACACACTTAAAAAAAACACCAAACAAACAGAAAGAAAGACAATTGTCTCTCTGAAGTCTGATGCAGGATCGAGAGACTCTGTCAGAAGAGTTCCTTTTATCTTCATCATGAAGTACCGTTTTTTTTTCTGTTTTTAGTGTTTTGCTTACGAAACCTTATTCCTTGTCATTAGACTATATTTTAACTGGTCTGGAATTTCACTGAAACAAAACCGGGCATTTCTCCCTGACCAAAGTCCACGACTGACCTTTCTGCTAAAACAACTCCTTGTAACACTTCGTATTGGAGGAATACGATGAGATGGGACAAAGAGGTTGTAATTTATACATGCATGGCATTTATACTTTCTTGGATATCTATCGTCTAGCCTCAGTGGTAGGTACAGCTCCTAACGTTCTGGGATGGAAAGGGAAAGACATCCGACTGCCATGTGACCTCCAGGAGGAGCCTGTAGCTGTTTCATGGATCAAGGAGAGCCCCTCACATCATCAGGAGACCAAGGCTGGATACTTCGATGGGAGCTTCGAGAGCACGGAAGAGCGTTTCAATGTCGATAAGAACTTCAACCTTATTATCACCGACTTAGAGGTGGCAGACGAGGGTCTCTATCTTTGTCAAGTATTTCTGAGCGATTTCCAGATTTTCGAGAATTCTACCTTCATGAGAGTTAACTGTGAGTAACATTTAGTCATGTAGACTTCTTCCGGGAACAGGAAAATAAGTGCGAATGAAGTTTGTGAAATCCAAACGATAATTTTGTGAACGTGGAAGGTAAATCGATTGAGAAAATGCAGCTAACATTGTAACAAATTTTAGTATAGTGACAATTTTAATAGTAACAATTTGACAAGTCCCTGAGAAGAAGGGAGGATGACAGTAATCAAGCGAGACATATTAATTAGCACACACACACACACACACATACACACACTTACACATGAAGATTCAAACACGCTAACAAAGGCACAAAAAGCACTGCAAAGTAACGGTACCATGTGGTATATTATTTATTACCGTGTAATTATATCAGGGGTAACAGTATCTTGCTCTTTTTAATCTGGTAGGTTTCAAGAAATTTTTATCATTACACGGCTAAAATATGATTTTTGTTTTTGTTTTGGTCATTTCATTGTATACACATAATTAATTTTCTGATTTAAATAGGCAACTGGTCAAGAAGATTTTTCCAAAAAATTGTGACATTTCAGAATTCATAACTTACTGATTTTCTTTATCCTATTTTGATCATATTTGCAATGCATTGCAGGAGTTTTCCCCATCTTTCTTATGAAATGTACAATATTTTGGAGTGGATTTCTTTATTTTTTTGCAAAGAAATACATATTACTTTTGAGGGAGGTTGAATTGTATGTATTTGGCACGGGGGGTGTCTCCCGTGGTAAAGCAGCCAAAAATGCTAATTTTCTCATTTATGATGATTAAGATTAATTTCCTTTCAACTATAGAGACAATTTTGTGAATTGGATGATAAAAAAGTTTGTGATTGCTTGTCAATCCCTGATAAAGACAGGACACTTTGTTGTTGTTATTATTCTTGTTGTAATTGGTGTTATTTATCCGATAAAGTAATAAATTAAAGCAACATATCAAGTACAAACGTGTTACGAAAAAAATATTTGCTTTATAAGAGTTGCCTATTCTTTAGGACATAACTGTCACACACAAACATGACATGAGACAGAGAAAATTATTCAAACACCATAAATATATAAGACAAAAAGAAATATGAATGGGAATTAAATATTATGCGTCGTAAAGTAATCATTATAGTTAATTATACCACAGGCACCTGGTTAGGTGATATTATGGACCCTCGGAGAAATGTTATTATGACTAGCTTAAAGAAGGCACAATAAGCAGCTATAACACTTGCGAAATAAGATGTGGGATACCAGGTCTGTCACTTATCAAGTTCAGTATCTTTTTCGAACATTGACTCATTTTATTGATAACGCGATTTAAAGTTCTTCCCATAAAAATCAAGAAGTGCTTTTGCAATTTCTGTAGCAAGGATTCGAGTTCAGGTACCGAATAAACATTGTTTCAACATGATTTATTCTTTTCGTAGCGATAGCATCAAAACACGAAATCAAGGAATGCGTCGGTAATAGCCTGTCCGACCAAAGCCGGTGTTCATACCGAACTCCTCCCAACACTCCTTACACGAATCTAACGTGTGTCGTTAGTGGATTCAGGCCAAACATTTCGATGTCATGGACCGAGAAGTCGGGAAAGAGACTGAACTCCGTGGTTTCGAAACAGACAACACTACCAGACGACACATACGAGAGGCTCGAGACAATTACTGTCTTGGCTGAACATAGGACAGTGCAAACCTTCCTGTGTAATGCTACCGGTGACTCACTGAATGGAATGTCTACTGCGGAAATCACTGTCCTATCTATATCAGGTTCAGTGAAATGTTATCTGTTTCATGCTTCAGAATATTTAAAAAATGCATTTTTATTCCCTAGTAGTCAAGAAAAAGGACGGTTAGATAATAGACCGATAACTAGTATTCAACCAGAAATGTTATTTCTATCTTTATTATTATTATTATCATTATTATCATTGTTATGATTATTATCATTACCATTGTTATTACGATGATATGCGCGTGATTCTATTTTACCTAATAAAAATTTAAAAACTATACCTTCCTACCTCACGACTTTTCGAGATATTTTCTGTAAACATTTTGCTAAAAGAACTTATTACGTAGTATGCATGATATGCATGTACCCTTTTCTATGGTTGTTGTCGATTATGTCTTTGGCACTAAGAAAAATACAAATTATCATGTCTGTATCTACACGCACATGTGTAAGTAAATAATATAAATGAATTAAATGATGATAATTATGTAAATAATGTATTCAAATCTCCTACAAACTTCAGGAACAAGTGATAATTTCGGTCTCATCATTGGACTCACTATTGGTCTTCCTGTTGCCGTAGTCATCTTACTCATCCTTGTCGCTGTACATCTGCCAAAGCACTATCTGGAGGACCTACGCAAAAGTATGAAAAAAAAGCTAACCAAATCGAAGTGAACAACACATGATTTGTATTCAAAGGAAGACCATTCGAAATATCATATAAGCTATGTAACGATGAATATAATATCGGTCCCTTCAATTAACAGTATATATTAGTGGCAATCAACTAGTTCCGCGAGATATTTAATGGTTTATCCATCATTAAGTGGAGAAAATATATGACAAATATGAATAACAAAATAAATAATTAAAGAATTATATCGCAAAACGAGCTAACTCCTTTCTTGTTAAGTTGATATATTTGTAAAGCTGCAAAAAACAACAAACAAACAAAGGAAAAAATAAGAAAATACATAATTTTTTAGTCATAACGTGTAGAATATTACTTGTTAGGTCACAAGTAAGGTATTACTGAACAAGTTTGATTTTGCTCTATCTCACGATGGACTTCCTTTGATTTTTTTTTTTTTAAATGACGCTTAGCTCATTTTGCAATAAAACTCTTCAAATGCACCATTCATATAGTGATTTGTCGACTGTTCAACAACTACTGTCAGATATGGACCTTTTTAGGGACGACAACAGCATAGACCACAACAGAATACACACACACACACACACACACGCACACACACAAGCACTCATGCCCACATGTATATATATATAATGTTTATGTTTATAAGAAATATATCTATACATAATCTATTATGTATCTGAATATACATAAACATGTATATAAAACATTTCTTGGACCATTATCATTTGGCAGAGGTATTTTGACACTCATTAGCTAAAGGTAGGCCTCGAGACTAAACGTTTTCTCTGTTCGCTCGTACGGGCCACTGATATCATTGCATTAACTTGAAATGTTAGTCACCGGAAAAAAACCCAGAATGTATATAATGCTAAATAAAGGGAAACATGGTAATCTCTTTTAACATTGAAATACTTGATTTGAAATTAGATACAAGATCAGGCCACAAAATGTATTGTTTTTGAAAATTTAGTGGTTCTAAACCAATTTTCAATGGCTCAGGGATACCAACAATATCGAACCCTGGCTAAGGTCTGTGTGAAAATAAAAGTTATCTATTTAAGTCGTACATGAGTGTTTTCACATTATCGACGAAAGACTAAAGTGTTCACATGCTAAATGTGGTAGCGGTCATTATTGATGCGTGTGTGAGACGCTATGTTCGTCGTGGGTGTTTAAGTGCTGACCCCTCACAGCTATTGTGACGCATTTATTTTTCAAAGGTTTTCTTTAACGACATTTTACGGAAATATGTTCAGCTGTAATGAAAATTAAATATTACACGACAGAAAAAAAAACCGACATCAGATACTGTTGCTAACACGTAACAGCACATGACCAAACGTTCAAGAGGTTTGTTATGTCGTAGTCGTATTAGTCTTGGTCTTTTCAGAACACAATAATGGTGCAGATACTGTTAAAATGTTTATATGGCATAAGGAGGTAACGTAATGGATTGTAAGGCAACAGCAACAAATTAACATGAACCAGAAACAGAATGACAATTCCGTCTTCGCCATTTTCACAAATACTTTTCTGATCAATGAGTCTAGAAATCTCCGTATCATATCGGTTTACTCAAACACTCCTCTTTAAAAAAATAAACAATTTGATCAGGCACATTAAATTGTCTGTTGAGTAACCATCATTAGACTGTTTATAATTTTGTATTTTCTAACGATGTTATATTTCACAGGATGTGGCTGGAATTCCAACCGAAGACGGAACAATACACAGCGAGATGAGGAGGAAGGACTACTGATGGGTAATCTGAGTCAGAAAAACCTGATAGGAAAGCTGTTGTGCCAATAATAACTTTGCTAAATTTGCGAATGGTTATGCAAAAGGACGTACAATACTTTAATATTAAACTTCTTTGCTTATTTACATTCATGACCAAAGTAACCTTGTTTTTTGAATGTCAAATTAGTTTTGTTGAACATTTCAGAGTGGGATTATGCGATGATATGGAACACACAACGTATCCCTCCACCATTAGATTTAGATTTTATTTATGTTCTTCCATGAATGCTAGTCTTAAGCATATACTTAACCCAGTTTTGGAAGACATGTCACTAAAACATAATTTACATGTTGTTTATCACTGTGCTAAAATTATTGTTTGTAAAGGCGTTAAGGTAAAAAAAAAAGAAATGTGGAAAATATATTCATAAATTTGCATTTCAATTTCCGATCGGAACTGCACGCCGATACTTGAACGCAGTTAGGCCTACACACAAACAAACACACACGCACACGAACTCAAATAACGTATTTCTTATATCTGCGGATTTCATTGCAAGTTCGATCTTAGTACTATCTCCCTCTATCCATTATCTTGTCACTAATAATTTCCTTTCCTTGGCCCTGTTCATTTCCAAGATACATCTCTTAGCTATCCATCGCTCACAAAAGAACAAGTGCAGCAATGCAAAGAAGAACTAAAGACGTACTACCGTGAGACCCGACGCAAGGTCACAGTGGACCCACTTAACTTTATGGAACGTGTTGACTTGGATGAAATCTTTACCAGTTTGAGTATAGTAGATCAAAGCGGTATTAGTAAAATACCAATAACATACGAGGAGATTTTCAGGAATGATGGTGGCAGAATTCTTTCACAGCGCCTTCTGATCCAGGGTGAGGGAGGTGTCGGTAAAACAACGCTTTGTTCAAAAATCGCTTGGGACTGGTGCCACGGAAAGATTCTCCAAAATGTTGACATGGTGCTGGTAATTCCTCTCCGAGAAGTCACTATTGGAAAAACAATTGGTGAAATTGTGAAAAAATATATCCCTGACTCAAATTTAGTGAAACCAGCCCAAATAGATGACTACATTTCAAAAAATGCAAAGAAAGTGCTACTTGTGTTTGACGGTTTCGACGAGTTCGACGAGACACTAGAAGAAAGCAGCAAGAGTGTGGTAATTCGGATTTTAGGATTAGAGCAATATCAGTCATGCAAGGTAATAGTGACCACAAGACCTTGGAGAACACATGAATTTACTATGGCTCCTACTTTTTCCGATGCTTACACTTTTATCAGCGTCGAAGGATTTAACAAGGGGAATGTATCTACTTATATCAAAAGGTACTTTAGGATAAGAGAGAAGGACGGTCTTGCAGAAACATTGCTCAGATTCATGGAAGAAAATGATATCATCCGGTCGAACATGACCCCGTTTCCAATCTTCTGTGCAATGCTGTGCCTCATGTGGAATGACTTCAGTGAAGAGAGACGAGATGAAATGCAAAAGATGCAGACTTTTTCACAAATTTTTGGAGAAATGATCTTTTTTTTAAAAGAACACTACGCAGCAAAATTCTGTAAAAACCTACGGAAGCGGAACGCTCCTAAGTATGTAAGGAAGGCTAGTAGAGCAATTCAAAAAATAGGTAAGATAGCACTGGCTGGTATATTAGAAAATAAGCTTTCATTTCCTGAAGAACACTTCTCAAAGTGCAAGGATGCAATGGAGATATGCCGAAATGTGGGCGTTTTGACGAAAGAGCAAGATATCATTACCAGAAAACTACGGCGCGATGCCAACACCTTGTCCTTCGTTGAGTCAACGTTTTCGTTTCCCCATAAATTATTAAAAGAATATGTTGCAGGACTCTATTTCACATATCTATACTCCAACAATCGTGCTAGGTACGAACAGCTGAAAAAAGAAATTGTTCCTCGATATGACGAGTTCCGCTACCTACTCTACTTCGTCTCAGCTTCTAGTAATGAGCTCGGTCTTGATATCATCAAGGACTTGATTAAGTGTTCTGATCGTGATTTCTGTGTTGACGTTGCGTTTGAATGTCATACTAAGGAGGCTGCCGAGACAGTTGGGAAACAATGGCAAGAGTATGAAACATCATCACATACGTCAGAGCACACAAAGTCAGCAGTGATATTCATGGAGAGCTGTGACCAGGCAGTGAGTTATACATTATATTACATTATATTATATTATCGGATCGGATCGGATAAGTCGGAAGCATGCGTTTTGTTTTGCTTTGTATTTTCCTGAATGTGAAAAATCATCAAACTTCTCCATAACATGTACATTCTGAAGTGGATGAGAAGGTAATATTTCAATACTCAGAAATCAGTTTGTTTTTGATAGTTTAAATGAATTTCTTACCGTTTGGCGGTTGTATGTTGAAGTAACGTATAAGTTGATTCGAAGCTGTCACCCGTATGCAATATCTTGTTAAGTGGAAACGTTATTAATTTCATGTCTCCCGTGTTTCCCTTATCATGAACCTTAAGTACTCATTTTTTTTAAGACAAACAATGGTTTGGCTGGTAAAGAAGTGCAATTATGTTTTATGCTCGAGTAAAATCTGACAGATGTGAGAAAGTGAAATTCGCCAAGCTGCTGCTGGTGTAATAAACATTGATTTAGGATAATGACTACAGTGAGGACCATGTGCATCTCAGCGAGAAGTTATACTGCAGGGTGTTGTGTATATTACGTATATTAGTCAAGTCCGGTACTTCTCTCCTCTTTGTTCCAAGTACCCCGCTACAAAGACCAGAGTGTACTATAGTACAGTGTGAACCCAATGTGAAACACATTGTGAAAACATTGTGAACACAGTTTGAAATTTGTTTACATTGTTAAGTTCGAGCGTTTTAACATTGCGATCACATAATAACAATCATCAATTCACAGCCTAAAACAGAGCTACAAGAACATTCAACGAAAACAAAACAACAATGAGAAATCATCTTCATACATATAAATTCGAGCGTTTTCAAATAGCCCACTACGTGAACACACTGTGAACATACTAGACCGGGGGCCCAGAAGATTTATTCAGCTGAAAAGGGTCACACTTTTTGGTGGTGTCATCATATTTGGATGTGGCCAAGGGTCAATAAAATGAATTGCTGGCAAGTCACATCCTGTACCGTAAGCCTAGGGACCAGAAACAGGGGCCCCCCAAAATGCATTAATTCAGCCGAAGGGGGTTACGGACAAAAGTTGGTGGATATTGTTCCTTTGGGTGTACTTATCATGAAACCAGCAATGCCAGCTATTCTATCCTGTACGGGGCCCCAGACAGTAGCCCCAAAGGGCCCCACCCATATGGTGTTATTCAGCTGAGATACCCCAAACATCCATATGGTGTTATTCAGCTGAGATACCCAAACACTAATGCCAGCTATTTTATCCTGTACGGGGCCCCAGACAGTAGCCCCAAAGTGCCCCACCACCTGCATACACACACACACATTGATTTTATTCAGCTGAAAAGGGTCACGGCTAATTTCTTTTGCAATGGAAGAAGTACTCATTAGAGATATCCAAAACACCAATGCCAGCTATTTCATATCTCACGGGGCCCCAGACAGTAGCCCCAAAGTGCCCCACCCCTATATACATACACACACACATTGATTTTTATTCAACTGAAAAGGGTTACGGCTAATTTCTTTTGTAATGGAAGTAGTACCCATCAGAGATTTCCAAAACACCAAAGCCAGTTATTTTATTTTGTACGGGGCCCCAGACAGTAGCCCAAAAGTGCCCCCTACACACACACACAAACACACACGCACACACACACACACACACATTAGTTTCATTCAGCTAAAAATGGTCACGGCTAATTTCTTTTGCAATGGAAGTAGTGCCCATCAGAGAAATCCAAAACCCCAAAGCCAGTTATTTCGTCCTTTACGGGGCCCCAGACAGTAGCCCCAAAGTGCCCCCCCCCCCCACACACATAGATTTTATTAAGCTGAAAAGGGTCACGGGTATTTCTTTTGCACTATGGAAGAAGTACCTATCAGAGATATCTAACACACCAAAGCCAGTTATTTCATCCTGTGCGGGGCCCCAGACAGTAACTCCCATCCATAAACATGTACTGTGAATCAGCTGAAAATGGTCTTACAAATTCTTTTGTAATGGAAAAATTAGGGCCTACTGAACAGAAATATCACAAACACCAAAAGCAAGTCATCTTATCCTGTATACGGGGTCCTATAGGCTACAGTAGCAAAATACCAAAGAAATTTGCAAAGGAAGCATACTTCTGTATTGTACACAACCGAGATGACCAAATAACGAAAACCAGTCATTTCATCCTGTATTGGGCCCAGTATAGTAGCCATAAAGTGCCCCCCCCCCCCAACACACGCACATATTATGACATCATTTAGCTGAAAAGAGTCATAGTTATTTTTCGTTTGCAATCGAAGTAGGCCTTAGTATACATCTTAGGCTGCGTTTATCAACTCCTTTTCTCGGAAGAAACAGGTTATCCAAACAGCTTTCAAGGAATTTTTACGAGTTGATAAACGCAAAGCTGTTTTGAAAGCCCTTTAGGAAAGCCTTTTACGAAAGGGTGCGTTTATCAACTCTCCTTTCTCGGCAGAAACAGGTTATCCAAACAGCTTTCAAGGAATTTTCACGAGTTCATAAACGCAAAACTGTTTTGAAAGCCCTTTAGGAAAGCCTTTTCGAAAGCCCAAAATTTGTGACGATTCAAACAGGTTTCCTAAACAGGCTATCAGAAACCTGTTTGTAAAAGCCTTTCGAAGTTGATAAATGCAAAGCTGTTTTGAAAGCCCTTTAGGTCGCCCTACTGCGGTTACGCAGCCATGCGTTTCCGGTTTCTGAAAAGACGCGAGCCACGTAAAGTGCATACGAGTACGTGTACACATACATACAGCTGTGTGTAATGCACGCATATGCTTGGAACAAGAAGGTGTGTCTTTCACCAACAAGGTTTGAGAAAAAGAGTAACAACAGTCTCATTCCCTTTGATCCCATGTCTCATGCCGCCACTCAGAAATATTTGAAGTACTGCTGCCTCACAGATAGGAAGACAATTGATTCATGTGGCATTGTATCATGACTCCTCACTCTCAAAGGAAGATATATGATGGTAATTGCTTTTCGCCGTCCCTTCTTAGAAAAAAAGCGGCATAGTAATAGTACAGGCAGTCAGGGCTTTGGAAAGGGCTCTCGAAAGGGCTATGGAAAGGGCTTTCGAAAGGGCTATCGACAGGGCTATCGAAAGCCGTTTAAACAGGGGAAAGTTGATAAACGCAGCCGACGAAAACAAGGGGCACATTAATAGTACACGGAGTGGACAGGGCTTTAGAAAGGGCTATGGAAAGGGCTTTCGAAAGGGCTATGGAAAGGGCTATGGAAAGGGCTATCGAAAGGGCTTTCGAAAGTCGTTTAAACAGGTGAAAGTTGATAAACGCAGCCTTAGATACCAAAAACACCAAAGCCAGTTAAGTTTTCCCAGCCAATTTCGCACTTTGTCGGTCCATTTGATAGAAGGTTCATTTAATTTTTAGAACAACCCTCGTTATAGCACAGTCTGTCTTTCAAAATTGTAACTTGTGCGTTCAATGTAACATTTCGATCAATGAAATTTGTACATGTGGCTTTCGAATTCGTAAAATGGGTATTCAAATTGGCTGGTACCCTGCGTTCATTCAAATTCGCCTTGACCTGCCGAAAAGGGTATTTAAGTCATTCAATTTCGCAAAAGACAGTCAAATTCCAAACGTGTTCATTCAAATTAACATCATGCTTTTTTTTTTAAGGCGAGAACATTTTAACGTGTGTTTCTATGTGACTTTTTGTTTCATCCACATACTGTTAAGCAGTTTAAGTATCATAGATTCTTACCTGGTATAACTCGATTTGGTTGTTCTGTAACACCCCTTCTCTTTCTTACATGTCATTATAGGCCTACGTGTACCAGTACTGCAGATTAACTTCATATTTTTGTAGTCATGACAGCACAATAGATACAGACATATATCGCTAGAAGACATAGAAAGTATTATTAAAAAAATGAAAACATTTGAGGATCATAAAATTGACTTAGTGGAACTGGCCGACCAGCAGAATAAAGCACTCGTAACGGCCGGATAACTTGTGGCTACGTGCTTCTTCGGACTCAATAAGCACAGTAAAAAAAAAAAAAGAAAAAAAATGTTGTCAAAGTCTCTAAAACGAATACGAAAACATGAATGTTATGATGCTTACAAAACAATAACTACGATGAAAGAAAATAAGGAAAGACGTAATGCATTAACATATCTGTTTAATTGACTGCAGAATATGTTAAATTAGATGCTCAGAAATCAATTTGAGTGAACGAGCGCAGCATATACGTGACTATAAATTATGAATTTATTAATGAACGGATATTGAAATGGTGCTTGTCTTATGAATTTCAGTTGAAAAAGTGTTATTTAGAATAAGGTTAGAGGTAATGTGAATGTTCCAAAATGAATTGGAATGAAGAAATCATGAAATTGAACTATCATGTCATCTAGGCTAAATTTTGCTATTGAATGCAGCAATAAGGAATTGGATTGAAAGAGGTGCGAAATCGGCCCGGAAAACCTATATTATGCTGTGCAGGGCCCTTGGTGTGATTGTATAGCCACAAGGTATTTCCACCCCATATGAATTAAGGGTTTTTAGGTGAAAAGAGTCATGTATGCCTAATTCCCTAGGCAGTGGAAGTAACAGTTGAGATACCTAAAACACCAAACCCATCCAGTTATTTTTATTCTTTAAGGGCCCCCAGCCAGTAATTGGAAAGTGCCCCCGTATTATTTTGTTTTAAGTGAAAAGAATCATAGCTATCCTTAATTTGTATTATATATATATATATACATACATATATATATATATATATACATATATATATATATATATATACATATATATATATATATTTATTTCTTTTTTCTTTTTTCTTTTTTTTTTTTGCAATTGAAGTAGTACTCAACGAGGTATCAAAAATACCGAAACCAGTTATAGCTGTACAGGGCCCCACAGAGTATTCTTAAAGTGTCCCCACATGTGAGTTTATTTGGCTATTAAGCTCACGTTCCACCATCATGATCTGCACCCCGATCTATTCAATCTGTCAGATCGGGAGAGAGCGGCAAAAGTGTACGGGGACCGGGAGCATCGTAGCAGCAGCGTTTGGGTGACGGGGTTGGATCAGGCAATTTTACAGATCGGGAAGAAATTTTGAACTTGTTAAAAATTTCTTCCCCATCTCCCCATCAAGATTGACCTATTTTGAATCGTAGTTCAAACGGGGAGAGCGCAGTGACAGTGTAAATACCGCGGGATGAGCCGTAACAATTCCAGGTTTTTCTGAGAGTTTGTAACAGCGACACAAGGACGGGAAGTAAACTAGACACCGACGTGGTCCCGCTGCTACGCCGCTTTCTTGATCAAACAAGGCAAGCGCCAAATTGTGTCTCGCCAATTCGCGTACAAGGAATTAATGTTTTTTATAACTCCCAGAAGTTAATTGACCTGCTTATGACCTTTGACCTTGTGGTGACCTTCAACACCCCAAGGGACATTTACCATCCAAGTTTGGTCACAAACGGACAAAGGGATCAAAAGTTATGAGCCACAATCAAAATGCGCCCTAAAAAGATAACATTGGGCCCTAAAAGTTTGTTGACCCCTGTCTGTGACCTTTGACCTTGTGACGACCTTCACATCCCCAAGGGACATCTTCCATCCAAGTTTGGTCACAAACGGACAAAGGGATCAAAAGTTATGAGCCATACACGAAATGTGCCCTAAAAACTTAACATTGGGCCCTAAAAGTTCGTTGACCCGTCTGTGACCTTTGACCTTGTGGTTACCTTCAACTTCCCAAGAAACATCTACCATCACCCAAGTTTGATTGCCATTGTAGCAACATGTGCTGAGTTACGTGTGATAAGAGAGTCTTGCAAGTAAACTTTAACGTATGACCTCAAATGACCTTTGACCTTATCATGTGACCTCTTACGGCACCATAACATGAAGGTACCCCCAGTGCATCCATCACCCAAGCTTTATTGTCATTGTAGCAACATGTGTCGAGTTACGTGTGATAAGAGAGTCTTGCAAGTAAACTTTAACGTATGACCTCAAATGACCTTTGACCTTATCCTGTGACCTCCAACGGCACCATAACATGAAGGTACCCCCAGTGCATCTATGACCCAAGTTAGGTTGTAATCCAAACAACTTATGTGAAGTTTTTTTTTTTTGTCAAAAGAGAGTCTTGCAGGTAAACTTTAACATAGACAAGAGAGTCTTGCACATACTCTGTAATTTATGACCTCAAATGACCTTTGACATCATCACATGACCTCCGACAACACCATAACACGAAGATACCCCTAGTGCTTCTATCACCCAAGTTTGGCTGCCATTGATGTAACAGTTGCCAAGTTATGCATCATAAGAGAGTCTTGCAGGTAAACTTTAACATTTGTGACGGACGACGGACGGACGACGGACGGACGACATTTGGATCCCTTAGTCTCGCCTTCACATCCGGTGGGCGAGACAAAAACGACCTTCCCGCTTTAACGACGCTCTCACTAAGTTCTCTACTCTCGTATAAAATCAAGGCCTGTTCCTACGACGCTCTTAGTACGCTTCATTCCCGCTTTGATTGCGCTGTTGGCCGCTTTAGTTACGCTGTTCCTACGCTTTCACAGACTCAATTACGCACGTCTTCCGCTCTCGCCGCTCTAAAATCGAATGTAGCTGGTACGCTGGAAAAAAAAATGTTTGCCAGAAGAAGATCAAAAATATCGAGAAGCATAATTGATGATGAAGAGGAGGACGTTGTTGTCGCGAAAATGAAGACGAAGGAGCGCATATTTAAGAAAAAGAAGAAGAAGAAGAAGAGATGAATACAAAGAAGAGAAGAAAGCAGCAAAGCAGCCACCCTCAAGGCGAAGAAAGAGGGACTGCACGTGAAAGATAGTAACATGAGGAAGAAGAGGAGGGCATGGAAGAATTTTGAAGAATATGAAATCCTCTACAACAGGAAGAAGAGGGACTATAAAAGCAAGGACATCAAGAAAAAGCCTTTTTGAAAGGATCACTACGTCTTTGATTAATAATGAATTGTAGCAGAAGAACCGTGAGTTGATGAGCCTCTCCGATGTCTGCAGTGTAATCTTTTTATTTCTGCATGCTAACAAGTTGACTGATTGAGTCGGCAGCCGAATCGAGGTATATCGGGGCACATCGAGTACTTTTTAGCTTTCTATTCTATTCTAAATCTAAATAATCATTAACTGAGCCATCACTTAATATGGCCGATACCCCCATCCAATTGTAATCCTGATGATGTTTCGATAGCTCCTTCAGCAAAACTGGTGATTTAATACTTTTTGTAAAGGTAAACATTCCTAATAAAAATTATAATACATCATTTTAAATTGTAGATACGAGATTCACAAACTTTGTCTGAAATAGTTGCTTAATAAGACGACCTATGATCTAGAATTTTACAAATGAAAGCTTGTAAGCACATGAAGAAATGTGAACTTCAAAATGATCATTGTAGAAGTGACAGGTCCGAATTTGACTAGGTTGTTTGTTATATCATCTCAATAACCTTGAAGGTAAATAAAGAAGTGGAATTCTTATGCCTTGGAAAGAACATAGGAAAGAAATATCGCGAGCATAAAACTAATTCAATCTACAAAATTCATCATCAAAAAAAAATTATCATGACTCAATTTTAAAAATCATAGGGGATACTTCTTGGCTACTGTTTGGGACCCCGTACAAGATGAAATAACTGGCTTTGGTGTTTTGAGTATCTCCGTTGTGTTCTACTTCAATAAACCAGTTCGGGGTTCCAGTTTGAGCATGAGCAGAAAAAGTACCGAGAGACAGGTTGGTTTTTAATTTCACTGACATAAGCATCTGTAATGCTATAATTATTCATGGATCCTTATAAATGGTGCCTGCCAGTACATCCACCTGACAGCAAGCCTGGTATTTGGCATAGTTAAAAGAAAAAAGGTTTGTTAATGTATTCAAAACAGCACAATGAAATAGATGCTTCAAAAGTGTTGATTGACAAACCATTCTGGTCACTTCATCTACACAGGTTCATTCTTTGTTAGAATACGAGTTCCATAAATTCCTATGTTGTACAAGCTGATGCATTATGTCGCTTTGAATTGAATGAAGTGCCTAACCAACTGAAAAAAAAAAATGAAATGTCATTTGTAACTATGTGCACATGAGTTATCTCCGAACTAGCTTATTGCAAATGAAATTGGCCATGACTCTTTTCATAACTCATATAGGGCAATTCTGGGCTACTGTCTGTGGCCAAATGTTGGAAGAAAAACTAGCTTTCATGTTCTGCATATCTCAGTTGTGTGCCACTTTCATCTCAAAAGAAAATAGCCATGACATTTTGCTTAAAAACCATTTAAGGCACTTCTGGGCTACTGTCTCGAGACCAGGACAAGATAAAATAACTGACTTTGGTGTTTCGTATATCTCAGCTGTTGTGTACTACTTTCATTGCAAAAGAAATTAGCCATGATGATGATGATGATTCTTCTTCTTCTTCCTATTATTATTATTATTATTATTATTATTATTATTATTATTATTATTATTATTATTATCATTAGCATTGTTATTACTACTACTATTATTATCATTATTATAGGTAAATAAAACCAGAAGGAGGGGGAACACTTAAGTGGTACTATATGTAGGATTACATAACTGGCTTTGGTGTTCCGGGTATCCCTGTTGAGTGCTATTTCCATTGAAATAAAATTAACCATTACTCTTAAAGATGGATACTAGTACACCATAATAGTTGAGCATCTTTGGGCAACTGGCTTTGGCTCCGTAGAACCTAAAAATACTGGCTTCAGTGTGTAGGGTATCACTCTTGTCTTCAACTTCCATTGCAAAAGAAACTAGCCATGATTCTCTTTACAAATCATATGGGGGTACTTCTTGTCTACTGGCAGGGGCCCCGTATTCAGCATGTACAGGATAAAATGGCTGACTTTGGTGTTGTGGGCATTTCTGTTGTGAACTTCATCTATTGAAAAGGAATTAGTAATGACTCCTTCCAGTTAATTGAAAATAAAAATCATGTGGCATGGTGGGCGCTTAAGCCTGGGGCTTCTGTGTAAAGGGCCTTGTACAGGATGAAATAGCTGGCATTGATGTTTGGTGTATCTCAGCTGTACTAATTCAATTGCAAAAAAAAAAAAATAGTAATGACCCTTTTCAGCTTAACAAAATTATATGAGATGGCATTTCTGGGCTACTGTGATTTCCGTAAAAAGGACAAAATAACTGGCATTTTTGCTTTTGGCATCTTTGCGAGTACTCCTTCCTTTGCAGGCAAAGAAAGTAGCCATGACCCTTTTCAGCTGAAAAAAAAAAACAGCTTATGGGTGGGGCTCCGTGCAGCATAATAAAACTCGCTTTGGAGCTGTGGTTATCACTTTTGTGTACTACGTCCATTGCAACAGAAACTAGCCGTGACCCTTTTCATCTGAATAAAATCGATGTGTGTGTATGTAGGGGGTGGGGCACATTGGGGCTAGTGTCTGGGGCCCCGTACAGGATAAAATAGCTGGCATTGGTGTTTTGGATATCTCTGATGGGTAGACCTACTACTTCCATTGCAAAAGAAATCAGCCGTGACCCTTTCAGCTGAATAAAATCAATGTGTGTGTGTATGTAGGGGGTGGGGCACTTTGGGCTACTCTCTGGGGCCCCGTACAAGATAAAATAGCTGGCATTGGTATTTTAGATATCTCTGATGGGTAGACCTACTACTTCCATTGCAAAAGAAATCAGCCGTGACCCTTTTCAGCTGAATAAAACCAATGTGTGTGTGTGTATGTAGGGGGTGGGACACTTTGGGGCTACTGTCTGGGGCGCCGTACACGATGAAATAGCTGGCATTGGTGTTTTGGATATCTCTGATGGGCACTACTTCCATTGCAAAAGAATTAACCTTGACCCTTTTCAGCTGAATAACACCATATGGGTGGGGCCCTTTGGGGCTACTCTCTGGACCCCGTACACGATAAAATAGCTGGCATTGATGTTTTCATGATAAGTACACCCAAAGGAACAATATCCACCAACTTTTGTCCGTGACCCCCTTCGGCTGAATAAATGCATTTTGGGGCCCCTATTTGTGGCCCCTAGGCTTACGGTACAGTATGTTTCTTGCCAGCAATTCATTTTATTGACCCTTGGCCTCATTCTAATATGATGAGTCCATCAAAAAGTGTGACCCTTTTCAGCTGAATAAATCATCTGGGCCCCCGGTCTATACTGGGGAAATGCCCTGTGCTCTTTCCAACATGATATTCTCCTGTAAAAGCGCTGAACTTATTCCTGCACTGTTTTCCTGATTATTTCTTTTGATACTATCAATCATTGTTCGATCCTATCAGCAATCGTTACACATTAGCAACGTGAACTTCGGAAGGACAGCGTCACTTGATTTGGCGGAAGGCATGTGTTTGAGCCGTGTACTATGCAAAGTACATATACTTATCACACAGTTACACGTCGACTTCTACAAGATCGTCGGTTCAAACTCTTCCAACTGCCAGGTAAGATCTTATTCCTTTATTCATTCATTTATTGTATAAAATTACCTTTGTAACCTGTACGTAAAGATCGAAGAACAGTTAAAAAAAAGGAAGAAAATCTCACATTCAAAATGTCACAGTGGGCGCACCTTTAAAAACACACACTTTGTGATACTGATCTGAAAGGTCAAAGGTTTGCCGCAGAACTTGCCCTTCCCCCCCCCCCACCCCGTGTGACCTGTGTGCAAAGTTGAACCAATTTTTCTTAGGATGAAGAGCAACAGATTTTCGCATATTCAGTGCACTGAACTTTAAATGATATGCCATGATACAGAAATAAATCATATTATTCTAGAGTATGTTTTATTCAAATTGGAAATTCAAAATGATGTGCGAGGGAACCAATAGAAAAGCAAAATGATTGTGAAGGTGGGTTCTCAGCAACAAACAAACAAACAAACAAACAAAAAACAGGCAGGACACACCTCACACGAAAATCGATACCTACTCCGCACCCAAATACATCTGAATGAGCATGCGAGCACTCGTACACACACACACAACACACACACAGATAAATGGAAGGGAGAAAGCAACATGAAGACCGCTATATAGGGACAACATTGAAATAATATGGGTATGCCTACAACTGCAAGAGAAAGGAAAATATGAAAAGCAAGATATTTGAGACGAGACCATGTGGACCTGTTTAGCAACTATGTAGAAAAGTCTAAATCAAGATCACTAATTCCAAATCATCTTTTAATCCACGCTGTCATCACCAGGATATTATGAAAAAAAATTATTCTTAAGCTTACAAGTATGAAACCCGGATGTTCATCATCAATATTTAAAGTAGTCTGGTTTTGGGTATATGGCACATCAACTGTTGAGTTGTTCATCTATGCGTTTCTTTGTATGCATTAGATAAAAAAACAAAATAATCAGTGTTACCACGTAAATTGCAACCATAAATAAAGCATAATATTCTCCATTGCCTTACCAGTAATCTATACAATGTTGATCGTGGATGAGCCTCCGCACGCAAGTTTCTGTAATCTTAATTTGGTAATAATACACTTGAAAAATATAACATTGTGATGGAGAAAAACTTATTTTGTTTGTAAATAACCTCTGCACTTATTTAAACAAGTTTATTAAAATCGATTAGATCACTGTTCCAGTTTTAGTGATCAGCCATTAATATGCCATAATATCACAGTAGAAAAGCACCTGGTTCATTATAGACTGCAATGAAAATTGAGGAGCTGCGGATGAAAAGGCATAAGCTGTGTGTGTCCGTAGATTGGATGTTTTGCTGAAAAAAAGATAATCATTCAACTCGCAATTGATTAAATTGTTAAAAAAGGGGGCTAGTTTGTAAACAGGCCTTTTATTTTTGCCCTAACACTCTCTCGTATAGTATTGCCAGTTGTTGTTGTCCATTGCCAATATTGCCAATCATGTGACAAAGAGACTTACCGGTATCTGCAGATACTCCCTCTCGCTAAATGTTTAACTCTTTAACCCATGTTACCCGTATAAATTCAGTGGTTTACCAACTTAAAACACTATTTTTCCAAATCAAGAGGAAGATAATTAAAAAAAAAATGAGGAGACAAGCGCAAATAATTTAGAATTGAAAGATAGATAAGTTACGAAAATTTGTGGAATGAAAATTGCGGTCTCGAAAGTATATCGAAATCGACAGAAAAGTTCAAAGTTCAAATTGGAAGAGAGAGAGAGAGAGAGAGAGTAATTTTTAGATTTGGGCCTTCACCTAAACACTGTGACGGCCGATAATTAATTTCAATTTTGCAAAAAATGGAATTAATTTCCTGGAATATATGAAGGGTTTGTTTGCAAAAACCGATAAGTCCATATTTGCTAAATGGAGATACATGTTTTTGCAATCAAAGGTCAAGAAAAATAAAGAGAATAATAAGAAAAATTTTCCTTCTTTTGACCATAACTTCAAAAATGTACCTTTGTTTGTAGTGACCAATATATCATTTAAAAGGTATTATTTTGTACTGTATCACAGAGACCGTACTTCAAAATCTTCAAAAATGGACTTATCGGTTTTTGCAAACAAACTCTTCATATGTCGCTTTGGTCACATCCTTTATCGACATGTAAATGTTAATGTGTTCACTGGTCACCAGATAGCACGTTAGCAAGATATATATTATTATTTATGTAAAGTCAAATAAACATCACTAGGCCTATAAACATCAGTATTGTGTACCATTGTTCATTCATGCACTCTCACCTAATTCATGTAATTTAATTTGTGTATTCCTTATGACTTGACTTTTTTGTTGTCGGTATTTTTTTTTTTTTTTTGCTACAGATTCAAGACCTGAATTTGTCTTTTGATATCTTCGACGACAATTTTCAACATCACTCCTCGATGGGAATAGACTTGGCCAGATGGGTTTGTAATATGCCAAGACTTTCGACCCTCAGTCTAACATCCCCCTACTTTCCTGATAAATTCCTGTCAACAGCCGTCAACTTAGCCTCTTCCTGTCAGGTATGTCACCTTTGACTACGCATGTTTGGCTATTAGAAGCCAATGTGGATGTGTTTCTTAAAGAGACCATAGTGATGCCCACTGCGCGATCTGCGCCTACGAATTAGCGCGAGTCGTATAGATGGTGACCTCCCTTTGATTTAAAAGCTTAATATCTTACCTTGCTATTTTTGGACATTTTATTTATAGTTATATTTGAGAACCTGTCTAAGAGATTACACATTTTTGCGTAAATAAATTTCAAATATTCCACCAGCGTGTCTCAGATCGATAACTATCTGAATTCTGAAAGGAAAATTTTCTCGTGTTGGAGGGTGACACCCAAGCCTACGCTCTCTCCTTCTTTCCATCTCAAGAGATAGTGCACAGTGAAGGCGCGCATCTCGGATTATGTTGTGATAAATACATTACGATGACCCCTTGTATGACCCACATTGTTCCTAAATATTCTTTCTTCTTACTAAATTGTGTAACCAGATTGAAAACATATTGAAAACACACGGAAGCGCCTAACCACTCCCCTTTTCTGGTAACCTCCATAAACTTTAGTAAGGAACTACACATTCGGTAAACATGGTAAAGGTGCACACGTATCAAGTGGGTGCAACCATGCGCATATACCCATTCACATTCTTCCCGAATAATTGGTATTATTACTTTTAATCGAAAGTTGAGCAAATTTCGCAATAACTGTGAACAAGATCACTGAATTTCGATTCTAAGAATGCAGAAGTTCCCTCATACAATCGAATTCCCCGTCTACACTCTCTCCGTGCTCCTTCACATGCATGACGTCATTTCTACTCGTTACATGAGGTCGACGCCAGTGGCGCAAATTAGCAGCTGACTCGGATGAATCGAACAAGTTTGACGAGAGTCAACTCGGGATCTTTCTGTAAGCGATATTTGCAGTGTCCTCTATGCGATCTCTTTGCGATCTGGCCCCTGGCAAGTTCCGCGCATTTGGTATGGTCGAGGAATATAGCGAGGAATTTGTTACTTGTGGTTCTCTGTATCGTCGTCTGCCGTTGTTGCTTTTTGAGGATTACAGCGATGATATTATGGTATTGGTTGAGGTGAGGATTTAATTTTTGTGAAATACTTGATACAATTCCTTGTAAATGCTACAAAGTACACAATTCTACCAGTAATTCTAAGTTTATTTAATATATGTTGTTCTAAGTTTATCTGACCAAAAATCGGTTATGAAATGGCCTAGATATTAGAGATGGCCGAGTAAAGTGAACATCTCTGTCACTGCTTCGTGCGGCCATGTTTCCAAGCAAGATTGCATCGATTTTTTTGTCCCTCTCGATGCAATGTTTTTAATTGAAACCTCGTGAATAGTTCTACTCATTTCTTCTGTGATAGTTCCCCATATTAACAGCCTACATTCATTTTCCCCAGTTTTTCCCATTTGTGTAGCTTATATGTCTTTGTCAGTAGGCTAGTGATTCCCTGTGTTTTCTGTAGTTGTGCAAGAAGGGAGTCTGTTAGTTTGAGCATGTGACAGGAAAACGCTCCCATTAAAGTCTGCCTGAAACTTTACATTGCGTCTGCGTCACGTAAACGGAGAGACCGCGATCTTAGCTTTAGATGACCCTGTTTAAGGGTCGCCATGGGCTTTTGGAACAAATTGTCTCATAATTTTCACCTAAGTTTAACGTTCGAAAAGGAAAATAAAAATGATATTACAACAAAGTTTAAGAACCACAGATGAAAGTAGTTCCTACTGTAGATGAAAATAATACGATTTAAGCCTAGTCACTCATTTGTCTTGGTTTCGTGGTGCATTACCTGTTGTTCCTGCGTCACTTTTACCAACTAGCCTTGTGTACTACACCTCACAGCACTTGATGCGTCTTTAGCACTAAAATAGCATCTTGTAGCAAGAGAGAGAAAGTAAATATAGGTTTCATGTCATCATGATACGAGCACTCATTGACCATGCTCCTTTCTGTATTAATGAGTGTAGATGTTTCAAGGCATGATCTCTGCTTTAACATTCAAATTGATATTGGTACTGCATGATGAGCAAATATGAATTCTTTCCATTATTTTTTATTTCTAGTGCGTGCGATGTGTTGGTTATTTTTTTTTTTTTGGTGATCCTGCATCACAAAACCAACAAAAAGTCGCCAGACATGGATTTTTTTTTTTTTTTTTTAGAAAAGGGCAGATCCTTAAAGAGCAGACTCCTAGCTTTAAAATGATGTATAACTCAATTCAAATGGACTTCCCTAAACCATCTTAATATTGGAAATAAAGCACACACTCTGTAAAAGTGTGAACTGAGAAAAAGAGGCTCTGAAGTACAGAGTCCATTGAAGCGCTTAATCTTTGCCAAGTCGTGCTAGCTGTGCAATGAAAAGGACAACACACAGGATGTAAACCACCCAAGCAACAACAATGAAGGGATTTTAGATGAAGCTGAAATTGAGCATGTTCTATAGACACATTCTGTCCATGATTCCTGCCAATTTTCAAAGCAGTAGAATTATCCTTTCAAAGGTTATCAGACTTGAAAGTGAGAAATGTGCAGAGTATTTCAAGAAATGGAAAGAGAACTCAGGACATGCAGGATCATTCTTTTCAACCCCCCCCCAAAAAAAGAAGAAAGGTGTAGGTTGTAGAAAAACTGCTGAAACACACTTTTTCGTTCATGTGATGATCGAAAATAATGTAGAAAAGGGATAGCGCTTTCAGGAAATTTGAAAAACTCAAGATTGACTCAGTTGACCTATTTTGCCTTTTTTCTGTGTCATAAAATAATGGGTTGCGACTTTTCGTTTTGTCATGCACGTTCTGATAATTATTCCAATATTTATTTTTTTTTTTCTACAGATACAAGATCTGACGTTGGCCATTCGAGAATTTAGTCGTAACGTACAATCTCAGTCGGCTGTAGAAAAAAAAATGGCCCAATGGGTGTGTACTTTGCCATGTCTTTCGAGTTTCAAGTTGGAATGCTACAACTCCTCCGATAATTTCTTCTCCAAAGCCGCCGACCTGGCCCAATCCTGCCAGGTAGGAGCCTATGTTATATACTGTGCATGATAGACACTCGACTCTAAAAAAAAAAAACCAAAAAAAAAAAAAAAAAAACAACCTAGAGATTGTAATTTGTCATCACTGACAAATTAAGGTGATCCGATTTTTTTTTTAAATCAATGATTCAAGTCCTGATCGCAATAGGCATGACCATGCAGGTTTCATCTGTGTTCAGAGACATTGGCCGTGTGATGTTTGGATTCTCATTTAGAAAAGGGAGTCATATCTGCCATCTTTGGTACCAAATCTGTATACACTTTAACGAAGATACAGCAACAAGTACATATGACCTTTGACCCCACTTTGCACAACCTAGATGGCATCTGAGCAAAAAGTGGTTATTTTGTGAAATGATTCTTGTAACATGGTCTTTGCGTGTGCAAAATATGGGAAAGATAGGACATGTATTTACCAAGATACAAGATGAAACATTTATGACCTTTGACCCTAATTTACATACCCAAGATGGTGTCCGAACAAGTAGTTATTATTTAATGAAATAATGTACGTGACATGAACTAAACATGTGCAAAATATGGGGGTGATAGGGGCTGTTTTTCTTGAGTTATTGCAAAGAAAGTTGCAGAAACATAGAAATATCTCAGTACATCGAAGATAAGCTTTAATTTGAACCAAGTATTTTAACATGATCCCGACATCATATGAAAAAACAAAGGGCACGTAACGATAGCGCCAAGTCTCAGTTAGAACATATTAAAATCTGAGAAAAATTCACCGAAGGGTAAGTGAGCTACTGCTCGATAAAGACAATCATGTCAATTTTCACATCTAGAAAAATTCCCTCCTATAGAGATAACACGTCATAACGAAGAAACAGAAAGAAGTACATATGACCTTTTGACCCCACTTTGCACAGACAAGATGGCATCTGAGCAAAGAGTGGTTATTTTGTGAAATGATTCTTGTGACATGATCTTTGCGTGTGCAAAATATGGGAGAGATAGGACATGTATTCACTTAGATTCAGGATGAACCATTTATGACCATTGACCCTAATTTACATACCGAAGATTGTGTCCGATCAAGTAATTGTTATTTTATAAAATAATGTACGTGACATGAACTAAATATGTGCAAAATATGGGGGTGATTGGATATGTTTTTCTTAAACTATTGCAAAGAAAGTTGCAGAAAGAAAGATATATTTAAATACATCGAAGATAAGCTTTAATTTCAGCAAAGTTTTTTGACGTAATGCAGACATCGTTTGAAATGACAAAGGGTACAGTAACGATAGCACAAAGTCTCAGCTACAACATACTTAAGTCTGGGAGAAATTCACCGAAGCATAAGTGAGCTAGTGCTCGATAAAGATAGTCATGTCAATTTTCATTTCCAGAAAAACTGCACTCCCATAGAGATAACACGTAAACTGGTCAAAATTGACAAGATTACTTTCAATCCATTTTTACGAGGTGATGCCGTCATCTAATCAAAATACTGTTATCATATTAATGAATGAGCATTTAACAAGCTACAACATACTGAAATCTGGGTGGAAATTGACAAAGGATTAGTGAGATATGCCCGAATAAACTTGAAATTTGATGACGTCATTTTGAAAATTTACTTTTTTTACTTTATTAAGAAATTTGATATCTTTCAATCATTTTGCCAGCATTGCCACCCCATGAAATGACATGTACAACTCATCAGCTTTCAAAATATGTAAAGAAAATGGGGGGTCACCGTCCATCCTGACGAGTAAAATCGGATTTAAAATTGGCGGTTTTTTGGCATAGTTGCACTCTATATCGCCATTGATGCGCGCGCGGAATTTCAACTTTGAAGGGCCCGTATGACGTCATATTGAGTCGGATCGACTTGAAACTTGGTAGAAATATTCCTTGACATTTCAGACATCCGATCAAAGTGTAAAAATGGAAAATTTCTATTGCATATGAGCTGTGCGTGCGTATATGCGCGCGCGCGTACGCGTCCGTCCACATTTTTCAATTTTTCAAAAATGCTCTAAATGGTCTGAAACGTGTGCAAAAAAAATTTGAGCTCGATTGGAGCATACAAATATTTCAACGCGCGCGTACGCCCACGTTTTAAGGGTAAAGATGAATTTTGAGAATATGAGTATAATTCCCTTGACTTGAAATATATGTGACGTAAATATGATTGAAAAATTCCATTCCATTAATGAGATATGAATGAAAATGTGTTTTCATATAATGACGTCATAGTGACCTCACGGTCTATTGATCACAATGGTTTCACTAGATCTGACGTCTTTGTGACACCATACATATATGATATAAGTTGACATTGATAGGCAATGCACTTTCTGAGCTAACCTCTGCACAACTTTTGAGGAGAAAGAAATAAAGAAGACTAAAGAAAGAATCCGTAGAGAAACAAAAGGTGATCCGATAGGATAACTCGGATCACCTAAAAAAACAAAACACTAGCCAGTTTATATTATCATCCTTATTGATGGGCACACAAGTTAATCGCCTGCAAATAAAATTGTTACGATACACACACACATTCTGGGCTAACATTGACTCGATTACTGTTGAGGTGATTACGATGTTGTTGACAATTTTGTAGCTGTATGTAATATAATTTCTCGGTCAATTTTAAACCCTTCCAGATATTATTGCTGAAATGATACAGAAGGTTAAACGATATTTTTAGGTGATCCGAGTATCCTCTCGGATCACCTTCTGTATCTGAACTGATTCTTTGTTCTTCTTCTTTATTTCTGGACAAAAGTTGTGCATCTATTAACTCAGAAAGTTCTCAGAGTATCAATTTCAAACTTATAGCATATATGTATCATGTCCCAAAGACGACAAATCTAATGTATCATTGTGATTGGTCAACCGTGACGTCACTATGACGTCATTATGTGAAAACACATTTTCATTTTTATCTCATTAATGGAAAGGAATTTTCAATGAAATTTACGTCACATATAATTCTAGTCAAGTGCATTCTACTCATCAAAATTCATAATTTTTACTAAAAAGCGCGCGTACGTGCGCGTTGAAATATTTGTATGCTCCAATCGAGCTATTTTTTTTTTTTTTGCACACGTTTCAGACCATTTGGAGCATTTATCGAAAAACTGCAAAAATTGGACGGACGCGTACGCGCGCGCGCATATACGCACGCACAGCTCATATGCAATAGAAATTTCCCGTTTTTTCACTTTGATCGGATGTCTGAAATGCCAAGAAATATTTCTACCAAGTTTCAAGTCAATCCGACTCAATATGACGTCATACGGGCCGTCAAATTTGAAATTCCGCGCGCGTCAATGGCGATATACAGTGCAACTATGCCAAAAAACCGCCAATTTTAAATCCGATTTTACTCGTCAGGATGGACGGTGACCCCCAATTTTCTTTACTTATTTTGAAAGCTGATGAGTTGTACATGTCATTTCATGGATTGCCGATACTGAAAAAATGATTAAAAGATATCAAAGTTCTTAATAAAGTAAAAAAAGTAAATTTTCAAAATGACGTCATCAAAATTCAAGTTCACTCGAGCGTATCTCACTTATCCTTTGCCGATTATCACCCAAATTTCAGTATGTTGTAGCTTATTTAATGTTCTTTCATATTTATTATTACAAAATTTTGATTGGATGACGTCATCACCTCGTAAAAATGGATTGAAAGTAACCTTGTAAAATTTACGTGTTATCTCTATGGGAGAGCACTTTTTTTCTTTTTTGAGCACTAGCTCACTTTGCTTCGGTGAATTTTTCCGAGATTTTACTATGTTGTAGCTGAGACTTTCGGCTATCGTTATTGTGCCCTTTGTTTTTTTCATACGACGTCGGCATCACGTCGAAAAACTTGGTTGAAAATGGCACGTGGCTTCGATGCAGCGTCATTTTGCTTAATACACAGGGCCTATGGATCATGAAATAGGTCAGTGCATAGCGCATCCGACTCGTAATCCTAAGGTCCCTGGTTCGAGGCTCACCCCTGCCAATATTTTTTTCGATTTTCTTTTTAAACACTTTTTTTTCTTTTTCTTCAGTTAGTCTTAATCTCCTTTCATAACTTTATCTTTTTCTGATTTTTTTATGCTTCTCCTTCAAATTTCTATAAAATAACTTATTTTTTCTTTATTTTTCTTTCTTTCTTCTCCTTTCTGTGCAATAGATCAACAACAACAATGGCTATCAACCCCATATTTTGTACATGTTTAGCTCATGTCACGTACATTATTTCATAAAATAACAACTACTTGATCGGACACCATCTTGGGTATGTAAATTAGGGTCAAAGGTCATAAATGTTTCATCCTGTATCTTGGTGAATACATGTCCTATATTTCCCATATTTTGGACACGCAAAGACCATGTTACAAGAATCATTTCACAAAGTGGGGTCAAAGGTCATAGGTTCTTCTTTCTCTTTCTTCGTTATGACGTGTTATCTCTATGGGAGAGAATTTTTCTAGATGTGAAAATTGACATGATTGTCTTTATTGAGCACTAGCTCACTTATCCTTCGGTGAATTTTTCCGAAATTTTAATATGTTGTAGCTGAGACTTTGCGCTATCGTATAATGCCCTTCGTTTTTTCATACGATGTCGGGATTACGATAAAATACTTGGTTGAAAGTAAAGCTTATCTTCGATGTATTGAGATATTTCTTTCTTTCTGCAACTTTCTTTGCAATAACTCAAGAAAAACAGGCTCTATCACCCCCATATTTTGCACATGTTTAGGTCATGTCACGTACATTATTTCATACAGTAACTACTTGATCGAACACCGTCTTGGGTATGTAAATTAGGGTCAAAGGTCATAAATGTTTTATCCTGTATCTGGTGAATACATGTCCTATCTTTCCCATATTTTGCACACGCACAGACCATGTTACAAGAATCATTTCACAAAATAACCACTTTTTGCTCAGACGCCATCTTGGGTGTGCAAAGTGGGGTCAAAGATCAAATATACTTCGTTTTGTATCTTCGTTAGTGTATACGGAATTCGGTACCAAAGATGGCAGGTCTGACTCGCTTTTCTAAATGAGATTCTAAACATCACACGGCTGCAATTTAATGTCCCCTAAACACAGATGAAACCTGTATGGTCATGCCTTTTGGGATCAGGACTCAAATCATTGATTTTCGAAAAGATCGGATCACCTAATTTGTCAGTGTTGACAAATTCCAAGTCTAGTTCGTATTGTGTCTGTTGATCATTAAAATTAAAGCAACAGCAAATTCTTTTGTGTCTATCATAACAAAAAAATATTTTAGACTACGCAATTATTTTTTTAAAGCGATCAAAATGTTTAACATATTATGGAGAACACTTTTTAAGTCGTTTTGAAATTTTGAAATTCCTGATATCAACCTAATACATAACAGCTAGCTGGTGAACAATTTTAAACTTCGTTTTCATTTGAGTGAGACTAATTTGCACGATGTATCCACATGGACACAATAAATATTTGGACGTGATCCCGGCCCCGCCCGCTCTAGTAGTGCATTTGTACCACAGATGCTCCTTCCGGAAAAAAAGGATACATTATGCATATTTAGAGGTTTAAATGATTGAAAATCCTGAAAATGGTTACAATAGGTTTTCTTTTAGTATTTCGGAATATTTTTGATCAGGTATAACTTTCAAAATTCTTCCCAAATAATACTAAAAGTGGATTCCGATAAGCTACAAACTTGGTGTTTGCTCCGATTCTCCCAAATGTGCTAAATCAAATCAATACTAAATACACTTTGTGTGTGTAAACTATTCAAGTAGCTAAATTGAAATAAGTAAGGAGGTAATTATGTAAACTGTACTTGGAATGCATGTATATGTGTTGTCGCCAACATTGTGAACACATGTACACTAATAACGCAGGAACTTCTTAGGCAAATGAAAACAAATCAGTATAATCCCAATTGACCTTCCTAATACGATCAAGAGAAAGTGATCAAGAATGTAACCATAAATTTAAGAAAAATCATATCTCCATAAATGAAATATCCATGCATGCGCTTTTTGTCTTGTTTTTTGTATATTTTATTTCAATGCGCGTGCATATTTACAGCACGTTCCTTAATTTAAGATTTATTTTTTTAAGTAGTTTAAAGATGTATGTTCATTCATATTAGTTAATTTATTTTACAATTATTTACAGTATAATTTGCTATTGCTTTTGATTATGGACAGCTTCAAGACTTAAAGTTGGTGATTTACCCCTGGGAAACCGGTTCTCATGGTCAATCCTCGATGGGAACGGAATTAGCGCTATGTGTGTGTTCTTTGCCAAGTCTTTCTAGCTTCGGTGTGGAATGCTACTACTTGTCCGACAATTTCTTCTCAACCGCCGCTGTCCTGGCACAAAAATGTCAGGTATGTCACGATTGAAGTACAGGAAGCTTCCCGTTGATGTGATTGCTTATTAAGCAAAGATCTGTTTAATTTTTTTTTTTTCAAAACAAAAAGAAAAGTGTCTCAGAAATGAAAAATCTTTCAAAAAGTGGGAAAATCGCGATGAATACAGATTTCATTTAACATGGACGCAATCTTTATGCGTGTTTCGTCATTGAAAATAAATTCAAATTGTTACTGCTGCAGTAATGAATATATGCAAAATGTGCCGTTACGGAGATGACGTGACTGAGATGGCATTTGCAAATGATTTGGTAATCTAATTTGGCATATATAAATTTAAAGATAGATATTTAATGCAACTGAACAAAAAAAAAATCAGTAGTTAAAGGACTTCCAATATGATTACCACCATGCATTTTTAATATCACGTTATTGTTATTTTGTACTAAAGAAAAAAATTCCACCAACGCCATCTCCGTCACTTTTTTGCGATGGAGATGACGTGACGGAGATGACGGGTTTACAATTAATGGCCTCATATCATCTTCCAGATCCATTCACCTGCGGTAAGAACCGTGTGTACCGGTAGAGTGTATGATCTTCTCTCCCGTTATGTCACTAAAATTATAATTTGATTTGATATGTAATCTTAAGCGTTCGGAGATGAATAATGGTAATTTAAGGGTAAGTTGAATAAGGGCACGACCTGGCTTTTGTCACAAATTCAAAAAAAAAAATAACTTTTCTATTAAAGTAGGGGAAAAACCAGGTGAGTTCTTCAACTTCAGAATGTAACTGTCATATACATACAGTACATCTTTTTCCGAACAATAGACCGGTTTATTTATTTATGCATCCAATAATGTACGAATAACGCTTTTCCTGAGACTATGGAATGATCTGTTGTTGTTGTTTCTTATCACCTTTTGTAAGTCTGGCATTCAGTTCGCATACAGCTGTTACCCCGTCACCCCTGCGAGGGTTATCATTATCATCATTATAGCACGTTCATGTTTACTCATTTCAGCAGTGTTGTCCGACATGCGTAATGTCAGCAAATTAACGTGAACCTGTTCCACTCACGTATTGATATTCACATAATATAAGACACATTTAATGATATATAGGTACATGTGTATCCCAATTTGAATTCAACTTGTCGTTATACTCATAATGTTTTCAGTGGTATTCTTTTTCACAATGTCCAATGTCCAATCGAGGGCAGTCACCTCAGCTACTTACCAGTCCTTCAGATTAGCTACAATTTCAATCTACATTCTGATCCGACCAGTCCTGTTTACCCCCGTGTATATCCCTGTGTATATTATACTCCTCCTTGTTTTGTAACAATGCACGTGGACTGTTTTCACAATTTTTTTCCCCTCATTTTTCTGCCTGTCATGTAACATGACGCATTTGTTTTCTCTCTTATTCTGTAAGTCAATGCCGGGTGTAACTTGACGGTCGTTAGCCTGCATTGGTTGCACGAAAATTCAACCACCCAGTAAAAACTGAATTGTATGTGTGCTTAAACAGCCTTAGCATTTTTCTTGCTGATTTTTTTCAACACATGCCTATGAAATACTTGTCTGTCCCACCTTCGCATTCTTCACCCTCCTCATCAAAACACTCTGTTTGTTTGATTATTTTTTGCTCCTTTTACACGCGAGTGCGTTTAATTCCACTATTTTTCCCATCTTGTCAATCATTACAAATTAAACTGTAGTTTTTGTACACATGCAATCAGTGCGTTGATCACTGGGAGGGGGTGGAATCGGGAGCGAGGGTGAGATATACAGAATGAATTTACAGATATATTTTTTTTTATCCTACAAATCAATAATTTTTTTAGACAATATTCATAACTATTTCCTTCAAACAGCAAATCTGTTCAAATTCGGGAGCTATTTCTATGTCCGTTTACATGCTTTGTACTGGTCCAGTCAAAGTTCTCCTACAGACTTTGACTGATTGTGTGTACGCTTTCTACCTATATTGTTTATGTAATTTATGTTCTTTTCCTATGCTGTTTATGTATTTTATGTTTTTGTTTATGTTGCCAGAAATCTATCTCCATGTAAATTTGCCTACTCGCTGTTCTATCCGTGAACCCGGGGCTGTTAGTGCTTCCCTTGTGCCATTATATTTCATTCCTTTACAAACTCGTCAGTTGACATGCCTTCATATACTTTATGACTCTCCTTATGGCTAATCGACTCAATGCAGCATTTGATTCCCTTGATGATGATGAACTCTTAGATTTGTTTAGACGCTTCCCTTCGGAATTAAGTCGTACTCAGTTACATTCGTCTGCTTTTTTTGATAATTTTATTGCTAACAATGTTAACGCATCTTCAAAAGATTTATATAATGCTTTTGATTTTGAACATGACTTAACTCCAACTCCTTCTAAGTATGTCACTGTTGATCAATTCAAAGATTTTACAAAGAGTTTTTCACAATGTACTTTTTCTATGTTACATCTGAATATAAGGAGTATTAATAAACATTTTGATGAATTACAGATATTATTAGATAACCAAAATAAACTTCAAATTTCAGTGATAGGCTTATCTGAAACATGGTTATCATCTGATGATAATTTGCCGTATGCATTAAATGGTTATGATTTTATTGTTAATAACAGAGGGAACAGGACGGGTGGTGGAGTTGCGTTATATTTATCTCAAAAATTTGAATATGGTGTTTGTGATGAATTCAATATCATGAATGATACTTTAGAGTCCCTGTTTGTGGAAATAATCATTCCGCAAAGTAAAAATATTATGATTGGTATTGTTTATAGACCCCCAAGTTCAAGTCCTAAAGATTTTCTGGATTGTATATCAAACTTATTAAAAAAACCCCATTTTATTAATAAAAAAATTTTCATAATGGGTGATTTTAACATTGATTTGGTTAAGAATGATGATAATACATCTCAAGAATTTCTTGAAGTGTTTTTGTCCGCTTCTTTTTTGCCATTAATTTCGAAGCCAACTCGTGTTACAAATCATTCCTCCACCCTCCTTGATAATATTTTTGCTAATTCCGTGCAGATTTTAAATTCTTCCATAATTTTATCTGGTATTACTGATCATTTCCCCATTATAGCATGTTTTGACCTTAAACATTGTGTTGATAAGTTTCATTCTTTTTTCATCCAGACGTAGAGCTACACCAGAAAATTTGGCTAGTCTTGGTGCTAACCTAGACAGGGCTGATTGGTCTAGTGTTTATGATAATGATGATATAAATGTATCGTTTGAGAATTTTTCAGGGATAGTTAAAAGACATTTAGATGAATATATTCCCAGATTAAAAGAAAAGTCAGTTAATTATAAAACGTCCCCCAAATTACCATGGATTACAAAATCTCTTCTTCGTTCAATAAATAGGAAAAAAAGGTTATATTATAAATTCAAAATGAAAAAAAAAAACTGAGAAGTTAAAATATAAATACACTTCGTATAAAAATATTTTAACGAAGATTATACGGTTGCAAAAGAGAAAATATTATATGATTCAGTTAGAAAAATATAAACATGATATGAAAAATACATGGAAGGTGTTGAAGCAGGCTATGAATATATCAAAAAAGAAATCAGAAATTATAAAAATAAGACATGATAATAAAGTTTTTGAAGATCCTAATGATATAGCCAATTTTTAACTCTTATTTTTCAATGATTGGAGAGAATTTGGCAGAGAAAATACCGCAGTCAAATATACATTTTTCTGAATTTTTAGGTCAATCCAATTCCAGTTCTATTTTTTTTGTTCCAACAACAAAATATGAAATAATAGATATTGTTACCGCAATGAATAACAAGCGGAGTGCCGGTTATGACGATATCAGTAATTTTATTTTAAAGGGGATTATATCTTCAATTGCTGACCCACTTTCATATATTTTCAATAAATCCTTATCAAGTGGTGTTTTTCCTGATTTTATGAAAATAGCTAAGGTTTTTCCTTTATTTAAAAAAGGAGATGATTCTGATATATGTAATTATAGACCTATTTCTTTGCTTTCATCTTTATTTAAAATATTGGAAAAATTGATATTTACAAGAACAATTAATTTTTTGAATTTACATAATGTTTTTACAAATTCTCAATTTGGGTTCCGTCAGAAACATAGCACCATTCATGCTCTTTTAAAGTTTATTGACCACGCTGCGCACACTATTGATAATCATTCTCATCTTATTGGTATCTTCCTGGACTTCTCCAAGGCCTTCGATACAATTAATCATGAAATATTACTTTATAAACTGTCTCATTATGGAATACGCGGGAAGGCCTTGGAGTGGTTCAGGAGTTACCTACAAAACCGAAAACAATATGTATCTCTGAACTAGTACAGCTCGAGTTTAGGGTAGTTTATTAGGACCTTTACTTTTTATCATTTATATCAATGACTTTTGTAGATCATCTGACATACTCGCATTTATACTTTTTGCTGACGATTCAAATATTTTCTTTTCTCACCAAAATCCAGATACTCTTGTACGCATAGTTAATTCCGAATTGAAAAAAAGTAACTCAGTGGATAAGAGCTAATAAATTATCTCGTAATCTTCAGAAAACTAAGTATATGTTTTTTAGTAATTCTTTAGAAGATTTAGACGCAGGTATTGTTCTTGATAACACTTTGTTAGAACGAGTTCCTCATATAAAATTCCTTGGTATCACAGTGGATGATAAACTTTCGTGGAGGCCGCATATTACTAACATTAGTACAATAATTTCACGCAATATTGGTATTATTAATAGACTCAAGTTTCATATTCCATTGCCCTCTTTGTTGACGTTGTATTTTTCTCTAATTTTACCTTATCTTAATTACGGACTCCTAGCGTGGGGTAGTGCCCATCAAAACTTACTAGATAAATTACTTTTGTTACAAAAAAAGGTTATTCGTATTATTTGTGGCGTCCCGCCACGTTCCCATACAGAGCCATTATTTATTAAACATGAGATTTTGAAAATTAAAGATTTGTATTTTTTTCAACTTGGTCAGTTTATGTTTAATTACAATGTTAATGCACTTCCCAGTATTTTCAATTCAATGTTCCCACGGAACCAGTCTTTTCATGATTATCCCACTAGACAATCTAATGAGTTTCATTTACCCCTCCTGAGAACTTTATTGGCTCAGAATACATTTATATACACTGGTCCTAGATTTTGGAACTCACTGAGCTGTGAAATAAAAAATTCCCCATCTTTGTATTCTTTTAAGCGCAAGTTGAAACTTTTTTTATTAAATCCTCCCTGACATGTTTTTTTTTTTCCATTAACAGCTATAATTTTTGTTAACCTCAGAGTTCATCATCCACCCACCAATCATTCAAACACTGGATTTATTATTACGTAAAGAAGTAGCCATTACAATCCTTGCTCAGCTGCATGCAGCACCAACTCTATGAAGCACATTCTCTACCATCCTCTGTTCCATTTCCCTTATTCAGCGTGTAGGTATTCTCTCATTCTCTCTTTTCTTCTTTCTTTCCTTCCATACTTTTCATCTATTCTGGCAAGTTGTGTCATGTTGTTGCGTTTCTTCTGTTTTGTCCCGTCCTGTCGTATATTATATTCGTCACAAGTGTTTGTAAATAAGTAATTTATAGGTTTTATGAGTGGTTCACAATCTACAAGCTTTGCTTTTTAGTGGACCTCTCTATTCTTTCTTCCTTTTTTTTCAACTGAAGCATGACTTTGTATTATTTTTTTTTGCCAGTATGCGCTCCTATGTTTATTGATACCATTTATTAAGACAAAAATGTTCTTTGTTTATGATGTAAAACCTGATTTATCTTGTGTTATGTTTTTGTTGAAAAAGAAAAAGGAAGAAGAATGAAAATAAATGAATTGAATTGAATTGAATTGAATATACCACTAAAATCGATATTTAGTGTAACCGACATTTTTCGTTAATGGTGCCTTTAATGGTCGCAACAAAGATGACGCAAAATGGTGGGACACCCAATTTTGAATTATTCATTTCATTTTTTTAGTCGATTGATATTCTTATGTCTTATGTTAATATTTTAATAGTACGCTCTAAAATAAATTAGAAAAGCATTATATAACGTTTCAACTTACTCCATAGAATCTTGAAATGCGACATGAGGATATTTATTTGTAGTGTCACCGGGACATGGGGTTTTCAGTGATACGGGAAAATCAAAATAACAGGTCAGGATAAACAATTCATCCCTCTCGTTTTGTTTGTTGTCTAAATTACATGAATGTAAGTAATTGTAAAAAGAACAGAAAGTAGGGAAATGACATTTTATTTTTGTAAATATACCTTTAAACTGCTGGGACACAGAAATATACACTCAGGGAAGAAAGACCCAAAAATTGAAATAAGTATGCTGTAAAGCGTTGTGAGGACTGTATCCATTATGGAAATCTAAAATTCATATTTCTAGTCGCAATTCTAGAGCATTGTTGCCAACATAAGCAACATTTGCGTCCAGAATGGTCATCACAATGCAGTTTTACAACCTATCCGGATGTATGCGACCTGATATATTATATCATATATATGTGTATGTATATATGTAAACTTAAATATGTATATATATATATATATATATATATATATATATGAATATACATATATATATATATACAGTGTATATAAAGAGAGGGAGAGAAGTGTATAAATTAACAGCCCTGATGAAGGTCTTCAAAGCAAAAAAACTTGGTAATAAACGGCATACGTTGATCATTAGCTACGTTCGCGAATGCTCTATTCTTCTCGCATATATACATATTCATTTATTTATTTATAACTTTATACATATTTACTGAATAACTTATTATTACCATATTTTATACGACATAGGAAGGGATATGCGGAAAGGTAACAGATAGCTTACCGAACCAAGAGGGACTTATGCGATTGATTTCTAAAGTAATTGAGACAACCACAGATAAACACTGCAATACATTTTGTTCATTGCATATTCGTTTCTCAGCGCGAACGTCCGCGCAAACATTATTTGCACCCATATGTGCGTACACCAGGCAGCTATGATGTATATTTAATGTACGAAATCGGTTTCTGATATAATTGAAGAACTTTTTCAACAAAATCTAATCCTATTGGACCTAAAATGACTTCATGCAGCCTCGTCAGAGCTGAAAATCGGCCCTGTATCAATGGTGATAGGCAGAGGAAATGTGGGAGAAAAATGCATATCTTCATTGAAAAGTATGATCTGTGTAGAGGAGCTATTTGGCACAAATTAACGATGAAATAAATTACTATATTTCCACGTGAAATATAACAAAATACGGTGTGAAAAGAGGTCAGGTCAAAAGAAATTGAAGTCTCCTTCTAGACTCTATAGAAATAGGTTTAACTTTGCACCTGTACGTGTGACACACATGTAGCACCTTTACCAGACCGGTGAGAATTGTTAACGCCACAACTGTGTAAATTTCTGGTCTGAAAGGTACAAAATTTAACCTGTAAAATTGCTTCATTTATGTCACACGTAATGGAGCAAAATTGAACCATATCTTACGAGTGCATGCTTAAAAATGCGTATTCATATCTTTTATTCCAGATTAGGGAGATTCACATGGCAACTTCGATAGACTGGAATTCAGAGCCAGCTGCAACAGGAAACTTAGCCAAATTTCTGTGTCGTATGCCCTATCTTACATTTGCTGATCTCCGATGCGATAACCTGCCGAAAGAATTCTTCCAGACAATTGTGTCGCAGACAACACGCACCAAGGTAAATACTAAATATTTCACTTTGTTTAATAGTCGTTTCCAAGAAAAGATACAATTTTTGGATTATAATCTTTAGGCAATATAGAAGTAAATCACATAATTCATTTAAGAAATAGCATGCAAAGAAAAATGGAATGTGACATTTGTCTATCCTGACGATAATCATAGTATTAGAATCTCTATCATTTCCACTGCCAAATTTAGCCGCTTGTAAAGGAATAAAGGCAGGAAACGTTAAATATCTGTATTATTATCAGCTGGAATCTCGCTGCTGTACTCAGACGTGAATCGATACAAGCCTATTGGAAGGACATACTGAGAATAATTTAAGCAATTTTTGTTTACGAAAATGTTATTTTCATCTTATACTGTATGTGTATTAACATGTATCAATATTATACGAATAAATAAATAAATATATATATATATATATATATATATATATATATATACATATCAAGTTTTCAAGTTTCAAGTTGATTTCATATTTCCACTTTCTCAGTGATGGGATTACAAAATGATTGACAATAAAACAAAAGTACAAAATATATACAACCATATCTTATGTTTAAAAAAAAAGACAAACAAACATTACACACAAATACAAATGGTCATTATCATCTGAGGATATCACAAATAAATGTCAGAAATATGATGGGGCCTACATAAAAGCAATGATGCTTGTAAAAACTGTAGGTTCCCGAATTTATAGGCGTGAAATTATACGGAGAACGGACATGTTTATCTCGACCAACTTAAATTGTACCAGTGCATGGAACATAACATGCAAAATTAGATTAAAAAAATAATCATCGTGACGTCATCAATGTTACCACAACAATTTCAATTAACTAAATAGCTAAACCGAAATTCTATTGCATATATATATATATATATATATATATATATTCGTGTGTGTGTGTGTGTGTGTGTATGTGCGTAAATACATTTTTCATGTCTTTTTTCATTTCATCTTGTACATTCTATAGCTGGATTGCATCACCGTCAATGGACACCCAGTAAACGAGTTGATTAGTGAGAAACAATCAAGAATGCACGACACAGGTATTTGCATTGGTCATGCAAATTAGGGCAAGTTGAATGCATGTGTAGTGTCTGTTTATAAAGAAAAATCCACTTAAACCTACAAAACATATGCCCTAAGTTAGAGATTTGTTGTACATATTGCACTGATCTCCCCTTCTTATTTCCCTTAGCAAGTCTCCTAAATCTGAAATATGTCAAAATCTGAAATATGTCAACATACATAATATCCAATTGTGTTCATTCTATTTTTATGGAGTAAGGTGTTCTCTTTAAATTTGTCGAACTAAAAGAACAACAACGCAGCATCCGATTTAAAGAACACTTACAGGGGAACCAAGAGAGAGAGAGAGAGAGAGAGAGAGAGAGACAGAAAGAAATGCACGCCAAATTTAGTCCATATATATCATATATAAATATATATATATATGTGACCCTGCATCACAAAACAAACAGAAATATGGATTTTCAGTTAAGGGCAGATTCTAGAAGAGAAGACTCTAAGCTTTAAAATGATATATAACTCAATTCAAATGAACTGTCCTAACCTATCGAAATATTGCAAAGAAGCACACACTCTGGAAAAGTGTGAACTGAGAAAAGAGGCTCTAAAGTACACGGTCTATTCAAGCGCTTAATCTTTACCAAGCCGTACTACCTGTGTAGTGAAAGGGACAAAACACAGGATGTAAACCATCGGGGCAACAACAATGAAGGGATTATCAGATTGAGCTGAAATTGAGCATGTTCTATTAACACACTCTGTCCATGAATACTGCCAACTTTGAAAGCAATACAATTATCATTTCAAAAGTTGATGAACTTTAAAGTGAAGAGTGTGTAAAGATTTTAAGAAATGGAAAGGGGACTCTAAAAACATACCCCATTCTTCCCCAAAAATGGGTTGTTAAAAAAAAAACTGGTGAACACACACTTTCCCATTCATGTTATGATTCAAAACTAAAGAATAATGTAGAAGGTTAGCTCTTTAAGAAAATATGAAAAACTCAAGATTGACTTGATTGACCCATTTCGCCTTTTTTGAGTCCTCACATTTGTACATTTGCCACTTTTTGTTCGTTTTGTGATGCAGGATCACACACACACATACACACACACACACATATATATATATATATATATATATATATATATATATATATTTGCTACTGTTTCTTGGATCAGTTTCCTTTTAGAATTACTGACAACATGACTACTTCCATTCGCAAAGTTGCATTGTATTGAAGTCACATATGCAAATCTAAGCAAGTCTGCACACCACTTTACAACTTTACATCACTTTATCTACAAATAATGACTTTAGTAAAAAAAAAAAATCTGTCTGATATATATTCATATAAACACATGCGACTTTTTAATCTTTATTTCATTTTCTTCATTTTCAAGGATCAGTAACTGGCCATTCGTCTCTCAGAAAAGAGCAAGTACAACAATGCAAAAGAGAGCTGAAGGCGTATTACCGGCGGACACGTCGCAAGCTCTCAGTAGAGCCACTTAACTACATGGGACGTGTAGACCTGGATGATATCTACACCGATTTGAGTTTAGTGGACCAAAGGGGCGTACCAATAACTTACAATGATCTCTTGAGCAATGATGAAAGCGGAAGGTTTTCAAGGCGCCTTCTGATCCAGGGTGAGGGAGGTGTCGGTAAAACAACGCTTTGTTCGAAAATCGCCTGGGACTGGTGTCAGGGTAAGATTCTCCAGGATATGGACATGGTAATCGTGATACCTCTCCAAGATGTCACTGTCGACCAAACTGTTGGTGACATTGTGAAAAAATATCTTCCCGACTCAAGTGAAGCAACACCGGAACAGATATACGGCTACGTTTCACTAAATCCTAGCAAAGTTCTCCTCGTGTTTGATGGTTTCGACGAGTTCAGCGGGAAAATAGAAGGAAAGAGCAGCAGCGAGATCATTCGCATTCTATTATTAGAGGAACATAAGTCATGCAAAGTGATAGTAACAACAAAGCCATGGAGAAGACATGAGTTTACTATGGATAAGACTCTAGCTGATTCTTACACTCTTGTTACCGTCGAAGGATTTAACAAGGCTGATTTAAGTACTTACATAAAAAGATACTTTCTAATAACAGAGGATTACGATCTTGCAGAAACCTTGCTCAGTTTTATAGCTGAAAATGATGTTATCTGGTCTAACATTGCTCTGTTTCCTATCTATTCTGCAATGCTTTGCCTCATGTGGGAAGACTTCACTAAAGAAAGACCAACGGAACTTCAAAAAATGAGAACCTTTTCAGAGATTTTTGAAGAAGTTTTCTCTTTTCTGAAAGATCACTACGCGTCAAAGCGTTGTACAAATCTGCAGAAACAGAACGCCGCTGAGGAAGTAAGAGAAGCTAGCAGAGCAATTGAAGAAATAAGTGAGACAACACTGGTTGCATTGATGGAAGGGAAGTTTTCATTCCCTCAAAAGCACTTTGAGAAGTGCCAGGATGCCATGGAGACATGCTGCAAAGTAGGAATTTTGACTATAGAGCGAGATATCATGACAAGGGATATTCGGCGCTATGAAAACATGCCATCCTTCGTTGTGTCAACTGTGTCATTCCCCCATCCATTCTTCCTAGAGTACATCGCAGGGGCATATTTTGCAAGTTTATTCGCCAGTAATCGCGCCAAGTATGACAGGGTAAAAAACAAACTCCTCCGTCAATATAAAGAGTTCCACAACCTACTCTACTTCGCTGCGTCCTTGGGGAATGAACCTGGCCTTGATATCATGGACAGCTTGATAGAGTGTGCTGACCAATATTTTTGCGTTGACGTTGCCTTTGGATGTCACACTGAGGAGGCAGCCAGAGTAGTGGGAGAACGATGGAAAGATTACACACTCTCTGCGGATATGTCAAAACATACAAAGTCAGGAGTTATATACATGGGGTATTGTAACCAGGCGGTGAGTGAAATTTGACATGAATTAAGTGATTCTCTACCATAATAATGAATTAATGGTCGTGCGGGTTTGTTTTTTTTTTTTTCGTGCATAAGTAACTCTCAAGATCGTTAATATCCTTCATATTCAGAATTGTGTAAGAGTCTGACGAGGATTCGGAAAACCAACAAAAAGTCGCCAGACATGGATTTTTAGTTAAGGGCAGATTCTGAAAGAGCAGACTGTAAGCTTTACAATGATGTATAGCTCAATGGACTCTCCTAACCGATCTAACTATTGGAAAGAAAGCGCACATTCTGGAAAAGTGTGAACCGAGAAAAGAGGCTCTGAAGTATAGTCTATTCAAGCGCTTAATCTTTACCACACCGTGCTAGCTGTGCGATGAATGGGACAAAAAACAGGACGTAAACCACTGGAGCAACAACAATGAAGGGATTATCAGATTAGTTTGAAATGAAGCATGCTCTATCAATACATTCTGTTCATGATTAATGCCGGCTTTCAAAGCAGTAGCTTTATTCCTTCAAAAGTTATCAGACTTGAAGATGAAGAGTGTGCAAAGAATTATCAAGAAATGAAAAGGGGACTCTAAGACACACCCGATCTCACTACTTTACAAAAAAGGGTTGTAGAAATATTGCTGGAAATGCACTTTCCCATTCATTTTATGATCCCAAACTTAAGAATAATGTAGAAGAAGGGTAGCTCTTTTAGAAAATGTGAAATACTTGATATTCACTTGGTTGACCCATTTCACCTTTTTTGAGTCCTCACTTAAAATCAAGGCGTGTGACTTTTTGTTCGTTTTGTGGTGCACGGTCACAAATGTGAAGATGCAAATTCGTAAAGATATTCAATATCCGGCAGACACTTTAGCATGATCTACAACAGTTTTATATCTTAAGGCAGTTCATCAATGATCAAGTGACGTGTAACATGTGTAAGTTTATTCGCTACTGTGCAGTTGGTAATCTCGCGTAAACGTCGTGTTTCGAAGCGAAATAAACATTATATTTCTTGTTCTGTATAGTAAGGTCTCCCTACAATTATGACACATATCTGCTGTTGCAGACGGTTCCATGACATTCACTTCTGCGACAATTGCTCCCATGACATATCTGCACCCTAGTCAAAACATAGTTCATTCAACCCACGAACATTTAACCTTAACAAGTGACGTATGGGGGGGGGGGGGGGGCAGCACACCGGGAGCGCACCCTTTTTTTAGTAACTGTTACAACACAATAATTAAAAGAAAGGGGAACACCCTTTACGGAATTCCTGTATCCGCCCCTACAAGCAATAATTATGGTCCTCACATCAAATTAAACCTAAAATCCTACCACAACCGTAACTTTAAGTCCCGCAACCTTTGCAGACATGCCCGCTATACAGTCCTGTGACATGATTTTCATGTATTGATATATAGTCCACTGCTAAAACACTATAACTACATAATCGACATTCTCAGTATCATTTCTTTTTATTTGTTGTAATCCATGTTCGTTCCTTTTAGCAATCGCTACGTATTGATAAGGTGGAGTGCAGAGGAACCTTGTCAAATGACTTGGCAAAGGTTATGTGTTCTAGCCCTGTACTGTGCAAGGTTGAAATGAATAGCCCACGATTACACATCGACTTCTACAAGATCCTCAGCCGAAAGGCTTCAGACTGTCAGGTTAGATTCCTTATGACAATACAATGTAATTTGCACTATACATGTGTACGTGTTACTTCATAAATTACAAGATGCGTTAAAAAAATTTTACGCGTTTTATCACAATTGTATTATAACGATTACTATTGATGTTATACTGCTAATGTTATTCTAGGGAAAAATTGGCAATTAGGTGATTCATAGTTATCATAGTTTAGTCATATTTCGATTTACCATAACCAAGCACCACCATGACTAGAGTGTGTTTAGTGACGGATGTAGAACCTTCCCTTTTAGGAACTATTTCGTCTATTTAAGTACACCACGATAGCAGTTTTTACAAAATATAATTTATGTTAATGCGTCAATTAAAGATTCAAAATCGATTTCCAATATTATTATTATTATTATTATTATCATTTTATTTTTTTTTGGCGTGCGCCATTTTATAGTATCCCCCTGTTACACAATTTGGTTTTATCACTCTTTAGTATTTTTTTTTAAATAAAAGTTTATGTTTAAGAAAAATGAAGTCCCGCAATACTGATTTACAATATACCGGTTGTCCCAAAAAAGCGAACGGTGGATTTTCAGTTCTTTGCGTTCTAAAAGTGATATATTTTTGACAACATTAGAAAGAGCATTGCATTTTCCGCAAAAGACAATGATACCAAAATCGTGAAATTTGGTTCAGTAGTTTTTATTCTACGCCAATTACTGTTAAATGCTGAGATGGGGCTTTATATCGTTAAACGCAGTTTGGTATGCATGCTCAAAAATGTGAGTAGAATATAGGCCTACTTAAAGCTCCCTATAACCAAACACATTTTACCATTCACCTGCACTATAGTGCAAAATCTGTCACCAATTTATGGCAATATTTGAGCATAAAGCAGTATCAAGATCAGAAACTAATATTAAATATCACTATTAACTCTATGGAGGAAAGCAGCGTCCAGGAAATTGTAACTGTGATTGGGCAAACCTACGCAAAAGGTGATAACCTTACAATGCTACATGTCATGTTTGAATCACGGACGTGTTCTTAGATGTTTTTGTTTTATTTCGTTACTTTGCATTACTTTGCATCACTACGCTTAGTCTGCATTACTATACTTGATTTCCGACAGATCAGTGTGTCCATTGATCATCGTATCGATAACAAAGACGTTGGCAAGATCAGACTACATGTCGAGGGGTTCCATGAACGATTGAATTGCGCTATGTAGGCCGTCGTCGTCGTCATATGCATTACACATAACGTATACTTCCCTAGTGTTCTAAAATAGTCATGATAGTATGCGGGAGTATTGGGAAGAGTGTTAATTTCGGCTTGATTAAATATAACTTTACAAGGCTTTTTCATGTCTTCTGCATTTCTACCTAAGTGTCGTGTACTTTAGTCCAAGTATTCTTCTTTATTTTCCTCTCCTGCATGTCTACTCTATGTCCTAGTTTGTTTGTACAGTTTTTGCTGTGATGATGCTATCATTCTTTTATTTGATTGTGACATACAGATTCGAGACCTGAAATTGTCTTTTGAACGCTTTGGTGAAGATTCTCAACACCAGTCCTCGTTGGGAGTAGTTTTGGCCCGCTGGGTGTGTACTTTGCCAAATCTTTCGCGCTTCCACCTGGTATCCCCCTACTTGCCCGATAATTTCCTCTCAACAGCCGCCGACTTAGCCTCATCCTGCAAGGTATTTCACGTTTGCCTGTGTGACTGATATTTTTCTCGCCAACGGTAGTGTCCCTAACGCCTCTACACTGTATTTATATACCTTACGCCTCTACACTTTATCTATTTTAGACATATTTTGACATATATTGTCAGAAACCAATGATCACGTAAGATTCATTACTTTAAAGGGGATGGCTAGTAACTGATCAGTGGGAATTAGTGGGAATGCTGGGGGATGATTGTTCCAATTCTTGTGGGATTCATTTAAGTGTATATTATATATCTATTGTTGTGTGAAAATTCTTTGCTTCAGAATGGTCCGTATTCAAGTAATGTGCAGTTTAATGTTTCCAGTCTAGCATGCCTGTACAGTGAATGGGCACTGATATGCAGGTGATTTCCGAAACAATCTTTACAATCAGTATCTTCGTGTTGATCATAAATCTCTGTTTCATTTAATTCATTTCCTTTCATGTCATTTTATATCATTTCCGACAAAAGTATACGATACAGTTTGACCTTTGCATATTAAAAGAAGATTACAGAGTGATTTTGCATATCCAAAAATAAACGAAATTAATGCAGATTGTTTTCGTTTGAATTTAAAACCAAACATATTTTTTTTTTCGTCAATGACCAGTTACTGAGGAATGATCATAACTTTTGTAATTGGTAACGCAGCGTGTGAGACTCTGTGTAATTAATTCTTATAAGTCATGATCGTTCTATTATGCGGTATAGTGGGATTTCAGTTTTCATTGTTTAGCTGAGTTTTACACATGGAAAACCATCTACTACTAGTTGTGCGTTGTACTTTTTGTTGATTTTTTTCAGATTCAGGAGCTTTCCATAGAGATTCACACGGATTGGACCCCAAGGCCAGCAGCAGCAATAAACTTAGCCGAATTTCTGTGTCGTATGCCCCAAGTTGAAAGTGCCAATCTTCAGTGTGATAACCTTCCTAGGGAATTCCACATAATTGTTTCGGAGGCCACAAGCAGAATGGTAACTACTTGTTGAAAAAAAAAAGAAATTGGAAGATGGTACAAGTATAAGACGCAGGGCAACTGTATATGATATCTGTCTACCCTGCCCCCCCCCCCCCCCCAAAAAAAAAGAAGAAGAAAAAAGAAAGAAAGAAAATCAGGGTAAACGATTCCTATCGCTTGACAGGGAAGTGTTTGATCAAATAATCACTATCGTATAAAACAGCCTCGCTGTTTCTCAGTTTACATGATCAAACTCCCTGCAGCAGGACAAAGTTTATCGAAATGACAGAATACTGCATTTACTGTGCAAAACTTCGTCAGTTTTTATTTGTGAAAAGGAGTAGTGGTATACATTCGCTTGATGTTGCCATTAAACATAATATATTTGAGAAAATACAAATCTATGAATCATTAAAGGTATTTTTTTTTGTATCTGTTGTAAGCATGTACATATGAAGAGTTTGTTTGCAAAAACCGACAAGTCCATATTTGTCAAATGGAGATATTTGCGATTAAATGTCAAGAAAAATAAGGAGAATAATAAGAAAGTTTGTACTTCTTTTGACCATAACTTCAAAAATATACCTTTATATGTAGTGAACAATATATCATTTAAAACGTATTATTTTGTACTGTATGACAGAGACCATACTTCAAAATCTTCAAAAATGGACTTATTGGTTTTTGCAAACAAACTCTTCATATGTATATACATTATTGTATATAATTATACTAGGTGATAAACAAAATCCCACTTTCGATGATTATTTTTTTTCCCCGAGAACTATACATCAGATAACAGTGTCACTGATGGGAGTAATAGCTGAATAGTGTATTGTAATGCATTTGGAGGTTATTTGAATATGAAAGCATAAAACAGTTTAATAGTCGATGACTAATTTCAGAGTACGTTCCAGATTTTTGACATATTTCAATCTTCTGTAAAAAACTTGAACTTTACACAGGAACCAATGATGTGTATGTGAGAATGTTCTTACAGTGACCCTGAACAATGGACTTGAGAACCACCTTTTCATAGTTCTGCTGGTCTCTTGCTCCAAGGCACATGATTGCTATATTAATAATTCATGATGGATTGACCTTGGCCCCATTGCTAGAAACTTTGCGTTTAAACGCACGTCTGTTGCTGAAAGGACTTGCGTTTAAACGCAAAGTTGCGTTTTAATGCAAGTCCTTTCAAATCAAACGCAACTTTGCTTTTGGTTCAGATCAAATGCATAGTTGGTTGGATTCATAATGTCAGTAAAACTGCCTACATTGTAGCAAAAGACGCATCGTCACCACCATTATGCTGATAGTTTGTTAAACAAAGCGTTATCTATGAAAGAAAGAAAGATATTATTCAGAGGGGTGAAGGTTCAGATGCGAGTTTCTTCACTTTGTCTCCCTCTAAAGTGTTATCTAATTATGCAAAGTAAAATTAGTCCCTAAAACACTGCCAAATTTTATATGAAGGTTAGTTTTCATCAATTGCGAAAATGTAGCCAGGATGATAAGGTAGCCCTTACCCTACACTAACTACTGTACAGTTCGGAAGCGAACGCACCCCACCCTTGATCGTCGTTAAACTTGATGTTTCTTAAACTATAGCTATAGCCACAGCAGGGTACATAATAATGGGCGATCTTGTGATAACAACTCTGCAATATTGACAGCATACACTTTCTCTCTTAATTAGCAATTTTTTCCCACTGTAACACATTTTTTTTTTTTGCGATCGAACTCATGTAATAAAGATCTCGTACTTCACACATGTCATGAATTATTAAAAATGTAAACAACACGCCTCGATAAAATCGATCGCAAAAATTCCCTGCTAACGAACTCCCCACATCTTTAGATGATCCCATAGTCCAACTTATTGATTTCAACGTCATATCGCAGAATGCGTTTTTTTAGGATTAAAGTAGGCATGAACGTTAGTTCATTCCTTGTACGAACAAATTTTGTTGATATTAATGTATCCTTGCCATTCCAATTCTAAAGTGTCATTCTGTAAAACTTCATTATTCAATGTAATTGTCACTCATTTGCGTATTTTAGCATACTTATTCGCGTCCCTTGTTGCGATGCATACACAATGCACTTTCTGTTTGCAAGGATTTCTTTCGGCTAATTTCAGACTTTCCTCGTCCACAATGACTTACGTCTGAATAATCAACGGGAATTAAACGGAAATTGCAATCAAACGCAATTCACTTCTAGCAACGGAACGCAGGAATCAAACGCAATATGCGGGCGATACTTGCGTTAGATGTGAAGTTACGTTTAAACGCAATTTGAGTTTCTAACAAAGAGGCCCTGGTAACTTCTAGTTTGATTTCATTGTAAACATTGGTAAAGGATAAAATGCATGCACATAAGAAGTAAGAACATGTTTCCATGTGCTTTCATTCGCTACATTTCTTTCCAACGATCTTTTTCAAATGTTGTCTTATGCATCACTAAATTTAGGGTATTAATAAGCATAATGACTTTACACTGTTAATGCCACAGGATGAATAAAGACTAGCTGTGATATTGTGGAATTTCTCAGTAATGGATATTACAGCATTCAAACCAGCATTCAAAACCTGACCATTGTCAGGGTGTTAGCCACACAATTCCATACACACCCACTGGCCCCTGTGCAAAGGGAACGTTTTGTACAGAGAGTTGAAAAAAGAGTACAATATGAACCTCAAATTAAACATTAACCTTGGATTAAATAAATGTGATGTACGATGTCAATTTTAAAGTTACCTCCAACAATACTGTACACTATTAAGCTGTCGCTTATATTGATATCAGTGTTGTTGGATATAGATTTTTGAACTACTAAGGATCAAATGTTGGAAATGCTTTTTGTGATATCCAGTATAAATAATATAAGCCTGCAAATACTTGTATGTGTCCTTTCGTTCATCTTGCACGTACCACAGCTGAATGTCATCAACGTTAACGGAGTGGCAGTGAAAGATCTGATTGGTCAGAGATAGTAAAGGAGGCACAGGTATGATTATGCTATCTTATCTAATATAACACAGTTTAAATGGGTTTCTTCATGAAATGTAATATTTATGCAATATGGTCAATTTTATAATCTAGTCATGTAGCCTTAAGACGAGCAATAATAACACCATTTTATGTGACCACGTGTGTATGTGCGTGTGCACGTGTATGTTTTTCTGTTTGAATGAATGAATGAATTTATTATCCAATGCAATAACAATCATTGTACATGTTTATAGTCGTATCAGTTACATAAAAAAGCGAGAATAGGAACCAGAAAAAAGCCTGAATGCTAGTCAAGTCTGGCCCCTTACAATTTATGCAGTTATAAAGTATAATTATTTCTTAGTTTATTACCGTTCCGTAATGTGTTACGATTACCAATTATCAATAACTCTAGCGCTAAAGAAAGGAAAGAATATCTGATTAAATGAACAGTTTGTGAGGTAATGAATCTACTGATAATCTGTAATCCATGTATATCAAGAACATAAACAATGTCTACATATAGCGAAAAAATAGTACAATTGTATTTACATTTGAAAAGGTAAAATATATTCTAACAAAATGTCAGGAGTACATTAACTTTCTAACAAAAGTTCTTCGACAGCTTTTCGAAAACTTGATCTTGATGGTTTCTTCCTAATTTTGATTGGTAGGTCATTCCAAAAAACCGAACCTAGGTAAGATAAACCCTCTTTTCCCAAGCTCGTCTTTACCTTTGGTATATAAAGATTCTCATCTTCTTTTTTTTCCCTTGTACTATATACATGTTGAATTAATGAACAATATTCTGACAGCGAATGTTGCAAATTCTCATTAATCAAGTCATACATAAAATTACAGATAGATAATCTATGCAGTTGATAAACATCAAGTATCTTGATATCCCCGAATAATGGTCTTGACCTTGTCATGTATGTACTGAATGTTATCACACGTAGTGCCATTTTTTGAATTAATAGTATAGAATTAAGATCAACTTTTTTAGCTCCCCCCCCCCCCGAACTTCGATACCATATGAGTATATGAATATAAGAATGACCCAAGTCCATGGAAGACCATTTCGAGTAAACTAAAAAAAACTTCATATCTTTTTTGTTTGTCCAATAATATTCTATTTAACTGTGATGGGAAGGCAACATTGTATATACAAATTAGAGCATATATCATTATGACAATTAACATTAACATTGATTGTGGAGACGCCATTTTGTGTGATGGACTTGGGTCGTTCTTTGATTCATATGGACTTGGGTCGTTCTTTGATTCATATACATGAAATTCTGCTATAGAGATGAGAGAAGGACGAGAGAGGGCGCTATAATATGAATGTAATAATGACCCAAGTCCTTCATTCTTACATTCATATAAGACTTAACTCATTTATTTCAGGCACTTCCGCGGGTGATTAGGATTTATCATTTATACACAAGATGAGTCCATGCATAAGCTACAATTTCACATGTCAAACTCAATTTGGCCAAAAATTGGACTTGGGTCGTTCTTATATTCATATACTCATATGTGATATGAGGTTGTATGAATGTCTTATATAGCAAAATCTAAATATTTTGTGGTACAACGTTTCGCAGTCGGTGTAGGATACCAACCTTTTTTCGTATACAATGTACATAATTTTAGTTTGGCAATATGACTTTTCCATGTCAAATGTTAATCAATGTCTACTCCAATAAAAGTTGTTTCTATCATGTCTGCCTGTGATACGTCGATACTATGATTATATTGATTTTTACCATGTTAGGAAAGCCTCTATTCATTGAAAAGAGTGTGCGTCACCATACGTGTCGCAAGCTGCCAAATTTACATCTAGTCACATAAATAGGTATGGAGGAAAAATTGATCCTGAGGGTAAGGGTGCGTGTATCCGAGGCATCTTCGTTTGGAGATGAATCTTTACTCCGTATTGCTCGTAAACCTTATGACCTGAAAACCTGCTCCTTTATTTTAGTGTTATTATTTTGTTGCTCTTGTATGTTATCACCATGCCCAGGGTCTTTTCATTCTCCAACACAGTGGCACTGAATGCAAGCGATGTAAGAAATGGTCCACGTTTCTGGGTAAGAAAGTTTACCAGTTCCGGACAAATCTGAATGAGCCGAGATTGGAATATGTTGGAGGAGGACATCGATATCTTAATAGTAGCTGGGGTCCGTTTCATGAATTCGTCACATAATAGTATTCAAATAAGTCTCAGAATGGCCAAAGTTGCTGCAATGTACATAGCTATGAGAGATTTTCAAGGAGAAGTAAATCCATTTCATGAAGTCTCTCATAAGTGTGTCCTATGACCGAAAAGTCGCTCATAAGACTTTCATGAAACCGACCACGGGCAAGCGGGCACACACCAGGAATAGTAGGCCAGCCAAGACGATTTTTTTTTTTTTTTTTTACTTTGGACGGCAAAATTTGTTAATGCTAAGTTTTCCAGCTGAAAGTCTTGCAAAAATACTCAAGTTTAGCGTACGGCCGGATGTCAAGCGCGTTTTTGCCGAAAAACGCCTTTTTTAGCACAAAATTTGAAAGAATGTATAAAATCACGATTTTTATTTTTTTACCGAAATAAGTAATGGTTGATAAGTACCTTTCAAACTAAAAATGTGTTATCTTCCATTTCAAGTTTAGAACCTGACTAATATACATTTGAATGTAGAATATTACACGCACATATATGGCGCAATGAAACATAAAACCGTGATTTATTCAAAATTGCACTTTGTAAAATCTACCAATATTTCAAAGTTTTTAAACTACCTAAATCAATCTATTCAAAAGTTTTTATTTTTTTCGAAATATAATATATGTTCTGATATCTCATGTAGCAAAGAAATTAGAAGATAAGGCGAAAGATAACTCGTTTTATGTTATCCTAAATGGGACGATGTATTTTTACCGGACGCGCATTTTGAATGAAAAATCGAATGTATAGCGTAGGCCCATATTATATTGTACATGGTATAGTGTGTGTAGGTATTTATCTTACATAATCGGCGAAGTCAATGGACAGGTTGGATAGTTGACTGCAAAAAACCCTTTGTGGCACCTTCATATGACTGAAATGTGCTTCTTTGCCCCCCCCCCCCCCCCAAAAAAAAAAAATAATAAAATCATTAGTGTTGTTACCATGGCAACTGACAATTATTAGGTCACTCCCTGAAAATTTCAAATATTCATGATTGTAAAACGTACAAAAGTGTTGAAACATTTTGTGTGTGTGTGAAAAATGTATCAATCTAACGAATCTATGTTTAACAATGAAACCTAAGAGTTATATATAAATTGTTTACTATGTTAGGAAATGGTTGTCATGGAAACCGTGATAACAAATCACGTTTTACTGGGAAAAATTACGATACCAAAGCTCCCATCCTGTATACTCACCCCTTCCCTCAAGAATGCTTTGGGATTCATAATGCTACATAGTTTGCATTCTCAGGCCCTGAAACGCAGCCCTGCAAGGGATAGGCACGAAATCACTTTTACTTTTGTAATGTTCTAAGGCGAGGTGTTCGCAATTTATTTTGATCTATCCTCCCGCAGAAGACTTAAACTAAATGTTTCTTTTATGATGGTTGATTGTTTACATGAACGTTGTTTGGAACGCACACTTAGTCGGCGACATAAGAATATTATATATGTATCCCGGATTTGTGTGAAAAGGTAAGGCAAATATCACCCTCAAAAAAGAAAACAAGAAGTAAAAAGGAAGTAGAAGTGAAATGCGTACAATGCAATAACAGCCTCATTTCCCCTTCCCATCATTAAGTCGGTTATATCATCGAGTCTATATTGCAGATTATATTTATCCTTGGCCAAGTTCTATGTCCTTGGAGCAGACATGTAACAGATTGTTTGTTTGCAATTCGATTTTTTTTTTGTTCTATATGTGACCGTGCACCTCAAAACGAACATAAAGTCGCACACACTGATTTTGCGTGAGGACTGAAAATAAGTGAAATGGGTCAACCTAGCCGAACTTGACTTTTTCATATTTTCTGCAAGACCAGGTCTTCTTTTACATTATGCTAACATTTGGTATCATAAAACAGGCAGGAAAGTGTGTATTTTTAGCAGTTTATCTCGAACATTTTTGGTAGAATAGTGTGATTAGGTGTGTCTTTAGAATCCCTTTTTCATTTCTGAAAAACCTTGTCCACACTCTTCAATTTCAACTCTAATAACTTTTGAACGGCTAGTACTACTGCTTTGAAAGTTGTCATTAATTATGAACAGAATGTGTTAATGAGGCATGCTATATTTCAGTTTAATCTGATAACCCCTTCATTGTTGTTACTCTGGTGGTTAACTTCCTGTTTTTTGTCCCATTCATCGCACAGCCAGCACGGTTTGGTAAATATTAAACGCTTGAATAGACACTGTACTTCAGAGCCTCTTTTTCTCAGTTCACACTTTTCCTGAGTTTGTGCTTTCTTTCCAATATTTAGATAGGTTTGGAGAGTCCATTTGATTTGAGTTATACATCATTTTAAAGCTTAAAGTCTGCTCTTTCAGAGTATGGTCTTAACTAAAAATTCATGTCTGGCGATTTTTTGTTTGTTTTGAGGTGCAGGGTCACATATTATCACATCTTTACATTTCAGTTATCACCAACACTCTAAATTCCCAGTCAGCCAACAAAACGTACTACACAATGTGCACACGCCCTCAACCACAGTCTCAAACAGCGTTCACGAACTATATCAACACACAATGAAATACAGTAAAAAGTAAACGAGGTAATTTCTCTTTTTTAAAACAATGATTTGCCATTAGCGTACATTTACTAGAATAGCAGCACTTGACATCTATGTTGCTGGTTTAATACCAAAATGCTGATAAAAATATCATACACAGTAAGAACATGCTTGAATCCTGCAAATTGTCTTCAACAGTATTTCGTTTTGAAAGGTAAAGAACCTCAGTCTCGATTTGTGGACTTCTAAAAACAAACCAAAAAAAAAATCCATCTGAAAGCAATCTTCTTAAATGATTAAAAGCATTAAAAAATAATGAGTCCTCAGTGAAAATGTCTTTCGTGAACAAATCTCTGTGACATATTGTACATCCAAAGAGTTTGAAAATCAACAATACAAATTGCGCTGACTACATTAACTGCATTGATACACTAAATTTTTTTAATATGACATATACTATAATGTGTCCACCATCACAAACGTTACACCAGTTAGAAAAACAAAATTTTCTCTTTAAGCAATATTTAAATATCTCTATCTTTTTCACAATTTGTGGTTACATAATTATCCTAGCTAATCATGACTGTACGCTGTTGCATTGAACTTTCGTCACTAAACTAAATTAGAATGGTAACTGCCAAATTTTTAAAAATCTACTTTTAGTCTGATATTATTTTTGTGTTCTGCACACCAGTGTGATAAGATATCGGGACTGAGTACTCATCTCTCAGTGAAGAAAAAAAATCACCTCTCCAAAATGTGTGGGTAATGCTTCTCTCTAATACTTTCCCTCATTCCAAGTACCAGAATACATTGCTGGGGCGGAAAATAGCTAACATAATTATATTACAGTATTACCAACATCATGACAATTATGGCACATGTGAAAGAAACCTGGCAAAACATACATCTTGACCCGTCCATTTTCTTTTCACTACTTCTTGTACTTGGTGTGTGGATTGGAACCTTTTACTTATGTTCGTTCCTTTAAAGGGTGTGGACAGTTCTGGTCGAGGTGTAGATCTAGCTTTTAACATTTTGCGAGATATTCAGAAACCACTCTATGAGTTTTTGAAAAGGTTTTGAAATGGCTGAGATATCCAAAAATAAGGTGAAACAAAGAGATCCTAATTAAGTTGGGGCATGTCGCCTTTTATTATTAGCACTTTTTGGGATATCTCAGCCATTTAAAAAGCAATTTTCATCAAACAAACGTTGAATCCTTCTTAAAATTACATGTTCTTTCATATTTCGTAAGAGGCTTTTCATTATCTCACTTAGGAATGTTCAAAACATAAATCCCTACCTAATCCAGTACTGTACAGCCCCTTTAAGCTACATACTATTCTTTTATCTCCAACTAGAAAAAGAAACATGCTCTGTGCTATTTCCCTTCAGATTCACCAACTGTTCCTCTGTGAAGTTTTCTGTTTTTAAACACTTCAACGTGCAGTTTTCTTTTTTTTTCTGACCAACATGTCACATATTTTCCTCCATCTGATGAAGAAAGACAAAGTTCACTTCCCTTTTGTTGCCCCCCCCCCCCCATAAAAACAAAAACAAAAGACATTCCAATCTGACAGGATTAAAATGTTGGCATTTGGGCTTCAAAGGAAGTAACAGGATCAATTTCCATGAACTACTACTAACTGTGAGTCTCAAAGGCATGGTATAGTTTTGAGATGGAGATTCAGACTTTAACTTTTTGCAAGCAAATTAAAAACAACTTATGAAATATGAAAGAGCATCAAATTCTTAAATTAATTTGAAGTTTGTTTGATTAAAGTTGTTGGTTTTGAAGTGGCCGAGAAATTTTTTAAAAAGTGACACAGAATGATAATAACTAGAAGTGGGTGCCACCTTTTATTAGGACCTCTTTGTTGTTGTACATCTCAGCCTTTTCAAAACCAATTTTTAAAAAATAAATTTGGAATTCCTCTTGGTATTGTTTACTCTTTAATATTTCATAACAGGGTTCTCATTATTTTACAAAATCTCCATCTCAGCCCCCATCTCAACCAAAAGTAGACCATCCCTCATTCCTTTAATGCTACCATCAAAATTGGAAATAGATCTACATCAAATCATATTGTAAATTCTGTTTGCCAAGTAGTGTTGTGCACATTTTGATATCAGGCCTTGTTTTACTTCATCACTACAGAAAAAAAAAGAACAATAAAGATTAGAAAAGAAGCATTTAATCTGGATTAGTAGAAATTTCTAATATATACACATGTCTGTTATATATTCAACTTCTATAATAGTCCTGAATGCACATTATGATTACATTTGAAAATTTTAGATGGATGCATTCCACATGTAAGTTCATGTTCTAATGACATCCTTCATACGGAATCTGGATGCGGACCGGATAGCCTGGCATTGTTGTTTCTGGGGAGAGAGAGAGAGAGAGAAATAGTGTATCTGTCTTTACTTGATGAGGAAAGTGACATGGGCATTTTAATCTTTGGTGAAGACACAGTGACATACACGCTAATAAAGACATACGGTTACTTGATTTCCTCTATATGTAGTGTTTCCTTAAAACGGTAAAGTATATCATTTTATACAGTAGATCTTAATTGTAGCAACTTAACCATGAGTACACAATGAAATCTAAAATGTAGGAAACTTTCATGATTCAAATATCCAATTCTTTCCATTAAGCTTTTTATTCCATTCAGAAGAATTTCAATGTAGTGCTTGCCTGATACTGCAACTGGATACATTCAACACTTTCGTGCATATAATAACCCTGTGAACTTTCACATCAATACCCTCATAACTAATCAAAGTCAAATTACTTAGAGGTTATGGTAACTTTGCCATCCGAAGGTAAATACAATACCATGGTAGCAATGCTCTACAGTCAATAAAAATCAGGGTTTCCCTGTAATTTACAATCAGCAGCAAAATCACAACAGAAACTAAAATGCTACTTTTACAAGGAACAGGTAATCATCTCTTCTGTATAAAACCAAATTTGAAGGTGATCTGCTGAGTAAATGTTAAGTTATTGCAAGATGACAATAGGACAGATGTGCGTGTGAATGGATGACTGCAACAACATAAAAACCCCTGCAACCAAAAAAAAAAAAAATAATAATAATCAGCATTAATTCATGTGAATCTTGGTTGTTGGAGTGATTGACTACATGCATATGCAGTACTGCATTCATTTAGCAAAACATGCGTTAATTTTCTGCCCAATGAATGGTCGAAAGTCAAAAATTTGGTCAAGATGTCAAAGGCTTGACAAAATATTCCAACATATTTGGGGTTTACATTTTACATGTATTATTGCTTACCTCCCGTATTTCCTTTCGAAAAAGAGTACAGGATGCACAGATTAGAAGTTGGTAGCCAGGACATCTGTCTCTTTCTCTTAACTAAGTTATCATTTTTATGAGTGAAACAGGATACTTATACTGCAACAAAAAACAAACACATTCATCATGAATTACAATTAATCATCACGATCTCATGAATCCCTTAGTATGCGATTTTGGATCTTCAGGTCACTGTCAACATTAATTTGAACTACATGTAATGCATTAATCATGTCATTGTTGTTATTATCTTTGATGCTCTAAAGCCATATCTTACTGAAAATGAATTATATAGGATGGAAGTCATCTTGACACCTGTAATTCCTGTACACAAATATTTGATTGTATCATGCTCTCATTTGTATGTGGATTAGGATATGATTTCCTTGCATAAATCGGTTTGTATTCATGAGATGATATTCCTAATTTCAAATCGTTGACACTTACTTGTGAGCGGGAAAGGGCATTTACATCGCAGTCAAGACATCTTTCTATCTACCCCTCACTCTAGTGGATGTGATCTCAAACTCAGCATGTCCATTTGTTGCTGACACCTTGATTGAAATAAAGAACAATTCATCACAGCACATTACCCTTACGTCATACTTAACGCAACATAATGATAATGGAAAGTAAATTGATTTGAGACTACAGACGTATTTCATCTGTGCACACATTAATCACTTGTGCCAATTGACATGGTTGAGAAATATTTCATTACATATAATATCTTACTTGATTACATTTATGTTTGATTTTTATATGATCTCATCTTCAGTAGATAGAATACCATTTTTTCATATGATCCTCTACAATAGAACATGAAATGAATTTACAAGAAAACAAGAATACACATTTGATCATAGATTTGCTCCCCTTTTTTATATAAATGGAGATATAAGATTCTTCTCCTCTCTTTGTTTGCATAGTATTTGTACATTGTAATGTAGTGCAACTGTCAAAGTGAAAACATGCTTGTTACAATTTATTCAAATGGAATAGGAATATTTAATACTCAATGTATTTAGATTTGGCATTATTTTCAACTGGGCACTTAACTGATACATTTGATTATCAAACACTTAGTAACTTAGTATTTAAAAGATATTTCAAATTAGACCGCTATGATATATTTAAGACATTTACCGTTTCTTACCTTCTGGTTGTTATGCACTTTGTTGCAGGTAGAAAGAGCTCAGTCTTTACAATTAGATTTTGGCAAGTCAGGACAGGCCTATGTCTCTCTCTCTCTCTCTCTCTCTGGCGAAGTTTGAAGTCAAGACTCAGTCTGTCCACTTGTTGGTACATATAGCTGAAAACAGAAATCAACATGACTCAAATAATTTTTTTTTCATCTTTAAAGCAGAGCATTATAAGCTAACAGTGAACAAAAAATAAAATCAATTTGAGATTTGATTGTTCTGAAAAGGCATCTTGGCATTGACATAATTTTCTTTATTCCCCATGCAAATCAATTATCACTAAAGATATATCTCTTTTATTGAGATGTGATTTTTTTTAGCTTTTTTAAAAGTTAAAAAAGAAGAAGAAAGATATTTAGGTTTCAGTGAGTCGGTATAAACGATCCATTAAAAATGTAATATTTACATTTTTTTCAAAAGAACCTATATTCTATGAGACATTAACATAAGAAGTTGGTACTTATTAATAAAAACATTTCTAGATAGTTCCTTTTTGACTAGATCTATTTGTAAACTAGAATAGTGCATGTAAATGATTCACAGATTAGGAGAGGTTTGCAGTCAGGACTGAACACTTTCTCTCTCTCTCTCTCTCTCTCTCTCTTTCGGGCATATTCGTATGTCAAGATCACTTGGTTGTAGACTCGCTTTTATATGTAAAACACCTAGGCCTAAATCCTAGACTCTTTTTCTGAACCCATGTAGGTCTACAATACCAGAAAGGGTGGAGTCAACGTTAGGATATTCAATGTTAGGATATTCTAATGTTAAATCAAGATATAAATGTTAGATCAAACATGAACTTTTTGATCAAAGTTAGCCTACATATATAATACATGCATAGATTTTAGAACCTCTAGATGTCTAAACTTAGGTCAAGCTAGGCCTTGATAGCTGGTATTTACAGCAAAACTGCCTATCTATAGATATCTAGTAGGTTACTAGAAACCTCTAACGTTAGGTAGAATCAGTGGCCCAGATCTTGACTAAGGTTAGATCCTAATTCAGATGCCAACTATTTATACTTCAGACCCCCGCAGAGGCCCCGGCCCTAGACTAGGTAGGTCTAGTATTTGATTAGACTCTAAACGTTAGTAGATCTACATCTACACCTTCTGTATATCTACAGCCCCTTGCCCTGGACCTGGCTCTAGTCCTAGAAATACATCTAACCATGCAGTAACGTTAGTACTAACTAGTGCGCCTGTACTGTCTACGTTATACAACTGCTAATGTGCTAACGTTAGGTGTTAAGTTCATTGTGATTATACTATAGGGCCTAGCCCGATTGAATTGTTTTGGCATAAACAGGCGTAGCCGCACATTCTAACACTAACACTAGAGTAACAGTAACCCGTAGCTAGAATGTCTAACACTATACTGTCACTAGTAACAGTTAGAGAGAGTGTTACCGTTAGATAGATTAGACCAACATTAGACGAGGATTCAGTCTAACTGCATGTGATGAGGCCATAGATTAGAAACCTAGATCGAACGAACAAGACACCTAAATCTAGACGTAGACCTAATGTTTGTTAGGCCTCTTTTCGCACCGTGTCAAGACGTGCCTTACGGAATAATCGGTGTTCCACTAACAAGCACCGCCGGCACGGTCGGGTGGCGGCCCGGGGGTTGGTAGGCATGCCCACGGGATCGGTGCGAAATACATTCAGATTCAGATTCAGATTCAGATTTATTTATTGTCCATTTAGGAAATTCTTCTTGTTGGCAGGTGTACACGTGGGAATATCTTCATACATACATTCGTATATTCATGTACATGTACACATAATACAATTTTCAATATATACATAATCGTACAAACATAATTTATACTCACAATACAGTAAACACATACATCATTACACATGGTTTACATTTCATCACAATTAATTATAATTACCGATCATCAACAAAACAAGAGTTTAGAAAACATAAGCCCGTCCTTTCCAAGGGAGTTCATATTTTACGTAACCTTTGCACACCCACACACAACACTCGCACGTTCTCCGAAGGATAACACTTCGCGTCGCGCCCTGTATAACACAATGTACATCACTGAATACATACAGGTGAAGGCAGATGAACGCATACGCGCACTCACAAAATAAAATACAATACACACACACACCAGGGGCGGATCCAGGAATTCCGTAAAGAGGGGGAGTGTTTACAAAATGAAAGGGGGGCGCACGCACCCCTCCCCCGTTTTTTTTTTCTTTTTATTTCTTTTGTTTGAAAAAAAATTAAGGGGGGGGGGGGGGAGTGCGCCGGTTGCGGTCCTCCCTGGATCCGCCCCTGCACACACACGTTCGCACACACACGCGCACACACACACATACTCATTTGGCTCAGTCATATCATACTTATAAGAATGTCAGGAGAATTTACGTGTCCTACATCATGCTCGTTATCTGAAGCACCATGGAGCATAACGCACCCAAAACGCTGGCACACCACTGCACATGCGCTAGTCAAAGCACCCGCGAACGTATACATACATGTACATTCAGCGGTGTACACACTTTGACTTTAAACACACACAGACACATATACACACACGCACACACACACACGAAAGCACACACACACATACACACACACACAAACACACACACACATACATGTAATGATCAACACTGGGGACAAAATATACTTTAAGGTACTAGTGGGGACCAAATTACACACACCACACACACACCATTTTGTGTGTCATAAATAATCACGACTGGGGACAAAGTATACTCTAACGTATTAGTGGGGACCAAATTACACACACGACACACAACGGCATTTTGTGTGTCATAAAAAATCAAGACTGGGGACAAAATATATTTTAAGGTATCAGTTGGGACGCAATCACGCACACCACACACACACAGTATCTTGTGTTCAAACGGGGACTACATACATGCTTTGACCAAGACTTGGGACAAAATATACTTTAAGGTACTTGTGGGGACCAAATTACACACATGGCATTTTGTGTGTCATAAAAAATCAAGACTGGGGACAAAATGTACTTTAAGGTATCAGTTGGGACGAAATCACGCACACGACACACACACGGTATCCTGTGTGTCAAACGGGGACTACATACATGCTTTGCCCAAGACTGGGGACAAAATATACTTTAAGGTACTAGTGGGGACCAAATTACACACATGGCATTTTGTGTGTCATAGAAAATCAAGACTGGGGACAAAATGTACTTTAAGGTATCAGTTGGGACGAAATCACGCACACGACACACACACGGTATCCTGTGTGTCAAACGGGGACTACATACATGCTTTGCCCAAGACTGGGGACAAAATATACTTTAAGGTACTAGTGGGGACCAAATTACACACACCACCCACACAGCATTTTGTGTGTCATAAAAAAATCAAGACTGGGGACAAAATATATTATAAGGTATCAGTTGGGACGAAATCACGCACACCACACACACACGGTATCCTGTGTGTCAAACGGGGACTACATACGTGCTGTGATCAAGACTGGGGACAAAATTTAATGTATCAGTGTGGACAACATTGCACTCATCAGCTCTAAGGTATTTTGTGTGTCAAAAATAATCAAAACCGGGGACAAAATATACTTTAACGTATTAGTGGGCACGAAATCACACTTACCCCACACATGGCATTTTGTGTGTCAAACACGATCAAGACTGGGGCCAAAATATACTTTAACGTATTAGTGGGAACGAAATTACACACAACACAAACCTGTTATTTTGTGTGTCAAAAACAATCAAGACTGGGGACAAAATATACTTAAACCTGTTCGTGGGGACGAAATTACACACAATACAAACATGGTATTTTGTGTGTCAAAGACAATCAAGACTTTGGACAAAATATACTTTAACGTATAAGCGGGGACGAAATTACACACAACAAACATATGGTACTATGTGTGTCAAAAAAAATCAAGACTGAGGACAAGTATACTTTAACGTATTAGTGGGGACGAAATTACACACAACACAAACATGGTATTTTTCGTGTCAGAAACAATCAAGACTGGGGACAAAATATACTTTAACGTATTAGTGGGGACGAAATTACACACAACACAAACATGGTATTTTTCGTGTCAGAAACAATCAAGACTGGGGACAAAATATACTTTAACGTATTAGTGGGGAAGAAATTACACACAACACAAACATGGTACTTTGTGTGTGAAAAAAAATCAAGACTGGGGACAAAATATACTTTAACGTATTAGTGGGGACGAAATTACACACAACAAACACATAATAGTTTGTGTGTTAAATGTGATCAAGACTGGGGACAAAATATATTTTACGGTATTAGTGGGGACGAAACTACACACTACTCAAACATGGTATTTTGTGTCAAAAACAGTCAAGACTGGGGACAAAATATACTTTAGCGTTTTAGTGGGGACGAAATTACACACAACACAAACATGGTATTTTTCATGTCAGAAACAATCAAGACTGGGGACAAAATATACTTTAACGTATTAGTGGGAACGAAATTACACACAACACAAACATGGTATTTTTTGTGTCAGAAACAATCAAGACTGGGGACGAAATTACACACAACAAACACGTATTTTGTGTGTCATATGTGATCAAGACTGGGGACAAAATATATTTTACGGCATTAGTGGGGACGAAACTACAGACTACTCAAACATGGTATTTTGTGTCAAAAACAGTCAAGACTGGGGACAAAATATACTTTAACGTATTAGTGGGGACGAAATTACGCACAACACAAACATGGTATTTTTCGTGTCAGAAACAATCAAGACTGGGGACAAAATATACTTTAACGTATTAGTGGGGACGAAATTACGCACAACACAAACATGGTATTTTTTGTGTCAGAAACAATCAAGACTGGGGACGAAATTACACACAAACACGTAGTTTGTGTGTCATATGTGATCAAGACTGGGGACAAAATATATTTTACGGCATTAGTGGGGACGAAACTACACACTACTCAAACATGGTATTTTGTGTCAAAAACAGTCAAGACTGGGGACAAAATATACTTTAACGTTTTAGTGGGGACGAAATTACACACAACACAAACATGGTATTTTTCGTGTCAGAAACAATCAAGACTGGGGACAAAATATACTTTAACGTATTAGTGGGGACGAAATTACACACAACACAAACATGGTATTTTTGTGTCAGAAACAATCAAGACTGGGGACGAAATTACACACAACAAACACGTAGTTTGTGTGTCATATGTGATCAAGACTGGGGACAAAATATATTTGACGGCATTAGTGGGGACGGAACTACACACTACTCAAACATGGTATTTTGTGTCCGAAAAACAGTCAAGACTGGGGACAAAATATACTTTAACGTTTTAGTGGGGACGAAATTACACACGCAGACATGGTATTTTTCGTGTCAGAAACAATCAAGACTGGGGACAAAATATACTTTAACGTATTAGTGGGGACGAAATTACACACAACACAAACATGGTATTTTTGTGTCAGAAACAATCAAGACTGGGGACGAAATTGCACACAACAAACACGTAGTTTGTGTGTCATATGTGATCAAGACTGGGGACAAAATATATTTTATGGTATTATTGGGGACGAAATTAGACTCAGCCCACACACATGATATTTTGAGTTAAAAACGATCGGGACTGGGGACAAAATATACTTTATGGTATCAGCGTGGACGAAATTACACACACCACACACACAGCATTTTGTGCAGATTTTGAAGCTGAAATGGTAGACTGGGGGGCAAATTTACGTTCGCAGGACGAGTGCGGACAATACTGCACACATCATTAATACAGGATATTCTTTACATAATAGGCTATGACATGATTGTATAGGCTGGGACAAATGACCAGTTAAACTCTGAGTGGGGACAACAGCGCGAAAGCAATTTACACTGTTCTATTGTTACTCAGCAGGGGACATCCATATGTCTTTATAGGAGAAATTGGCAAACCCTGGGAACATTTGACCAGTTACAGTTTAAGTGGTGACAAGATGACACACATACAATGTACATAACATGTATGTATCTGAACAGAGGCCATTAAATACTAGCGCCTGTATTTTTCAAGACGGGACATATATAATCAAATATGGAAAGCAATGGTATAGATAGGGGACAAAGTGATCCACTATACAATAGGTGTGGTCAGCATTAACACTCACACATAAAGTAGAGTTTTGTATGCCAACATGGGACATCTTTGAAAATATCGTTCTTCTAAGAGGGGACAATAGATACATGTAGAACTTGCACAAAATGGAGACACACTAACGTATGCCATACACATTCACCAAGAAGCTCACGCCAATGCACTATTTCACACACGACATAAAAAATGCTGCGATTGGGAATGCACACATGAACAAAGACTTTCATCTCTTTGTAATTACCAACAGAAGGATCATTACTTTTATTTTTATATAAACCCATGAAACAAAGATTCTTGATTAGATGTTCTAAAGATACCCATGGCTTACTTTTGTAGTAATAATGAATGTGAATAAATGATGGTGAATAAACATACATGAATTCATCTTCCAGACTATATTGTTTTAGCTTCTTTTTCCCTACAAATGAGTTTGCAAGGCATATATATATATATATATATATATATACTATTATATATGTATATATATTGGTACTATTTTGATATACAATGTTCCCGTCAGAACGTCCAGTGAATAAGAAAAGATGCATTGTAAATAAATTTCACTAGGAAGAACAATTACCGACTGAAAACTTAAACATACCAGGCTACTTTTCAACAGGATTGAACACATTTTCAAACAAAAACAAAACTAAAACCAGCATGACAAAACATGTCGTAAGTCCAGTGCATTTTAAATGGTGAACTACATGTAACAATGTTACCAACACAATTACAACTGGTACTAATAATGTCAAGGTTTTTTTCATGGATTTACTGCATCACATCAAAGTGATCATGATCGTGCAAACATTTCAGAAAAATATTTACTTGTCACACTATGACAGAAATAACTGGTGACCTCTGCACTACAAGGAAAGGAATACATATAAACTTTGAAAGTATGCTGCAAATGTCTCAAACAAAGTAACAAAGGGAGTGCGAAAACGAACATAACCTCGTTTTAGCGATTTTTCGTACATGCATAGAGAATAAATGTATACTCTACACAGCTTAAACATGTATCACGGTGCTAATCACACCGTTTCTTGTTTTTATGAAACAAGTGACAAACTGGCAGCTGCGTTTCAAATATTACAGCTTAAATTATGTTAACAATATGTTATCTAACCCACAGTAAGAAGAAAAAACGTATGTAGACATTGACCTGTATATTAACCTATAATGGAAAGCTGAAAATGATTTCAAGGTAGAAAAGTAAACACATACTGCCACCGGCAAAACATGCTGCAAAATCTGAGCTTTTAGCAGCTAATACGACAGCATTACCCTGAATGATCAAATCAAATCATAAAGAGTTATATTGTGAAACGGCAATTATTGGAGAGAGGTGATAAACATGTACAGGAACACACATAAACTTTGAAATTACGTTCACGATACTTAAAACGTAATACTGGGAATGTCAAACAAATGTATGATTTCTTTTTCGTGGACATATACTACTGTAATAGCTCGCATACTAAACTTAACTGTTACAAGTTTGTGCAAATCAAATCATAAAGAGTTATATTGTGAAACGGCAAAGATTGGAGAGAGGTGATAAACATGTACAGGAACACACATAAACTTTGAAATTACGTTCACGATACTTAAAACGTAATACTGGGAATGTCAAACAAATGTATGATTTCTTTTTCGTGGACATATACTACTGTAATAGCTCGCATACTAAACTTAACTGTTACAAGTTTGTGCAAAATTATATGCAACAAATATATTGCATATAAACCTTCGTATATGTAATATTGTGAACGACATAGTTTCAAACAAATTATGTTACGAAGTAATGAACAACTAAACAGCTGTTAAAAAAATTTCCAGATTAAAATCGTAACAACTCAGCAACCACATTGAGTGTAACATACCGATTGAAACTTTGAATGGCATTATTGCCGACAAGTCTCTCTTTTTTTTTCACACAAGAATCACGCAAAACCTTCTCGAGCTAACTGAAGAATACTAGTTATCAGGATCGTTGGCATTTGGTTTCAAACTTCTGAACAGGTAACTGTGATGCAAAGGACCATACATAACATATTGTAAATTCTTCTTGTTATGGAAACAGCTCGCACACAGTGTCTTATTCTTATTTCTCAATGATAAAATGCCATGCTAAAATAAAAACCAAAACATGTACATCTTTGGTGATGCACATAGTGTGAACCAAGTATATACACGACAAACGTAAGTCATGTGAAGAAATACGGAATGAGGAAGGCATTATGATGGTTAGCCTAGATTCAATACTAAACTACACATTGCCGATACGTGCAATAGCTCGTCCCTCCATTATGAATGTGCAAACTGCTCTATATTCCTGCAGTATAAGTGTTCGCATACAAAGTGTTATCCTTATTTTTCAAAGGCAAAACGACAAACTTACAAAAACATTAAATATACATGTACATCATATAATGCACATATCTGGTGGTGAAGCAAAATTACATGCATGACCAACATATATGATGTGAAGAGGTAAGGAGGCAATAGTGGACCTGAAAAAAAAAATCAGTATACCAACCTTTTTTTTTTGTAGAAATTATAGAACAGCATTTTACAAATTCCGCTCATCTGAAAAAACGGGAACGCATACTGCTATTGTGTATATGTTGGGTTGTTGTGTGTGAAAGGACAGACAGTTTTATCTGGGCAAATATAAAAGATCATCCCGCTTTCTCAAAATTTGACATTATATGTACAAACGTTTATGTGCAGTATGTGTTTCGAATGTAATCTTTCACATTCTTCCAGTGCCTGGTACTTCCTTGTTCATGGATGAATTTTTCTATTTCACTCTTGCCTGGTAGCTTTTTCCTTACAATGAATGAAGCAAAATGTCTCCTGACAGATGATTTTTCCTCAGCAGTCCATTTTCTCTTGGTACATTTTGGTCTCCTCTTTCTTCTCGTTTGCTTTCTTTGTCCGTGTGCTTCACTCTCCTCATACTCATTGTCTGTCCAAGCACTATGTACGTCACCGGTACACTTTCTTGTGATAGATTTCTGCTTCATGTTTGTTTTCATTTGTTTTCGCTTTCGGTGTCCTTCACTCTCCTCATTCTCAGAGTCTGTCGGAACGCCTTCTTCCTCAGAGCAAGACCCATCGCTGTCCCTTCCTTCTCCGTCACGTTCAATTGGTATGATATCTTCGTTGGTAATATCAATGTCGTCGAGCCCTTTGCCAGCATACTCTGCAATGTTTCCCTGTTCTGCTGCCAAGAACACTTTTGATATGCGAGCAACCTGTAGCACATCCAACGGCAATCGATAATACTCTCTGTGTACTCTCAAATCGTGCCCAAGAAATGAAGCTAGTTGATCCATTTCATGTTCTTTCAGACTCAAAACCTGTGCCATGCTGGCCAGGTTTTTTCTGAGCTTCGTCGATCGCAGCAAGTGTGGTTTCTTGGCCCCACAATCGGCGGAGAAACGGCGCAGTGCGTCTGAACCTCGTAAGTGAGATCTCTCACTCATGCATGCAAACAGATAGGGGTTTTTGGAGGGAATGAAATGTGATCGGCTTTTCAGCAGGACCTCCACCCAGTCATCAATTTCTGAAGTAATCAGTATTGGGACAGTTCTCCCTCTTTTGCCCTTTATTTCCAGCCGCTGTAGGGTTTTGAGCAGACCCTTCTCCATTTCACTCAAACCAGCAGTCATTGTCTCCTCAGGATTGGCTCTCTTTTTCTTTGACCAGTCTTCCAAACGAATCTTCGATACTTCCCCCTGTCTTTTTCTGTTAAACAGAATTACCTTTGAGAGTACTACCTGTGCTAGTGTTGTGAAAGCATCTTCATCCACAGGATCTTTCAGCAGGTTTGCTGAATTTACATTTCCTTCCTGATTTAGGTATGTGTTGAGTGCTACGATGTCTTCTGTCAAGGGTAGAAATCCAACACCATTTCTCTTTCTGTCACTTAAATTCCGATGCGCCGGTGCTGACAATTCTGACCACTTCAGCTCAACAATCTTCATGAAGTTTGTGCTTTCATCTGCAGCAACCCTGTTTCCTGCTGTAAGAGCGGCAGCTAGTTTTATTTCTGCTACTTTCTTGAGGTGTTGGCCGATTTTAAGAGTCTGAGAGGGCACCTTGTATGAATGTGTGGTTGAGTCGTATCCCGCACATTTTTTTGCAGCATCTGCAAGTTGTTGGAATTTTTCTGGCTTGATGTACTCATGTAGTGCATCTTGCGAACTGTCGATATCATGCACACTGAGGAGCAGATTTCCAAGTTGCCTCATTTTTCCTCGTATGGAAGAGTACTGTTCCCGATCACCAGAAGCCTTTGCAACCAAATGACTCCCAAACTGCAGGATCAGAGGATCTTTCTGTGAGATTTTTCCAATGTCATCTTGTCTCATTCCATGCAGAACATCTTGCATGTCTTCTGGTGGTACATTGCATGATTGCAATATGATCCCGGCCCTTCGAATCCGCTTCTTCTTCTCACTGACCTTGATATTACTCTTCTCAGCTGCCACACAAGAATGTTTCCAGACATTCTTTCTTGCAAGGGTTGCATAGCAGTATTTGCAAAATGCATAATCTGTATAATTGACAACACCGGCTGGCCTGTAAGACACAAGAAGAGTTCCTTTTCCTTCTTCTAGAACCTTTTTGTTATGCAGATATGTACCCATATTTCGAAGGATTGTCAACTTCTCCTCTTTCCTTTTGGGGTCAATTTCTTGCATGTAGTCTTCAACATCGGATTCGTCTTGATGCTTTTCTTTCAAGTGTCTTGGCAATTTCAGCAATGATTTAGAACAGTAGTAGCAGATGTATCGTTTGTCATATTTTCGCCCCCCTTCATTGTTTGTACATGCAACCTTTATATTACACTGACTTTTTGATGGTGAACTTTTTGATGTACCTGGTGTGGTCAGTGGTGTTTCTTCGGATGAAGTTTGAAGGGTATGTGTAGGTCTAGTGCATGGTAATATGTTGTCTAATTCAAATGTTTCCGACACATCAGAGTCGGGAACAAACGTGCTATCACTATCACCAGGGTCATTGGTTTCCTCTGTCATGTCATCTGAAGTAGGGTCATTGGCTTCCTCCATCACGTCGTCTGCGGTAGGGTCATTGGCTACCTCTTGCAAGTTATCTGCACCAGGGTCATTGGCTACCTCTGTCAAGTCATCTGCACCAGGGTCATTGGCTATCTCTGTCACGTCATCTGAAGTAGGGTCATTGGCTTCCTCCATCACGTCATCTGTGCTAGGGCCATTGGCTTCCTCCATCACGTCATCTGCACCAGGGTCATTGGCTATCTCTGTCATGTCATCTGAAGTAGGGTCATTGGCTTCCTCCATCACGTCATCTGTGCTAGGGCCATTGGCTTCCTCCATCACGTCATCTGCACCAGGGTCATTGGCTATCTCTGTCACGTCATCTGAAGTAGCGTCATTGGCTTCCTCCATCACGTCATCTGCACCAGGGTCATTGGCTACCTCTGTCACGTCATCTGCACCAGGGTCATTGGCTACCTCTGTCGCGTTATCTGCGCTAGGGGTATTGGCTTCTTCTGTCACACCTGTAAAATGTAAACAGAAACATGACTATGAAGAATTAAATAAGATGAGTGAAGAGGCCAGGGTGAAATTCATGGTTCCCAAACCATCCAAACTCATAAGGTACACCCTTTAAACATGTTAAGTGTTCATCTTGCAAGGTAAACCAAAAGGTCTGAGGATATCATAACATCCAAGATATATTCAAGTTTATGAAGAAAGCTAGAAATGTCACTGTGGCGACTGATATGCCTCTGCCATATGGCATAATTCATTCATAGGTCTGATGTACATCTTGACAATGGGAGATTACATTTTCACATCGTTGGTATGAAACTGAAATGATATGTTTCAAAGTTTGATGGAACAATCCCACATGTGTTTAGTGTTTATACATTCATTAAAGCAGTTTTTACCTTGATGACAAAATTGTTTCAGGAAGCAAGTGTTCAGCATTTTCACTTGATGTTTATCCTTGCCCTTTGACCACATGGCCCTTATCTTTCTTCAAATAAGCACTCATTGGTATTATCACATTACTGCAATTACATTACATTACCACAATACTGTGGACTATCTTCAAATTATATACAGGGGAAATAGTAACATTTCAAGATTATCATTTAACCTTTGACCCCATGGCCTAAATCTCTCCTTACAGAATCATTATGCAGTAATACATGTGTACATCTAGTTTAATATAGTGAAGGCACTGAGTAATTTGCAAAGATTTGGAGAAAATGATGCATTTTCAGCATTGAAAAGTACATTTTAGGATTTTCATCTGACCTTTGACCCCACAACCAATAAATTCTGGTGAGAATCATTGTCAGGCAATGTATGCATAGCACGAGTCATTTCCAAGATATGGAGAAAAAAGTGATATTTCAGCCAGCTCGTTTGACCTTTGACCTTTGAACTGTGGCGTCATGGCCCAATACTATCCATAGAGAATCTTTGTCTAGTAATACATGTGCTAAGTTTTAGGAATTACCTTCAGGCATAAAACAGATATGGGAAAAGTAGTAAAATCTTATAATTTTGACCTCGAACTTTGACCTTGACCATGTTCTCCCAAAAGATGATAGGCACATCTTCATTTACTCATAGTACATACATGTAAGTCAAGTTTCAGTCAAAATAGTGTACACATACATAGCACACATACTTACCTGTAATTTGGTAGGCACATCTTCATTTACTCATAGTACATACATGTAAGTCAAGTTTCAGTCAAAATAGTGTAAACATACATAATAGCACGCCTACTTACCTTTAATTTGGTGTTCACGGAGGCACCGTTCTCTGCCATCTTCCTTAAACTTAACACGTATGGAACCTGCAAAAAGAAGAAATATATATGGACAACGTCCAAAGCGGTCGTCTGATGTTGCGTGATTGAAAACAGTGCCAACAATATGGACAGTACTTATTCAAATGTTGTCAGTAGATAATAGAAGTAAGAATATGACATCTTACTGAGAAAAAAAGAGTTTCAAATGTTGCAAACTGTATATAACTGTACAGATCATTGTTAACTCCATAGGTATACATGTACCAAGTTTAAAGTTGTTTGCCCAAACCGTTCTTGAGATATTACGAGAAATAGCTATTTTCATGTTAAATCACGGTTAAAGGTTGAGGTCACAGATCATTGCCACCTCCATAGGTATACATGCGCCGAGTTTGAAGTTGCCCCAAACCATTCTTGAGAAATTGCAAGAAAGATCTATTTTCATGTGTTTTATAACCCATGCGACCTTGAATGACCTTTGACCTTTGCCTCTAAGCTCAACCTCAACACAAAGATGAGCTTAGGATACCTATCCCAAATATTAACTTGTTTGATTGACTCGGAGCCAAGATATAGATCAATGAATAAGTGGGTACCAAATTGTTGACAGACGGACAGACAGACGGACAAACATGACGGCATAAGGTCTTTCCTTCGGACGACCTAAAAATGCAGTTTTGACTAGGAACGGCTTAATGGCGATGGGCATGCCTCCGCTTTTGTTGCCTTATTACCCCAAAGGTCTTATAGATCATCTTGATAGATCAACATGAAAGGGCGGTTTCAGGTGATGGAGAAGCATTCGAAAAGATTGTATTTTAAAGCAAATAAAACCAAAGTTGTGTTAGGTAGAAGCATGCTTATTTGTATCAGCTCTTATGCAGCTGGCAGATTTCATTCCAGAGAGCAACCACTAGAAATTCTTAGACTGCAGGATTTGACCTTAGTCTTTCCCCCAACTTTGCTCAAATCTATTTACTGTCCCACCATACTCTATCCGCCTAACTTTATACACTCAGTTTAAGATGATGCCATAAACAGAGAGTTGGGGATTTTACCTCAGACTCATTACCTTCATCAGCCACTTCCACCAAATCTAATCAAGTTATTGTGTCCCACACTTTCCCTCATGCCAACAGACAGATTAAACTCAAACCAGTCCCCATTCATTGTGTAAATAATGATTCTAGATTTCACTACACACTTTACACTTCAGTTTGTCTAATTGTTTCTCTTCTTTTATGAAAGAAATCAGCATGGCAAAAGAAAGCATTTTCACATGAAGATATAAACAAGTGTACTCATTAAGAAATACGTCAGTATGTGGATACATAAACACATTTCATGGTATAATTTAAAGTATACAGGTGAAGGAGACAGTTATCGATGTTAAAGTGACTTGGATAGAGGCTTCATTCATCTTGACTGCTGACCCTTGACCTACAGCAATTTTCAGCCAAGATTCAATCAATGATTTGGATTATCATATTTCACTGTTTTACCAAGTTAAGTAAATTAAGCTTGACCCAGTCTTAAGTGTTTGTCTAAAACTTGACCTTGACCTTTGACCACTACAGCCAACTACAGCCAAAGTTTTATCAACTAATCTTGCCCTGTACCAAATTTGGTGAATCACGGTCAACCTAGTCTTAAGTTATCGCATAATCAATTAGATTTTAGGACTTGACCAATGAACTTAAGGTTATCTTACCCACATTATATCAAAATAATTGTTTTTTTTTTATGCTTCACCATTTAATGAAGTGTGTTTATTCCTGCTTGACGTAGTGGTAAACGTATGTTACATGGACTGACCAAACTGTACCAATTTTGTCAGTCGTTTGTCCACATAACATACTTTACCACTAAGTCTAGAAATGGTATACTTGTAAATTGCACGACTCAACATAACTTAAGGGCTGCTATTGTCTTTCCTAATCAATATCAGGCCTTTCAGTTGAAACACAAGTTTTTCAGTGAACATTAATTAATAGAGCTTGATATGTTAGTACATGGGTGTCAATCCAGCGTTACCTTCACTCAAATATTTTCATCTTGACATGAATTCTAATACTTCAATTGCTTGTTTTACTTCAATTGCTTGTTTGAAGCAACTTTGGAGCAAAGTTACCTCTTTATTTGAAATATTTGCAAGCTCACTTTCCTGGCACTCTAAAGTTTATATGGTGTATTCAGTATGGAACTGTTTTAAAGATAACTTTAAATCCTACCTTTCTTGCAATCCAAGACTGTGGCTGCATAGAATTGTCCATCTGGGGGCCATAAAGCTTGCACATTATCTCCTGTGGAAAACTGTGTAAAGACAATACAAGGAAACTCTGTTGCTAATAATGAAAATGATGTATGATAATGCCATAATTTTCAGGGTAGGTCTGAACTTGCTTCACCTATCTCTTCAGTATCATTAGAATATCTTAAAATAAAAAAGCAGGGTAACAAAATGCAACAGAAACCATTATCATTTGAATAGATTGTGAAATGCTCACAAACAAACATATTGATATGTCAGGAAAATCAAAGACGTGAAACAAAGTTACTGTGAAACTAAACATGAACCATCTTATTTCAAAATCATACTATATTCAAGGCAAAGCTAAAAGAATTGTGTGTTATTCATATGACCAGAGATGATGTTTGAAGTTTTCATTTGTTCATGGATGCATTTGGTAATTTTTTTTTTTTTTTTTTTTCAATTTGGTGAAAACAGAGGAATAATTTGCTAGGCAAACCTCCTTTAACATAAGTGAGGGTGACCAACTATACACTTGACCAAACAAGCATAGCCAGTCTATATCAAGTATATCAGCTCAGTCTAGTGTTGGATGTATACATACAATTGTAATTGATGATACAATTTCACTAAATTGTCACGTGAAAATGCCTTCTACATTGATATATTCGACAAGATCCATCACACAGCTCTGAACGTTCAACGTCTAGATCAGCTGTCTCTAATGTAGTATGGCACAAGGAGGACAGTCATATTTCTTAAAATGTGACAAAAATCCCCTTCAGAAGGGGGGGGGGGGGTGTTACACTTTATACTTCTGTGAATAGAGCAGATTTCTAACTTCAGAACTCACCAAAGGCGAAGAGGGTATTTCTTTCACTCGTGCACTCCGACGTGTAGGCCCAGAACCATATGTATTCATATTGAGAGTCCTGTAATATTATTATAGAAAAATGCAAATTGTAAGTCAGAGGGTCAACAGCCTTTGGATTCTGAACATGATATGCTATTACAGAGATAGTTGTGATATATTCCTGAAACATCTGGTATATTTTGTTAGCTGTTCAGTGTTAGTTCTGGACCAGGGGCAGTCATTTGGCTCAGTCGGTAACGGGGTCTGCCACCCAATCCAATTGTCTCGGGTTCGATTGCTGACTCTGACTGAGAAATGTTGTGTGTAATCATACTCTCCCCTCGTAAGAGACAAACACACTCTGTCCCTTGGATAGGACATTAAATGAAGGTACCGTGTGTGACTTAAGTTCACAATGCACACACGTAGAAGATCCCACTTCATTCATTCCATGCAAAAGAGCAAGCTGCTAAGTAGGTTTCTAATGTAAACTGATGTTTCATTCAACCCCAAGACTCCCAGTACATACTCGACCATGGTCTACAGGTCAACAGTATGGAGACGCCTCCATACATTGACTAAGATTACTAATACTGTACTAGACAACCAACTGTCTACTAGTAGACCTACTACTATATATTAAGATCTAGGTTGATCTAGACAATAGATTCTAGTATTTCTACTTCTACAGCTTCTTCCTTGTGACAGAAATTAACTTTTAAACAAGAGATTTAGACTTGTTCTAGTCCCATGCCAGAGTAGCTGGCCAGAATCCAGGCTAGACTCATAAATATAGAGCCAATAGAGGTCTGACGTTAACCGTTAGAAACGTTAGATTCTAGTTCTATTTCTAAATTAACATTTTGTATACGATTTCAATTGGTCAATGGTGCTCTCTACGCTAAGTGTATCAATCTATTGAGGCAAAACAGTCTGTCCCTTGGATAGGACTATGGAGGTCCGTGTATAGAGTCACACCTAACGCACATAAGATTCCGCTTATCATTCATTCATCGCAAAGAGCAGGGTGCTAACCTGCTGAAGTGCATGGCCACCCACAAAAACAGTGCAATCTGCACATGTGTAGTGTATCTTGAAGTATCAAGCAGGAAGTCTGCACTTCTTTAACTGAAGAAGAACCCTTTAACGCTAAAATCTAACTGGTTATAAGTTTGGCATCAGCGAATATGGAATGTATCTACACGACTAACTTTGTAGTAGAACTCGCTGCATAGCTGTGATAGTTTGCTAGACCTAATTATCCTAAGTGTCTGTAAATTTACTAACGTTAGTACGGTAGAGTCTACTAATATTATGTTTACATTGACAACGTGGTACTGTAGGTAGGGTCTAACACTATGCGGCAAGAGTTCCATATGTACCCCCATCAAAATTGTCGCCCTCTTTTATAATGATAGAATAGAGCAATAATAGGCCAATTTTGATGAGGAGAAGAAGAAGAAGAAGAAGGAGTACAAATGGAACTCTTTCCCACTGGAACGTTTATGATTTCATAACCCACACTGAAACTCATATGTGGGTCTGACTCTGAGGGGTGAGCAAATGTTCTTTCTTATTAATCGGGCTCAAAAATACAGGTAGTTCTCACTAGATAAAGACATATCAAGATCCAAAATAATTTTCTCCATGTATGATAAATCTACAGCTTTACTCTCCACAAACTTGATTGAAAACCTTACCTTGCCCTGGCCACTCAGTGACTGTTGAATTCCACGGACTTTGCTTGTAAACATTTCTAGACGAGAGTTAAAGTTCAGTAGCTCGACCTCACTATACATTACAGTACATGTACTCGCTCTAGCTCTAGAGCCTATACTTGACAGTATACGATCAACTGGGGACGCGACGCGATGCACCATGCACTGATCTCTATAATACAGAAGTCAGTGGGACGCGCGCACGAACGGCGCGGACCGGCCAGCGTATTTCCGTTTTACATCCACACTCCGGTTATTACATAGCCTACGTTCGCCATTCGGTAACGTATTGGTATTGGCGAAATTGCTTAAGCATGGGTGTGAAACGTAAATGCGCTAGGGTCACATCATGTACGCATGCGCAAATGACTTGTCACCCAATGATTAACAAGAGTTGGCGCTGTTCAACATCATCCTATACACTGGACTTGCTTTTAACATGCCAAAAGAGGACTTTGATCCAGGATTCCGTGGAAATCATCTGTTTGGAAAAAGGAGTACTTAAAAAGGATTATTAAGACCGGGGACGTCCCCGGTTGAATCATGTCCCCAGTAGATGGGTTAAAAGCTAGAAAATGTCCCCAGAAGTAGGTAATTACAAGCCCACACGCACACGCGCACATATACACACAGTCGCCCCATCTATTATATTTAAATAGAAACTCAGGGGACAGTGCATCCAATCATGACCTATAATCATAGTATACATAGGCCTACATAAACGCACACATATCCCTTCAAGCATTCACAATATTTATATACCCTACAGCAGATACAAAAAAGGAACTCAAAAGAGTGAAAGTTACAGTTCACATGAACGTAAAACAGTTGGGGAAAAATGATAAATCAGAAACATCGGATTTGGCGCTTGTGTTTTGCTATGAAACTCGTCAAATAGATAATTAGCAAATCATAAGAGTGGTGAAATTAAGGGGAAAAAACTAAACATTCAAAATGATCAAACTTATTCATCAATAGCTGAAACTGAAATTACACTGTAATTACTTATATGTATCATGCGGTTGAAATATCATATTATTGCGTCTTAGATATACATGACTAGTTGACAAAAACGATGAGTCGAGCGGTAGCAAAATATAGAGTCACTAATTGTGATTCATTGTATTTTCGGATCGAGAACGGAACAAAAGAATTAAGGAAACGCGAAGTCCGTGCTTTCATTGACCTGTATCGTTTCCCTGACTGCATTAGAGTGTAACATTGATGAAGAGGATGATTAGCACTTCCTAGGATTTGGAACACTTGTTTCAGAATCATATCATTGCACTCCTGTTTCAGATTTGTCACCTTGCCAGTCACCTTGCCAGCATATTTAGGTATTTTCTGTAGTTTCTTGAAATCTTCCTTTCTACACCCACCATACCAGATTACACAACTGAAAAGCAACACGCTTTCAATTACAGACTTGTAGAAGAGTCGTAGAATGGTCTTATCAACATTGAATGAGTTCATCTTCCTAAGAAAATACATTCTTTGCATGGGATTGGCATAGAGGGACTGACATTGGCCTTTCCATGACAGTTCGTGGTCAATGACTGTGTCCAGGTACTTGAAACTCTCAACTCTTTCTATGTCTTCTCCTTTTAATTTGATTGGCTTCATTTGACCTTTGTTTGAACGAAAATCGACGATCATCTCTTTTGTTTTGGTTGCATTCAATACCAGGAAATTATCACGACACCATTGCTCAAAGGCAAGTAGTTCTTCCCGATATCCACGCTTATCGTTACCACGAATCATACAGTCATTAAAGACATCGGCCTAACGTTAGATTCTACTAGCGCTTGAACCTTGATATTAACCAAGTCTCAGATCAAAGTTGTATATCTAACTGTTAGATCAAAACACATTTTAAAGTTCCCTTATGCAGTGCAATAAAGAACTATGTATTCAGGTACTAATTTACTTACATTCGAAGGGAAATAGTCTCTTTTTCAGTCACCACGTTTCCAACTCAACGACCGAAACATGCAGCTCTCGCGAGAGATTTAACCTGCCTTGACCCGTTTCACAAAATTACCGAAGTTGACATCCCAGCAAGACTTGCTGGGATGTCAACTTCTCCTGCTGAAATGTCAAGTTGATATCATAGCAAAATTTTGTTCCACAAAGCTCTAAACCTAGGATGTCAACTTGACATCCTAGGAAAAAATACGATGTCAACTTGTATTCAAATTAAATGTTTTCGACACTTTAAGGGGAAATCCAGTTCAAATATAAGTTAGTCTCATTAGAAAGAGTAAAATATTACGAGTTTAACGGTATTTCTTTTTTTTTCTTTTTTTTTACAAAGCACCCCTAGTTGTTCTTGAAGTTTTTTGTCCTGCACCCTCTTTTTGAATAGATCTATATATAGAGAGTTGCAGTTGACAGAATCTTTTTTACATTATAGGGCTGCTCTGTTTTATCCCGGCCATTTCAAGAGTATTTTTTTCCCCACAGAAACTTGAATCCTTCTTGGAATAACAGGGGTTTCTAATTATCTCACCCAAAAGATGTTTAAAACCTGAAGTTAGGTCTCGACCAAAACCAGACGATATGATTTTTTTTTTTTCAATTCAAATAGCAAACGTTGTTCGACAATAACAATGCGAGACGTAATTTTCTGGGGGAGAGTTATTGTAAGAAGGGTGATTGTTTGGAGCCTAATTTTAATAAGGAGTAATTGTCAAGGGAGGTAATGCTCTGCGGTGATCATACCAAGGAGGTGACAATCTCTTCCCACATCCTTGATATACTAGTTGTTAATGCCCAATAATGCAGTAGGGCAATTCTGAAATGAGCGTTAACGGTATAACAGTAAAATAGTTACAAACTTGATGAAACAATGCAAAGAAAGCAAATGAAGTCAGAGACGAAGTACATGAATAAAGATACAGTGCACTCCCGTTACAACGAACACGGTTATAACGAAATTTCGTTATAACGAAGCAAAACTTCTGGTCCCAAAATTATTGCCATTAAAGTCTATGGTACAAAATTCGCTTATAACGAAGACGGTTATAACAAAATTTTCGTTATCACGAAGTCTTTTCTGAGCGCCACTGACAAAGAAAAACAAAAGAATGTGCTCCGTTATAACGAAATGCGGATCGCATTCGAAAATGCGTAGCGGAACAAACATTTTTAAAGCGTCGCTGCATGAGCGAACGCATCATTGAATGTTCACTCCGTGTATCACGCACAGTTTCCGAAGGGAACTTGCGTTATTGTAATACAATAATCTGAATTCAGATAAGGTTTGTTTCATTGTTCCGAAGTCCTTTAATAGAAAACACACAGATTCTGATACAACTAAATGTCCGTTAGTTGGGAAATGAAAAAGGGTTTGTTATTAAGCACATTTTGGCGTTATTCCAAAGGTTCGTTAATCCGATGATAAAATATGGTCCTTATTCTTATTCTTATACGGTTCGTTAGTCCGAAAATGATAGGAATTCAAAACGTTCGTTAATCGGAACATTTCAAAAAGTATCGTTAATCCATGGTGGAAAAAGGAGAGTACACTAACAAAACTTAAGTATTGCAATCCTTATAATCGTCTTAAGATAAATAAATCTTCGAAATAACTAACCTTTCTCATATTTTTTCATTCACAAAATTTCTTCGGAATAACGAACCTTTATTTCATTTTTGGATGAAAAAGCCTTCGGAACAACGGACTTTCTGAATAGTGAAACTTTCTCTTTTTTTTATTTATAAACCTTCAGAATGACGAACCTCATTTCATTTTCACATCAACGAACCTTCGGAAAATGAACAATATATTATTTTGATCTAAATCATGAACTTTCGGAATAATGATTCTGCGGAAATGCGAACCTTGAGATAAACAAACCATCTGAATCCCGGGAATGGCGAAACTTCGGAATAAGGAGCCTTCGGAGTAACGTACTTTAGTAAGAAAAGAACCTTTGGAATAGCGAACTGTAACCAAATCCTACACCGTCATTTTCTACACATGTGTGACAGAACAAACAACTTTATACTCTTTTTAAAATGCAATATTCAAACGAAATTAAAAAAGTATTCTCCCATTTCACATAGCTTTCCAGCGTATGATGAGGATTCAACAAACAGAATTTTTTATGCGTGGTTTCCTTCTTTTCGTTATACATTGCGTATTATATTTGTTCGGTTATAACGAAATTTCGTTAAAACGAAAAAACAAACAAACAAACAAACAAACAAAAAACTGCCGGTCCTGAGCATTTCGTTTCAACGGGAGTGCACTGCACATGAACACACACGAGATAAATCCCTTGTAATGAGAGAAAGAGGAATGGTGAGTAATGAATGACAGGAATAGACTACCTTCACGATGGACAGAGAAAAGCGAGAGGGAAGAGGAAGATGATGGGTCAAAATCAGGGCACGTGAGGCATGATATATAAGCTCCTCAAAATAAAGAAGTGTTACATGGTGTTGTGGTAAACAATAGATAAATATTGCAAAAAGTTTAACTCACTCTGAAGTGTAACATTTCTTCAAAATGTCTTCAGTTCAATGGTAAAGGCATTCAAACTTCAAACTTCCTTTATACTATACTATCAAGAGAAATCCGAAATTTCGGAACAGTAAAAGAAAGTACAGATTTAGTGAAAATAGTTATGGTTAAAGGCATTGACATTTACTGGATTACCGGGTAGGATATGAGGGGACAGCTTCGTTTTTTATGAACATAGAGTCAAAATACAGAGGGAGAAATTAAACTTGTACATAAATCGCCCTAAATGCAAACGATACAAATTGTAAATCCTTAAAATGTTGTGAGATTATGTATCAGTATGGCATCTCCGTGTTTCGTGGCAAATAATAAAAAGAACTTCGTTTCCTGTAGTAATGATATTCTTTTTATTAAAAGTAAGATGGGGGGGGGTGGGTGGGGGACAATGACCAGGGAGGTAGTTACCCAGGGGGTAATTGACGGGATGCACTGTCCTGGGGGTAATTTTCCTCTTGATAGTTATAGGGGAGGGGAAGTTGTAGGCCTACTTATCCGGGGTAATCATCCATGGGAAGTTATCGGAGGGGGTAGTTATCGGGTGGAAGTTATCTGGGGTCTAGTTATCGGAGAAGGGGGTAATTAACCTGGGGATAATTATCCTGGTGGTAATTATCTGGGGGGGGGGGGAGTTATCCGGAGGGTACTTATCCGGGGGGTAATTATCCTGGGGTAATTATACGGGGGGTAGTTATCCGGGGGTAGTTATCCGGGGGGTAGTTATCCTGGGGGTAGTTACCCAGGGGGTAGTTCTCCGGGGGGTAGTTTTCCTAAGGAGGAATTGTCCTGGGGGTGATTGCCCTAGGAGGGTAGTTCTCCGGGGGGTAGTTGTCCTAGGGGGTAATTACCCTGGAGGGTAATTGCCCTTGGAGGATAGTTGTACGGGGGGTAGTTGCCCTAGGGGGGAATTGTCCTGGGGGTACTTACCCGGGTGGTAGTTATACGGAGGGTGGTTTTCCAGGGGGTAGTGTTCCTAGACCCGGGATTCGCAACCAAATATTTTGCATTTTTAATACTCTCAACATGAAAAGTGCATACTTAACCTTTCGTAGCCCAATCAGACGCTGTAAGTACGCTGTGCGATACGTACCTACCTACAGCGACTGGGCTGTGTAAAGTCAAACCTTTTGAAACCTTGAATTGTAAATTGCATGCTTGACATTTCAAAAATATATCGAAATAAAATTGAAAGTTAACAACAGTTGTAGGATTAGGAATTTAAACAAATAAAAATCAAAATTCACATCTGAGTGACATTTTCTGTAAAAATAACAAAAAGTTTACCATTACCATTGACTGTACCAGTACTATACTAGTAATAGCAGTAGCAGTAACTACCAAACAAAAATAAAAAGATGATTATCATAACTGAAGGAATGTGCCGACAACTGAAGGTAAAATTAAAAAAAAAATGGAAAGAGTTCCTTGTTACCCCCACTCACAAACACACTCACTAGTTTGCCCAGAATGGGTAGATTACTCATACTGTTTTCTTCTTCTTCTTTTTTTTTTTTGCTGGTGGTATTAAACTAAATAGGTTATGGGAATTAAGTTTTCCAATAAATGGCATAATAGTCTAGATCTAGACAATCTAGACTAGTTAGTGAAAGGGAATAGTACCATAATTTGCTTATTTTGTGCAAGTTAGTGACGAGGGGATAACGGAATTCTCCTTCCCACCCCCCAAAAAAAAATATATACGTTGTATATAAAAATTCTGTTTCTTCTGACAAACATTTTCTGCCGTGCCTTCTCATTTGCTGTGACTAAACATGTAGTATCAGATCACGTATCATCACTACGGTACCGTATCTTGAATTGGCCATGACACTCCATCGTCACACTGACTATCATTTCCCCCGCTTGCACGGGGCTGGGAGGTGCTTACGAACCGCTAATTCCACCAATGTACTAATATACCTGCTGCAAAATCACTCTAACCAATTCGTCCTCAAAATAACTACCTTGTCGATATTCAAAGTCACCAATGTGTTCCGTGGATTTTCCCAGTAGTCCCTAGTCTAGCATGCAAGAGCCTCGTCGGTTGTATGGTTTTCTTGGCATTTTCCGCGTATAGTCCGGGAGCCAGAGGGGGTCAGCCTAGTTGAAAAGGTTACCAATGTTTATGTGTACAGCAATTTAGTACATATGCCCCTGAGTATGGAACTGCACGTCTGGCTGGTCATCGGTGGTGGGTGTGGCCAGGAGGGCCACAAAAAGGACCCCCAAAAATTAGGCTAGCCTAGCTGGAAAAGTAACCCCATGAAAACAACTGGAACTTGTTCGTTACACTTACAGGATAAATGAATGACCATTGCCAGACGTTTCAAGTGGTGGGGGTAGCCGCCAGACGCTCTTAAAGACCCAACTCCAGCTAGGCTAGCCTAGCTGAAAAAGTAACCCCATGAAAACCACTGGAACTTGTTCGTTACACTTACAGTATAAATGAATGACCATTGCCAGACGTTTTAAGTGGTGGGGGGTAGCCGCCAGACGCCCTTAAAGACAGAAAATTTTCCAGCTAGGCTAGCCTAGCTGAAAAAGTAACCTAATGAAACCCACGGGAACTTGTTCATTACACTTACAGGACAAAGGAATGACCATTGCCAGACGTTTTAAGTGGTTGGGGGGGGGGGGGTAGCCGCCAGACGCCCTCAAAGACCCAACTTTTTTCAGCTACGCTAGCCTAGCTGAAAAAGTAACCTAATGAAACCCACTGGAACTTGTTCGTTACACTTACAGGATAAATGCATGACCATTGCCAGACGTTTTAAGTGGTGGGGGGTAGCCGCCAGACGTCCTTAAAGAGCAAACTTTTTCCAGCTAGGCTTGCCTAGCTGAACAAGTAACCTAGTGAAACCCACTGGAACGTGTTCTTTACACTTACAGGATATATGCATGACCGTTGCCAGACGTTTTAAGTGGTGGTGTTGGGGGGGGGGGGGGAGGGGTAGCCGCCAGACGCCCTCAAAGACCCAATTTTACCAGCTAGACTAGCCTATAGCTGGAAGAATAACTTCCTGAAGGAACTTAATTGTTCTTTTGATACACTCAAAGGATAATTGAATGACTGTTGCCAGACAATAGCCGCCAGACGCCCCAAAGACCAAATTCTTACCAGCTAGGCTAGCCTAGCTGAAAATTAAAGTAACCCCATGAAACCCACTGGAACTTGTTCTTACACTTACCGAATAAATGCATGACCGTTGCCAGACGCTTTAAGTGGTGGGGCGTAGCCCCCAGACGCTCTCAAAGACCCAATTTTACCAGCTGTAAGGTTCACACATTTCAGAAATGATAGCAGTGTAATTCCATAACAATACCGCTTGCTTGCGAGTTCACCTGTCTATAATCTATGCATGCCTTATTCTTTTGTTCTGCTTCCTTGAGCCCCAACTCATGCATTCTTATGGTGACTCTCCCATGTCATCATCCTTGTTCATTGCAATTTGTTCTATTTTTTGAAAATATTCTTATTCTTCATCCCAATTATCACAAATTCTGAAACTCTGTCCTCAGTATAACTAATTCATAGTTGTACAAATGTAAAAATCTGAGAATCACCCGGAGGTCTCCTTTAATGAGCGCACATGGAAACATGCTTTGAAATTTCAATAGGGCAAGTGTTGAGACGAAATACTGTAGAAATATGAGAATATACAGTGCTGTGGTTTTGGTAGAAGAAATAGGGTATCTGTATTTGTCCTCAGTGATAACCAAAAAACTTATTTGGAAAGAATAAAAGACAGCAAAAAAGAATTGCCCTATCAAACATGTCGGGATTTTTCTCAAACATCAGTGTTCGCATTTTCTTTGCAGTGTAAAACAAAAATAAAAAAAACAAAAAACAAAAAACAGGGCCGGGTACAGTATCCGGATGGAAATTGCTGGGATGGGAGTAAACCCGCGGGTATTATAACATACTGACGTGAAATGAAAAAAAAAAACAAAACACAAAAACTACTTTCTTTCTGTGCCCTGGGGAGAAATATTCATCGATTGCATTTTGGAAATGTTGAAAATCACAACTTTTGATGAAATTGTGTCCTACAGTATCTCTTCTTGTATGAAGGCTTTTTTTTTTTTTACAATTAAACTTCTTTCCTCTATGACCATGATAAAACAAACCACCTGATGATTAAAACAAAAGACAATCAAAACTTGGCAAATGAACTCTTTGGACATTAGCAAAAGGGAATACATTAACAGTTTTTGCAAACACTTGATACAATTGTCTAATACTCCATCAAGCTCATAAAAAGTACAATTCTACTGCAACAAGAAATCCATTCAGTATGGACTCGTACTCGGTGTACACAGCTTAAAATGCCAACTTAAAAAAAATAATGCCCCAGCTCTTAAATTTACTTTAAAAAGGGGAATTAAAGCTCAACACCTTTGGCCTATGACTTTTTAGGTACTGTATCACCTTACGGTTGAGGAGATGGGTAAAGAAAAATTATTAACGAAATAAAACTTCTAGGAACATGCTTCCCATGACCTCACCGTTTTCTTCTCTTAAGAAAGAAACGAAATCTGAAAATTGTTCTAGAGTGTTTTTGAACATAGTACATTGCAAAAGCAGAAAAATTCAGTGTTTTTAAGAAACATAACTCACAACAACAAGGAATTCCTGTCGTGTCTAGTATTGCACGTTTTTGGTTTGGAGGGTTTTGGATGATAATATTTCAAGACAAGGTTATGCTCCGGCACTTCAATGAACTTAAATGTAAAGTAATGATCAACCTCTCTTGCCAGTAAACTCAACATTTGCTGTTCTTCAGTAAAGCATATGACAGAAACATATGAGAAACATGTCTAAAATTCATATGAATACGCTCACAGCAACAACAAAAATATTATGTTATCTATAAACTAATAATGCATGTACTTAGTTTCGAGGGATTAAGATGCAAAATGTTATGACAAAAGCCCCTACGTGGCTACTAGCAATTAAACATCCTTCAACTTCTTTAGCAAATGAGCTCATGTGTATCATCTAATTCTTGTTGAGAAGACGAAGATGAGTAATGATAAAATAACCAAACTATCAACTTTCCTTAAAGGGTGTGTACAGTTCTGGTCGAGGTGAAGATTTAGCTTTTAACATTTTGTGAGATATTCAGAAACCACTCTGAAACCACTCACTTAGGAATGTTCAAAACATGAATCCCTACCTCAACCAGTACTGTACAGTCCCTTTAACATGTTTTACATGAAATCATTAATGCCTTCTCTTAACGAAATTGAAAAAAACAGAACATCTGAAATTGTTCAAAATCGCTTCTTGATAACGATGAAAGCAAAGTAATCGTAGTGTTTGTAACCACTATGACACGTGTCTACAGATCTGTCATGCTCATAAGAAACGTAACTCACAGGAATATAATTTTATACAGTAAGTACTTGGTTTGGAGGACATTTAGATGCCAACTTTTCAAGAATAATACTCCAGCACTGACATTAACTGATGAAAACAAAAAAGGAATGCTCAGCTTCTTTATCCAATTAGCTCATAGGTAATTCCTTGTATAGTTGAAAAAAAAACGAGTACACATAAAAATAAAGACTTCCCGTAACATGTATCACAGGTCATGATCTCCACATTTGCTCCTCTTATATATAAATATATATTTAAATTAGTTTTAAATGACCTTTAAACAATATGAAGAAAAAAAAATCTGTGTCTGCAAAGGCTTGACACGTGTCTAATACTGGGTCACGCTCATATTAAACGTAGCTCAAAGGAACAAGGAATTCACGTGTGTATAAAATAATACTGCAGAGAGGGTGCAAAGTTGAACCCTTTATTGAGGGTGCGAAAATGTTCCCTCGGGTACATCTTTCCACCCACACTAAGTGGTGCTAGATTGCATCTCTTCTTGAGGGTGCATCTTTCCACCCACACTAAGTGGTGCTAAGTTGCACCTTTCTTGAGGGTGCGATCTTGCACCCTTTACTTTTCGGCGCACCTTTGCACCCCGTGTAGCCTTTACATCTTGGTGCAACTTTACATCCTTTGGCGTGAGGGTGCAAAGAAACACCCAAAGTTCCAAGATTGTGCCTTGTTTTGAGGGTGCAATCTTGGAACCTTGGGTGCTGCTTTGTACCCGCAAGAAAGGGTGAAAGTTACACCCTCGGGAGCAACTTTGCCCCTTTGAAAAAGGCGCAATCTCGTACCTTTAGGTGCAACTTTATACCCGAAGGATGCAAGAATGTACCCTCTCTTGAGGGTGCAATCTTGTGCCTTGTTGGTATGATGTTGCACCTATGTGGTGCTTATTTGCTTCATGACTACTGCAAAATTGGTCCTTTAAAGGAGCAAGTCAGTGTCACTGCCTGCTCCTTTATAGGGGCAATATTGCCCATCATCTCAAGGTGCAACTTAGCATCACATAATCGGAAACGATTTAGTTCCTTAATTACTCTAAACCTTGAATAGTGCGAACTGATGTAAGCCTATTTGCTCAGTATATAACTTATGTTGTTGTCGCACTCTGCAAAGTAAATATGATTAGTGTAATTTGGATCTTGTAAATCATGAAATGTGTGTGCGTGTGGAATTTGTGAGTTGTGAAAATGTTAATGTAAAAGTTGTGTTTGAATAATATACTGAAACCAAAAATTTACCCAATTACCTTTTCAATAAGGTGATCACTATATCTATCAAACAAACCTTCTCGGCAAGAGTATACATCTGCATGAAGGAAGAGGTGAAAATATGATATGCAGTTGTCTGGACACGTTTTATTCAAAACGTTCTTGAATGCATACTTATTCACATAATCTATAAGAATAACATATGCTTCTTACTAGTACTCAAAGCCTCTAAAACAAGAGCATGCTTCTTACATTTCTAAAGTATACACCATATCTTAAAAACAAAATGTAAGAGGATTTAAGAAGCTGTTTGTATGCATTCAAACGAATCCATATTTCTATCTAAAATCTAAAACGTGTCTTGTAAAAGGGGAATTCGTTTTATAATGACGATGCCAATTGTCTTAACGTCCTTATCACGACATGTCTTGGAGTTCACGCTTATTGAAAACATGAGATTCTTAGCACGTAGATTACAACTATGGTTTAAAGAGTTAACTGAGATACGCATATCGTATACGGGCATTTCGATGAAAACATTTAAATACAAGATACTGTAAATAATATGAAAATCAAACTTGAAACCAACCTTTATCGGCAACCAATAGAGACTATGGAGGACTGCAGTTATGTGTTCAGATATTGTTTTGGGTGATACACGCATGCTGACTGATTTGGGATCAATTCGAGTCCCTCAAGCTGAGATTCCGGAACTGCAATGAGCAAACCATCGTTATGAATAACAAAGTGACTGAGAATAATGCATGCACCAGTTTCTGTTTCGTTGTTCTATACACAGAAAGTTGTTTCGTTTTCCAATCCTGTGCAGGCACACAGAGATTTACAGAACTCAATCATCTTTGGCTACAACGCCATGGTCGCGTGCAAAATGAATGCAGCTTATCTAACTTAACCTGTAGTTACTGAATAGGGGACTACTATATATTCAATTTATACATATTAATCGGATGATAGAACCTAGCTGTCAAAGAGTAAATTGCGGATATCATATACCATTGTCAAATTCACTTTCTGTTCTATACATAGTATCAATGGAATGTTATGAACCACTTCAGCATTACCAAATCATGAAGTAATATATCATATTATTTCCCTGAAACGGCTGCATTTGTATGAGCGGGAAGAGTTTGGCATCATACATAACAAGAGTCGCAGTGACTACAAAACTAAATACATGTATTATACAAGGTTTTAGGACACTTTGAATCATGCCCCCCCCCCCCAAAAAAAAAAAAACAACAACAACACAAAAAACAAAAACTAACTACTTAGTGAAATGTTGTATACCCTACTTCCATTAACCTATGATCTTTGACCTTTGAATACATGGCCCGCATTTTTTCAACGAATAGGCATTTGGATGCACCGTAGGTATATATAAAAGAAACAAAAATGTTTTTTGAAAATACATTTAACCACTTCAGAAATAATTACGGAACAAATAGAAAAATATTGACACGTTCACTCCTTCCGTAATGACATGACAGAAAAATTTCCTCACCGAATCGTTCTGCCGTAATTCATGAGCAAGTCATGGATATATACTTAGTTCGATTAAAAGTATACATTGAGTCATTGCAAAGATCTAATGAAGAGTATGCTTCAGAACTACATCATTGTCATTTATTCTATAACACTAATAATATAGAGCTATTGGTCCGCCATATTGCCAAACAGGTCGTTGTCCTCCTACGACGTTTGTTCAGCAAATAGGGCACAGAATTTAATTTTGCACTTGTTGCCAAAGACTCTAATCTTCTTTACCGCTATTCTCAGACATGACATGCTGGTGCTGTATGAATTAGAAACGGACGCTTACAAATATTCCCCATCTAACAAAGCAAAAGTGAAGTGATGTCTCGTCCACGTATCGACTTTGTGATTACAGAGATTTTCAAATGGTATAGTTCATTGACTTTTTGACTGCTGACGTAGTCGGACTTCACCAATATTAACACTTGACAGCAATCATTAGATGATCTGAGGAGTGAATTTGGTGGTCATATAGCTCAAAAGTGTGGAAAGTTATTGAAAGAACACCAGAATACTATGTCGACAGTGTTTATCAGGTGAGATACAAACATAGAACAAGTTCCAGTGGGTTTCAGGAGGTTACTTTTCCAGCCAGGGCTATAGTCTAGCTGGAAAAAGTTGAGTTTTTAAGGGCGTCAGGCGGCTACCCCCACCACTTAAAACGTCTGGCAATGGTCATTCATTTATCTTGTAAGTGTAACGAACAAGTTCCAGTGGGTTTCATATAGGTTACTTTTCAGCTAGGCTAGCCTATAGCTGGAAAAATTTGGGTCTTTGAGGGCGTCTGGCGGCTGCCCCCTAAAACGTCTGGCAATGGTCATTCATTTATCCTGTAAGTGTAACGAACAAGTTCCAGTGGGTTTCATTAGGTTACTTTTTCAGCTAGGCTAGCCTAGCTGGAAAAAGTTGGGTCTTTGAGGTCGTCTGGCGGCTACCCCCCACCACTTAAAACGTCTGGCAATGGTCATTCATATATGCTGTAAGTGTAACGAACAAGTTCCAGTGGTTTTCATGGGGTTACTTTTTCAGCTAGCCTAGCCTAGCTGGAGTTGGGTCTTTAAGAGCGTCTGGCGGCTACCCCCCACCACTTAAAACGTCTGGCAATGGTCATTCATTTATCCTGTAAGTGTTACGAACAAGTTTCAGTGGGTTTCATTAGGTTACTTTTTCAGCAAGGCTAGCCTATCTGGAAAAAAGTTGGATCTTTGACGGCGTCTGGCGGCTACCCCCCCCCCCCACCACTTAAAACGTCTGGCAATGATCATTCATTTATCCTGTAAGTGTAACGAACAAGTTCCAGTGGGTTTTATTAGGTTACTTTTTCAGCTAGGCTAGCCTAGCTGGAAAAAGTTGGGTCTTTGAGGGCGTCTGGCGGCTACCCCCCACCACTTAAAACGTCTGGCAATGGTCATTCATTTATACTGTAAGTGTAACGAACAAGTTCCAGTTGTTTTCATGGGGTTACTTTTCCAGCCAGGCTAGCCTAATTTTGAGGGGTCCTTTTTTTTGGCCCTCCTGGCCACACCCACCACCGATGATCAGCCAGACGTGCATTTCCATACTCAGGGGCATATGTACTAAATTGCTATATACATTAAAATTGGTAACCTTTTCAGCTAGGCTGACCCCCGCTGGCTCCCGGACTAGTAGGCAATAGGCGCTGGCCTAGTCTAGGCTCTTCATTCACTTTTTTCTCTAGAAGTGGGGTCCCTAGAAGTCTCGTCTAACAATGAGATGCACGAATTTCATGCCCGCGCAACGCCCGCAATGTAAATTGTATGGCGAACATTGCACAAATTGAGTTGATCACATGATCGAAAATGTGGGCAAAAGATGTCACATGACTGATAACGTGATGGGTGATGCCAAACAGGTTCGAAAGCTATATAGAACCACCTCTTTGGGTGATGCCTGGTTATACTATATGTATTATTTTACTTTCTCGACGAGGCTGGAAATAAAAAAAAAGAAAAAAATGGGTCATTCGCCTTCAAGTGGTTAATTCAATAATTTTCTACAGATTTATAAATATTGCAGAATAGATAAGAATGTATGTGTGTCGCACACAAACAATATTGTATAATGTGACTGAAGACTTAAGTGCAACTTGTGACATTACACTGTATTAGAAAAGCTGTTATTCTAATGATGTTTTGTTTTCATTTTATTTCCAACATTAGTAATAGGCCAAGAATTTAAGACATGAAAAATATTGTAAATATATATAAATTGGTGCGTTTATGATACAGCCTCTTTGCCACACTGATGAAATGTCATCTGTCGAATATATATATATATATATATATATATATACGTATTTTTTTTATGAAAGCTTTCATAGCAATAGTACATGCACCTATACAATGCTCCTTTATTTAGTTTCATCAAAAGACAAATATTAAACCAAATTTTAGATTAAAAAAAAAGAAAAAGATGTCACCTCAATTGTATACGTTTGTTTTTTTCCAAACCTTGCAGGCTGATCTAAGATTTGGATGTAAATTTTCCCCATTTTAAATTATACACACTGGTTGTACGCCCTTTGTGCGCGATTGTCTGGATTCAAGACGGGGGTCATAAGCCAGGGATGGAGGGCATAACCTGAATCCCCCAACAGAATTCCCTCAATGGTTCCATTCTCAAATTTCTGTCCAGTGATGCTGTTCTTTTGAGAAAGTAAAGTTGGAATACAGTTATGCCTTGAATTCAATGAATTCATCATGATGGCATTGTTTCAACAACTCATATGTTTCGCGCTGTTTGGAATTAGAAAAAGAAAAAGAAAAAAGAAATCTTGTCAAAACTTTAAAACTAAAATGAATCTATGTCATAATTCAAAAGGAAGATGTGTATATTATCATATCAGCACACAACACCTTAACATGTATTAGCAAGTCAAAAGGAATAAGCTTGCAGGTATACTGTAGAATTCATATCTATGTCGTCATACCGTACTTCAGGAAGTTTACTTCGAATTTATCATCAGTAAAGCATTTTATGGCTACACTGATGTGCAAACACGTTTTCTAATAACAACTAATTGGTTATAAATTTATTGATATTTGTACAGTATATATCTTTGTATATATTTTTCTTCATGTGCAGTAATTGTAATTTTTTTCTTACATGTAGATGATGCAATGAAAATAAGAAACTGTATATTATTATAACTCAATCCTTCATGTGGATATTGAGTATGTAATCTATGTTATTGTTTGTGAAATTTGTAATGCATGTATGCCTACTGACATCAGGAATAAATACAAGAATGTCAACAAGAAAAAAAAAATCACTTGCAGAATTCTGGAGTCATGTGTACTCCCTGGCCAGCGGGCCACGATGTTTGTAATTTCGAACTCTGCGTTGGAGATGATTTGTACATCTATTGAGTGACGCCCTTTGCGGTTCACATAAACGTACTCTTCTTCTCCAAGTGGGGCTCCGCTCAAGCACACATGGGTCCCGTCTACAACACCAACGACGTGTGGAAATTGGGCGATATTGTGAAATTTCACCTGCGTGTTCCTCACGTCCTCCCGAGTGCAGGGGAAATTTATGTACTGAAATCAAAAGAAACATTTGGAGAAAGTATGTTTCATTTACTCATTGGTAGTAAGTGTATCGTGACTTTTTCCATTACTGTCAAAGTAAGATGTATCAAATAAGGAATTACCCTAAGGTGTTTTTTTTTTCTTTTTCAAAAATGTACCGGTATTGAAAGCCATGCAGAAGGTTGCATACATCATAACAAAGTTTTACTCAGATATATTTCAGTTCGTCGACATGCGTAAATTAGTACTGGTAGATTGTCTGCCTAGGCCCTATGCTATCAAGACTCATTTCTAGTCCCGTAAGGGTTATATTTTAATCTCAATATATGAAGAGTTTGTTTGCAAAAACCGATAGGTCCATATTTGCCAAATGGAGATATTTGCGATTAAAGGTCAAGAAAAATAAAGAGAATAATAAGAAAATTTGTGCTTCTTTTGACCATAACTTCAAAAATGTACCTTTATATGTAGTGACCAATATATCATTTAAAAGGTATTATTTTGCACTTTATGACAGAGACCATAACTCAAAATCTTTAAAAATGGACTTATCGGTTTTTGCAAACAAACTCTTCATATATATATATATATTTTTTTTTTTTTTGGTGATTAGCCATTTTGTAAAGAGAGTGAGAAAAGAAATAATAGTACAATGGAATTGAAACCGCTTTGGCCTGCATGCGTTGCTTTATACCCACTTTTGAATGTGTGTGTGTGTGTGTGTACTTGCTTTTTTATATCAATGTACATCCCTATGACTTGAAAAAAGATAAACTTTTTACAAATCAAAACAGCCTAGGTCTATACAGTTACAGGAATATATCCAAATTTCACTTCACAATATAGATACTGGTAACTAACATCAGAAAAAAAAAAGATGTAACAATAAATCATGCAGTAAATGTCTGGGCCTCTTTATCACTGTTTTTTTTTTTAGTTTAAAATAAATGTAATTGACAATACTTGTTAGTCGTAAAATCTTATAGTCATACTAATTACATTTTTCTTACTACAGTATAATCTTAATTGCTATTGAGAACATGTGAACCGCCATCCTCATTTTTTCTTTCTTTCTTTCTTTTTTCCTTTCTTTCTTCTTTTCTTCCTCCACCTCATCCTTATCATTGTCGGTGGACCTAAACCCACCATACATTCTTGCTTAATATCTTCCTGATCCTCTCCTCTTTATTTCTATCAATATGTTGTAATTATTTCACAACACCACCGCTTATGTTACTCAGTATTTGGATGCTCCATCCGCACGATAGATAGACTACAGGAATTTGTGTGGCAGACTTGGGTCAGTGCAGGAGGTGGTAGACCGTGAAGGATGTATTTGTAATACAGTGTATTCAATTACTTAGCCAGTACATGTCAGGCCTAAGTACACTGCGTTAATATCTAAGCAAGAATTTCAATGTTCGATCGGTACCACCGCGGACGCCGTGTGTTCTTATACACCGTATGTACAACAAGTGCGTACTAAACTTTAGAACGTGTCGAAACTGAACTGGGGTTGCTGTGACTACAAAAGTTGGGCCAAATGTTTGGAGTATTAGCCAATGGCAACTGAACTGCTATATTCCTGATCAACATTAGATGGACTCTGAACCAGAGCAAGGTGAATTTCAATAAGTGCAACTGCGACAGTGATTTCGAAACGCTGCCATCTCGAAAAGGAACATTCAGTGAGTTTGAGTCTACGGCGATTTGTAATAATAACACAATTATTAATCAATGGGACTAATGAGCGAGACGCACTATGCTCTCGTTTCGTAATGTTATGCTTTTTGTGTTCTAACAATAGTGGTATTAAGGAATTTCTCAAAAAAAAAAATCGTTTAACCGAAATCAAAAGAATATATCTGAATTTACTAGTGTGGCAACCAGAAATGAATAGATGTCACATAAATGGTGAAGTTTCGCATGGAGCTGTTATTGTTTGCAATCGTCCATCTGCGATTCGCGTAGAACTGCAGCTGCTCTGTGTATGCATCTAAAGCCCCCAATCAATCTACATCATTTCTATAATTACAGCCATAGCCTACCAACTAGATCTTTCAATCTTCAGAGTGCATGATTTTATCAACTGAGATGTGAAGAGTGCTATTTTGTGTGACTTTTAATTGCAAATGTTATAAGACAAGAATGAATTTTACTTCAGGCCCTTGGCCTTAACAGCTGTAATTTGGGCTTGGCATATTTTGCCAGTGGCAGGCACTGAACACTCTGAATCTTGAGTTCTGATAACATTGATAAATGATATCAACTTGATATGATTGAAACTCACCTCATTTCTCAGTTGACACAGGGCTTTTGTTACCCTCCTCACCACCCTGCTGCAGGTTGCTACACTGATGCCATGCATTGCAGCACTATTGTCTAGTACGGAACCTGTTACACCGAACCGGAACACCGTACCAACCGAAGTCACGCTGTGCCTGCCAGCCTTCAAGTATTCATTGCATTGCGCTTCTACGCAACAGGTTCCGTACTAGACAATAGTGCGGTTCGGTGTAAAAATGGCAGAGGTAAAAATAGCAGGTGTAAAAATGGCAGAGGTAAAAATGGCAGGGGTAAAAATGGCAGGGGTAAAAATGGCAGAGGTAAAAATGGCAGAGGTAAAAATGGCAGGGGCAAAAATGGCAGAGGTAAAAATGGCAGGGGTAAAAATGGCAGAGGTAAAAATGGCAGAGGTAAAAATGGCAGAGGTAAAAATGGCAGAGGTAAAAATGGCAGAGGTAAAAATGGCCCATTTTTCCTAGTCTCCCCTATTTTACTTTCCTGCATTTTTTTTTTCTCCCGGACACCCTCTGCGTATTGCCAATGGAGCATGTACAAAAATTGTCCAGAATGAAAACTGCAATCCTTCACGACCAATAGGGCTTACGTGCATGTACAAAATATTCCCCTCGTTTTCCTCACTTAAACAGGTAGAATGCATATCGCCTCACCTGACGTCTTTCTGGTTTATCCGAAACATTTTCTTGGGGCTATGAGATGAGAGTGCATAAACCGTGACGTAAAACGATGTATACGTTATTATAAACATTAAAACGGAAAAAAAGGTATATATGCGCGAAAAAAAAAACACGCGTAAAGGTTTTAAATTCTCGGATCACCACAAAAAGTTAATCGTTTGTTACTTGTGCCATTCTCAACCTTTCCTGCAAGTTTCATCTCAAACCGTTAACTACTTTTTGACTTATTTTACACACGGACAAACTAACTAACTAACCAAACCAACGGTAACGAAAACATAACCTCCTCCCTTGGCGGAGGTAACTAACAAACTAGAAAAGCACTCTCAGAGCGCAGACCTCCGTCAAGCATGCAGCTCATTTCCACCATTGATCATGTCCTTCCATAGAACATTAAAAAAGAAGGGATTGTGAAATTATCTTGTGTAAATTAAATATGGCGGGGTCTAAGACTCTTCATATGGCTGCGTACTACAGGCCTCATGAAAATGACGAAGAGAGTCTTGCAGAGCTTCAGCGATCCCTGTGTAAATTAAATCGCGATCATATGGTAGTCATCGAGGCGAGATTGGATTGGATTTTCTTACTGTTGTTGTATAACGAGAAAACAACATCCTTTTCGGTGGCTGAATCTACCAATCTTTAGCAACACACCATGTTGATAGATTTACTACGTTAAACATAATGGAATCTGACTTCGGGAGCAACAGCTAAGTTTGAAAGGCATCAAACATTTACATTTTTTTCGCCTGCGGATTCGTTCGACAATGATTGAAAAAATCCCATGGCAAACTATCGGTTTTTACTCTCACTTGAACAGTTTATTGCAAAAGTTCGTCTTCAGTTTTAATAAGCATAAGTTTGTTAAGTGACCACAAAGTGTTCATTAAACTTCGAGATATTTGTTTTTGCGCCATGTGATACTTGAACAATGTTATAAAATATTTTGCAAGAGCTTACTTATGTCTGCCGATACATCTGCTGTAATAGTTTTTTTTTTTTTTTTTGCGTTTTGTATTTTTATTTCTACATTATGTCGTGATCAGGCCTTGTGAAATAAATAGCCTCCTACGAAACCTGAATGTGAGAAAATAACATAGACAGGTGAAAAATTAGCGGTTTGCTTCGACTACTGAAGATATCTCCTTTACTTCTTTACACTAAACAGTCAAAAAATGAAAAATAATGACAATATACTAGCCTGGACGTGAGCGGAATTCGTTTGCGTAAGAGTGTGTATGTGAGAGTATGTATATCTGCGTATAGAAGTAGATGTTTATACCAAAAGTGGGTTCGTGAGTGTGTGTGTATGTGTAATAACTTCATTGGGCGAAACAACATAGGATTATACTGTTTAAGGGTTTTGCAGCATTGTTGGAACCCGCTTATAATGATAGATAATAGTAATAAAGATAATAATAATAATAACAATAATAATAACAATAATAACAATAATAACAATAATGATAATAATAATAATAATAATAATGATAATAATAACAATAATAATAATAATAATAATAATAATAATAATAATAATAAAATTTTCCCATAGGCCTACTAGGCTCTTAGCTGGTTTATTATTCCTCTGAACGGACAGATTACGCCACTGCACTTGAACCAAACTCAGAATAATGAGAGTGCTCTATTAATCTTGTTAAAACATAATTCAATAAATATTCTTCAAACCTGCAGTTGGAATTTGATAATTCGATACAGTTTGCTCTGGCTAGGTTATCAATCAAAACCTCTTCATACGGTTATCTCTGACGAAATCACTCTCATTAATTCTGTCATTTTACCTCTGCCATTTTTACCTCTGACATTTTTACCTCTGCCATTTTTACCGCTGACATTATTACCTCTGCCATTTTTACCTCTGCCATTTTTACCTCTGCCATTTTTACCCCTGCCATTTTTACCTGGCACCGGTGTTCCAGCTGGCCTGCCAGGTTGTCGATGATGTGCATGATACCCCCACGGTTGAAGCGATATTTTTTGAAGAGGTCTGTGTCATCATAGCTGTCTAACGGATTAAGTCTGTCCCTAAACACCCTCTCCCTCCTCAGCCCCCTGTGCACCAACATCAAGTAGGCCATCTTTAGCTTGCTTGTGTCGTCATAGGGTGCGTTTATCAATTCCTTTTCTCGGCAGAAACAGGTTATCCAAACAGCTTTCAAGGAATTTTTACGAGTTGATAAACGCAAAGCTGTTTTGAAAGCCCTTTAGGAAAGCCTTTTACGAAAGGGTGCGTTTATCAACTCTCCTTTCTCGGCAGAAACAGGTTATCCAAACAGCTTTCAAGGAATTTTCACGAGTTGATAAACGCAAAGCTCTTTTGAAAGTCCTTTAGGAAAGCCTTTTCGAAAGCCCCAAATTTGTGGCGATCCAAACAGGTTTCCTAAACAGGTTTTCAGAAACCTGTTTGTAAAAGCCTTTTGGAAGTTGATAAACGCAAAGCTGTTTTGAAACGGCTTTGTAGTCTTGTACTTCAGGCACGCCTTATGACCTCTTCTCCTCTGGTCGAATTGCGCAATGCAGCTGTGCAGTGACAGGCCAGTTAAAAAAAAATCGTGTTCGCGAAGAGAGTTGATAAACGCAACTATTTTGAAAGCCGTTTCTAAAGGGCTTTGGAAAGGGCTATCGAAAGCCGTTTAAACAGGGGAAAGTTGATAAACGCAGCCAAAGTCGCATGCCGCCACTCAGAAATATTTGAAGTATGTGCTAAACTGGAGCTGCCTCCCAGATAGGAAGACAATTGATTCATGTGGCATTGCATCATGACTCGTCACTCTCAAAGGAAGATATGTCTTTATTATGGTAATTGATTTTCGCCGTCCCTTCTTAGAAAACAATTAATAATATTAATTAATTATTATTAATTAATATTATAATTAATATTAATAACATTAATAGTACAGGCAGTCAGGGCTTTGGAAAGGGCTCTCGAAAGGGCTACGGAAAGGGCTTTCGAAAGGGCTATCGAAAGGGCTATCGAAAGCCGTTTAAACAGGGGAAAGTTGATAAACGCAGCCATAGTAATGGGAAGTTGTCGCTCCAGCATGTCCTTGGACAGATTTTGACGCTCATGCTGAGCAGCGTCAGAATTGTTGACGCTCCAGCGACATTTTGACGTCGATCGTGTGGCGTCAACTTTTTATGAAATGCCCTGCAGCGTCAAGTTTACAATTTGACGCTGCAGGGAGGAAGTTGACGCTGAATAGGGGACTTAAAGCTGTCGCTCTAGCTTTGTGAAACGGGGCCCAGTACGCACGCACGTAGCACGTATCAAGTATTCTCGCGCACACAAGCAGCGCGCGGGGCTACTGGAAAATGCTCGAAAATGCATTTTCTGAGTTCCTGCATGTTCAGAGTTTTGATTAAAAGTAAAAATTTCTTCAAGAAAACTAGAAATAATATTGACACATTCAATTAAAAAGCATTTGTAGTTTTATAAAACATTAAATTACTTTTGGAAGATCATCTAATTAGCTTGGAAAAACAAACTTTGCAGAATGTTAATTAATCTGTGAATATTATTTCGAGAAAGTAACACCCAAACATTTGAGAGCCCCATATATGGCTGTACAAAATGACTTTTTAAAATGCTAAGGAAACATATTTAAAGTGAAAACTAAGTTTCGGTAAGTGCTTGAAAACCCGTCTAGCACCATTTCATTTTTGCTTGCAATATATCGAAAGAGTCCACTAGGAAACTTACCTGGCTGACGCGGTTTGCCGGAATGATGAGTCGGTTTGGAGTATTTTGAGTATTTTTAGTAGGAAAACCGACTTTTATTCCAGAAGGCTCCAGACTAACTCGGTCTCGGGAAAAATTCGACCCTACTCCAGACAATTCACATGCAGTACTTAAGTGATCGCCACATTCTACTGGCCACTGCATAATACCAAATGAAACCTAATTGAATGGACAGGAATGTGCGTGCTAACGTAATCCTGTACAAAACAAAACAAAAATGACAGCGCGCGGTCCTCAGTTGCTGAGACACGCGGTCTTTGGAGATTTTGTTGTTGTTTATCAAGCGTCTTTGAATTGTTTTAGAGGTGCTTGATAGGCGCACACTAATTTTGCATGTGCGCAAAAAGAGGTTTTTGATGCGGGCGTTGTAACAACTCGGACCATTACTGCGAGTAGCCAGAAAACGAAGCGCTAGCTTATACATGCCGCTCCCATAGGACAACACTGTACAATCAGAGGGACAACCATTACAACTCATCCCGCCGTCAAAGCGAAGCCGAGTTTTCCCCGAGTCCGAGTTTAGCCTGACCCCGTTCGGGTAAGTACTGAGACTGAACCTTTTTGGTTAATATTTCGCATTTTCGTCGTTACCCATCGAATATCTTGTAATAACATTGTTATCCTGCACATTTCCTAAGCATACGTTCACATTTGGGAGCGAAATTTGACAACTTTTGCAGGCGTACCAGAACTTTGTTTGGGCTGATCAGTTACTAGCCTTCCCCTTTAAATTGCAATTTCATTAAAAGGGATAATTGAAACTCATGATCTTTCAAATATCAATTGAATGCAAGCAAAAAATGAAAATCGTGATTATTGACATGCTTCTGAATTTTGTGGTAAAAATGACATTTTTCGGCAAAAACGCGGTTGACATCCGGCCATACGCTATTCCTTAGTATTTTTGCAAGACTTTCAGTATGAGAACGGAGCATTAACAAAAAATGCCGTCGAATCCTTATCTAGAGCCATTTTTGAGGTTTGGCTGGTCTACTAGAAGGGGAGAAAGAGAAAACGCCCAGTAATTACATCGAAGGAGTCGAAAGACATTCAAAGAAAGAAAATGCGTAATACACCTCACCCTAGCGAGTCTCGGAGATCATCAACTAGATGGACTAGTAATATGAGAACTCCTAGCGACTAGATATGAGCCCGGAAACTGATAAAATAACCCCCTCCATGACAACAACAACAACAACAACAACAACAACAACGAAGCACGAGGTAGAACTCACACAATATACTACCTGGATGTGCAATACTGGAATTTTCAGAAGTTTAGTGTGTATTCGTATTACCTTATAACGTCAATATTTCGGGCTATGAAGTCAAAGGTCTAAGGTGAAAGGTCAAGTGAAAAAGTATATTTCATATATTCATGAAACGGTTCAAGGTATATTTATGGAACCTAGTGAATATTCATGTAGTGATTAGCAGTGATTTGGAAATTTTACGGTCAGAGGTCCACGTCAATTCAAACTTTTATTATTTTCTTATGTATGCAGTACCTGAGGATATCTTTTTTAAATTCTTTGTTAAATTGTTCTTGTTTTCCATGAGCCTGACTGTGTTATTTTGATTTTGTAATTTTACATTTGTATATTTATGTAATACTGTGTATGTATATCTCTCATTCTTGTAAAATCATTTGTAATTCAGCTTCTGGCTGCGATCAATGACTAGTTGAATAAAAATACCATTAACAATAGAAAAAAATATATATATCCCTCGGAGAGACCCGCCTCCACAATTGTTGTACTATAAATCATCATTATTATTATCGTCATCATTATCATTATTTCTTATGGGTCAAGAAAGCAAGAACGGCCAACAAATCTCTCACACATAGGGTCAAGAGAGAGAGAAAAAGAGATTTTAACATCTGAATACCCCAGAACCAGTACGATATTGTGACGAGCTTGCATGTTTGTCAGGACATGTATCAAAATAATCAGACTTAAAAGGAGTTTTGGTTGGAGCACAGAATATTGGAATATTATATTATTGTTAAAAATGTGATCTATGAGATAATCTCTCCTTTTAATATTATCTTAAATCAGCCTTTATCTAGTGGCAAAGTTCCTCACAAAACGGAAGTTGCCAGAGTTGTCCATATTTTCAAAAAGGGGGAAAAGACCTTCTTAATAATTTACATCCTATTCTCTTTTAACTTTCTTTTCTAAGATACTTGAAAGACTCGTGTATAAACGTACGGACAGTTTTCTTCTTAAAGCAAAATTTTTTACGGAATCTCAATTTAGATTTAGGAAAAAGTAATACAGCAAAACACACGCATTACTTAGTTTTCTTGATAAGATAGCTAATGCGACAGATGATGTTTCTCATACTGTTGGAGTTTTTCTTGATTTCTCAAAGGCATTTGATACTATAGATTGTGATACTTTACTCTATATCTTAAGGAATTCGGGAAAGGTCGTTAGAATAGTTCACTGATTATTGCAAGTATCAACGGCCATGACTCCCAACTCTTTTTATGAACGATATTCAAATTTATCTGAGATTTTTTCCTTCGTTTGAAACGAATTTCTAGAAAAATTCCATATATTTTTAATGAATATTTAATGAATAACTCCATTGAGGCACTACCTGCTGATATTATTTTTGATGGCACACCACTGGAAAATGTTTCTTATATCAAATTTCTGGGAATAACAGTTGATAATAAGCTTTCATGGAAACTTCATATTGATAGTATATGTAAAATTATTTCTCGAAATATCGGTATAATCAACAAGATTAAATTTTGTCTTCCTTTGTCGTCCCTGCTTACATTATATTCATCCCTCATATTGCCTTATTTAAATTACGGTATTCTTGTATGGGGAAATACATATCAAACTCTTTTGGATAAATTACTTCTGCTACAAAAGAAGTCACTGCGTATTATATGTCACACTGCATATTTGTCTCATACTGATCCGTTATTTTTTGAAAATAAAATATTTAAAATTAAAAATTTGTATTTGTTTAATTTAGGACAATTTATGTATAATTACAATAAAAATAATCTTCCATATATATTTGAATCAATGTTTTCAAAAAATCAATCTGTTCATAATTATCCTACAAGGCAATCCAACGAATTTCATTTACCATTTTTTTAGGACTTTGCTGGCTCAGCAAACCTTCATCTACGAGGGACCTAAGTATTGGAACTCACTTCCCAACGACATAATAACAGCACAAACTTTGAATTCTTTTAAGAACAAATTGAAATTCTTTCTGTTGAAATCTTATGATATACAACCAAATTAGGTTCGGTTTCATTCTCTCAATCAAGTCGTTTGTTTGTTTGTTTGTTTGTTTTTACAAGTATTAAGATATCACACAGAAATCATCTTTTAAGGAAAACAATCTGTCTAACATAAGTTTACCTCAGATATTTATTTTATTGTACCAGTAACAGTGAGTCTATTCTCTTTCTCCTTTTTTTTTATATCCGTTCCTATGCATTCATACCGGCATATGCACCCAATCAATCGCAATTTCAAACCAGGGAGCGTTGTATTGCTTTGTTATTGCATTTTAATCATGAAGTACAGTATGCTTGTGTCCACGATGGCGCGTGGTGTACCATAGTCTCATTTCCCCCTTTTTTGTTCTTTTTTTTTCTTCTTCTTCCTTTTTCCCCTTCCTAAGTTAATTTCATGTCAGTTGACATTGGTTTCTTTGACTTTGTGTACGTATTTTTTGAGGGTCCCATACCCTACAAGCTTTGCTTTTTAAGTGGTGGGACCCTCCATTTCCATTCTAATCTGTGTATTAGGTATATACCTTAGAAACGAAATTCTGTTGTTACTCGTGACCACTTGTACGTTTTCTTTGAAATTGTTATAAATTTGTTCTGTAAATGTATTGCATATATTTTTTCTGTTTATTCAATGGAAATGAAAATAAAATTGAAATTGAAATTGAAATTGAATGATTTTTTTTTCTATTTTTGTTCAGATTACTTGGGAACGCCCACAAAAAATCCTTCCAAACCAATATTCCTCAGATGACCTCATCTGTCAATCATTGCTAAAGTACTGATATGTTTAACAAAGGGCATTGGAATGCACCTTCCCCTCGACTCAGAATAACTTGCATGCTTTTGTGATATTAATGTGACTAACAAAAGACAAAGCGAGGGAACATAGGGCAGGAAAATGTTTAATTCCATTAATTGCTGTATCAAAACTGTTCCTGTCCCAATAACCCCATGGGGTCAGGGTAAATGGGACTCACGTAAATTGAATGACATTGGTGTTTTAATTAGTTCTGCGTACTTCCGCCCTTCTCATTTTGTGTAGACAACCCTATGTGTACAATGCTGTCTTACTTACCCAAATTCGTCCTTGCATGTAGGACAATGGAGTTGGTATGTAAAAGTGTAATCTTGTCTTTAATTATGAATGATATTTACCCAACACAATATCACATGATGCATCTTGTTAATGCTCAAATTTCGATGCTTGAATATTTCTTTGAGCGTTTTGTCTTGTGTTGTGTCTGCGTGTGTATGTGTGTGTTTTTTTATAGTGATTTATAAATAAATGCTCAAGGACGTTCCTCAGTTTAGTTTGTGCGCATCCTAGCTGCGCAGGTTGGCAGTGACGTAACACAGAGCGTAAAACGCACGCACGAGTGATGAGCTGAGCTCATCTTTGTAGCTGTCAAATGAATAGCTGAATTTTGAAAGCTAGTAACAGATTTATAGCCTAATTACTACAACCCTAGAACTCACCACCTTTTCTTTTTTACACGACTGTTTAAAATATGGTACACTACAGAACTACAGTGGTAGCTTGTTACAGCGATGTCTTCTGGACCTGGAAATTTTGTTGGTTGTGTGACATGCATAATTATATGAATACATGTTTTATGTATGCTAAAGTATATACACACATATGGGTGTACATGGGTAACTTGATGTCCTTTTTGTGTCACGCATCCCTTTGCATCGTGTTTTCAATGTACTTTCTGATTATTATATTTGTTACAAATAAAGACAGAATAAACTGACCAGAAAGAATATAAATTATTAGTGGAAAAGTGAGCAAAGAAAATGTTTGTTGTATTCTACTGTTACTGTGCTGGGCGGCCTCGCTCGGCTCGCGTGCCGACTGTACGTGTTTTAATCTTTACGCACTACGCAAAGTTCAGCGGTCCGAGCCGCACATACATGGTCATGGTAGAACAACACTGATCGACGGAATCGGGAAGCTTGAAGTGAAAATGAGCTGTTTCCATTTTCAATCCGTAGATCTGTTTTGTGACATGCAGTCATTATTATTTTGTTCATCAACATGGTCAAGTTGAGTGTTAAGGTATCTAGGGCCTATAAGTTTCACTACTAGTCTACTATAGACTAGGTATTAAAAAACAACAACAAAACAAACGTATGGCACACACCTCATCTTTAGATCTAGCAACTTAAAACAATTTGAGTATCTCTGTTAAAATCTGAATTTATTTAGATCTATACTTGTCATTACTAATACAATTTTTTTTTTCAATTTTTGGTTACAAAATACAAGATCACGAAATTGTTATCAAACAAGTATCTATCACTATCACCATTCAGATATTATTATTTTTTTTATTACCATATCTGGTGAAACAAAAGGAAAATCAACGATTTTTTTTTTTTTGTGGGGGAGAGGGTACTCAAGGTACATCTCCATCACTGTCCATAGTTTACAACACGCCCTTTACCAACCACAGCAACAACCAACACAATGTAGACCGGGGGCCCTGAAAATAAATTCAGCTGAAAAGGGTCACACTTTTTGATGGTCTCATCATATTAGGATGTGGCCAAGGGTCAATAAAATGAATTGCTGGCAAGTCACATCCTGTACCGTAAGCCTAGGGGTCCCTAAAAGGGGCCCCAAAAATGCATTTATTCAGCCGAAGTGGGTCACGGACAAAAGTTGGTGGATATTGTTCCTTTGGGTGTACTTATCATGGAAACAGCAATGCCAGCTATTCCATTCTGTACGGGGCCCCAGACAGTAGCCCCAAAGGGCCCCACCCATATGGTGTTATTAAGCTGAAAAGGGTCACGGCTAATTTCTTTCGCAATGGAAGTAGTACCCATCAGAGATATCCCAAACACCAGTGCCAGCTATTTTATCCTGTACGGGGCTCCAGACAGTAGCCCCAAAGTGCCCAACCCCGTATACACACACACACACACACACACACACACACACACTGATTTTATTCAGCCGAAAAGGGTCACGGCTAATTTCTTTTGCAATGGAAGTAGTACCCATCAGAGATATCGAAAACACCAAAGCCAGTTATTTTATCCTGTACGGGGCCCCAGACAGTATCCCCAAAGTGCCCCCCCCCCCCGTATACATACACACACACACACACTGATTTTATTCAGCTGAAAAGGGTCACGGCTGATTACTTTTGCAATGGAAGTAGTACCCATCAGAGATATCCAAAATACCAAAGCCAGTTATTTTATCCTGTACGGGGCCAGACAGTAGCCCAAAAATGCCTTCCCCCCCCCCCGTCACACACACACACACACACACACATTTATTTTATTCAGCTGAAAAGGGTCACGGGTATTTCTTTTGCACTATGGAAGAAGTACCTATCAGAGATATCCAACACAACAAAGCCGGTTATTTCATCCTGTACGGGGCCCTGTCATGCACCAACAGAACATCCGTCATCACCGACATAACATCTGTCATACACCGACAAAACATTCTTGGATCAGCACCGAATGACTACAGCTGTTCACGCCATGTTTGCCAACTCCAACTCTCATGTCCCGAATGGACACTTTTATTCCACCCCACCCTGGTTTCACCAAGGCACATCACGGTTCTCCGTCACACCTCCCCCCAACAAGAGGAAAGTTATGAATGTAACTTTTCGACTATAAACACCTTCGTTGTAAGGCTTGTTTCACCGTTCTTGCTTACTACACGTATTAGTTTAGTTTTGTGTTGTTTTCTTAAAACATCACCTGGCATACTACACATATAATTACTAATTTTGAGCCTTATCAGAATCAGTTAACTCCGGCATCAATTGTCCCCTTTTGGAACAATACACATGTATATGAAAACTTGACAAGCCCCCTACAAAACATGTAAATACACATATCAACAGTCTACAGTAATACACATGTGAAACTGTTTTCAACGGGTGCACATACGAGTGCATATAATCCGGAAAGATTACACCAGATGTAATCAATCATTTCTCCAGTAGTATCAATATTTTGACTGAGACTGTGCTTTCTGGTAGTCTCGACTGTAATTATATCCTCGCATACTTGACCAATAAACTTACATAACTTCAGGCATGAATAGTATTTTGTTTTTGGTAACACATACACTTCATCTTTAAATGTGGAAACCAAACATACACGTTCTTCCTGAAATTGTTCTGACTGTTGCAAAGATATGTCTTTTTTTCCAACACAAACTTTCACTGGAGTTTCACTGAATGTGGTAACAGCACGCATCTCTTGATTATAACAACTTCGTATTTAAACACTATGACACCTTCGCACATATGTACTGTCACGCGATAAGATGTAATATATGTGCAAATTCTGGAAAATATCGAGATCATACTCGACACACGGATGTGACGCTGTCACTCTGTAACGAAATACATATGCAGGTTATTTATAAAAGTGATATTATAACATCTTGGCTTTTTTATGCCTCACTGTCACTCAACACTTTTTCATTTATACAAAACAACACAAATTCTTGTGTTTTAACACAAATCAATGGACATAAAACTAAAAATGTGATCACCAATTTTCCTGTCACTAGTCGGTTGTGTTTTGCAATACTCTTGTTGCATTTGCTAGCTTTAACTCGGTAACGTATCGGTACACATACAAATCTGAATCCTTTGACTCTTTGGTACATTGAATGAAATCAAAATACATGTAGAAGTGTGCAACTGAAGCACAACTTTCACTCTAATCTTACACACCACAGATGTTGTATCCTGGCGCTTCCTGTAATGTTGGGTTTTCAAAATATCATACAATGCTTGGCGAGTAACACATCAAACATTTTTTCAAGCGATGTCTCCTTATAAAGACAAAATATTGTGTACTAGTACTTTCTCATACTTCCTATCACTCACATGTACTGTTTTCGCTTAAAACAAACATGATTAACATAAATACAATTTCTTCCTTCACAGATCCTTGGGAAAGGAAGAAAACTGAACGAAAATACATAAACACATGTATACGTTGACATATACACACACAAAAAAAAAAATCAACATCAGTTTCTTGTCTGTTTTGAGTCTTGTTTGAAATGTTCAGCTTGATGTAAATTTCACTGTAAATTTGAGATTGTTATCGTTCGGCAACATTATCAGCGCGTGCACAGTTTCAAACTCGCCACAGAGCGTCTGCTAATTTGTTGTCCTTTCCTGCTATGTGCACAATTCTCAGTGGATACGGCTGGAGAATCAAATTCCAACCGGAGAGACGCTGATTTTTGTGCTTGAAGCGTTCTAAAAACGTCAATGGGTTATGGTCCGTGTATACCACGATGTCTCTTTCACCGTCCAAATACGCTTCGAAATGTTGCACGGCTAGAACGACACTGAGACATTCCTTCTCCACAGTTGAATACTTTTGCTGATGGCGATTCAGTTTTTTGGAGAAGAAACACACGGGTTTGCTGTGTCCGTTGTCGTTATCCTGAAGTAGTACGGCTCCTACTCCTCGGTCACTAGCATCCGTAGCTAGCTGGAAGCTTCTGGAAGCTGGAAGCTTCAGCTTCTGGAACGCATCCTGGCAGCTCGCCGACCACTGGAACGTTGTACCCTTTTTCAACAGGTCCGTCAAGGGCACCACCACGTGGCTGAAGTTGGGAACGAACCTCCGGCAGAATCCGCACATTCCCAAGAAGCGCTGAAGCTCCCGTTTCGATGCCGGCATTGGGAAGTCCACGATGGCTCGGACCTTGGCATCTCTTGGTGCGACGCTTCCTCGGCCTACCTTGTGACCTAGGTAGGTCACACAAGCGTTCCCAAACTCGCATTTGGCCAGATTCACCACGAGTCCTGCATGTGACAACCTCTGGAACAGCTCTCGAAGATGAGCAACATTCTCCTCCCACGTATTGCTGAAAACCAACACATCGTCTATATAGACAACACAGTTATCATGACCAGCAATAACTCGATTCATCATCCGTTGAAAAGTTGCGGGGGAATTTTTCATCCTGAAGGGCATGACACGACACTGGTATAACCCGGAGGGCGTGACAAACGCCGAGATCTCTCTTGCATCCTTGTCTAATGGCACCTGCCAATACCCTTTCATCAAATCCAATTTGCTGACATACTCAGCACTTCTTATCCGATCAATACATTCCTCAATCAAAGGAAGCGGAAACGAATCAGTCTTGGTTATGGTATTTACCTTCCTGTAATCTATACAAAACCGGGACGTTCCGTCTGACTTCGGGACTAGCACCACTGGGGAACTCCAGTTTGAATTACTAGGCTCTATGATTCCATTTGCAAGCATGAAATCTATTTCCTTATCCACCTGTTCTCTCTTAGCAGGATGAATCCGATATGGATGCTGCTTTATGGGTACATTTTTACCAACATCTACTATATGAACAGTGTCTTTCGCACAGCCCAATTTATCACTGCAAACCTCCGGAAATTCCTGGAAGATGTCGAAAACATCTTGCCTCTCCGAATCAGACAAATGACTGAGCAGTAACTCTGGATTTTCTAGTGCCTTTGAGTTCTCTACTCGCGGAATCATTCCTGACTTGAAACTCACACTCTGAGAATCTGGAGCATCAGATTCAAACTCTTCTGCACTTTTCTCAGCACTGTGTAGGACACTCTCACTCACAACTGCACCTACGTCTCCTACCATCACACGGCTAAATAACTCCTCAAAAGCCGGAATAGGAATCAACGGCGCAGGTCTAATGGCATGTTGTGGTTTTCCTACCACTTGACATTCATGACACGTTCGACAAAATTCAGACACATCCTTTCTCATCTTGGGCCAGAAGAAATGAGTTCTAATTCTACACAAAGTCTTCTTGACACCCATGTGTCAGGCCATTGGAATTTCATGTGCAAGACGTAGAATTTCCTTTCGATACGGCGGAGGAACAACTATCTGGTCGACAACCATCCAGTCCTCATCTGCGGGACGATCTGGAGGACGCCATTTCCTCATAAAAACACCAGACTTTACATAAAAACATTCTGGCACTCCCTTCGCCTCATCTACAGTCAATGCACCCTCTCTCAACTTCAACAACTCCTCATCTTCCATCTGTGCTTTGATTAAAGCTGGCTGACTGAACACACCTTCCTCCCAACTTTGTTCTCTTTCATCTTCACGAGTCACCTTTCCAAAGAATGTGTCATCAAGAGAAATTTCACTTTCAGACTCCTTTCTCTCACGCTCTGCTTCACTTGCTCGAAGTCTTGTGATAGCACATGTTGGAAACACTTCTGGAAATTCATCGACAAGTTTTTCAGTTTCCTGCTCGTACACTGGTACTTCGGAGACAACCGGAAAGACACTCACTCGACCTCCTGCAAGGTCATTACCAAGCAAAAAGGAAACTCCATCCATAGGGAGGAAGGGAACAATTCCCACAATCACTTCCCCTGAGATCAGTCCACTATCCAAATTCACTCGGAATAGAGGGACTGCCTGCGTTCCTCCGTTGACATCATGTATCAGTACCTTTCTACCCGTGTTACAGTCTATGGGCATACTCTTCACATCTCCTACCATGAGGGACTGTGTAGCTCCAGTATCACGAAGGATGACAACCGATACTCTAAATTCAGCAATGGTAACTGTACCCTTGGGAATGAAGTCCTTGTACTTTTCATCCACACGACCACTTGAACATGTATCTGTCATTTTTGAGACACTGCTTTTCACAACATTTGGATGACGCTGTTCATCACTTTCACTTGACTTAACAAAACCATTGGTGGCTGCTTGGTACTGTTTCTCTTTTGTTTCAGCATCTGAACTGTTCTGTGTACGTGTGTCTGCATGGACTAAACCATGTGTTGCTCTTTGCTTTTGTTTTTCTTTTGCTTCATTTTGTTCCAGCAATCGCCTACATTCAGACTTAATGTGACCTGTTTTCCCACAGAAAAAGCATCTCACTTCTTTGTATTGAGGCCGTGGCGATTTTGGGCGCTCTATCTGTGATTCAGTCTTTACTTTATCCCTGCGTTCACTATGACTACTGTGCCACTTTTGAGTGTCAGGATTTCTCGACTGATCAAACTTCCTCTTTCCCTCAGGACTTTTTGTTTTCACTTTATGTGTCAACTCATACTGGTCAGCGGTGACTGCTGCACTCTTTACATCATGTACTCTTCGATCTTCAAAATATGTTCTCAAATCTGGAGGTGTCGATTTCTTGAACTCCTCCATCAACACTATCTCTCTCAAATTGTCATAAGTGAGATCTACTTTCATTGATCGAACCCATCGATCAAACAGAATTTCTTTTTCTCTCTGAAACTCTACGTAGGTCTGTCTCGAACCTCTCCTATATCCTCGAAACGTTTGCCTGTAGGCTTCTGGGACTAACTGATAGGCAAGAAGGACTGCTTCCTTAACTGTGTCATAGTTATTTGCCTCCTCATCCGAGAGAGCAGACACTACTGAATGTGCCTTGCCTGTGAGCTTTTGTTGTACTATCATAGACCAATATTTCTTCTCCCACTCCAAATTCCTAGCTATTCTCTCAAAGGAGAAAAAGAAAGAGTCTACATCCTCTTCATCAAAGCGGGGGACTGTGTTTGCCTTTTTTGCAATATCGGGCGTCTTTGGTCTCGACATAGTAACATTAGGCCTATCCCCTGGGACGCTACTGGCCTGGGCCTGGGTCAACTCATTTTGACGTTGCATTAACTCTTGTTCGAGTCTCAGATTTTCTGCCTTCATTTTTTCTTTTTCTAACTCCAATCTAGCCAGTTCTAATTGTGTTGAATCTACCCTCATCTCACTAGGTCTAGTAATACATGTAGTAGTAGTACTTGGAGCAGTTTTTCTACCAGCACTCTCAATCTCATCTGTACTCTCACTCTGGTCTGTGTGTTCATTTTCTACACCACCCAGTTCAAGCTTCTTCACCAGAACTGCAAAGATTTCTTTCTTTCGACTACACTCTCTAATATCAGCATCAACATGAGTTGCAACGTCAATCAATTGGGCTTACACTAACCCTCTCAATCTACCAAGAGTGACGTCTTTCACAAACTCTGCAGCATCGAACTTGGCTGCCATGATTATTCACATCTAGCTTTCCGACTAGATTTCAAAACTACGTCGCTAACGCAACTGCCTACAGTACACTCCACTGCGTACCGAACTACGAGAATAGTCTAAGCAATTCAGACCTGACAAACACTCGTATATCTCGAGGCCAATTTCCTCGTAAAGCCACGTCTAACGATGCTAATCCAAATAACCAGAAAGTGACACACTAATCTGATAAAATGACATAACGGAAACGGAAATACATACCCTTCCTTTCCAGCAATCAAAATGCTGCAACCCTGGTATTCAGCTAGCGAGAAGACCAGTACAAGTGCGCAAAACATACTCATCGCATCGCTTCGCGAATCGCACTTCCATTCACAACCACTGCTAACGCAGCTCACAGCCCCATTACACATACCGTGCAATGTCACGCAGTATACAATACCGCTACGAACGAACGACACTGTTACGTTCGCTACCTGTGTACACATCTCACATGAGTGCGAACACTACACATACTGTACCTCCAACGGGCATCAACCATTACAACGATGTACCAAACACCGAAATACTACCAAAAGATGGCCTGTTTGTATGTTCATCTCCCGGACAAGCCCCCACATGTCATGCACCAACAGAACATCCGTCAGCACCGACATAACATCTGTCATACACCGACAAAACATTCTTGGATCAGCACCGAATGACTACAGCTGTTCACGCCATGTTTGCCAACTCCAACTCTCATGTCCCGAATGGACACTTTTATTCCACCCCACCCTGGTTTCACCAAGGCACATCACGGTTCTCCGTCACAGGCCCCATACCAGACAGTAGCTCCCATTCATATTATACATGTTCTGTGAATCAGCTGAAAATGGTATTACAAATCCTTTTGTAATGGAAATATTACTGAACAGAGATATCACAAACACCAAAAGCAAGTCATCTTATCCGGTATACGGGGTCCTATAGGCTACAGTAGCAAAACACCAAAGAAATTTGCAAAGGAAGCACACTTCTGTATAGTGCACAACCAAGATGACCAAATTACGAAAACCAGTCATTTCATCATGTACTGGGCCCGGTTATACAGTAGCCGTAAAGTGCCCCCCCCCCCCCCATATTATGACATCAACTAGCTGAAAAGAGTCATATTTGTTTTTCTGTTACAATCGAAGTACGCCTTAGTATACATCATAGATACCCAAAACACCAAAGCCAGTTAAGTTTTCCAGCCAATTTCGCACTTTTGTCGGTTCATTTGATAAAAGGTTCATTCAATTTTTAGAACAACCCTCGTTATCGCACAGTCTGTCTTTCAAAATTGTAACTTGTGCGTTTAATTTAGCATTTCGATCAATAAAATTTGTACATGTGGCTTTCGAATTCCGTAAAAGGGGTATTCAAATTGGCTGGTACCCTACGTTCATTCAAATTCGCATTAACTTTCCGAAAAAGGGTATTTCAGTCATTCAATTTCGCGAAAGACAGTCAAATTCCAAACGTGTTCATTCAAAGTTACATCATGTTATTTCTTTTTTCTTTTAAAGGTGAGAACATTTTAACGTGTCTTTCTTTGTGACTTTTTGTTTCATATACTGTATCCATATACTGTTAAGTAGTAAAAGTATCATGGATTCTTACCTAGTATAACTCGATTTGGTTGTTCTGTAACGCCCCTTCTCTTTCATACATGTCATTATAGGCCAACGTGTACCATACTGCAGATTAACTTCACCTTTTTATAGTCATGACAGCACATTAGATACAGACATAATTATATCTCTAGTAGACATATAAAGAAAAAATTGTTTTAAAAAAATATTTGAGGATCATAACCTTGACTTCCTGGAACTTCATTTCATTTCATTTCATTTTCATTTCATTTCATTTCTTTATTGTCCAATTTATGTATAAAAACATGGCATGGAAATTTGATTTTGTCACACATTCATAAACACATATTGACATCAGATAAATAGCAAATAATATTACATTACATATAAGACATCAAGTGAATTCTCAAAAAATACAGAAAACCAAACATACGTCACAACATTGACTAGCATCATGTGTTTAACGTGCAGAGGGGAAAAAATAAATATATTTGTGTACATACACAGAAGACTATGGAAAAATCAATTGCCGCAAAAAGTTGTATAACCACAAATTCTGAAACACCTTACTTCACACAGACCACTCCAAATGTCATAATCCATAAATTATAACACATATTGCACATATTCCTTACACCACCCCCCCCCCCACCATACACACAGCTAAAATCTGCTTCGTTTCACTGAATCCCAGACACGCCCGATGTGCACAATCAGACATCTATTGCACATTAATCTTAATTCACTTAGAAGTTATTCTATTCAAATAACTGCAAACCATAAAATTCTTGTGTGTTTTTGATAATGCTCAAAATACCCCCCCCCCCCTGCTGTCATACACCAAACCAGCTACAGTTCTCCCTTCACTTTATACAAAAATCAGCGGTTGTTATTACACATCCTGATTGCGTATGGAACAAAGGAGTCTGCATATCGATTTGTACGACATTTCAGAGACCGTAGTCTTCTGCCTGATCGTAGGAATTCAAAATAATCATGTAGCGGGTGATTCTCGTTTAACATAATACCATCTGCCATATTTGCGATCCGATCTGTACATTCCTTTGTAAGGTCGTAGCTTTCCCCAGTGATTTTGCTGGCCTGTCTCACTATAGCTTCCATTCTCTTGAAGTCTTGTTTCCTGCAGACCCCGAACCAGATGACACAGTTAAACAATACAATACTTTCAACAAGTGATTTATAGACAAGATTGAGAATAGTTCTATCAATGTGTAGTGATCTCAGTTTTCTCAGAAAGTACATACGAGTCCGGGCTTTTGAGATAACAGATCTACACTCTTCAGTCCAAGAAAGTTTACTGTCCACTGTTGTCCCTAGGTATTTGTAACTCTTGACTATCTCAATATCTGTACCACCTATATTTATAAATTTTGGCTGTGGGGGCATTTTCCGAAAATCAAACACAATCAAACTTGCCAACCACTCGAAATAAAGCACTCGTAACGGCCAGATAACTTGTGGCTACGTGCTTTTTCGGACTCAATAAGCACAGTAAAAAAAAAGCAAAACAAAAACAATAACAAAAACGGCTGTCAAAGTCTCTTAAACGAATACGAAAACATGAATATAATGCTTACAAAACAAAAACTACGATAAAAGAAAATAAGGAAACACGTAAAGCATGAACATATCTGTTTGATTGACTGCAAAACATGTTAAATTAGATGCCCAGAAATCAATTTGAATGAACGAGCGCAGCATATACGTGACCACGTGACTATATGATTATGAATTTATGAATGAACGGATAGTGAAATGGTGCTTGTCTTATGAATTTCAGTTGAAAAAGTGTTGTTTAGAATAAGGCTAGAGGTAATGTGAATGTTCCAAAATGAACTTGAATGAAGAGAGCGTGAAATTGAACTATCATGTCATCTAGGCTAAGTTTTGCTAAATGAAAGCAGCAATAAGGAATTGGATTGAAAGAGGTGCGAAATTGGACCGGAAAACCGATATTATGCTGTGCAGGGCCCTTGACAGGTATAGCCCCAAGGTATTCCCACCCCACATGAATTAAGAGTTTTCAGGTGAAAAGAATCGTGTATGCCTAATTTCCTTGGCAGTGGAAGTAACATCTGAGATACCGAAAACACCAAACCCATCCAGTTATTTTCATTCCCCCTAGCCAGTAGCTGGAAAGTGCTCCCTTATTATTTTTTCCATTTTAAGTGAAAAGAATCATGGCTATAATTTCTTTTGCAATGGGAGTAGTACTCAACGAGGTATCAAAAACACCGAAACCAGTTATAGCTGTACAGGGCCCCACACCATAGTGTCCCTACATGTGATTTAATTTTGCTATTAAAGGGAATGTACAGTACTGGTTGAGGTGGGGATTCATGTTTTGAACATTCCTAAGTGAGATAATGAAAAGCCTCTTATGAAATATGAAAGAGCATGTAATTTTAAGAAGGATTCAACGTTTATTTGATGAAAATTGGTTTTCAAATGGCTGGGATATCCAAAAAAAAAGCTAATAATAAAAGGCGACATGCCACATCTTTATTAGGATCTCTTTGTTTCACCTTGTTTTTTGGATATCTCAACCATTTCAAAACCGATTTTCATCGAATAAACTTTTGATACCGATTAAAACTGCATGCTCTTTGACATATCATAGAGTGGTTTCTGAATATCTCTCAAAACGTTAAAAGCTTAATCCTCACCTTGACCAGAACTGTACACACCCTTTAAGCTCCCGTTCCACTATCATGGTCTGCACCCCAATCTATTCAATCTGCCAGATCGGGAGAGAGCGGCAAAAGTGTAAGGGGACCTGGAGCATCGTAGCAGCAGCGTTTGGGTGACGGGGTTGGATCTGGCAATTTTACCGATCGGGAAGAAATTTGAACTTGTTCAAAATTTCTTCCCCATCCTCCCATCAAGATTGACCTATTTTGAATCGTAGTGAAAACGGGGAGAGCGCAGTGACAGTGTAAATACTGCGGAATGAGCACAACAATTCCAGGTTTTTCTTAGCGTTCTAACAGCGGCACACGAACTGGAAGTAAACTAGACACCGACGTGGTCCCGCTGCTGCACCGCTTTCTTGGTCAAAGCATGACTTCCCGCTTTAACGACGCTCTCACTAAGTTCTCTACTCTCGTATAAAATCAAGGACTGTTCCTACGACGCTCTTAGTACACTTCATTCCCGCTTTGATAACGCTGTTGGCCGCTTTAGCTATGCTGTGTGTACGTTTTCCCAGACTCAATTACGCACGTCTTCCGCTCTCGTCGCTCTAAAATGGAACGTGGCTGCATAGCCGCTACGCTGGAAAAATGTTTGCCAGAAGAAGATCAAAAATATCGAGAAGCAAAACTGATGATGATGAGGAGGACGTTGTCGTTGTCGCGAAAATGAAGACGAAGGAGCGCATTTTTAAGAAGAAGAAGCGATGAAGACAAAGAAGAGAAGAAAGCAGCAAAGCAGCCACCCACAAGGCGAAGAAATTAAAGAGGGACTGCGCGTGATAGATGGTAACATGTGGAAGAAGAGGAGGACATGGAAGAATTTTGAAGAAATCCTCTACAACAGGAAGAGGGACTATAAAAGCAAGGACATCAAGAAAAAGCCTTTTTGGAAAGACCACTACAGACTAAGAAATCAGGGTTCAAAATTGAACCTCTAGGCGTGATACAATAGCAGCACCCCTTTTCCCTCAAAATTTGAACCCCTGTCTAGGGTTCAATTTTGAACCCCATAAAAATGAACCCTCTGAGTTCAAAACTGAACCTCAAGGTTTATTTTTTATGGTGTTCAAAATTGAAAAATTGGAAATTGAAAATTGAAAATCATAAAAATGAACCCTCTGAGTTCAAAGCTGAACCTCAAGGCTTATTTTTTTGCACCCCTGCAGTAAAATGTTCGACTATCAAAGTTCACTTTTTGCACCCAGGCAGGTTAAAAATTGGACTTCTGAAGGATACATTGTTTAACCTCAAGGTTGTAAAAAGGTTCATTCTTCCACCCGAAAGGGTTAATTCTTGAACTTTTCAGATATCAAAATTGAACCCTTTGCGGTGCATCTACGCTCCCTGGTTTTTATTTTTCCTCCTTAATGGGTTACATATATACTTTATATATATATATATATATATATATATATATATATATATTATAAGCAATATTACATACAATATGTATATTTTTATTATATATATTATATAGTCCTGCTGAAATAATGGAGATGTTCAAGCTTAAAGTACAGCACAGTGTTCAGAGTTGTTCAATCAAACACATAGTCCTTAGCAATGCCAACACATACTCCTTAACAATGCCACCACCAATTCATTGTACATGCTGCTCATACTTCATATTTGGCACACACTTTGTACAGAGAAATTAAAACATATCTGCATCACAGATAATTACATTTCATGTTTGTTTAATAAAGTCTTGGGATGATAAAAAACGAGGAAAATTAAATAAAGAGAAATTCTCCATTTTTGTACATTATCCAAGTGCAGTTCATCATTTGGTACATACAAACTTGTCACTTTCATTTGTCAAGATGGATGCATTTCTGTATTCACACAAAAATGCACATGTATTAATTTCATAGGCTAGGTTTTCATCATTCAAAACAAAGAATTAAGTCAAATCAAGTTTTTGCATTATAATGTAATACATGTACAATTAAGAAAGTTAAATACAATACATGTACATAACATATACTCATAGAGTAATGGAATACAATGTATATTCAAATTTTGTAAATAAGGGAAAACAATATTCTCTTATGAAAAAAATGTATCAAAGATCTGTCATTATATTATCATTACATCATTTCATTTCCCTATAAGAATTTCTTTATGACAAAAAATAAACATAAAAATCTCCCCCAGCAGAAAAAAAATGAAACATTTGCAATCCATGTGCGTTGTGCAAAAAGTACACTTTTATCATCTAAAGAAAGCAGAGCTGTTAATTCCAGATGTTGCATTTGCAAGCAGTTACAACACAGTGAATTCAATAAAAAAAAAATAAAACAGTTGAATAAAAAGTATACATGTACATTACAAAACCTATATGGTTAGTTTCCACATGCATAGAAGGAAACAAAATGGCCACAATACTTTCCAGCTACATGTATATGCAAATGAATGAAAATACTTCATGAATTAAAGATTAATATCTAGAAACCTTCAAAAAAGAAGATCATTAACAAGTAATCAAAGCACAGTACAGAAATATTGGTAGGATTTCCGTGAACACATCTTTACATGGCTAATGTTTACATACTATAATTGTAAAGGTTAGTATCCTCACCTGTTACATAACAGAAGGAAAAGAAGGATACCAAGTTTGCTAAAACTGCAATAAAATAAATAATCAACACCACTAATACACACACACATGCAAATTGTGACAAGCAAAAAAAGGAAAAAGGACCCCCCTCCTTCCTCTAACAGCATCCAATTAACCCAAAGTATGGGGATATGTCTATTCCATCGATATAGGGATGGCATTTGTAACTAGAATCACATTGTACGAGATATGATAGAAGAGAGAGGAACACTCAGAGATAATAGTAGGATAGCATAGGCAGGATAGGAGAGGCATAAAACAGGAAGGTACAGGAATAATGTCCAGCTTTATACAGAAAGCTTGAATGATACCACTGTACTACAGTGTAATTCTCAGTGCTGGCTCAAGGCTAAAATTCATCTTCCACCCAAAACATCAAAATGTAGCTTATATTCATCAGCAAGAATGACAAGAAAACCAAACTACTCTAGCTGCAAGAATTTATATAACAACCTCGAGGATGATAGTACTGTACAAAGTGTCAGCAAACAAAACAATACATTTTTTAGTGTTTTAGTCATTTAGGCAGAGGATGATACACAATGCAAAGCAGATACAAGGATTAACTCATCATGACACAAGTAGCCACAGGATTGTAACTCTACAGTGATTTCTTTAAAATCATTCGATGAAGTGTTCTTCACAATACAATATTACCTGCCAGTATTCTACACTGATTTTATGAAGACTGTTTCAGACTGTAGTTGATTGCCCTGGACAAAGGTTTCATCATGGATGCATCTGTAGAACTGAGTGAAGTTGTAGCGATTCATTCCACGAAGACAGCTGGAGAAGGTGCCTCAGTCATGCAGAATACCTGGGGGAAAACAACAACAACAACAAAAGTGTTACACTCTCCTCTGTATAGTGATACAAAAATGTACAATATATCATACATTTATTGAGAAGATTAATTTCTTGGAGGAAGGAAAACACCAAATTGAACATTTCTATGGGTTGCACTTTCCTGACAAATCACAAGTACAACACACTCTACACACCCTCTTAAGCTTAAATTTAATTGTAGGGTAATCTCAAAACAATGCTATACTACATGTACAATGTAATTCTAGAACTTTAATAGACCATACACTCTACACTGAAAATTTGAAAATGCTCTGCCATCTGGATGAAATATATGCCACTGAAGAACAGGTAAAGTCAAAATTACTTGTGAGGGCCATCAACCCTCTCCATGAAAAAGGTCATACTGATCATGTACCCAGTTTTCACATTCAATGCAAAAATGCAGATTAACCTTGAACTGGGAACAACTGTTGATTGAGAGAAGAGAGATGACCAGTCCATTCGTATACTGGGACAAACGTCTTGTCCAGGATCATCCTCCTTTTATGTTGATGCAGTGACTGCATCAGCAATTCGGTACATCGTATTTGGCCCAGTATACACTGGACTCCTGTTATAATGAGGTCCTCAGGGCCTACAGTTTTCTTTCGTTTTATCAAAGTTTTGTTACAACCAAACAAGTAAACAATAAAGCAACAAATGTAGAGCCAATAACATTATGGCCTCAATTTCAATTTTGTTGTAACGTTATTTATCAGAACAGGAGTGCACTGGGTGTATGTATAAAGACTGATGCATTAAAGAGTACATTAAAAATACATCTGAACATACAATGCAAAAAAAAAAATTAGACACAGCAGTCTCGTGATCAACTCACAGTATTGTTCTTTGGCAGATCCAGTACAGGTCAGTTGCAGGTTAGGTGGCAGCGACATATGGCAGCAGACTTTTCCGGACTTTGCGAAATATTGGCAAGGTTTCTTTCTTCCTTGGCGTTGTAGTGTTGCGATTCCTGCGTTAAATCTATTAACTCTTTATGTGCCATGGTGGAAACCCCCTGTGTGCCACGTTATTCTGAGACACGAAGGTAGTCATGCTTTGTGAAAGAATTCTGTTTTTCCAATTTGTATATCTTCCACAAATTTCTGTTAAGCTGGACATTATACTGAGCAAAGTTAAAGAGGAATGCCAAACTTTGTTTCCATTTACAATGTATCCCAATTCTATTTTCAATTTTTCTTTTGAAGTACCAATTGCTACATTACTGTTAAGGCATGACTTTTGCACATGAAATAGTGACAGAAACATTGAATGGACACGCAAATCTAGTTGGGAACACCGCTTGATAGTCAATCACCACATAGAATGCAAGCCGTATCATGTGACAGGAAATAAAGCGCGAGAAACGTTTTGATTGTACCGCGGGATTAGCGATTTATCGATCGGTTTTGGCGGCTTTGTTTGTTGAGCAGAATATGCGAATTTGGCACGCCGTCGACTGAGCCGGACGTGCGAACGTGGCACATTGCATAAAGAGTTAAGTACATGTACAAAAGTAAACCGAATACATGGTATGTCATCTTTGATAATCCAACTAAAAAACAACAGTAATGTAGAGCTGTGCAAGAAAGAATTGGATGTTATATACATGGCCACAGGAACCAGGGGGACTCGGGTCCCTACTTTTTCGGCACAATACAAAGGAAAACATTATAATTGTCCCCACTTCGGGTCCCCATCCCCCCCCCCCAACTTTCTTTACCCGAAAGTGTGTAAGTGGCACTAGAAAGAAATACATGTAGATAAAAACCTCGAGGTGTGAGCACCATAAGGATCTGTTTTTGCGCTGAATACTTTTTTTGTTTTGTTTTGTTTTTTTTGCTTGTAAACTGAAACCTGGAAGTGGCACCAGAAGTTGCATTCAAGGCTTTTTTTTTTTTGCTTGTTAGCTCATGAAACTAGGAAGTGCCCCCCCCCCCACTTTTGAAAACCTTCCTCCAACAGTGATACAAAGACTCTGCATGGCATACTGCAATTAATCTTACAAGATTAACCATTCGATCTTTGCAACTCTTACAGATAATTAATGCTGCATTTGCAACATTCATTATAAGAAAACAGTTTTTATATCAAAGGGAGCAAATGTGTATTTTCCTGGCCTGCAGAGAAAACTCACCTTTGCCTTGGTGTCATAAGTAGAGAAGAAGCTTTGACATCAGGTTTCATACCGAGAATACTCCCAGGGAGTAGGATGCAGTTCAGTGCAGCATAGTCCATAATGAAACAAACAACATCCTTCATTTGCTGTAAGGACAAGGATGCTTCAAACACCTTTGACCTGAAGAAAGAAAGAAAGAAAGAAAGGGGAAAAAGAAAGAAACTTGCAATGGTAACACAGAAATTTGAATTTATATTGAACTGTTCATGTGCAGTAGGTCCTATAACAAATCTGCAGGTAACAGTGCCGTCAATGCGATACAAAGCATAAGGGCCTGAGTAACGTACATTTGTTGTACCGGTACGGGTACCAATTGTAACCTCAAATTTACCACCACCCACCAGTTTAATATGTAGATGAATGATTTCTGCACAGCGCATGGTGATGTCAATAGGCTATTATATCGATTGCTCACACTTAATACAATGTACTAGTCTGCTACATATGACGTACAACGCTGCTGGCAACTTGTATTTTCACTTCGAAATCAGTATAATTATGATCGACTGTTGTTCACCATGTCCACAGATATAAAGTTTTTGCCATAAAGTTTATACATGTACTGTAGATCTACTTGAAATATCGCTTCTTTGTTGTTGTTGTTGTTTTTTTTTTTGACAGTCAGTACCGGTATCATCAGCTTCACACCCTTGCTACACTGACACAGCTAAACCTTTTAGTCTAGCTAGTCGGCCACTATATACCGTACAAGAAACTTTATTATACCAGTATAGGATTCTACTGTACTCAGTCTGCACTACTGTGTACTGTACTTGGTACTGACTGCGGCACTGTGCAACCAAACCCAAGTAAGAAGGAATTTCTTTCACACTGATGATTACTAGCTGTACCTCCTCTGCCTTAGTACAGTTTGATGCACATTCTCTCATTCAGTGTTTCAATCACCGGTATCCGTATCATGTATGTCACCGCCGACCGCGACTCTCACACAGCTTATCATGCAGACTGTATCAGGGGCATGCAGATATGACTAGTGACAGTGCGCGATCGAGTCTTAGTCCCATACACAGTTGTAAACTGTGGGAGCCCGAACACTTTCGAGTTTGGGCAGGTCGCAGCAGTTAGCCTACTGACTCTGTACACTGTACAGTATAAAGTCAGTTTTGAATGTCTCATATAAGCACATGCAATAGAAGACGAAACAGTATCACAAATCACTATACATTAAACTACCATTAAATTAAACAATGCAATGTTTTGCCTTATTTCTTGTCGATAGTCTCACTCAGAATGCGTGAGACTTGGTAGCTCTGCTAAATGGCAGTAGTAGTAACCGTAAAAAGGCCCGTATTACTTCCCATTAGGTCATGTGATTTTGCATGTACAGTGTATTAATACACGCGTGAACGTGGTAACAAAGGACGGCACGACAAACGATTGAAATTATTACCGAAGAATTGAAGGATCTAGCCGTACAGAAGCAACCCAAATAAGTCATGATTTACAAAGTGATCATTTACTCACCTTAATCTTGTATAAATCAGCAAGTCTTGCAACGAAAAAGCCCCGCTTCAATGCAATTGCATGGGAGTTCTAGAACGAAATTGAAGTGAACTGTATGCGATGAGCTTACAAAAAAACGGAGCCTCGATCGTCTTCTCTGATGTGATTGGTTAATTTCCGGGATTGGCGTGTTAGTATTTGCTCACGTACTGTTTATGAAACTGGCACGAACAAAAAATGCTATTTCATTTTATCAAACACCTACAAACATCTTTATATTGATTGATTTGCAATCTTAAAGATGAACATCATCCACAATTCAAATCACTACTGATACTGCATTACAAATCATAATATGTTTGAACGCAACACTATGATCTAGGTTTTTGTAGCAGACTAACTCATCTATTTGGAGGTTCAAAAATTTAACCTTTCTCAAAAGTGAACCCCATTCGGAGTAAATAGCACCCATAGAAGTTAAATATTCAACCCTAGTCCACGCAAGGGTGCATTGGGTCAAACTCAACCCCAAATTGAACCCTGATTTCTTAGTGTATACGTCTTTGTTTAATAATGAATTGCAGCAGAAGAACCGCGAGTTAATAAGCCTCTCCGATGTCTGCAGTGTAATCTCTTTAGTTCTGCATGCTAATAAGTTGACTAACTGAGTCGGCAGCCGAATCGGGGTATGTCGGAGCACATCGAGTACTTTTTAGCTTTCCATTCTTTTCTAAATCCAAACTGAGCTATCACTTAATGTAACCGATACCCCCATCCAATTGTAATCCTGATGATGTTTCGATAGCTCCTTCAACAAAACTGGTGATTTAAAACTTTCCGTAAAGGTAAACATTCTTAATAAAAATTATGATACATCATCTTAAATTGTAGATATGATATTCACAATCTGAAATAGTTGCTTAATAAGACGACCTATGATCTAGAATTTTACAAATGAAAGCTTGTAAGAACATGAAGAAATGTGAACTTCAAAATGATCATTGTAGAAGTGACAGGTCTGAATTGGACTAGATTGTTTTTTATATCATCTCAATAACCCTGAAGGTAAATAGGGAAATGGAGTTATTATGGCCTGGAAAGAACATAGGAAAGAAACATCGCGAGCATAAAAGTAATTCAATCTACAAAATTCATCACCTGGATATAGTCTAAGAAATGACTCCATTGTAAAAATCATAGGGGACACTTCTTGGCTACTGATTGGGACCCCGGAGAGGATGAAATAATTAATTGGGTTTGGTGTTTTGAGTATCTCCGTTGTGTTCTACACCAGTTCGGGGTTCCAGTTTGAGCATAAGCAGAAAAAGGTCATTTGTACCGAGAGACAGGTTGGTTTTTAATTTCACTGACATAAGCATCTGTAATGCTATGATTATTCATTGGATCCTTATAAATGGAGCCTGCCAGTAGATCCACCTGACAGCAAGCCTAGTATTTGACATTGTTAACAGAAAAAAAAAAGTTTGTTAATGTATTCTAAACAGCACAATGAAATAGATGCTTCCCAAAGTGTTGATTGACGAACCATTCTGGTCACTTCATCTACACAGGTTCATTCTTTGTTAGAATACGTGTTCCATAAATTGCTATGTTGGGCAAGCTGCTGCATTATGTCGCTTTGAATTGAATGAAGTGCCTAACCAACTGAGAAAAAATGAAAGGTCATTTGTAGCCTATACCCATGTGCACATGAGCTATCTCAGAACTGGCTTATTGCAAAAGAAATTGGCCATGACTCTTTTTTTTTAGTGCACTTCTGGGCTACTGTCTCGAGACCAGGAAAAGATAAAATAACTGGCTTCGGTGTTTCGTGTATCTCAACTGCTGTGTACTACTTCCATTGCAAAAGAAATTAGCCGTGATGATAATGATGATTTTTTCTTCTTCTTCTTCTCCTTCTTCTTATTGTTATTGTTATTATTATTATTATTAATATTATTATCATTATTAAAGGGGACCTCCGGATGATTTTCAGACTTGTACATTTGAACAACTATAAATTAGTCAAACTGAGTACAGAGTTTCAGAATTTATAGTGATTGGGATAAGGAATGACAATGTTTTCAAAATTTACAACAAATTGCAATGAACAAGGATGATGACATGACAGCCTCACCAAAAGAATGCATGAGTTCGGGCTCGAGGAAGCAAAACAAAAGAAGAAGGCATGCATAGATTTTTCACAGGTGAACTTGTTGAGCAAGCGGTATTGTAATGGAATTACACTGCTACATTTCTGAAATATGAGGCTCTGATGTCATCAACACTGTTCAGTGCAATTTGTTCAAGATTTTCAATTTATTGGTTTCTCTGCTCAAGGACCACAATAAATTCCACGAATCTATACATGGAGCTGTTGATTTATGTACTACATGATGTCAAATTATGAAAACCGTCCGGAATGCCCCTTTAACATTATTATTAGCATTAGCATTATTACTACAACTATTATTATCATTATTATAGGTAAATAAAACCAGAAGGAGGGGGAACACTTTTGTGGTACATGTACTATTGTATGTATAGGATTACATAACTGGCTTCGGTGCTCCGGGTATCCCTGTTGAGTACTATTTCCATTGCAATAAAGTTATCATTGTAACTCTTAAAGATGAAAACTAGTACACCATAATGGGTTGAGCACCTTTGGGCAACTGTCTTCGGCCCCGTAGAACCTAAAAATACTGGCTTCAGTGTGTAGGGTATCACTCTTGTCTTCAACTTCCATTGCAAAAGAAACTAGCCATGATTCTCTTTAAAAATCATATGGGGGTACTTCTTCTGTACTGGAAGGGGCCCGGTATTCAGCATATACAGGATAAACTGGCTGACTTTGGTGTTATGGGCATTTCTGTTGTGAACTTCATCTATTGAAAAGGCATTAGTAATGACTCTTTCCAGTTCATTGAAAAAAAAATTCATGTGGCATGGGGGGCGCTTAATCGTGGGCTACTGTATAAAGGGCCTTGTACAGGATAAAATACCTGGCCTTGATGTTTGGTGTATCTCAGCTGTACTAATTCAATTGCCAAAAAAAGATATAGTAATGACCCTTTTTAGCTTAACAAAATCACATGAAATGGCATTTCTGGGCTACTGTGATCTCCGTAAAAAGGACAAAATAACTGGCATTTTTGCTTTTGGCATCTTTATTGAGTACTCCTTCCTTTGCAGACAAAGGAAGGAGCCATGACCCTTTTCAGCTGAAAAACAACAACAACAACAGCTTATGGGTGGGCACATTGGGGCTATACTGTTTGGGGCCATGTGCAGCATTATACAACTCGCTTTGGGGCAGTGGTTATCACTTTTGCGTACTACGTCCATTGCAACAGAAATTAGCGGTATGATTATCAGGATAATAACTGGCTTTGGTGTTTTGGGTATCTTGTTTGTACTTTTTCCATTGCAAAAGAAGTTAGCCACGACTCCTTTCAAAATCATTCAGGGGGCAAAATAAAACCAGCTAATGGGGGGGGGGGGCACTTTGGGTCTACTGTCTGGGGCCCCGTAAAGGATGAAATAACTGGCTTTGGTGTTTTGGATATCTCTGATGGGTACTACTTCCATTGCAAAAGAAATTAGCCGTGACCCTTTTCAGCTGAATGAAACTAATGTTTGTGTGTGTGTGTGTGTGTGTGTGTGTGTGTGTAGGGGGGCACTTTTGGGCTACTGTCTAGGGCCCCGTAAAGGATAAAATAACTGGCTTTGGTGTTTTGGATATCTCTGATGGGTAATACTTCCATTGCAAAAGTAATCAGCCGTGACCCTTTTCAGCTGAATAAAATCAATGTGTGTGTGTGTGAATGTAGGGGAGGGGGGGGGGGGCACTTTGGGGCTACTGTCTGGGGCCCCGTAAAGGATAAAATAACTGGCTTTGGTGTTTTGGATATCTCTGATGGGTACTACTTCCATTGCAAAAGTAATCAGCCGTGACCCTTTTCAGCTGAATAAAATCAATGTGTGTGTGAATGTAGGGGAGGGGGCACTTTGGGGCTACTGTCTGGGGCTCCGTACAGGATAAAATAACTGGCTTTGGTGTTTTGGATATCTCTGATGGGTACTACTTCTATTGCAAAAGAAATTAGCCGTGACCCTTTTCAGCTGAATAACACCATATGGGTGGGGCCCTTTGGGGCTACTGTCTGGGGCCCCGTACAGGATGAAATAGCTGGCATTGCTGTTTTCATGATAAGTACACCCAAAGCAACAATATCCACCAACTTTTTTCTGTGACCCCCTTCGGCTGAATACATGCATTTTTAGGGCCCCTTTTTGTGGCCCCTATGCTTTCTGTGCAGGATGTGACTTGCCAGTAATTCATTTTATTGACCCTTGCCACATCCTAATATGATGAGACCATAAAAAAGTGTGACCCTTTTCAGCTGAATAAATCTTCTTGGGCCCCGGTCTAATGCAATCTACAACCAACGTCATTATATTATGATTTGTTTTTCCTTTGGAGGACCGTCAGTCTAATGCCAAAAATTTCCTTATATTTATTCGCTTCCTCCATTATCACTTTCTGCACATGGTAACAGCTAGTGGGTAAATAAACATACCAAACAAGCAAGCATGTCAATGTGGATTTTCCACGCTTGCGTCCATATGATATCAATATGGCTGTGTGAGGGAAATAATAACAAAAACACACATGGACCTTCCTTTCACGCAGGAGGCTTCATCTTATATTTTGCATTTTTTTTAAACAATAGCTCAATTCTAATGTTTACAGACTTTTGTGTTTTAGTCCAGGCTAGAAGGCACCAAGGATAACCTTGTTTTTTTTTTTTTTTTGATATATAATTTTTTTTTTTAATGGTTTCTTGTCAATTCGAGGGTGCTGATTCAAAATCCGATAGATGCCACTCGCGTAACCTTGAGCATTTTCGGCAAAATGCAAAAATCCAAAATGGCCGCCAGATATGCTGATTTGGCCGAGATAATCAAAATAATGTGCATTCTATGGCCGATTATTCATCCAAACCTTGTACATTTCTGTTCCTAGAGTCACTCCATCTGCAATTGCGAGAGAATTTTCATTTCGTATGGCTTCATTTAGTATTTAAAGCTCATTTTCAATTCAAAATGGCCTCCATTCCTATGGTCATGTACTATATGAATGGCAAAAAATATGCATGGAAATATAGAACAAATTTACTGTATTTCCAGTCCCGTACCTACGCTGTTATAAAGTGTTGCATGTGCAATAAAAATATGTTGGGTGCCACTAACAATATAGAGGGCCATCATGTATTTTTATTCTTCTAAATGCAAAAATTCGAAATGGTCACTACTCTTATTCTCCTGTACAATATGAATGGCCAAAAAATATGTGGAAATAGAAAACCGAATTGCTAGGGTTAGGACTCTTTGCTTCATTGTTTATTAAGATTTAGTGCTGATCATATAATATCTGAAGGATGCTCTTAACAAAAAGCTATTCTTTTTTATGCAAAAGTCTCAATTTATCAAATAAATTAGGATTTTTACTAGGAATTATGAATGGAGTTTTGAGCCTTAAATGTTCATAAGCCATACGATTTTTAACACAATTTCATATACCATCATATTCTACATGCAGGTCGTTAAATATAAAAAATGTAATACTAACACAATATATTAAGAAGCTAGATGCATGGTATTTATCAAATAATGTAAACCCGTTCGATACTGAATTCTGAAATCTCCATAGACTTAATACGCAGGCCACCAGGTTCGCGTATGGAATGGGTTAAAAACGGAGGGGAAGCTAAGAAAGCAAAGTTTTTAATATTCATTCCCATAAAACCACTATTAATAAGGTACAGAAAAATCCTGTAGAGTACTGCAGAAATACATGGTTGCGGACAAAAACACCTCGGACATTTAATGACAAAAATTTAAATTTTTATTTTTTTTATTATTTTTTTAGCGGCAAGGAGATGGAGGGTGGGGGGGGGGGGGTCCTGAAGCGAGTTTGAAAGGGATCATAACCTCCATCACTTTGATATGATATAATTTAGGACTACCGCCTTGATATCATCGAGCAAGCTTGTTTTTCTTCTTGAATTAAAACAACAAAAACTGGTGAAGGCACAAATGAAACTGTCCAATAGCAATACCGTCCAACCAAGGAGCAATGTTAGGTACTTCTTTCAGTTCTCTCACAGTTCCCAGGTGTTGATAATATACACTTTGACTTTATGAGGTCATTCAGTCTTGTCTTCAAAGATCTCTTTGATTGGATATTTGGCAGCTGCAGGCGACATCAGCCCCAAATTTGCAGGATTCTCAGGCTAAAATGCATATCAGTACTGCCATTGCCTTAATTGCAACCACATTTTGATGATGTTCAGCACTACCTCAGGTGTCAGAGGGTGATTTTGCCATAGAAACAGGATGAAGACATGAAGACTTGCTTCACCACCCGTTGAAGAACTTCATAAATGGCCTTGTTGCCAGGCCTTGTTGGCCAGGCCTTTGGCCTTGTTGTCAGAGATGGCATCAGACCAGCATCTGCACCACTCAGTTTTGGGGTCAAAGCTTTCAAGTGACGGGAGGGAAATCTAGGTTGGCTTGTGGGATTACAGACGCATTGATGGTAGGTTGTTCGGGGGGGGGGGGGGGGCATTTCATGAAGTATTTTGTCGGATTTTTTTTTGTACAAACTGTTATAAGCTACAAAAGTCCTTGCATCTGATTGGCTGAGAGCAAATTTGTCAGACAAATTTGTCAGACCAAACTCTTCATGAAATGCCCCCAGGTTTTCGTGATTGGAAGGTCAGGGTATGGCGTTGACGGCACTGGTGACACTTGCCATCCTTTCCTTCCAGCGTAAGGAGGGAGAGTGATCGAGTGCCAGTGAGGGAGGGTGGACTTCCTGAGCCTATGCTTGGAAGGCTTGCCACTGAAGGCTACCTTAAACATAGCGTTGGCAAGATGGTTACTAAGATGGAAGGTTCGGGCCTGATGGTAATCTTGTAACTGTTGGAGCAAAGTTTCCAGAAGGTGTTCAAAGTACTCCTCTAGTGTCTTGAAATGGGTCAGTACTCAGCTGATGTCATCCAATGACCTTCTATGAGATGTAAGGGCAAGATTATCTGCACGAGCAAACTTCCTACATGAAGTGGTTGTCATGTCACCATGTATGTTAAAAAAGAGTGGAGTTAGTTTACAGCCACCCTGGAGGAGGCCATCATTCAGAGTCCTAACACAGCTGGTCTGCAAAATCCTGAATCTGCAAGTGCTGCAGATTAAAGACAAGCAGCTATTGTGAAGTTGTTTTAGCACTGCTTTCAGAATGAAACAGCACTTTACAAATCTCAGGGGCTCCCTTGGCATCATACGCAAACACATTCTTACTACTATGAGGTCAAATCTGTTTCAGTAGGAGTAACTAGGCACTTCCCACAGTTGTGTGGGGTAAGACAGACTTTTCTCCTGATGGACCCAGCAATGCTCCTGACAACAACTCACTCTTATAATATCCGTCTTTCAGCATCATATGCGTCGACTCCATTACACATTGATTGCATTCAAAGACAAATTTAATATAAAATCAGTGTTGGATGTTACAAAATAAGATCACTGTGGTCATGGTGGTGTGATGACTTTCTGTTTCCTGACTTTCCGTTTGACATTAAAAAAAAAAAATATGGTAGATAATGCTATCAATACTTAATCCTCCAAACACAAGTTCATGCTGTTACATTTTAAAATAATGCTAACAGCCTTGAGCAAATAGGTGAAATCATGCAATCATAGAATTAGTGGTATGCAAATACGACGGAAGGTCCTTTTTCATTTGTATTTTCAAGCAAATCATATTCTGGGTTAACATGAAAAACCTTTGGGCATTTTTTTTAATTTTATTTCAAGGATTCGACGAGAGGAAGTAAGGTGGTCCTTTTTTTTTCCAATTTCACCTCCCTCATGTTCTTTCTTAGATGAGGGGATTGAAAAGTTTGTATAATATCGCTTTTAGATAATGTAGAACAGGACAGTTATTTGGAAATTTCATTTGTGTCATTGTCTAAGATTCAGCTTCAGTAAATCAGAGTGAATATCATGACGTTGAACATCTCAAGGCAAATAAGTATGTTCACATATAATAATTCCTGATAAGCAATCTTGATGTTGGCGTCAATTCCAAGTTTTGGTGTTTTTTCCAAATTCCTGGGGGAAAAAAATCCAGATTGAGGTCTAGCAAATTTAGATGTTTTGCTTTTTGTTAGTAACAACATTCTGATTTTTAATCAGCACCCAAATTGATAAACATTGTAGCTGCATGACAGAAAAAAAGAAACATTTGTTTATCTCCATGTAAATTTTGCCGTTCATATTTTACAGGGGTATATGAGTGACATCCCTTTTGAGGTTTTGTATTAAGAAGAACATAATTATAAGCCGACAAACAATTATTTATGTTTATTTGTTTGTTTGCTTGCTTGTTTTGCTAGTGGCGCTCATCAGATTTGCATTGCACATGCAAAACTTGATAATAGCGTAGGTACATTGTATGTGACTGGAAAAACAGCAAGTTTGTCTTCTATTTCTATGCATATTTTTTGCCATGCACGTATAGTACATGAGTATAGGAGTGGCGGCCATTTTGAATTGAAAATAAGCTTAATGCTAAATGTACCTACTTCAAATTAAACTTTTCTTGCATAGGTATATAGAATTACTCAAGGAACAAAAATTTAAAAAGTTTGATGGAATAATCGGTCATAAAATTGACATTAACTGGGAATATCATGGCAAAATTATCATATCCGGCGGCCATTTTGGATTTTTGCATTTTGCCGAAAACGCTCAAGGTTACGCGAGTGGCATCAATCGGATTTGGAATCAGCACCCTCGAATTGACAAGAAACCATCAAAAAACATTGTATATATAAAAAAACAAGGTTAAGTGCACTTTCTATGGAGCCTAGCCTGGACTATTTATACTGAGACAAAATGCTACATTCCGGGTTTTTCCGGGTTTTATCTATTTTATCCATTGTATAATTTTGGTGCAGTATAACTGTATTTTCTCTGTGCTATTTTTGAGAAATATGAAAATAAATTGAAATTGAAATTAACAATGAGATTGAAATTAAAATTAGCAGCTATTCATTGCAAGTAAAATGAGTCAATATGATATGTCGCAGCAATAGTAGAGTTTTGTAGAATATAATATTTTAATAAACAGTATACACCGTTGTTGTCAGTTGTTGTGCAAAACTGAATATTTCACTGATTTATTGTATAACGTGTAATGTGATATTGTGGATGAATTAAAGTGATTCCCTATTTTCCTCGCATTTGTTCCTTTTCATTTTGAAGTGTTAGCAGAAGTCATTATTGGTTGTGCTGTAAATCATATGACCTAGATCTTCACGATAGGCCTAGCAGATGCATTGAAACTAGAAAAGTACCTTGGTACAGGGTTAGGGAAATTCTGTTATAATCATCACAACGATGTTTCAAAGAGAGGACGTACGGCAAATATTTCAGTCGTATTAGCACATCTATTCCAAAGGATCAAGTTAACTATTGCAATATCCATCGTCCGGCGTCCGTCGTGAGTAATCTTTAACATTTTCATCTTATTCTTGAAAACTCTATGACAGATTTTTACCACAATTGTCAGCATGGTATGCCTTTTTTTTTTCGTAACCAGCGAGAGATTATCTCATGAATTATATATAACTCAGCGCACCTGCCACAACATGCTGTCCAACCGAGTGCACATAGGGACGTGTGTGTGTGTTTGTGTTTGTGGTGTGTGTGTGTATGATACGTATGTGTCTGTATGTGTGTATATGTGGTGTCACGTGTACACGCTTGTACAAATTGTCTATGTACACGTGGACAATGATGGAGCAAGCGTGTTTTAGTAACCATGGACGTAATTTTAAAGTTAGTGTTAAAATAACTCATCTTACACCGTTGGCGCAGTTCATGGCGCAAGTAATCAGACTGATTGAAAAAGCGCCAAGAAAACAACAACAACAAGAACAACAACATGCTCGAGCGGGATATCACACATCTGTGACACATGATCGACTTCCATAGATCGCAGAGATTTGGCAAGGTTGCACTTTACAGAATGGAAGAAGCAGAGAAGGAATACGAGAAGAGAAGAAATCAAACACTTATAAAAGGATACTTTCTGAGTAACACTTCAATATCTAAGAAATGATAAAAAGCTACAGCGTCTGCAAGTAAAATACTATGGAGGAAAGTTTGAACCAATCAACCTTCAAATATTTCTAAGAATGGCGGATACGAGGCAACTGATTCCACCTGGGCAAACGACCGATCTTGCCATGATTTCGTAATTTTTGGAACACAATCATGTCATCACAATGCAAATTGAATTAATCATGACCAGCTACAGATTGCCTGATTAAGTGCACAGTATCAAATAAGAGAGGATAAAGAATAAGTGCAGTTGGTACAAAGAAGTTTCTGGCAGGTTATTTCTTTTCATTTCATTTTATTTTCAGATTTCTCACATATATCACAATAAAGTATATTGATACGAAAATTATACAGACCATAGTTTAAAATAGAACTTCACCGGAATGTTCAAAATTTGTCTTGGTATAAACACAACGTCTGTATACATGCGAGTTAAACTGAGATCATAATGCGAAAAATATGATGGAGCCTGCGTAAAAGCAAGCTTGTATAGAGCCGCAGGTCCCGTGATAAAATCAGATTAGGGGAAGTATAAGTACAGATATATATTTTTAGACCATACTTTAACTGGCGGATCCGATTAAAACGAAAAAAGATCAGATCAAATAAGTGTTACTAACTAAAATACAGAAAGGTCACATGTTGCAACTTTGACATACTACAAGTATGGACATTGGGAGAACAACGACCGAGATTGCAAGAATTCAAGTGGGTGTGGAGGTATAGGTGATGGCGTTACAGTTAGGCATAAATACATAAATGGAAGGTGAGCTAAAAGAATTTTGTCGTGATTCTTGTGAATATAAAATTACACACAAGGACAATAGGGCTCAGGAGTCAAATTCCAGCGGGGTCCTAAACCATGCACGCCGTGTGACCATTGTAACAGACAGCTGCCACGCGTGAGAATTCCAACAATCGAGTTCATCTAAAGGACCATCCATTTATACCTAGGTTGGTATTTTTGGGGGTTGTGCAGTTACATTTCTAAATATGTTATTTTTGTTTATCGTTAGACATGTGAAATTGTCTTATGTAAGACGTTTTGTCTTATGTAAGACGTGGGAAGTTACTAAAGGTAGGTCTAACATTTGGCCATCAATAGTGCCATAGCAGTTGTCTAAAAAAAACGAAGAAAAAGTAAATAAAAAAAGTCTTCATTTCCATAATTTTTGTTCCTTTTCGTCAATGTTTAACTTTTAGCATTTAATCTACCACGGCGTCAGGCTTGTTCTTTTTTTTTCCCAGCATTAAAGGAAACCTACCCCCAAAAGTGAATTGAGTGAAAGCAGCAACATTAGTAGAATACATAAGTGAAAGTTTGAGGTAAATAGGACAATCTATGTAAAAGTTATGAATTGTTAAAGTTTTGGTGTTGGAACAGCTGGATAAGGAGACTACTAGAGTCTATGGCGTCATGTGTGGACAACAATATAAAGAAAATGTAAAGCAAATTCTACGAAAAAAAATAATTTTTCATAGGAGTTACACATTATATCAACTTGATACTGACATTTTATGTTAATTCATAACTTTTGAATCGACTGTCCAATTTCCCTCAAACTTTTCACTGATGTGTTCTGTACTATTGTGATGCTTTCAATCAATCAATATTGCTCTTTCTGATTTGGGTTCCCTCTAATGTTGTTGACAAGTCCAGGGTCATGATCTCGATACGGACAGTCAAATTGCCGCCTCGCTCAGTCGAGCAGAGCATAGTTCTTGAATGTTTCAAGGAGGTTTGAATTCTCATCTCCCTGAATATGTTGCTGGAATGATCCTAGATTCGGTACTCACCCCTGTGTTTACACAATAGATACACGTAGAGAGAGAGAGAGAGAGAGAGAGCTTACTATGCACATACGATATGTGCTCGCGTTTACACACACAAAATACACACACACACACACACATTCATACACACGCAAAGCCATAACTGTTTGCAGGGGCTTTGGTTCCTGCGGAAATGAATATTTATGAATGGCTTGCACTTTTGGCGAGGAGAATGGTACATTTGCGGCTGCGCTTAATGAATAATCATGAGATGATCTTTCTCTTGGTCACGAAAAACACCTAAATTAAGGATTCTTCCAAATATCTCGAACTTGAGGTGATAAGTTAAATTAGTATTAGGGGTAAGTAGATCGATGAATGTAGATTCAAGTTTGTCCATATGGCAGGCTGAGAGTGTGGGGAACAAAAGTGGAACCCAATTGTCACGTTTTCATCTTTTTCTTTTCCTGAAAACGCGTAGCCAGATTTCATCAAACTTGACAGGTGTTATCGCTATTAGGATAAAATAATGTGTATCTTTCAGCTCGAGATTTGCAAACATGTCTGCATGGTCCCCCTAAAACATAATGTGAGGGGGAGAGGAGGGAAACTTTACAAAATCTTCACTGGAACCAAACGTGATGAGTAAGTACTTTAGTAACTGTAGTTTTGCTCATTATGGCATACCTTACCGTGGAATCAGTTGCCTCAAGCTATCCGTTTCATTTTGAATGTTGACTCCTTCAAAGTTACCCTTAAGACTCATTTGTTTGTAACCGCTTTCCAGAAGAATTGTATATTATGATTTGTTCCCATCATCATTATTGCTTCATTCATTTTCATGTGCATTTTTGTGTAATAACTTTTTTTTTTACTTTAGTTTTCCTCCTGCGCCTCAAGCACGTTAGTTATGTGGAATTGAGGCATTATAAGTACCCTGTATTATTATTATTATTATTATTGTTATTATAATTATAATTATTATTATTATTATTATTATTATTATCATTATTATTATTATCATTATTATTATTATTACTATCATCATTATTATTATCATTATTAAATAAGCAGACCGAATTGGCCTGATCCAGACCTGCTTTTCTCATTTTTACCTTCATCTTGGAAATGTTTGACATTACTACTAGGGACACTTACCATATTATGATAAGTTATGAATTGTTAAAGTTTTGGTGTTAGAACAGCTGGGTAAGGAGACTACTAGAGTTTATGGCGTCATGTGTGGACAAGAATATAAAGAAAATGTAAAGCAAATTCCACAAAAAAGATTCATTAAAGTTACACATTATATCAACTTGATACTGACATTTTTTGTTAAGGGTAGCAATTGCTTCCCCTACTTTGTGAAAGTGGTAAGTGAGGTGTTATTTCATAATGATAGAAAAGTGAATTTTTGTGGAATTCATAACATTGTATCGATTGTCCAATTTCCCTCAAACATTTCACTGATGTGTTCTGTACTATTATGCTGCTTTCAATCAATCCACGTTGCTCTTTCTGGTTTGGGTTTTCTCTAATGTTGTTAACAAGTCCAGGGTCATGATCTCATTACGGACAGTCAAATTGCCGCCTCGCTCAGCCGAGCAGAGCATAGTTCTTGAATGTTTCAAGGAGGTTTGAATTCTCATCTCCCTGAATATGTTGCTGGAATGATCCCATATACACTCTTAAAACATCCGAGTCAGAACTGACCCGGAACTGGGTCCGTTGGGGTCACACACCGTTCCGGGTCAGAAATGACAAGGAATGGGATCAGATATGACCCATTCAGAGTCATGAATTGGGTCAGGGTGACCCCATTCGGGATCTTCATGACCAAAATCCAAGTCATTTTTTGACCCGGAACGGTGTATGACCCCAATGGACCAAGTTCCGGGTCAGTTCTGACTCGGACGTTTAAAGAGTGTAGATCCTGTACTCCGCCCTGTGTTTACGCAATACATACACGTAGAGAGAGCTACTGTGCACATACGATTTGTACTCGCGTTTACACACACACAATACACACACACACACACACACACACACACATTTATACACACACAAGACCATAACTGTTTGCAGGGGCTTTGGTTCCTGCGGAAATGAATATTTGGGTGAAAATTTTTAACGATGTACAATTGCCAATTTTCGCACCTTATGACATTCTTTGCCTTAGAACACGCCAGGATGACCTAAGAAACCAGATTCTTTCATGTCATCTCAAAGCCTGGTAAATTTCCTTTCAGGAAATTTATGGTTTAATTGACTTTTGACTGATATTTTTCATTTGACAAGGACATAAAGCGTAAAAATACGGTAAAAACGTTATTTTCACAATAATTTTTGTTTTTGAAACTAATAATGTGCCTTTTTTCATGGTACGTGGCATCTAATATGTGACCATATTCTGGATCTGACATATCATGGGTATGTACCACAAAATTGTAAGAACTTTATGAGCACGTATAAAATTACAGAGAACAATTGAAATATCAAAGCCCTAAACAGACGAACGTCCGTGATGCTTTTATTTCTATCGCTGCTGCAAATTCTACTTTGTTGTCCCAACTGTAATGTATACGAAAATTTGGTGTTCCACCTAATGAACATATCCTGCAAAAATTGTACGTCTGCTGGCTGTACAAGGGACGTAACATTCTTTTATGCAAAATTTTACTCAGTTTACGTCACGGACGTGCTTCCGCTATTTACTAATTAAGATCGTAGCCCATTAAACGTTATTGGCGATATTGTTCTGAGTCCAAATCAACTAAGATCTAGCCACACGATAATATGTTTGTTTTTAGTTTCTGTCCATCCCTTGTAAAATGGGAACCGAAATTACATTTTTAGAAGAACCTCCGAGAAAAAAACAACGTCCGTGAAGATTAAAACGTTGTCGAGTGGGACACCATCTTGCTTAGATGGCGAAGGTACATTTTACCTTTGGCTCTTTAGCCGAGGAGCTGCATGTCTTGTTTGGAGCGGACTGGGGCTCGTCCGCAATTTTTGGACCATGCAATAAACCGAAAACCAAGCAAATTATTAATATTTTCTTTGAAAATTCACCTCCTAATCCCCCTCTGAGCAATATATGTGTTGTAAGGATGTCAAATTTCTTATAATTTTCATTGAAAATGCCTTTTCAAATTTTGGAAAGAGTTAGGAAGGCTAGGTACTCTCTGCCGATTAGTTACCCGTCCTGGAACATGACCCTAGTAGTAGAACGAACGTCCGTGACAATTCCAGCGAACGTCCGTGACGTATTGAATCCGAACGATAGGGATAACTTGTCCCGAATGTGTCCTGTATTCTTTAAAACTTTTGGCTCCAATAGCGACAAATAAAGTTTTACAAAGTAAACAATGAGTTTAGAGCAGTAATTTGAGAATTTTTAAGGCGGTACGTGATCACGATGAACAAACAGTTGAAAATTTACTCACAATTTTACGCTTGCTTTCCCTCTAATTAAACAAAAACAGCTTAACACTGAAAACCAAGTTATAGGAAAACGGAATTTTGCGTAATCTGTAATTTCTGTGCAATTAAATTTCTTTCTAATGAGGTTTTGGAGACGATTTGCACTGTTACAGGTTCTGAAAGTTTTACTCACGGACGCTCGGTCTGAGAAAGGAAATTTCTGATAATTACAGATGTATCACTGTACATTAAGTTAATGTTACTTGAAAATATTACCAAATCACTTAGTCGCTCATACCCAAAAGTGAATAACGTTCAGCACTCAATTTACCTGTAATAACAAAAGGAAAACGTTTTGGTCAGGGATGTTCGTTGGTAGAATAAGTCCATGGATTACTTAGTAGGAGGAAGAGGAACAGTGCCACTTTTTAGTGACAGATGCTCCAATTGTTTATCTTTTGAGTATGGTAGCTGCCATCTCAAACAGAACACATCCAGTTTTGGTCTCCATCACGGACGTTCGCTGTAATTGTCATGATATTTAATGCCTTAACACATTCTTATTTTTCTCTTCACGACGATTTTTCTCTCATTCCCTAAGTAGCCTGAACATGATGCGACCAAACAGAAAAAACAAAAACATAACAAATCCGAAAAGTGCTACGCAGTCACATTCAGGATATATTGAAACAAAAAGGATGAAATGACGGAAGAAGTCTCTAATGGGCATGTGTTGAAGAAGAAACGGAAAAGTTTCAAAAGAACGTTGAAGCAGTTAAATGAAAATGAAAAGAAACAGAGAAGGGAACGAGCTCCAACACACAGAGAAAAGAATTGCCAGTGCACCCCCGTTATACCGAATTCCTCTGGAGAAGATTGTTTGTTTGTTTGTTTATTTTTTTATTTATCGAAATGTCGTCATAAGCGAACAAAAATAATGCAGTATACAATTATTGTCTGATGAAAACACGCAAATCCTCCGCTTATCATGACATGTTTTTTTTTTTTTACTCATCAATGAAAAACAATGTTAATTTGTAATTCTGTCCCAGATTTTATTTTTTCATTTTACATTTAAAAGACAGAGAGATCGTCAAGTTGTTTGTGCTTTTGTGCTTACTTCGAAAGCACATGTTAAAAAAGTAATGATTTAGAATAGGTTTAAGGTTGCACTTTGATACGATCGCTCTTCCAAAGATTCGTTACTCCGAATTTCAAAAGGTTTGTTATTCCGAAAATGGGAAAAAAATCGTAGTTAATTCAAGAGGTTTCTTATTGAAAATGTTCTTATTCCGAAAGTTCGTTAATCCGAAAATTGAATATTAAGGTACACTATTTTTAGGTCCGTTCTTCTAAAAGTGGAATGGGCCTGATATTCGTTTAGGTGAAAACGATTATCATGAGGTTTTGAAATCTGGAGGATTTGGTTGTTAATTTGTTTCTCCACATTTGGATAAACGAACCTGATTTTTCATGTTCCCATGAAAAAAAAAAACCTTTAGATTAAACTTTGGAGATATCTATCATTTACCAAATAAAAAAAGTCATGATTATACGAACTCTATCAATTTTAAGATTGCCAAACTGTATGAATAACGAGCGTTCGAAATGACGCGCTACAAAATGTTTCTTACAAGAAACCATATTGTATAATTTCGACGTCACAAACATCCATCGAAGTTATATGGACTTATTGTGTCTTGTTATGACGGAACTTCGGAGTATCGAACCGAATATCATTTCTGCTTAATATAATAACACAAATTCTCCTCGGTAACAGTGTGTAACACATGGAGCAAACGTAGAGGGATTTCTTCCTAACGTATTCGTTTGCCCTCCCCAGCTAAACTTGGTATTTCTACAACGGAGCACATTTCTTTTGTTTTTCTATGTCAATTCTTTGTCATTAGCCGTGACCTTGTTCGTCATAAGCAAATTTTGCATTGTAGACTTTAGATAACAAATTTAGGACCTTAATCTTTGCTTCGTGATACGAAATTTTGATAAATATATTCGTTCTCAAGGATGGACTACGTCACTGAGATAACACATACGTTTGTACGTTCATTTACGAGAGATGGAAAAATTGTTTTCTTTGATTCCTCAGCATGACAAGATAATCAAGCTTTTATAATTGAGAATTGGTAATATCTATTCAGGATTTTGCAGAGGAGTAAAAATTGTTGTTCTCGACATGAAATCGCTGTTTGTTGCGAATAGAATGCGTTTCCAATTCAAGAGAACTGAATTGTTCAATATTTAGTTTGTTCCGAACGTCCGTGAGCTATATGCTAACCTCCGTGATGGAAACTATGCTATGTTTGTTGGGTTATAGAGACTGCCTAGATCAGAAACATCTCAAAAAGGTATGTTATTATTTGGGAGTAAGGATTAAAGTATGGGATAGTGAAATAAGAGATCAAAATATTGAGTTTCTGTAAAATGGGCGTAAAGTGGAGAAAGTGTTTAGCGGAAGAGTAATATTTCAACAGAAATGACGAATTTGGTTAAATCATCAGTTGTCTACAATTACGTACAGGTTAAGAGTACAAGCTTAATATTCTGCCAACACATACACATGTCCCTTAAGATATTTAGTGACGATTTTGAACTGAATCAGATCGTTCCAAACTATGTTAAATGGTATTGAAATGTATGTGCAGTCCTATTCCTCACGGACGTTCGCCGCTCTGGACATGGTAAACTTCCGCGGTGAATAAAAACTTGTTCCTCTGGGAAAATCTTAGTATAATTGGGTTCATATTTTAGCTTGAGGTATACTCTTTCAGGTAAGATAAATGCTTTGGATAATTTCCTACTTTTTGAATTTTGCGTTGTTTTGGCGCAATTGGCTCAATTGTACATCGTTCAAAATTCTGACCCGTAATGAATAATCATGAGATGATCTCTCTCTTGGTTACGAAAAAACATTTAAATCAAGGATTCTTCCAAATCTCTCGAACTTGAGGGGATAAGTTAAATTAGTATTAGGGGTAAGTAGATCGATGAATGTAGATTCAAGTTTGTCCATATGGCAGGCTGAGAGTGTGGGGAACAAAAGTGGAACCCAATTGTCACATTTTCATCTTTTTCTTTTCCTGAAAACGCGTAGCCAGATTTCATCAAACTTGACAGGTGTTATCGCTATTAGGATATAATAATGTATCTTTCAGCTCGAGATTTGCAAACATGTCTGCATGGTCCCCCCGAAACATAATGTGAGGAGTGAGGAGGGAAAAATCTTCACTGGAACCAAACGTGACGAGTAAGTTCTTTAGTAACTGTAGTTTGCTCATTATGGCATACCTTACCGTGGAATCAGTTGCCTCAAGCTATCTGTTTCATTTCGAATGTTGGCTCCTTCAAAGTTACCCTTAAGACTCATTTGTTTGTAACCGCTTTCCAGAAAAGAATTGTATATTATGATTTGTTCCCATCATCATTATTGTTTCATTCATTTTCATGTGCATGTTTGTGTAATGATTTTCTTTTTTTCAGTTTCCTCCTGGGCCTCGAACACGTTAGTTATGTGGAATTGACGCATTAAAAAGTACCCTGTATTATTATTATTATCATTATTATTATTATTATTATTATCATTACTGTCATCATCATTATTATCATTATTAAAAAAGCAGACCGAATTGGCCTGATCTAGAACCTGATTTTCCCATTTTCACCTTCATCTTGAAAATACTTGACATTACTACTAGGGTGACAATATATGTGACCGTGCATCACAAAACGAACAAAAAGTCGCACACTCTGATTTTGTGTGAGGACTGAAAATAGGTGAAATGGGTCAACCTAGCCGATCTTGACTTTTTTATATTTTCTAAAAGGGCAAGTCTTCTTCTACATTATGCTAAAATTTGGGATCATAAAACGGGCAGGAAAAAGTGTTTTTAAGCATTTTTTGTAGAATAGTGTGATTAGGTGTGTCCTTAGAGTCCCCTTTTCATTTCTCAAAGACCTTGCACACACTCTTCACTTTCAACTCTCCTAACATTTGACAGGCTGATGCTACTGCTTTGAAACCTGGCGTTAAGTATGAATAGAAGGTGTTAATAAGGCATGCTCAATTTCAGTTTAATCTGATAATCACTTCATTGTCGTTACTCCGGTGGTTAACATCCTGTTTCTTGTCCCATTCATCGCACAGCCAGCATAGCTTGGTAAAGATTTTAAAAGCGCTTGAATAGACACTGTACTTCAGAGCCCCCTTTCTCAGTTCACATTTTTCCTGAGTGTGTGCTTTCTTTCCAAAATTTAGATATTTTAGGAGAGTCCATTTAATTTAAGTTATACATCATTTTAAAGCTTAAAGTCTGCTCTTTCAGAATATGCTCTCAACTAAAATTTCATGTCTGGCGACTTTTTGTTTGTTTTATGATGCAGGATCACATATATATGGGTCAGAATTTTGAACGATGACATGTACAATTGAGCCAAAACAAGACAAAATATAAAAAGTAGGAAATTCTCCAAATCATTCATCTTACCTGAAAGAGTATTACTCAAGTTTTAATATGAACTCAATTATATTAGGATTTTCCCAGAGGAACAAGTTTTTATTCACCGCTGAAGTTTACCATGTCCAGAGCAGCGAACATCCGTGAGGAATAGTACTGCACATACATTTAAATACCATTTAACATAGTTTTCAAAGATCTGATTCAGTTCAAAATCTTAACGAAATATCTCAAGGGACATGTGTACGTGATTGCAGAATATCAAGCTTGTACTCTTAACCTGTATACGTAATGGTAGACAACTGATGATTTAAGTAAATTCGTCATTTCTGTGGAAATATTGCTCTTCCGCTAAACACTTTCTCCACTTTACGCGCATTTTACAGAAATTCAATATTTTCACGTCTTATTTCACTATCCCATACTTTAATCCTCACTCCCAAATAATAATATACCTTTTTAAGATGTATCTCATCTTGGCAGTCTCTATAACCCAACAAACATAGCATGCGTGTAGTTTTCATCACGGAGGTTCGCATGTAACTCACGGACGTTCGGAACAAACAACAAACAGCAATTTCATGTCGAGAACAAACTCCTTTGCAAAATCCTGAATAGATATTACCAATTCTCAATTATATAAGCTTGTTTATCTTCTCATACTGAGGAATCAAAGAAAACAATTTTTCCATCCCTCGTAAATAAACGTACAAACATACGTGTAATCTCAGTGACGGAGTCCATCCTTGAGAACGGATATATTTATCAAAATGTCGTTATCATGAAGTAAATATTCAGGTCCTATACTTGTTATATACAATGCAAAGTTAGCAAAGTTTACAATGCAAAATTAGCTGTTTATATAACGAACATGGTCACAGCTAAAATTATGACAAAGAATTAATATAGAAAACAACAGAAATGTGCTCCGTTATAGAAATACGAAGTTTAGCTGGGGAGGGCAAACGAATACGTTAGGAAGAAATCCCTCTGTGTTTGCTCGTTGTGTTACACACTGTTACCGAGGAGAATTTGTGTTATTACATTAGTCAGAAATGATAATAGGTTCGAACTGCAAAGTTTCGTCATAACAAGACACAATAAGTCCATATAACTTGGATGGATGTTTGTGACTTCGATATAATACAATATGGTTTGTTATGACAAACCTTTTGTAGCGCGTCATTTCGGAAGCTCGTTATTCATACAGTTTGTCAATACGAAAATTGATAGAGTTCGTATAATTATGAAGCTTTTTTATTCGGTAAATGATAGGAATCTCCGAAGGTTAACTGAAAGGCTTATTAATTGGAACATGAAAAATTATGTTCGCTTATCCAAATGTGGAGAAACAAGTTAACAACTAAAATCCTCCAATTTCAAAACCTCATAATAACCGTTTTCACCTAAACGAATATCAGGCCCATTCCACTTTTAGAAGAACGGAACCAAAAATAATGATACTTAATATCTATTTTTCGAAGAACATTTCTAATAACAAACCTCCTGCATTAACTACATTTTTTTTTTTCATTTTGGAAGAACAAACCTTTGGACATCGGAGTAGCGAATCTTTGGAAGAGCGATTAACGATTAACCAGATTAATCAGTACTTTTTTTAACATGTGTTTTCAAAGTAAGCACAAAAGCACAAACAAATTGACGCTCTCTCTGTCTCTTAAATCTAAAGTGAAAAAATTAAATCTTGGCAAAAATTACAAATGAATATTGCTTTTCATTGATGAGTATAAAACAACACAATGTGATGATAAGCGGAGGATTTGTGCGTTTTCATCAGACAATAATTGTATACTGCATGTTTTTTGTTCGCTTGTGACGGCATTTCGATGAATAAAAAACATAAACAAACACACAAAAACTTCTCCAGAGGAATTTGGTATAACGAGAGTGCACTGGCAATTCTTTTCTCTGTGTGTTGGAGCTCGATCCCTTCTCTGTTTCTCAGTCATTTTCATTCAAGTGCTTCCACGTCCTTTTGAAACGTTTTCATTTCTTATTCAACACATGCTCATTACAGACTTCTTCCGTCATTATCCTGAATGTGATTGCGTAGCACTTTTCGGATTTAGTTTGGTTTGTTTTGTTTTGTTTTGTTTTTTGTTTTTGTTTGGTCGCAGCATGTTCAGGCTATTGAGGGAATGAGAGACAAATCGTCATGAAGAGAAAAATAAGAATGAATTAAGGCATTTAATATCATGACAATTACAGCGAACGTCCGTTATGAAGACCAAAACTGGATGTGTTCTGTTTGAGACGGCAGCTACCATACTCAAAAGATAAACACTTAGAGCACCTGTCACTAAAAAGTGGCATTGATCCTCTTTCTCCTACTATGTAATCCATTGACTTATTCAACCAACGAACATCCGTGAAAAAAACGTTTTACGTTTGTTATTACAGGTAAATTGAGTGCTGAACGCTATTCACTTTCGGGTATGAGCGGCTCGGTGATTTGGTAATATTTTCAACTAACAATAATCTTATGTGCAGTGATATATTTGTAATGGTCAGAAATTTCCTTTCTCGGACAGAACGTCCGTGAGCGTGAGCTTTCAGAACCTGTAACAGTACAAATTGTCTCCAGAACCTCATTAGAAAGAAATTTAAACGCACAGAAATTACAGATTACGCTAAATTCCATTTTCCTATAACTTTGTTTTGAGTGTTTAGCTGTTTTCGTATAATTAGAGGGAAAGCAAGCGTAAAATTGTGAGTAAATTTTCAATTGTTTGTTCATCATGATTACATAACGCCTTAAAAATTCTGAAACTACTGCTCTAAACTCATTGTTTACTTTGTAAACCTTTATTTGTCGCTATTCGAGCCAAAATTTTTAAAGAATACAGGACACTTTCGGGACAAGTTATCCCTATCGAAGGGATTGCATACGTCACGGACGTTCGCTGGAATTGTCACGGACGTTCGTTCTAATACCAGGGTCATGTTCCAGGACGGATAACTAATCGGCAGAGAGTACCTAGCCTTCCTAACTCTTTCAAAAATTTGAAAAGGTATTGTCAATGCACATTATAAGAAATTTATCATCCTTACAACATATGAATTGCTCAGAGGGGGATCAGGAGGTGAATTGTCAGAGAAAATATTAATTATTTGCTTGGTTTTTGGTGAATTGCATGGTCCAAATACTGCGGACGAACCTCAGTCCGCTCCAAAAATGGCATGCAGCTCCTCAGCTAGAGAGCCAAAGGTAAAATGCACCTTTGCCATCAAAGCAAGGTGGTGTCCCACTCGGAAACATTTTAATCGTCACGGACGTTCTTTTTTTCTCGGAGGTTCGTCTACAAATATAATTTCGGTTCCTATTTGACAAAGGATGGACAGAAACTCAAAACAAACATAATATCGTGTTATGATAATGATAATGAATAACATTTATATAGCGCTTAATACTGATGTTTCTAAGCGCATCAAATCGGGGAAAAAATAATATATATAACCTAAAAACAAAATACAACATTATGTACATATTATGATAACGACAGCAACAACAACAACAGCAAAATTAAGGTTGTGTAAACAGATGAGTTTTCAACAATGACTTAAACCTATCAACATTTTCAGCGTTACGAATATAAAAAGGGAGTTTATTCCAAAGAAGTGGGGAAATTACTGAAAAGGCCCTATCACCATAACGTGTACAGGTGCGGGGACCACGTGATAATTGGAGAGTGGAGGAAGAACGGAGAGAACGGGTTGAAGTGGAGGAGTGGAAGAAAATTAAATCTTTAAGATAAGATGGGGCAAGATTATTGCATATCTTGTAAACAATAAGGAGGATTTTAAAAGTGATACGTTGATGGATGGGGAGCCAGTGGAGGGATTGGAGAACAGGAGTAATGTGGTCAGATATTTTTGTAAGGGTCATAAGCCTAGCAGCTGTATTTTGAATTCTTTGAAGTGGTGCAGTACTTGAAGCAGGCTGGAGACCAACAAGAAGGGAATTGCAGTAGTCAAGATGAGAGGAAACAAATGCATGAATGAGACGTTCTGTGGAAGACTGATCCAATAATTTACGTATTTTACCAATTTTACAAATACCCCAAGCAGCTGAACGACATGAATTCCTAATATGTTGTTGAAAGTTCAGATGCTTATCTACAATAACTCCGAGATCTCTGACGGACTGAGAGATGGGGATAGTACTATCTTCAAGGGAAAATTCTGTTAGAGAGCTACCCCGCCTGAACTGAGAATGAACATATATAAATTCCGATTTAACACAATGCAATTTCAAATAATTATCGTGAGCCCATTGCTTGGTATCATCAACGCATCTACGTAGTTTGCAGAGTGGTTCGACTTAACATGTAAAATATCGTTATGAGAGTTGATTACTGAAGACAGAGGGGCTGTGTATAGAAGAAATAGTAAAGGACCAACCACAGACCCCTGGGGGACACCATGTCTGAGAGGGAACGACTGGGAAAATGCACCGTTCACAGTAATCATCTGGTGGCGGTCGTGTAAGTAAGATGCAATCCATCTCAAGACTGTTTCCGTTAAACCCAAATTAGTCTCCAATCTGTTAAGGAGAATTTCATGATTGATAGTGTCAAACGCAGCAGAATAATCTAAAAGCAGGAGAGCAACTTCATGGCCTTTGTCTACTGCTAAGAGGAGGTCATTGAGTACCTTCAATAAGGCGGTTTCGGTGGAGTGGAAGTGCCTGTAGGCAGACTGATTACTAGGAAACAACTGGTGTTCATCAAGATGATCTCTGAGCTGGCGAGCAACCACTTTCTCAAGAACTTTACTTTGTTGCTAGATCTTAATTGATTACGACTCAGAACAATATCTCCAATAACGTTTCATGGGCTACGATCTTTATTAGAAAAAAGCGGAAGCACGTCCGTGACGTAAACTGAGTAAAATTTTACATAAAAGGATATTACGTCCCATGTACAGCCAGCAGACGTACATTTTTTGCAGGATATGTTCATTATGTGGAACACCAAATTTTCGTATACGTTACAGTTGGGACAAGAAAGTAGAATTTGCAGCAGCGATAGAAATAAAAGCAAAACGGACGTTCGTCTGTTAAGGACTTTGATATTTTAATTGTTCTCTGTAATTTTATACGTGCTCATAAAGTTCTTATAATTTTGTGGTACATACCCATGATATGTCAGATCCAGAACATGGTCAGATTTTAGATGCCACGTACCATTAAAAATGCACATCCTTAGTTTGAAAAGCAAAAAATTATTGTGAAAATAGCGTCTTTACAGTATTTTTACGATTTAAGTCCTTGTGAAATGAAAAATATCAGGCAAAAATCAACCAAACCATATATTTCCTGAAAGGAGATTTACCAATCTTTGAGATGACATGAAAAAATCTGGTTTATTAGATCATCCTGGCGTGTTCTAAGGGAAAGAATGTCATAAGGCACGAAAATTGACAATTGTACATCGTTCAAAATTCTCACCCATGAAGAGTTTGTTTGCAAAAACGGATAAGTCCATATTTGCCAAATGGAGATATTTGGGATTAAAGGTCAAGAAAAATAAAGAGAATAATAAGAAAATTTTTGCTTCTTTTGACCTTAACTTCAAAAACATACCTTCAGATGTAGTGACCAATATATCACTTAAAAGGTATTATTTTGTACTTTATGACAGAGATCGTACTTCAAAATCTTCAAAAATGGACTTATCGGTTTTTGCGAACAAACTCTTCATATATATATATATATATATATATATATATATATGTGTGTGTGTGTGTGTATACATTTCCCTCTCCCCTCTGCCGCCCCCCCCCCCCCCCAAGAAAAAAAAAAACACACACACACACACACTATATTACCATATTACGATAAGTTATGAATGGTTAAAGTTTTGGTGTTGGAACAGCTGGATAAGGAGGCTACTAGAGTTTATGGCGTCATGTGTGGACAACAATATAAAGAAAATGTAAAGCAAATTCTACCAAAGAAAAATCATTTTTTCATGAAAGTTACACATTATATCAACTTGATTCTGACATTTAATGTTAAAGGTAGCAATTACTTCCCCTAGTTTGTGAAAGTGGTAAGTGAAGTGTTATTTCATAATGATAGAAAAGTGAATTTTTGTGGAATTCGTAACTTTTGTATCGATTGTACAATTTCCCTCAAATATTTCACTGATGTGTTCTGTACTATTATGCTGCTTTCAATCAATCCATATTGCTCTTTCTGGTTTGGGTTCCCTCTAATGTTGTTGACAAGTCCAGGGTCATGATCTCGGTACGGACAGTCAAATTGCCGCCTCGCTCAGCCGAGCAGAGCATAGTTCTTGAATGTTTCAAGGAGGTTTGTATTCTCATCTCCCTGAATATCTTGCTGGAATTATCCTATTTCCTGTACTCAGCCCTCTTGTTGCGACACGGATTGTCGCCCTTACACGGATTGTCGCCCCCGGCTCGGGGGCGACAATCCTTGACGGAGTTGGCGGCACGGATTGTCGCCCCTGTCACGGATTGTCGTCTGGCGACAATCCGTGACGAGGGCTGGCGGCACGGATTGTCGCCCGCCCTCGAAGCACATTTTGCTTAGTAATATCGTGTGTATGTGCGCGCGCACATGATAATCTAGTGTCCGTTTGTGCGTGTGTGTGTGCGTGTGTGTGTGTGTGCATGATGGAAGAATGTGTTTATTATGTCACCTTTTTGCGTATGTGTTTTTCAGCTGCGCGCGGGTAGGGATACCTAGTTTGCTGGTGCGGGCATAAACGTTGATATTGATTTTATCAGCAGCTTTGACTTTGATGAGTTTGGCGGATTTGTTTATGAATTCGGAGTGGTGCTTGCGTGCGGGCGGCGGATGTTGCTTTTCTGCATACGGTCCATTATATCTTATTTATCAACATTGGGAAGTCGTTTCATCAGGAAAGAAAGTGGTATCGGTTCGGGTGTGTGTGTGTATGTGGGGAGGGGGTTACATTTCGTTATTGAAAAAGTTCGTTATTCAGAAGGCTCTTTAGTCCGAGGTTCTTTATTCGAAGGTTTGTTATTCCGAATTTCATTTTTGGATCAACGAACCTCTAGGTACAGGGAATTGTACAGGGGATGCTGTAGACGATTACGTCCTTCGACGTTTTCTGTTTTCCTCTCGCATGGGAACACAGAGACGCGTGGGAAGCCACACAACTCGTGTTGCCAACTGCAGCGCATTTACCTGAAGGAATGCTACAACACACTCGGAACGGACCGGTGGAGAGGCAGAACCGCAAAGTCAAGTTACGAAATTTCTCCCACATATCGTCGGTGATTTCACGAACCGACGCTCTTTCGATTTTGGTCAAAATTTTCAAAATCGAGATATTGGTACCAAATGAAAGTGCTTTCAAAACTCTACCAAATCCCAAAATTTAGATCACAAAATTAATTATTCTTAATTTTATCAAAGAAAGAAAAAAACGACGGTACTCGAAATATCGAGAAATTGAGAAAAAGGGGTTTCGTATACCACACAACAGTACCACACAACAGTACCACAGGATAGTACCATAGGAAAGTACCTCACGACTTGTCCTGTGGTATTTTGGGACGTACCACAGGACAGTACCACAGGGCAGTACAACAGGACAGTACCACAGGACAGTACCACAGGAAAGTACCACAGGATAGTACCACAGGACAGTACCACACGACTTGTCCTGTGGTATTTTGGGACGTACCACAGGGCAGTACCACAGGACAGTACCACAGGAAAGTACCACAGGATAGTACCACAGGACAGTACCACACGACTCGTCCTGTGGTATTTTGGGACGTACCACAGGACAGTACCACAGGGCAGTACCACACGACTTGTCCTGTGGTATTTTGGGACATACCACAGGACAGTACCACAGGATTTGTCCTGTGGTATTTTGGGACATACCACAGGACAGGACCACAGGACAGTACCACAGGATATTACCACAGGACAGTACCTCACTGTTATATACTATGCTGGACTGGAGTTACCTTTAGGACCGTGTCTCTGTAGTCTGGCTGCTGGTTGTGAAGTGCTCCATATAGCATGCTGTCTTGAACTGCGGTACTGTGGTATAGCACTGGCATTCCAATGTTCATTCAGGCCTGGGCATAATTATTCGGAACTATGCACAGCAGTCATGCTGCACTGCCAGGCAGGGCTCCTATTCATTAGGGCACTGAGCTATTCTATTTACATAACACTCCTCCTTCATCAGATTGTTTGTTGATCATCCAAAATAATCAATCATTCCCAAAACGTTGATGATCCTCAATTCATAACAGAGCTGAACTTGTTTCAGCAATTTTGTCCTCCAGTAATTTTGTTATTACTGTTCTGTTCAGCACTCTAGTTTGCAGTGTCATTTTCTTGAAGTTTTAAAACTAAAAAGTAATTGATTTGCATGTATAATTCAAAGATCCTCCTGGGAACATATAACAAAACAATGCATGCTCTCCTTTTCTTTTACGATTATTTATAATCCAATCTGTCTGGAGGCCGTCGATTCCGGACTGGGAATCTGCGAGGGCTTGGTGCCGATTCAGGTTCAGTCTGAGGTGCAGGTGGTTCCTCGGGTTGATTACATGGTGTATTGTCTTTCCCTTGCACATTGTGTGAAAACGGGATATCCTCCTCATCATCTGTCACTGTAGATTGCATGTTCGATGCTCCCCTAATCAAGTGATCAATATGTACATGACGTTGTTTATCACCAACTTGAACAACATATCCAACTGGTCCCAAAGCCTGCAAAATTACTCCATGGTCCCATTTGTCCTTCCCTCTGAATGAACGAACCATAACATGATCACCAGGTGCAAAGTGCCGAACACTGGTTTTTCCTTTGTCATGAGTTTCCTTGATTGCTTCTTGTTTCCTCTCCACGGTTTCTGCTAAGGAAGGTTTGATGAGGCTCATGCGTGTACGTGGTTGTCTCTTCAGTAGTAACTCAGCTGGAGTATGTTCAGTCAGTGAATGTGGTGTGTTGCGATAAACAAAAAGAAAATTGGCAATCTGATGCTGGATTGACAGTCCACTCTGCTTGTACGCCTTAAGGTATTGTTTCAAGGTTTGAACACAGCGTTCTACTGCTCCATTGGAAGCAGGGTGATATGGCGGAACTCTGATGTGATTCACACCATTCTTTTTCATGAATTCAGCAAATTGGGCAGAAATGAACTGTGGTCCATTGTCTGAAACAAATTGTTCAGGAAGACCGTGTATGGCGAAAATGTGCCTCAAAATGTCGATCATTGCACTAGTCGTCGTAGTGTTCATTGGATACGCTTCCATCCATTTTGAATAAACGTCAACAAGTATGAAGAAATGCTGACCATCTAGCTCTGCAAAATCTGCATGAACTCTCTCCCAAACTCTTGAAGGCCATTTCCATGAGTGAAGTGGTGCTGTTGGTGGTTGATTCCTTGTATGAAGACAAATGTGGCAATTCCTTGCCAGTGACTCAATCTCTTGATCCAAACGAGGCCACCAGAAGAAACTGCGTGCCAGATTCTTCATACGGCTCATACCGATATGCCCATCATGTAGTTCTGTCAACATCTGAGTTTGCAGACTTGCAGGAATGATGACTCTTAATCCCCAAATCAAAACATTCTGTTCCACTGACATTTCATGTCGACGATAGAAGTAGGGTCTAAGACGTTCATCGTAGATTGTGCTGGGCCATCCTCTCTTGGTGTATTCTAACACCTGTCGTAGCACTGGGTCCTTGGCTGTGGCAGCAGCAATTTCCTTAGATGTCAAAGGCAGTTCATTTACATGTGTGTAATGGAAAATGTTATCTTCTATGCTATCAGCATGATCCACATTGATAGGAAGTCTAGACAGGCCATCAGCATTCTTGTGATGTGCGCTGCCTTTGTATTTGATGTCATAGCTGTAGGCTGATAAGATCAGCGCCCAGCGCTGCATTCGAGCTGCCGCTATAGTTGGAACTCCCGTCTTGGGTCCAAGTATAGTTACTAACGGTTTGTGATCTGTCACAAGGGTGAATTGTCGTCCATAAATATATGGATGAAACTTCTTTACTCCAAATATCAGTGAGAGTGCTTCCTTCTCTAGCTGTGCATAGTTCCGCTCACTGCTGGTCAATGTGCGAGATGCAAAAGCAATCGGACGTTCCTCTCCACTGGCATGATGTGGGACAAGACAGCTCCTACCCCGTATGGTGAAGCATCACATGCAAGACACAGAGGGAGATTTGCATCATAATGAGCAAGCACTTGAGCAGATGCCAGCTGGTCCTTTGAAGCCTCAAATGCCTTGTCACAGTCAACTGTCCATTTCCACGGGGTACTGCTTGATAGCAATGCATTCAGTGGATGAATCATAGAAGACAGGTTTGGCAGGAATCTAGCATAGTACTGCAACATGCCCAAGTACGAACGTAGTTCCTGCACATTCCTTGGCTTAGGTGCATCTTTCACTGCTTGCACCTTCTCTGGTGTGGGATGTAGTCCTTCAGCATCCACGATGTAGCCCAAGTACTCTACACTTGGCTTCATGAACTCACATTTGGCCAACTTAAGTCGAAGACCATTCTGCTCCAGACGTTGGAGTACAGCATCCAATCTCTCCAAATGTTCCGACTCTGTTTTTCCTGAAATGAGCATATCATCCAGAAAACAAACAACTCCATCCAGTCCTTGCAAGACTTGTTCCATAGCGGCTTGGAAGATAGCAGGTGCACTTGCAACACCGAATGGAAGTCGAGTATACTGATAAAGTCCACGATGAGTGGTGATCGTCAGATACTTGCGAGAGTCTTCCTCCAGAATCATCTGCTGATAAGCCTGTGATAAGTCTAGCTTGGTAAAATAGCATCCACTAGCTAGAGTTGAGAACAAATCCTGTGGATTAGGTAATGGGTACTGGTCGACATCCAACACAGGATTGATGGTTGTCTTGTAATCACCACAAATGCGAACTGAGTTATCCGTCTTGGGAACAACTACGATTGGAGCTGCCCATTCACTATGTGAAACTGGAATGAGTATTCCTTGCTCGACAAGTTTATCGAGTTGAGCTTCCACTTTTTCTTTCAATGCATATGGCACAGGTCTTGCCTTGTTGAAGCGAGGATGTGCCTCACTTTTCACTTTGATTTTTGCCTTGTGATTTGTCATGGTTCCAAGTCCAGGCTCAAACACTGCTTTGTGTCTTGACTGGATCAACGGTAAGTCATCCTTCAGTGACTTCGGAGAAACATTAAACATTGACTTCCAATCCACTTTGATCCTTTTCAACCAGTTCCTTCCAAAAATTGCTGGTTGGCCTGTAGTATCCGCCACTACAACAACATCAGATATGATCTGGTCGGCGTATCGTACTTTCACTTGTGCTTGCCCCAATACAGGCAATGCATCTCCTGAGTATGTCCTGAACTTGTATGCAGACTTTTCCAAATTGATGTGTTGCAGATTCTTGCGATAAAGATCAGCTGGGATGACACTCATTGATGCACCTGTGTCAATTTCCATCTCCAGCGGTCTATCGTTAATCTCAACTGTAACCTTGAGCGCATCTTCCCCGGAATGAATGACTGTGCTTCTGAATGACTGTGCTTTGAAGACCACAAACAAATTTATCTCTCAGGGCTTCCTTCAAAAATGCATCAAACTTGCATGTGTCGGACAACCGCCTCAACTCTGCAGCATACTCTGACACTGATTCATGTGAATGCTGATTCCGCTGATGAAATTTGAATCTTTCCGCAATAACCAATGGTTGAGGAGACAAGTGGGTGGTCAAAGCTGAAATTAATTCAGAATATTTCTTCTGGGAGGGTAGATCTGGGCTCACTAAGCTCTTCAAAAGTGCATAAGTTTTTGCACCAATGACACTCAAAAACACTGCAACTTTCTTCCCTTCTTGCACATCATTTGCCACCATAAACTGCTCAAATCTTTCAATGTAGGTGGAAAAATCCTCAGTTCCAGGATTATATTCCCCAATGCGGCCGAAATTCATGGTGGTGGTGTTCAGTTTCTCCTCGTCGCCACTGTTATATACTATGCTGGACTGGAGTTACCTTTAGGACCGTGTCTCTGTAGTCTGGCTGCTGGTTGTGAAGTGCTCCATATAGCATGCTGTCTTGAACTGCGGTACTGTGGTATAGCACTGGCATTCCAATGTTCATTCAGGCCTGGGCATAATTATTCGGAACTATGCACAGCAGTCATGCTGCACTGCCAGGCAGGGCTCCTATTCATTAGGGCACTGAGCTATTCTATTTACATAACACTCACGACTTGTCCTGTGGTATTTTGGGACGTACCACAGGACAGTACCACAGGGCAGTACCACAGGAAAGTACCACAGGACAGTACCACACGACTTGTCCTGTGGTACTTTGGGACATACCACAGGATTTCCTGTGGTATTTTGGGACGTACCACAGGGCAGTACCACAGGACTAGTACCACAGAACAGTACCACAGGAACTGTCCTGTGGTATTTTGGGACAGTACCACAGGACAGTGCCACAGGTCGATCATTACCACACAGCATTACCACAGGGCAGTACCACACAGCATTTCCATGGTACCACAGGAGAGTACCACAAAGGATAGATCGAAAAAAAAATCTGGGAGACTTTTAGCCACATTTCAAGGGATATTTCTGATAGGTGAGTGATGGATTTTAGGACAAACATGGCCCTACTTAATAACCTGTCCTACTCCTAACATATAACCTCAAACGAGAGTCTAATGGCCAAGTGCCAATCTAGTCCTATAATAGATGTATATAGTCATATTCTATTCCTAGGTAGCCATCGACCCTCTCAGTACATATATATATGGCCGTCTGTCCGTAAAGCATTAAGGCATGGTTACTAACTCGATTATACTTTATCAAGATATGAAATTACACTTTCATAACAATATCTATGATATTGGGAATAACATAACATAATTAGACAATCTTTCATAAAGTTCAAAGTAAGTTCCATCATTAATACTTTGACTTTTTAAGTCATATATGTATTTTCTAAAATCTAGAGTGCTTTTTATGAATATTCATGAGCTATGTAAAAATTTGTACCACAGGAGTACCACAGGAGCACCACAGGAGTACCAAGAAGTCCTTATGAAATTTCTCATGCTTTACATCAGCACTTTCACTAAATAGGTAATACTGTAGGAGTATAGGACAGGATAAGTAATGGCAAATCAATTGTTATAATTCACAGCATAACTCATCTATCAATTAATTGAGGAATATTAATATGTGCTTTTTTGTTTGTATTTTTGTTATAAATTTGAGTTGATTCTGCCTTACAATTTTCCTGTGTGGTACTCCTGTGTGGGCCTGCTGTTTGATATTCTCCTGATGTGATAGTCCTCTGGTATAAAATGTTAAGAAAAAAAAAAGAATATCCTGTAGCATTTTTCTGTGGTACTAACGAATTTAATTTGCTGTGTGGTACTTCTGTGTGGAATAGCACCATATTATGATTTTCCCGTGGGATTTTGGACAGTTCCTGTGATACTCTCCTGTGTTATACATCGGAAATTACCACAGGAATTCCGGTCGTACTGTCCTGTGGTACGTCCCAAAATACCACAGGACAAGTCATGTGGTACTGTCCTGTGGTACTATCCTGTGGTACTTTCCTGTGGTATTGTCCTGTGGTACTGCCCTTTGGTACTGCCCTGTGGTACTGTCCTGTGGTACGTCCCAAAATACAACAGGACAAGTCGTGTGGTACTGTCCTGTGGTACGTCCCAAAATACCACAGGACAAGTCGTGTGGTACTGTACTGTGGTACTATCCTGTGGTACTGTCCTGTGGTACTGCCCTGTGGTACGTCCCAAAATACCACAGGACAAGTCGTGTGGTACTGTCCTGTGGTACTATCCTGTGGTACTTTCCTGTGGTACTGTCCTGTGGTACTGCCCTGTGGTATTGTCCTGTGGTACTGCCCTGTGGTACTGTCCTGTGGTACGTCCAAAAATACCACAGGACAATTCCTGTGGTACTGTCCTGTGGTATGTCCCAAAGTACCACAGGACAAGTCGTGTGGTAGTGTCCTGTGGTACTGCCCTGTGGTACTGTCCTGTGGTACGTCCCAAAATACCACAGGACAAGTCGTGAGGTACTGTCCTGTGGTAATATCCTGTGGTACTGTCCTGTGGTATGTCCCAAAATACCACAGGACAATTCCTGTGGTACTGTCCTGTGGTATGTCCCAAAATACCACAGGACAAGTCGTGTGGTACTGCCCTGTGGTACTGTCCTGTGGTACGTCCCAAAATACCACAGGACGAGTCGTGTGGTACTGTCCTGTGGTACTATCCTGTGGTACTTTCCTGTGGTACTGTCCTGTGGTATGTCCCAAAATAACACAGGACAATTCCTGTGGTACTGTCCTGTGGTACGTCCCAAAATACCACAGGAATTCCTGTGGTACTGTCCTGTGGTACTGTTCTGTGGTACCGGTCCTGTGGTACTTTCCTGTGGTACTGCCCTGTGGTACGTCCCAAAATACCACAGGAATTCCTGTGGTACTGTCCTGTGGTATGTCCCAAAATACCACAGGACAATTCCTGTGGTACTGTCCTGTGGTACTGGCCTGTGGTACTTTCCTGTGGTACTGTCCTGTGGTACCGTCCTGTGGTAATTACCACAGGAGTACCACAGGACTTTTTCGTAAGGGGCTGGTCAGTGACGTAGCATTAATCTGCACATTACTTGAATATGAGACCGTTCTGAAGCAAATCATTTTCACACAACAATAGATATACAATGAACTCTTGAATGAATCCCATAAGGATTGGAACAATCACCTCCCAGCATTTCCACTGATTCCCACTGATCAGTTACTAGCCTACCCCTTTAACTTTACTTGTAATACCAGTTACTAAAACGAAGATCAGCTGAAGTCTAAGACCAAGTCAAATTAACACAGTTAGAGTCTACAGTCTAACTCTACCCTCTAGATCTATACATCTAGACTAGTGTTAATAGTAGGTAGAGTCCACCCATTCCCCCCCCCCCAATTTTTACTGGTCCATTCCTGAAAAAGTTACTGGTCAGTGTCCAACAGTGATTTTTCCTGGTCAGGGACCGTCGGACCAGTGCCAGTGTGCAGCGTTGGTGTAGATGTCATCTATGACAGTATTTGGTCTAGTGATACTACCTAAACACTACGACGATGACACGAGTACTCTACAGGTTAGGTGGCTTTCCTGTACAGTGCAGTGTTATAGTATACTTGTGAATTCAGCCCTAGTACAGTACCGTACTGTGTGTAGATATGTCTAACGTTAGTTCGAGTGGAGTACCTAAGCACAGCGGTGGGGCTTTTTTCCCCTAAAACTTGTGAATGCGGCCCAACCAAATGGCGTTTACATATTTACGCGTGATTGATAGTGATACAGTGGCGCTGTCGATTTCCACAGCAGCCATACATAATCTTTTGTCCTTTCTTCTTTCCTTTTTTTCCCTTTGTTCTTTCACCCTATCTATTCTTGGAATCGAAGGACTTCCTAAGAAATGTGCCTCGACTGAATTTAACGAGGACTCTTGAGTCCTGGTAAACCTAAGCTAACCGAGTAACCGTTAACGTTTGTTAGGCCTAACATAACAGTAACACTGACTTAGCCCTGTATTGACTTTGTCTTTGGCCTACTTACTGAGATGGCGAGTCTAACTCTTTAACGTTAGTCTAAACGTAGTCGTTAGATCTGTCAGTGTCAGTGTCACCGGTTATTGTATATATGATGCCATCTCTAACGTGCTTTTACAAGTTGATGTTAGTTATCTATGTCAACTTACTGATTTAGTAATAGTGGTACTGTTATCCTGTTGGACATCGCCGAAATGTCATCCGTGACGTGTTAATTTCGTGTCACAAAGACAAAAGTTGCCAAGATCTAATAGTATTAGATGTCTAGATCTAGATGTAGTCTAGATCTAAGTGATATAAAATCTGTGTAATTTAAAAGTGAAAGGTGTAGACTTCACTTAGTCTATAATTAGACCAGACATTCATGAGGCAAAGGCCTATTTAGTAGATCTACGTTTGTATTCTTATTCTATTTTAACGTCAATTCCTGCTAACTCACCACGTGTTATTCCTAAGGCCAAGGACTTCCGGGTTAGTGGTTGTTTTTTTTTTCATAAATACCAAATAGGAGACGTGTTTTATTTGCATTGTTGCACAGACTTCATGAAAATATGTGCAGTATCAAAGAAATATGATGCACATGACAATGCCACTGTTTTATAGGTGAATGGTTAATACATTTAAAAGCTGAATGATAATGTAGAGTCTAGGTCTAATTAAGATGTTACAGTCTCTGATAAGAAACAGGTTTGATTGTCGTAGACTGTTTCCCAAATGCAGGTACAGTGTAGTAATATTCAGCTATTTCAATGCAATGCCTTGTTTACAAGTACATGTAGATTCATATTCGTGTGAATGATAATTCAATTTCTACATGAGACTTACTAAGTGCTAAACATGATATCTTGCATCATTAAAATGTGTAAATAACGAGACATTTTGAATATGCATCAAAGACGAACAGCAGTATTTTTTGACATTCTTTGATCCTGCATAGGCCTACCATTTTGTTTTATGTTTAATATAAATAGAGAAAATAATTTAAACTTCAGTTTTGTTGGCTGATTTTTTTTTTCTTCTCAAAATTAAAGTTGTATCTTGTACAATGATGTTTGATTTTAATCAAAAGTTCTTGATTTCTTTCTTTTCTTTCAGATGACTGGTGCCATGTAGTAGCGAAGAACTGGACTGTCTCAGAAAAGAAAAGGAAAAGTACAGGGTCGTGTACATCATCAACGGATGTGAATACAATGGTAATGTAGAGTCTAGGTGTAATTAAGATGTTAAAGTATCTGATAATAAACAAGTTTGAATGTCGTAGACTGTTTCCCAAATGCAGTTAGTAATATTCAGCTTTTTCAAAGCAATGCCTTGTTTACAAGGACATGTAGATGTATTCATGTGAATAATACTTTAATTTCTACATGAGACTTACTAAGTGCTAGACATAAGATCTTGCATCATTAAAATATGTAAAAGGCGAGACAATTTGAATATGCATCAAAGACGAACAGCAGTATTTTTTGACATTCTTTGATCCTGCATACCATTTTGTTTTATGTTTAATATAAATAGAGCAAAATAATTTCAACTACAGTTTAGTTGGCTGATTTCTTTTTCTCAAAATGAAAGTTGTATCTTGTATCATGATGTTTGATTTTAATCGAAAGTTCTTAATTTCTGTCTTTTCTTTTAGATGACTGATGCCATGCAGGAGCAAAGAGCTGGACTGTTTCAGAGAAGAACAAAAAGTACAACATCGTGCTTATCATCAAGGAATGTGAATACAATGGCTTAGGAAAGAAGACAATCTACAGATAGGATAGAAGGGAGAAATTGGGATGAAGGGCGACAACATAAGGACGGTATATCTACAGTAAAATGTGATTGTAAAGTGGAAACATGAAAGGAGATTCTAAGATTGAAGGTGAAAACAATGCATTCCATTCTGTGATGTCGTAATTACAATTTTGCTACACTTTAATGACACTACAGAGAGACATTTATATCAAGGCAAGCTTCATGTGGATATGGAATATTAGATTTTTTTTTTTAAGATAATAAAAAGTTTTGGTACCTCAAAAGTTTCCCTGAATTTCCGTGTTTCAGGTTAAAGTATCTATCATATAACTAACACTGTGAGACTTACTCGCCCCAAAGTGCTCTCATTTCTTAGTAATCATGTAATTAACTGCGACCAGCTGTGTGCAGCCCCATACGCATAGCGTAATGGGGCTTCGCATTGTAGCACCCAGGATCATGATAGATTTAGTATCGCGGAAAAATATCAACTTAAAATCCACAAAATTCGTCAATTTGAAGACTTACCAATTAAGTTGAAGTCTTGAAAACAGGCTTCGGGCAACGTTTGGGTCTGCCAATAGTCCCTTTCTGTTCGAATTGATGACTGAATGTGACTCTGTCGAGAGGACCTTGGGAGAGCTACATACACTGATTACTACGGCCAGCGCATACGCACACAGTCATCACATGCGAACAAATTTCAAATCCATGAACGGATAAGATGTTTGTGTGCGCATGCGCTCGCCGTCAATTCAGTGTAGCTCTCCCAAGGTCCTCTCGACCGAGTCACATTCAGTCATCAATTCGAACAGAAAGGGACTATTGGCAAAACCAAACGTTGCCCAAAGCCTGTTTTTAATACTTCAACTTAACTGGTAAGTCTTTAAATTGAAGAAATTTTTGGATTTTAAGTTGATATTTACCCGCGATACTAAATCTGTCATGATCCTGTAAGCTACAATGCGAAGCCCCATTTAGCTATGCGTATGGGGCTGCTGGTCGCAGTTAGCTACACAGTATGGGTATGGGGCTGCACGCTGCTGGTCGCAGTGACATTCGCACAATACGTGTACTACCTCGCCGCTGCCGTACGGCGGCGGCTCTGGTACGAAGCCATTATTGCATGATTACTAAGACATGAGAGCACTTTGGGGCGAGTAAGTCTCACAGTGTTAGTTATATGAAAGGTACTTTAACCTGAAACACAAACTAAGACAAGGAAATTCAGGGAAACTTTTGAGGTAATACCAAAACTTTATATTATCTTTAAGTGTTCATTGGTATGTATTTCATGATAATTAATCTTGAAGGTTTTGTGTGGTAATCATAACCTTGTGATACATCTTGATAGATTTCTAAGTGCACATCTGGATTACTAGACCAGCGTCATAACCACTAGACCACCGGAGTGCTCTGGCACTGCCTTTACACATGAATAATTAAATATAGAAGGGCTTGGGGGCGCTTCGAAGTTTACTACTCTTATTAAATATGTACATGTCATTTGCAACTCAACTGAAGATGATTAAACACACTGAAATTCTTACTTTAAATAATATTCATAATCTTGTTTTTTTCTTTAATAGCTTTGGATGTACACTTTATACACTGTATCGGTCTACATTTCGCCCACTATATGGAATTCTTTACTTCGAGACGTTTGTTTTTAACCACAAAAAAAGTTAAGATTCCTTTAAAGGTGCTGTAAAACAGTGGCGTTTTTTTTTTTTTTTTTGGTGGGGGGGGGGGGTCAAATTAGCCTTGGCCCCTCTCCACCGTCCTTTTTTTTTTCTCTCTCCTTTAGCTGCATTTTTTTAGTCATCACATGAAAATTGGTCTGCATCAACCCCGTAGTTTTGCTGATGACCTTTCTTTTTAATTATTTTAGCCACACACAATTTTGGCTGAATTTCCCCACCCCTCTTGTGAATTTGCTAGTACAATGTACTAAAACACATTCTCAGAATGTGTTTATAGTACTGGTGCATTAAGGATTCACAGGGAGGGGGGGGGGGGTCGGCAAAAATTTCTCTTTTCTCATATGTAACAAGCCTACGGGGCGAAAGGCTGATATTATGGGCTTTCTACACACATTTTTAGATGCTAATTATTGGTTAACATGAGCGCGATCATTTATGTTGTGATAGATTTGTTTCCTTTTTATATATGTATGACTTCTATTAGAGACTTAATTGGCTTGGCATTCCTTACATCGACCTATTTTAGACACCCATTTCCTTCTCTCTCTCTTGCTTTTTCTCTACTGTCCTGTGAATAGTGTAACTACATGTACATGCCCCCCTCTTCTCTTTTGTATGATATGCATCAAGTTTCCATCTGAGCATATGGGTGTTGCAGCACTCTCAAGCTTCATGCATATGCAGCAACATCTTTATGTGTTCATATTCATACATGCTTGATATATTAATTTGAGAATGTTATTCTTTCTCCTGTATATGTTCCATCCGCACTCTATAGATGTAAATGTACATTGTAAGATTTGGTGTGCATGTTCGAACAGTGTTCCTCTTTTTGTGAACACACAAGAACTGATATAATAATGAACTTGAATTACACATATTCTTGAATCTTGATTCCATCTCCATTTGCCATTAGATATTTATTGATTTATGGAGCTCTTCCACAATTGTTATCCTTCCCATTGTCATTACTCATCTCTGAATAATTCAAATTTGATGTTTTATTTAGGACCTATGTTTCTTCGATTTCATAATGTACCTCTTCAATGTATTGCTGCAAAAGGCATAATAAAACATGACCATTATTACATATTTAAAATGAAGCTTGAAATTCTGATAGTGTTGATATTTATGTATTTTTAGGAGTTTATCAGTTTCGAAGAGTGCATGCAGGATGAGTTTTATGTTTTTATATGATCAAGTGCAGCTATCATAGAATCTGTTGAGCAGGAAAGAGAAAGATGGAAAATGAGGAATTATGAGTGAATTCGCATGCGAGCCGAATGACAATAATGACACCGATAAAAATTGTGACAAAGTAAAAGTCACAAATATGTGGAATAATAAGAAATAAAGAAATTAATAGATTATTTCACAGAAAGAAATAACAGAGTGCATGAGTATGAAAGATGAGTAAATGCAAGTAATTATTACTGACTGGCAAGTCTTTTTCCAAATATTTAGCGGTATCCTTCATCTTAGAACAAACATTCATAATTATTATGAAAGAAGTGAACTGAATTTGAATTGAAAATAATGTGAAAAAAAAATAAAAAAAGTAAGTTAAAAAAGTAAAAAAAAAAAATAAAAAGTAAAAAATATGAAACACAGTATACCGAGTACATGTATTACCAAATGATAGATGTCCACATGCAAAAGTGTTAAATAATATATATACAAAAAAAGGGGGGGGCGAAGAAATCTTTGGAACGATCAACGACAGCTCTAATAACAATACTAAATGAAGATGAAAACAATGAAAAAACGCTTTTTAGAACAATTAAGAGAAACTGGCTTGTATTATCATCTTAATTATCACTAAATGTATTATAATCATCACAACAATCATTACATGACAATTAATTTCAATTGATAAGGTTATTGTTGATAAGCAGGTATAGCCCTAATAGTATTTGTATGTAAGCACATACGAAAATGAAAAAGCGACGGTTCGTAAATACACGCGTATTGCACGTTACCTATTGTACAGGCCCTACAGCGCGGGTCTCACGAACCGGCGTAATACAACTTACTTCGGTTCGTGAGACCCGCGCTTAAGTACATAACCTATGGTGCGCGCAAGAAACGATGAATTTACGAACCGACGCAGTGAGTTTGAAGAGAGAAATATCGTTTTTGTTTTTTTTTTTAATTCACACTAAAATTACACTATGGATAGGAAGAACAACTTCCACTCTCATCACCCTGTCAAAATTTTCACACACAAGACAGGAAAAGTCATTGAAAACGTTGTCTAAAACTTTTGAGATCTTTAAACGCGATTTTCTCAGAATTGCATTTTCGCTTATAAACGAAATAGCGTCGGTTCGTGAAAACACCGACGAAATGTTCATTTTAGGTGGCATTCATATACGCATGACATCGCTTGACCATTGGTGCTGAACATTTTTTCCTTGTACTATTTGAATGTATATTTTTCGAAATTCGGAAGGCAATTTTTGGGTTGGGGATGAGGTGACAACATTTTTTTTTCACTTTTCTGGCCGGGAAGGTGTGGGACAGCGATAAACTAGTAAAATGAAAACAAATTTAGTATTTCCCTATAGTCTTACCCACTTTACGCACTATGGATATTACATTTGTTTTTATATTGTATTTGGGTGTGAGAGGGGTGTCCGAATGTCCTGTTTGTTTGTTTGTTTTTTTCTGGAAATGTAATAGGCATTGCTTTATTATAATAATCTCCTTAACATAACCCAAAATGACAGCTAACCACAGTTTCTCTATTCCATGACTGTAAGTATTATTTTCTTACTCTGTTTAACTTATCGATCTAGATTGTATTCTATTTGTGGTATAATTACATTTATGATGTTTATCCATATTAATTGAGCTGCACAAATAAGATTCAAACTTCAAGTTCAAACATTTCATATATCTTTTATTACTGTAAAGCAAATTAAAGAAATGCGAAAACTTTTCACAACTTGTACGTAAATTCAATTTCAGTTTTCCCCAGTGTACAATGTAAGACAGTCCAATATTGTGATAAATTTGCTGTCCTAATACACTAACTTGGCAGGGATCATCGTATTGTACATAATCATATAGGCCGATAACAATCTGTAACTATCCGAAAATATCCGCAACTCTCCGTAAATAGTCGCAACTCTCCGCAAGTGTTCCGAACTATTCGGAGGCTTATGCAAGTTGAAAGAACAAAATTACGTGCCAATTCGTAAGAATATCCGCAAATGGACGCAAATATTCGCATTTGGTCGTATCTCTCCGTATTGCCCGCATATTTTTCCCGTATTACTATGTTTTGTAAAAATGCTCTGGTGACAGCAAGGGATCCGTGGGTGTCCGCAGAAAAAAAAAAAAAGACTTATTTGGACGTAGCCGGACGCAAAGCATTATGTGACTGGGGCCAGCCCTTCGAATACGTAGACACACGAAACACACAACACACATACGTAGGGCCTACGTAGCCTACGAACACCAAACCCCTCAGATACTCGTGCAGGCACAAAACTGCGCCCACAAACACGCACCATCACATACCCTTTGATAAACACATACGCCACTATATACCACATACACACGTAAGCATACAGGCACAGGTATACACACAGACAAACAAACCACTACAACTATACAACCACCACACATGCACAGTTTCTACATATTGCATTATTATACTCCAAACACACACACACACGCACACACACACACACAACAATACGGAAACTCATACACAAGTCACTTATTGTACGCACCTACAAATCATACACAGCACATACCATGCAGCTCACAACAAATACACACACACACACACACACACATACGCATAACTTACCAGTCATACCCATCCCACCAAAGCATAAAGGGATAGTACAGTTTTGGTTGAGATGAGAAATAGGCTTTTGAATTTTTGCAAGATACCAAGAAAACACTTACGATATAGCACAGAGCATACCATTTTAAGAGGAATTCAAAGTTTATTTGATGAAATTCGGGTTTGAAATAACTGAAACATCCAAAAACAAAGGAAAACAAAGCGATCGTTACAAAGTGTGGGTCCCACACTTTATTAGAATCGTTTTTTTTTTTTTGGATATCTCAGCCATTTCAAAACCAATTTTTATCAAATAAACGTTGAATTCCTCATAAAATTGCATGCTCTTTCATATTTCATATGAGATTTCTCATTATCTCACCTAAAAATGTTAGAAACCTGAAATTAGGTCTCAACCAGAACTGTACGATCCCTTTAACACCGGAGCAACAACCCCGAGCCCGGGGCGACAATCCTTGACGGGGCGACAATCCGTGTCGCAACAATTTTTTTGCCATCATGGGTTGTCGCCATCGAGGTCAATGATTGGGAACTGCACAAGCGCCACGGTTTGTCGCCAGACGACAATCCGTGACGGGGGCGACAATCCGTGTAGGGGCGACAATCCGTGTCGCAACACCTCTGTTTACGCAATACATACACGTAGAGAGAGCTTACTGTGCACATACGATATGTACTCGCGTATACACACACACAATACACACACACACATTCATACACACACACAAGACCATAACTGTTTGCAGGGGCTTTTGTTCCTGCGGAAATGAATATTTACGAATGGCTCGCACTTTTGGCGAGGAGAATGGTACATTTGCGACTGCGCGTAATGAATAATCATGAGATAATCTCTCTCTTGGTTACGAAAAAAACACATAAATTAAGGATTCTTCCAAATCTCTCGAACTTGAGGTGATAAATTAGTATTAGGGATAAGTAGATCGATGAATGCAGATTCAAGTTTGTCCATATGGCAGGCTGAGAGTGTGGGGAACAAAAGTGGATCCCAATTGTCACATTTTTTTTTCCTGAAAACGCGTAGCCAGATTTCATCAAACTTGACAGGTGTTATCGCTATTGGGATAAAATAATGTGTATCTTTCAGCTCGAGATTTGCAACATGCCTGCATGGTCCCCCCAAAACATAATGTGAAGGGGAGAGGAGGGAAACTTTACAAAATCTTCACTGGAACCAAACGTGATAAGTAAGTACTTTAGTAACTGTAGTTTGCTCATTGTGGCATACCTTACCGTGGAATCAGTTGCCTCAAGCTATCCGTTTCGTTTCGAATGTTGACTCCTTCAAAGCTAGCCTTAAGACTCATTTGTTTGTAACCGCTTTCCAGAAGAATTGTGCATTATGATTTGTTCTCATCATCATTATTGTTTCATTCATTTTCATGTGCATGTTTGTGTAATGATTTTTTTTTTTTAACTTCAGTTTTCTTCCTGCGCCTCGAGCACGTTAGTTATATGGGATTGACGCATTATAAGTACCCTGTATTATTATTATTGTTATTATTATTATTATTATTATTATTATTATTATTATTATTATCATCATTATCATTATTATCATTATCAAATAAGCACACCGAATTGACCTGATCTAGAACTTGATTTTCCCATTTTTACCTTCATCTTGAAAATACTTGACATTACTACTAGGGTGACAATTATAAGTGACCGTGCATCACAAAACGAACAAAAAGTCGCACACACTGATTTTGTGTGTAACCCCACCAAAATTTGGGTTACTAAGGTTTCTCCAGAATGTCGTCAGACTAGATTCCTACTTCCTTGGAAGACCCATGGTCACTGTTATTACCACCCCCTCCATTCATCCCTCCTCTGACATCCGTACCCCACCTGTTTTCCAACAACCCCTCGACCAGTGTACTAGTAACCCCCAAGATTAGTCTTAAGATTCCCCCTCCAGCCTTTGACCCCAGTAGCCAATGTCCAATTGTAAGCATGTGTGTATTGAGACTGGTCAAGCCCTGTGAAACGCCCCTGCTGGTGTTAGACTATGTAGGTGTAATAAAACTCAAGGAGAAAGCAAGCTAGCCAGTCTAGGGATATTGTTTTAAGCACCCCTCCCTTTTGTTGGTGTGTAGGCACATCAAGAGAAACGAAAGGACCATGTCTCAGAAGAGGAAGGTCATTCTTGCTAGGACAAAGTAGTAGTTGCTTTGGGATTTAGGGATACTGTCCTACCATGGGCAAAGCCTATACAGAGTGGACTGGTTCTAACTGTAGACCAACATTTTCTGTGACAATGACGTAGAGTGCAAGTCTAGCCCAAATTCTGTCCTCTCGTATTCCTTTCCCCTCCCATTTCTCTGCCCCCCCCCCCCATTTCCAATGAACTGTTTAGGCTAGCTCTGCGTGTGCCTTAAAGTAGAGTAGCTCCATACATTAACAGATTTAAATACTCTACCTGTGTTACATTGTGTATTACAGATACTGCTTTGATATATGTTATAAATGGCTGAAAGGATATGACTGTTTGCAAGATTATTATTTTATATGTCATATGTTCAGAACAAAGTGTGATCCACGCACTTCTGCATAAGAGATATGTATGTGCAGTGGTTAAGTTTAATACATCATTTATGCAAATGAGGTATAATTATGTCTCTATACCCTAGTGCTTTTTATGACTTATGCTATATGATTTGTCTAGTATGTTAACTAGGTCAGTGTTTGCATGAGTATAAACAATGTGTTATATAGCTATGCTGGTTAGGCAGCAGCTCTAGTGACCAAGGTCACAGGAGTGCAACTTTAAAGCCCTGTAGCTAGAAGGCTTGAGAGTGACTGGAAAGCCTGTCATTACTGCCCTTGGTCAATGTTAAGACTTTGTATGGCCAAGTGAATGGTCAGTATGTCAGTAATGTTCCTGGAAGTCAAGGGGAATGAGTGACCTCTAGCCAATGAGGTAGACTTTGAATGATGTCATAGAAACATGAACCAATGAAATTTCTGCTGGTCAGTTAACTTCCTGGAAGTTTCTAATTTTCTCGAGAAAGTTTGTAATATTAACATTTTACATAGAGACAGAAAAGTATAAAAGCCCATGGCTTTGGAGCAAATAGGCATAAATGCTTCTTGCCAGCGCTTTGAGGCCTGCATCCACTTTGCTTGTTACATCGACTGTGTGATCCAGAAAGTTTTCTCATACATTTATCTGCCGAGAGGTTACCACAAAATACTGGTAAACCCATACAAGCATCAGCTGTATTGTTATATATGTGCCAGTGATACAACTGGTTGTGGCACGTACATCCACTGACTGCCGTGTGGAACAACTTGTAGTGAAAACGAGTGTTGGCTCTTTTGACTCGGTAAGTCATTGTATTTTCCATAATGTGTATTGCATTGCAGAGTGTTTGTTAATTAAGAACTCTAAACAATAGATTTGGAGATTGCGTATTGAGAGACTCTAATATCATGTATATAAATTCCCAAGCTAGTATATGTTATGCTAAATGTACTGATGATCGATGATTGATGCTTGTATATTATTTGAAGATATATTGCAATGTACTTCAAGGTATTTGTGCTTTGAATGTTTTGTGAATGGACATGATTATGCATACACTAAAGTTCATTAACAGGCAGACAAAATTGGGAAGCTGACTTGGAATTAGAAGTCAGATGTTTGCATACATGCATATTGAAATGCCTTGTAGACCCTCACACTCAGAGAAAGTGAGGCTATGCTCGTAAACATTGAGGTCTACAATGAGCACCCCCCCCCCCCCTCGTCTGGATTGACAGATTTATGTCAACTGACCGTTCGCTGTGAGTGGTAGAGGTCACTGCACTATTGAAATGTGGAATGTGAAACTCTAGAGGGGAGGACTAGCCACTAGATGTGAAGAACCTTGCAAAGAACTAAATGTGAGGAATAGATGTGCGCTTGTGAATATATGAATGGAGATATTCATGCTCTTTTTAATGTGACATGTTAACTGTACATGCGTGGTATAGTGTACAACTGCTCAGTGTAATTATTGTATGCATGGAGCATTATTTCCACTCAAACTGGGAGACACTAAAACGAATGGGAGTCACAAATATTTGGAGACCCCAAATCAAGCAATTATACTGCCAGGTCGATCAGATAGATCAAAGATTTATTAGGGGAGCAGTGTTGCATATAATTCAGAATGTTGAAATGTTAAACTGAAGTTCGAGAGGCTACACTGACCGTAAGTACTTGTGTGTCAAAATGAATTGACAAACATTTGACGATTGGAGTTTGTATGTGTAATGTCTAATGCGCTCATATAGGTTTATGAGGCAAGTATGTATAGTTAATGTACCAGATCAGATTTTGGCCCGCCTTTGCTTGGTTCGGCGTGACTGACGACTACTGAGCATTGCATCAGCTACCGTGTACGACTGGTTTGCGACTACTCTGGGCTCGTCGACAGGATAGCCGGCGAGAAAGAGAGAGACAGCAACGAGTCGGATCATTGTCATACACTGGCAAATATTTAATCATGCTAATGTAACAAAGGTTACAATTGAGTCTGTGAACAAATTGAATTGAATGATGTACTTTGTTGAACGACAAACAAGCTAATAAAGTTTGTCATTGGATTATTTTGTCAAAACTTAATCCCAGGTGTGATATTCTTTATTTATGAACTCGGGAGTGTAATATTCGGGTTACATGTGTGAGGACTGAAAATAGGTGAAATGGGTCAACCTAGCCGATCTTGACTTTTTTATATTTTCTGAAATGGCAAGTCTTCTTCTACATTATGCTAAAATTTGGGATCATAAAACGGGCAGGAAAGTGTGTTTTTAAGCAGTTTATCTCGAACATTTTTTGGTAGAATAGTGTGATTAGGTGTGTATATCCTCTCCCCTCTGCCCCCCCCCCCCCACAAAAAAAAAAAAAACACACACACACACGATACCATATTATAGAGTATTAAAGAAATGGCAACACACTCTGTAGAAACATATTTTTAAAACACATTAGTGATTTTTTTTCAAGGTTATCGATGGTACATCCAGGGTGGCATAGAGCCCTTTGTTTCACACTGGACAAAAACAAACAAACAAAGAAACAAGCCTAACAATTTAGTAGAAAGCGTAAAAACAGACTCCTTACTCTGGTCTGACCATTATGGAACAACCCCTGGATGTACCATCGATAACCTTGAAAAAAATATCAGTAATGTATTAAAAAGCAAGGTTCCATTGGATGTTTCGCCATTTCTTTAAAATTCTATAATGTGGTAATTTGGGATTTCTGATGTGAGCTGGTGTGTTTGAATGTGTGTGTGTGTGTGTGTGTGTGGGGGGGGGCATCCTTGAGGGATTTCATTTCATTCAAGGTTTGCTGTTTTCGTTTCATCTAATTCCATATTGTATATTTCATGTTTTTATTTTACATTTACAATTACAGTATTCTTTGTAATACGTTATTATCATTTGTACATCATGATGAGCGGATTCCGCGGCGGCGACAACATTCCATCCCCACAAGAATTCTTTTGTGCGAAGGTTTCACCTAAAGTATAGATCAAATCTACCCTGCCTAATTTCGACTTGTTGGTTAAAAATATGGGCGGCGATCGGTGCCTTGCAGAGTAAGCCTACCTTTCGCATGGGGGCTGTCTGCTGCTTGTAGCTGGACGTCGCGTCATGTGTCGTTTATACTCGTCCAATCCACGGCCAATAACCCACCTGGTCTACTATTTCGTTGTTCTGACAATTTGTTCTCATCAATTTGTCTAGTTAAGCGCAAAAATTGGTAAATGTTCATCTCTTTTGATACCAGCACTACATTGTAAACGGTAGGCAATAAACAGCTACCTTACATCAAGAGGACGTTTAATTTGGCATAGTGTGCATTAAACTTATATAGCCATTAAACATTTTGCGCATCAGACTTGTGGCCTTAATAATAATTGATGACTAATTTATTGACTAATTGAAAAGTAGCCCAAAAAGTTATCAGATCTAAGTGAACTTTGTCGAAATGATGATTAAACTCTCAAAATACACACACACACACACACACACACACACACACACACACCAAATATTGTGTATGTTGATGTTAGCCGAGGGTGGCGAAGCTGTACATAGCCACATGCTGTACAGTAGTTGCGTATCAGAAACAGGTTACCATGTTTATGAGAGGCATTTTCTTACATCCCTACAAGACCTACATATTGAAACCATTGATCCCCATGTTATCTTGAAATCTGTGCTTGAAACCTTCTCACAAAGGACTGTGACAAATAAACGAGATCAAGTAGGTCTATTGTGTAAATATGAAATCCTTAGGAATATAGCTTTTTCTTTTCTCCATCTCTCTCCCTCGCAGAACAAATTTTGTAGCGATTTTTGGCCTTACGGGGTTGATTGTAGGCTCGTTTTTACAAAAATATATTGTGATCTTGCACATCACTATCACACCCTCACTCTGCACTCCGCACATCACTAACCATAAACACCCATCACAAAAATCGCACAGCAGACAATCAGCGACAGTGCTTACAACTACAAAGTTGACATCAAAGACTGAGTCAAGGAGAATAACATACCGTTACTGTGTGTTTATTAAGCAGAGCCTGTGCAGTCGTCCTCCGAGAAGGCGGTATTACAAGCAAAAATACGAGCAATATGTGCGATAGCAAGCCAAGCCACCAGAAAGTTTAGAAAACATTCATCTCCCAAACAGCTCTATCAACCCCCCAGGGCAGAGCCCTTCTCCCTACAGCTCGCTGGCTATCTACTTTCTCTGTCTTCTACTCTAATTCTAACTCTCCAACTATCTATCTAACTCTTTCCTCTCCGAGCAGGGTCCTTTTATACCTCTTGCACTTAGACCTTTGTACCCGCTGCGTGTGTCCCTTGACATCGTCTATACCCCGTACACACTTTTGTTGCGACACGGATTGTTGCCCCTACACGGATTTTCGCCTCCTGCTCTGGGCGACAATCCGTGACGGGCGCTGGCGGCACGGATTGTCGCCCCCGTCACGGATTGTCGCCCCGGGCTCGGGGTGGTTCCTCCGGTGTTAAGCTTTGGTGGGATGGGTATGACTGGTAAGTTATGCGTGTTTGTGTGTGTGTGTGTGTGTGTGTGTGTGTGTGTGTGTGTATTGTGTGCTGCATGATATGTGATGTGTATGATTTGTTGTGTGTGTGTGTGTGTGTGTGTGTGTGTGTGACAGTGTGTATGTGTGTGTGTTTGGAGTATAATAATACAATATGTAGAAACTGTACGTATGTGTGGTGGTTATATAGTGGTAGTGGTTTGTTTGTCTGTGTGTATACGTGTGCCTGTATGCGTACGTGTGTATGTGGAATATAGTGACGCTACTGTCAGTGGCAATACAAACGCCTTCAGAGTGTATGTGCACGTGTTTAAAGAATTCACACCAGCGTTGATCTAAAAATAGTATGGGTGTGTCAACCAATATCAGCGGTGAGGCGGGCTAGGCGAGAGAGATAGACCGAGAGAAAATACATACGAGGAAGGTACCCTCCCCAAATGTTATTTGTCTTTGTTCATTTTTAATTGCAGTCATTTTTTTTTCCATCAGTCTTATAAACTAGAGCGTCAATACCACTATTCTTTGTCCCAGAATAGGTTTGGCATGCTTTATGCATGAGCGAATAATTTCCACACGCCGTAAAAAATTTGTCAATCGTTAGTTGATTTTAGCACAAACGAACTGCCACTGCACACCGCTAATACATACGTAATACAAACAAACACCAACAAACACTCAAACAAATCATCATAATGCAAATAAACCAACTCAACACTTTTGTCCTTGATATTTATTGATTTCATTCAAATCATTCATAAATCGACCCATTCTGGGTGTAACATGGACAAAAAAAAGTTTCAAATTGCAATTCGAAACACAAACAAATCCATTTGTCAATTTACACCACAAATAATCTCACTTCAACATAGATAACTCGATTATAGACCAACCCTACTAATAATTTCTTCACGAGAAAGTTTTGACATTTACGGCCCTACCAAACCTATATTCCTTGAATATATTGGTTTGGATCATGTAACACCTTCTTACTTACAAAGGCATATACATAAAAAAACACAAATAAATTACACAAATCTAGAATGAAATCAGTCATAAAAAAAAACCGACCACCCCCTCCCCTTCCCAACCGAAACAAATCTATACTATAGGGCCTACATCTATCCTAATTATTAAATCCTACCAACATCTGTCATACCATTTATAATTATATCCCTCACAAAATGCATCTCGTCCTCTGATTGGTCGAGAGCACTGTAAACAACAAAACATAATTCTACCATACAAGTGCGCGAAAAAGACTATACTCCCTAGGGAAATGGTAAAAACTATACCACGCTGGTGATTTTCGCGCCTTTTTTGCTTCGCGTCGCGACGCGAAATATTTCACGTGTAAATGAATGGGTATCGCAGCACCTTCGCTTCGCGAGAGATTTCATGTACAAATGAATGGGTATCGCGGCGCCTTACATCACTGCACTTCGCGAGAACCACAAGGCACGCATACACTCAATGCGACACGGGTTACGTTAGAGAACTCTTATAAAGCCCTCATTCTACGTTACAACAGAGTAGATCTATAATTAGACAATGAATAAGCAAGCTAGGGTTCTTCGACGTACCGTAGGCCTTTGGGGAGTTCATGCTTCGCCGTTTGAAAGTTGGTCTCGCAGTTCACTATTTAAACTCGAGCGACCCACCCAAAAGATGTTGACAAACGAAACTGCAGTACAGGCCTGCTCTAACGTTATATAGCGCTAGTTAAGCCTAACGTTAGTTCTACCTGTCTAACAGTAGGCCCTATTTCCCGTAATCTCATTCCTAATACTTGTAATTATTTTTTAGAGTGTCTAACGAGTAAGTTAGAGTCTAACTTGTTCACTGTCTACGTTAGAACACCGTACGAATCACACGAATTTACAGTGGCACTCGATGCTTTAACTGCTAGAATTTTTCCAGTGCCTAATCTATACGCTGTTACTGAATGCTACCCAAATTTACAATGTATACTTGCATTTTAACAGGAAATGATAGTCCATATTCATGTACAGACATGACAGCTAGGTAGCTCATCGCAGTCACATCGTTGATCAGCTCGAGCACGCACATCGACATCACCGCACTGGCAACCGAACGTACAATGTACTTGTTGACAGATCGGATAGGCGTATTGCATGTATGAAGCGCGTAGTGAGTTTGCAGTTTGCGCATGTTTACCAGTACGTTGTACAGCAATGCACCGAGTACACTTCAGCGGCTGAGCGCGCAGTTGTCTCTTCATAGTACGCGTACGCGCTGCCCTCCTGCTGAGCTGCTTTCCCGAGCGTGAATGACTAGTCAATCTTCTCGAAAAGTAAAGCAAGATGCCCTTAAAAAAGAGGTAAATTACATAATACCAGCAGTCGAATACTCTTCAATTCATTGGGAGGGATATAAAACAAATATACCAGGCCAATTTTTCGAGGCACCGGTTGAAACTATGTGCCTTCGGTGACTTCAGTAGCACTATTTTCTTCGGGGCTGCGCCCCTCAGAAAATAGTGCTACTGAAGTCACCTCATGCGCATAGTTTCAACCAGAGCCTCTCAGGCCTGGTATATTTGTATACTATCCTTCTTCAAATCCAATCCCCAACCCACCAACCCCTGATTAAACAAAACCTAAAGCATCCCACACCCACATTCACCAACCCAAGTACATACACACACACACACACACACACACACAAACACACACACACACACAAACACACCAAGGTTCGTTATTCCGAAGTTTCTTTTTTTCCGAGGCTTCATTTATCCGAAACACACAATTCCCTATACCTAGAGGTTCGTTGATCCAAAAATGAAATTCGGAATAACGAACCTTCGGAATAAACGAGCCTTCGCACGAATGAGCCTTCAGAATAACACACTTTTGCAATAACGAAATGTAACCCCCTTCGCACATACCGACGCACTCCCGAACCGATACCACATTCCTTCCTGATGAAACGCTTTCCCAATGTTGATAAATAAGACATAATGGACCGTATGCAGAAAAGCAGCATCCGCCCGCACGCAAGCTCCACTCCGAATTCATATACAAATCTGCCAAACAAACTCATCAAATTTAAAGCTGCTGATAAAATCAATATCAACGTTTATGCCAGCAACAGCTTACTAGGTATCCCTCCCCACGCGCAGCTAAAAAACACATACGCAAAAAAAACTGACATAATAAACACATTCTTCCATCACACACACACACACACACACACACGCACGCACAAACTGACACTAAATTATCATGTCCACGCGCACATACACACTTCCTTGAAACCTCACCATGACTTTTTACATGGCATGTTTGCATGGATGTAGCCATGTAAGTTATGTGTTAATATTTCAATGATTATGTCCAGAACGATATTACCCAGCAAAATGTGCTTCGAGGGCGGGCGACAATCCGTGCCGCCAGCCCTCGTCACGGATTGTCGCCAGGCGACAATCCGTGACGGGGGCGACAATCCGTGCCGCCAACGCTCGTCACGGATTGTCGCCCCGAGCAGGAGGCGACAATCCGTGACGGGGGCGACAATCCGTGCCGCCAACGCTCGTCACGGATTGTCGCCCCGAGCAGGAGGCGACAATCCGTGTAGGGGCGACAATCCGTGTCGCAACACACTTTTCGCAACACACCTCCTTTTCAAATCGCTTAATACATTGCCAGAAAAAAAAAACTCGATTGTTTTGTGTTCGACAATGGATACTAAAATATTATTCTCACATGCATTTTCATCGGCTTTACCGTTGTCATGGCAATCATCTAGTTCTGGCGAGGAATCTATACCCGGTATTTGGTTGCTGGTTGAGTCGTCGATGGTGGGCTTGGGTAGGGCCGGTGGTGGGGAGCCATCCTCGTCGGAAGAGCTGCCTGGGTCTGGTTCCACACTACTTAATTCGTGGAGCATCATTGCCAGGGGTTTCCCGTCAGTGGTGGCGACGTCGAAATGGGGGAGCAGTCCACAGAGATTGATACCGGGCTGGCCTGTTTCTCACTTGGCAATCTGGTGGTGGTTGGTCGTGGTGATTGGGGGACCTGCTCCTGCCTCGGCTGTGGAGACCTTCATGCACATGGTGGATGTGCCTCCTTAGATTACTGGACTTAGTTGATGAATAATTACATTGACGGCAGTCATACCCACCCTTATTGTGGTGGCACTCGGCGTTGCTTAGTAGGGGATTTCCTTCTTGCGCACAAATTGCACATTCTAATGAACGAACATACAGCAGCAGCCATACCGCTCCAGTAAAATCTACTCTTCACGTTTGCCAGCGTTTTCCTCTGCCCGAGGTATGCACCCAACGGGCCGTTATGCACATCGTGTGCACACACACTGCACACCCTGGGTTGGTCCATTATCTTGAGAGGGGTGTCTCTATACCAATTTTGTCACATTACCCCCAACCAAGTTTGAAACGTCCGCATTTCAAAGAAATACAAAAAATATTGAAGACAAAATTGAGAACGTGTGCGAACGTTATACGGAACAAAACAAAAGAAAACAAAAGGCTATTTATGTCTCCTTTCTTCCACACTTCTTATCTGTAAACTGATAAGTAAAAGTTGTATAATCTATACCATCTTCAAAATCGACGAATATAATGGCAAGTACTCTGAGGCTTAAATTGTCTTTGGCAAGGTTTCTAAACTTATGTCATCGTGCATTAAAAGTTACACTTATAAGGCACCAAATAATACAAAAGCATTGACAGTTTTGACAAACAAATACAGGTGTCATGCAGCTTATAACCTGTACGCGTAATAGACTTTAGCATATTTTATAACATACAGACACAAACATTATCCATGTCTATATTTCTATAGAAAGGTACTGATATGCAAATCAATACGAAGGGCAATTTCCTTCATCTCGTTCCTCTTCGAATACGATTCCTGTTACATTATACGTACGACTGATTACATGAAAAAGAGGTAATAAGCAAAAGTAGGTATAACTACTCATGTTACTTATTAAACAACACAATGACAACAGAAACTCGAACTCATCTATTTACATAATGAAGACAGCAATTATGAACATCTGAGGTAACATGTCTCTTAACCTTAATACTGTCGCGGTTACAAAGTTGAATGTTTTCATTTATGGCAAGTAGCATCTGTTATTGCATTTTTTTTTCTTAGATTGCCATAATCACCAAAGGCAAGATCAAGTTCACAGATTACCTAAATGAAAGTATTTCACTTCAATTTGTTATAAAAATAGGCAAGATGCCGTACTTTCCATGCAAGTCCAACTCCTTGATGAAGCTCACAAATCGAGCTCACAAATTGAGCTTGTCAAAACGAGCAAATTGAGCTTGCATATTGAGCTTTGTCGTCCAGCTCACAAATTGAGCCAGCTCAAATTTTGAGCTATGGGATCCTGCTCACAATTTGAGCTGCAAAATGAGCTCACAATTTGAGCTGCGAAATGAGCTCACGATTTGAGCTGCAAAATGATCTCACAATTGGAGCTGCGAAATGAGCTTACCATTTGAGCTAATCACTCCAGCTCACAACTTGAGCTGCCAAAAGAGCTCACAAATAATCACTCTTGCACTTTGAGCTATTCAAATGAGCTAGCTCACAAACTGAGCTCTGACGTTGGGGTAGCTCACTCTACACACCACTTGTGATATTGCATCAATTAGAGCCATCTATAGGCATCTTTCAGAGCACTTTGCTTCACTTCTGAGCACTTCCAATTCCATATCATATCCTGGTCGAGATGAGCTGAGGTATATCAGTAATGTATCAAGATCCCACCGCTGCCACCATTTGTAGCGAATTTTGGCCTTACGGGGTTGATTGTAGGCTCATTTTCACAAAAATATATTGTGATCTTGCACATTACCATCACACCCTCACTCTGCACTCCGCACATCACTAACCATAAACACCCATCACAAAAATCGCACAGCAGACAATCAGCGACAGTGCTTACAACTACAAAGTTGACATCAAAGACTGAGTCAAGGAGAATAACATACCGTTACTGTGTGTTTATTAAGCAGAGCCTGTGCAGTCGTCCTCCGAGAAGGCGGTATTACAAGCAAAAATATATACAAGCAATGCGTGCGATAGCAAGCCAAGCCACCAGAAAGTTTAGAAAACATTCATCTCCCAAACAGCTCTATCTACCCCCCCCCCCCCCCAGGGCAGAGCCCTTCTCCCTACAGCTCGCTGGCTATCTACTTTCTCTGTCTTCTACTCTAACTCTAACTCTCCAACTATCTATCTAACTCTTCCCTCTCCGAGCAGGGTCCTTTTATACCTCTTGCACTTAGACCTTTGTACCCGCTGCGCGTGTCCCTTGACATCGTCTATACCCCGTACACACTTTCGTGTGCACACACACTGCACACCCTGGGTTGGTCCATTATCTTGAGAGGGGTGTCTCTATACCAATTTTGTCACAATATTAACTTTGCTGGTTTACAATTTACGAATAGGTGTAGACCTACTTTTCTTTCCTTTTTTCATTTTTCATTTGTAATTTGGGGATGAATAATTTTTGCTGTAACAAACAAAATTCTAAAATATTTCAACGTTAAACATTACCAGAAAAAACAAAACAAAACCGACTATCAAAATCACAAATATGCGTTATGAGATATTCATTTGATACGCAACGCAATTTTCATAATACATGCATTACTGAGTTAGAACAAAGGACAGTGACGTTACCAAATTGTCATTTTCACGCGGAAATTGCTACTTTTGGGTGAGTTTTTTCAGGCCTTTTTTATGTCAAGAAAACTTTTTGTGACTGATGAACCAAATATATTAATGGTATTTTTTTTTTATTTGTATCCAGCTACGAACGAAATGTTTTTGAATTTTAAGAGAGCCACTGAGTGACACTGCAAAATATCACAGGAACAATTTCTATACAAATTGCTAAAGTCATATACCTTGGATGTACCGTTGGTCACTAATATATGATATATATATATATATGTATATATATATATATATATATATATATATATATATATATATATATAATATAGACACAATTACGCATTAGACTTGGAGACAAATTATCACAGTTACTAAAGAGATGTTTTAAAAGATTTCTTCTTAGTGATTTAAGATTTCATCTCTTGTGGAAACTAATTGAGGTTACAGGTAAATGAAAATCACTTCCTATTTTAGATCAAATGCAAATTTATTTACCTCGCACTCAAGATGTGTTTTAAGGGTGTTCATGACACTTGTAAAAATGTTCTTTGCACTTGAATCTGATATGAATGTCACATTTGTGGCCCGAAATGTGAACTTGATAGCACCATCAACACAGGATTTACCAGTTGAACATCAGCATGTATTCATTCCCCGATTTCATTATTTCATAATATGTTCCGCTCCTGCCTACATCGCGCACATGTGATCTGACCACAGGTCAGGTTAATAGGTTAACCTCTATCTGCATATATCTCATGCATATTCATTAAGATGACATCCCTCCTTTAAGCCGAAATAAACTTTATATCTATGTGTGTCTTGACCTTTCAATGTAAGTGCATGAATATGTGTACTCTATTTTCTTGTCCTTTACAACTGTAGGCATGTAATGATTTACAGTGTATATCTTGTACGGATACCCCCAAACATAATACTGTACAATGCTGTGTTTCTTTGTGTTATAATCGACACCCAATCTACACAAGTGAGAAGTTGCCTGTAACTAACTGCACCAAAATGTTATTGTGGTCAAATTGTTATCTGCTCTTATATAAATATATATATATTACGTGTACGCCTTTACTCTCTATACGCATGTTCGTAAAGCTGTATGTTTAAATGCAAACTCTTTAACACTATCAATAACAAGTTCTTCTCCCTCATAACGAACAAAAGACAACTTCAAATTCCCTCTTCACGAAATGTAACATAGCCATGTTATAACCAAATGTAATGATGGCTCAACTTTTCTCATTAAGTTATGATAATGCACCGCTCACCTCAGATGCAAAATAAAGACGTTTGAAATTATTCGCCACATATATTTCTTCTATTTTGTTTTTTAAACTGTTTCTTTTGTGAAACTACAAATTTGAATTCCAATGCTTTTGTTTCTTTCCACACTTAATACCAAATAGTTGACCAAAAATAACAATGCAATTCTTACAACACTCATGCACGTACTTTATGGTGTACTTATCAAATTCACTGTCCAAATGTTCCCGTTATCACTTCTCTTCCTGCATCAAAATACTTCAGATTGTTGATTGCTACTATTGATGGTCCAAAGTCAGACGGCGTCACGCATACGTTAACTGTTCAGCGCACAGTTTGCCTTTTTTTTCAAATAATGCTCAACACAAACAAAAACAGCGATGATTCAGGTAATCATAGCACAACTTCGCGACGGTCTCTTTCTCGGATTTCGCGAAGGTCTCCTTCCAGACATGCACATCATTATACGCATTCAATGCGTTTTTCACAAGGGCAGCGTTTTGACATTTTTTCTCTTTTTTTTTTCACAAACAAACACAACACATTTCCTCTAATGATTCCGATTTTCCTTGGCGTGTATCATACTACGCTTCCACTGCATCAATGCATTTTTTCCTCATTGAAAATAATTCCAATCTATCATAAAATGCCACTTCCATGAAATGCGGGCACAATTAGAAATATGACACAAAAATCTTTATATCGCTTAGATGGTTTCCTGTCCCGTCTCGACCTTACTGCCATGGCACTATCGCGATTCGGTTACTTACCCTCAGCCACGTAAGCACTGGAAACGCTGCCAGCTGCGACCTCTGGTGTTGCCGGAACTTTGGCCACTTCATTAGGAAGGCTGGTAACTACCTCTCCTCTGAAACGTAGTCCTGTCCCTCAGGTTGAGCAGCTCGTACTGGATTTCCAGTCACGTCACTCGGTGTTGCTCTGGACTGGTACTTTTTGACACCAGACACTTTTATTTTGTACAGGACTCCAGCTGGAGACCGGACTGCCATCATACTGCCTCTCCTGGACACAACGGTGTAAGGTTGATGGTAATAAGGTGTTGTCTAGCTTACCACCACTGTCTCGCCTCACACAAGCATCATGTCCAGGCACGATATCTGAATACCTGGCCCCACGCCTCTAGTCTGCATACAGCTTTGCTGCTCCCTTCATTTTAGCATCGTGGTCTCTCATCTCCTGGTCATGATTTCCTTCAGTTCGGGCATTTTCGTGCGGATTTTCGTCCCAAACAGTACTTCTGCTGGACTTTTCTCTGTGGTTGCATGAGGGGTTGCCCAATAGCTAGCTACATAGGATAGCAATGCTTCTTTCCATGTCTCGCAAAAATCCGTGTCAATGCTTGTATCGTTTTTCCTTTTTTCACTGGTCGTTGTTTTCATCACTGCGTCATACTCATAGTATCTGCTGTAGTAGTCCACCACTACCATGATTGACTCACCCGTTGGCAAAGTTTCGAGAAAGTCAACAGCACATCAATCCATGGTCCTGTCGGCAGTTGCATACATCTGATCAGCTCTGGAGGGTTACTCCTACTTTTGAGTTGATACCCATAGCATGTTTTGACGAATTTGTCAGCATCTTTATCACAACTTGGCCACCATGCTTTGCTCCTGAGGTTTTGCTTGGTACCAACAATACCTAGGTGTCCTTCATGAGCTAATGATACAATCTTTTGTTCCTTTTTTATCACATAGGCATACCCCGCTTTCCTTATTTGGTACCATTATTGCGCCTGGTCTTATCTTCTATCTGTTCTCCGTCTCTTTTTCACAGACACTGATTACTCGGGGCTTACAGCCAAACAAGCTTGCTTTCATGTAGGTCCCGTCAGACTTCTCTTTGTTCAACCCCATTTCGATTTCGACTACTTATCATTACAATTGCTGTGTTATTACCATGTATTTCTTTGCACATTGTTTACAAGGTAAAGTGCTTGTTTTATCATTTCTGATGTAATATTCATAAATTAGCAGTATGAAAATAAATGAATTGGATTGAATCTTCGGTCTCAGCCTCTGTGGTATCACCGGTCTACTTCCCCTCAACATACACTGCCACAAAAAAGCAACAAAGCTCATTTCTAATGGGAACATATGACTTGTGAGTACACTTGTTCCATTGTCAACTTTGAATACATTCTCGAAGTTCAATGAGTTCTGGGTCATTTTTGGACTCTCTCTCTCGACTTCTCTCATTATCACAGCTCCCGGTGTTGACTGGATAGCTACGAAGCGTACAAAGCTTTCTGCTTCTGTCCCCAGTTCTAACTAGGATCGTTAGCGTCCATCCTTCAACAATGCAGACAGCGGATCAGCAATGTTTGCTTTCCCAGTAATGCGGACTACTCCATACTTGTACGGTTGGAGTCTGAGCACCCATCGTTCTATCTTAGCACATGTTTTGGACCTGGCTGCGTAGATCACCTCCAGTGGTTTATTGTCTGTGATGAGTTCAAATTAGGTGCCATACAAATATGCATGGAATCTCTCACAATCCCATACAAGTCCGAGTGTTTCTTTCTCTGTCTGAGAATATCTCCTTTCAACGTCCGTCAAAGATCTGCTGGCATATGCAATGATTATTGATCCCTCATCATGCGTCTGGACCAGCACGGCTCCTAAACCAACAGGGCTAGCTTCCGCTATGTCTTTGGTCGGTGCATCTAGATTAAAATACCCAAGAGTATCGGCATTCGTCAGACTTTATTTCAGAGCTGTGAATGCTTCCTCCTGCTCAGGGCCAAAATGGAATGGTCCACCTTTCCTGGTTAGCTTCCTCAGTGGTTGTGCCAATGTAGCAAAGTTGGGGATGAACTTTGCAAAATAATTGACTAATCCCAAGAAGCTTCTCATCTCTATTGCGTTCTGGGGTTCACATGCATCTGCAACAGCTTTCACCTTCGCATCAGCTGGGTTTAGTCCTTTCCGTGTATGCCATCTCCGAGACCCAAACTGGCACTTGTCTCCGTTCACGTTAAGGCCTGCTACCTGTAGTTTCGGTGGCACAAGCTTCAATCTTCTGTTATGCTCTTCCTGCGTAGCCCCATGGACTATGATGTTTTCAGTAGTGTTGGCAAATTCAGGAATGCCTTGAATCACTCGATGGATCTCGTACTGCTATATTTCAAGAGCTGCGTTGATGCCGAACGATATCATAATCTCTAGTACTGTGGTACAATCCGCAGTGTGTCACAAATGTTGTCACATCCCTGGACTCAGGGTCCAGCTGTAGTTGATGATAGCTCCATAAACGATCAATATTTGAGAACATCTGACTAGTTGTTAAATCCTGGTGTAATTCTTCTACTGTTGGTATGGGGTATCGTTCTCCAATCATAGATTCATTGGTCATCCTCATATTGACACACTGTCTTATATCACCATTTGGTTTGGGCACGATCACTACTGGGCTGACCCACTGCGTTGAATGTTCTACAGGTTCCATTGAATGTCTTGTCCAGGACTTTCCCATGAAGTCCAAATGGGGTTCTGCGCACTGGTTGTGCCTTTGGCTTGACCGTTTTGTCCACTGCTAGCTTTAATCATCGACTTTTCAGCTTTCCTACTCCCTGGCAAACTGCGGGGAATTCTTGCTTCATATCCTCGTATGACTGAACTGAATTGACACGAGCTCCAACATGAAGTATTGCTAGTTCTTTTGCCGTGCGTCTACTCAGCAATGGTTCTCCCCTCTCTTCTATGACAGCAAACCCTTCTTCGGTGCGCTTGTCACCAGCTTCAACAGTCGCAGTGAAACATCCAGTGGTCTGCAATGACTTGGTTGCTGTGTATGGATACAGTTTTGTTTTGAATAATTTTTTGATGTACAAGTGATCTTTTCCTCTTTCAATTTTTTTCCATAAATGTCGGTCAATCACATCGCTGTCACTGCCAGAATCTAAATAACCACCAATTCGGCCGTGATTTGGCAAAACAACGTATCTGCATTCTGGTACTTTCGAGATATTCGCGATTTTAGATTTTGAAGCCTCAGAGTACTAGAATTGCTCCCATTTCTCTCCAGTCGATTAATTTTCCAAGAAACTTTTTTAAAAACATGGCTTATATCATTCTTCTAGTATCTAGTCAGAATTTAAGTAAAAAAGAGCTTTTTTGTTCAAAATATCAAAGATTTTTTGTAGATACGTTGTTTTGCCAAAACACTGAAACTTCGGACCACGTGCGTGGTTTGGCAAAACAACGCAAGTTGTTGTGCGCACCACGGCATTAGCACGGCAGAACAACGTATCTTACCTCGCACTGAGCAGTAACGAGGCAGAACAACGTATCTGCAGCGTGCAGCGTGCAGCCTCTCTGCGCATCATTCTGCGCAGGGAATGTGATTTGGCAAAACAACGTATCTGCATTTTGGTACTCGGCTGTAGCAAGGCAGAACAACGTATCTGCAACGTGCAGCGTGAAGCCTCTCTGCGCATCATCCTGCGCAGGGAATGTGATTTGGCAAAACAACGTATCTGCGTTTTGGTACTCCGCAGTTAATCTGCTGCACTGCGCTCTGCATGTGCGGCATGCATAAGACCGGGCGCGGCAGCGGTTCAGTTCAGTCCGAGGCAACGCATCTTCGTTGTGTGACATGGCAAAACAACGTAACTGCAGCAGTTACGTTGTTCTGCCATGTCACACAAAGAAGATGCGTTATTCTGCCAGAAAAACCGGAAGCTCAAATGAGATTCAGGGACAGCAACTGTTTTGGCAGAACAACGTAAGTAAGTTACGTTGTTTTGCCAAATTATTTGGACTTATTTTGAAAAATCGCTGAAATTCAAGTGCATTTTTCTAAAAATTGATATCACTTTCAAAGTTGAAATTTTGACAGATGATAAAAAAAGGCGTAATTTATCTAAAAAGCTAAAAACCTGACAAACCACAAATTTTCAGATGCGTTGTTTTGCCAAATCACGGCCGAATTATGACTGGGACCATCTCATGCTAGTCATTCAGTGCAGGCCCTAAACTGATTCTACCCTACCCTTCACTTTCTGGGTCACCTTCAACATGACAAATATTACCTCACTTTTTCTGTCCATAATTGCCTTTCTTTCTAGGAGACTTTCCTTTCCACCAAGCTTTGCCCTTAGAAGCTGCACTCTTCCCATTCTGGTTTGTATTTGACTTCCTTTTGCACTTCTTTGGAAAATGGTCTTCACGTCCACACTTTCTACAAAAGTTGCCTTTTGCTGGACACCATGGGTCTTTTCCAAAATGACCTTTGTTTCCACATCTGCAATACTCCATGTCATGCGTAGGCAGATTTCTTGGCTGGCTATGACTATTAGCAAGAGGCCATTTACCCGTGGACCGACTATGTCTTTGGGCTGGCTTGAGTTGTCTTTCAGTTTCATGGTATGAAATTGCCCTTCAACAGCCTCTAATGCAGCAGCAATTGCTAATGCATTGGTAAGCTTCAACTCCCCCTTTCTCCAGCAGTCGTCTTCTCAGTTTGTCTGATCTGCAGTGCTGTACAACTTGATTCAATAACTGGTTGCCAATATCAGCTGCCACTTAGTTACATCCAACAGCCAGTTGTTGCAATCTCGTCACGTACTGGGCGACCGTTTCCCCATCTTCCTGTCTTGTTTTGCGAAACAAATGGCGCTAAAATGTGGCATTTGATGTCACCACATAGTGTGTATTTAATGCATCCACGTCTTTCTGGCATTCCTCCTTCCTTCCATTATTCGAAAGCGTCTTAAAAGTTTCCCAACTGCAGGTCCTGCAGTGAAGAGAAGTAACGCCCTCCGCTGCGCTTTCTGCTCCGCCGTACTTCCATCGAGAAATAGACCACGACTGTCGGCGTAGGCTACAAACTCTTCAAGTCATGACTTCCATTTCACGCTCACAGTGCTTGCATCGCCCGTCGGGTCAAAATGAGGAACACCGCGAAGTGCTAGAAATTCCACTCCAGCGACTGCCATGATTAAACGTTTCAGCTCAAAGCCACGGATTCGAGATCCAAAATGTTTCTCCTCGTCGCTAATGTCACATTTGTGGCCCGAAATGTGAAATTGATAGCACCATCAACACAGGATTTACCAGTTGAACGTCAGCATGTATTAATTTCCCTGCTTCCATTATTCCACATGTTCCGCGCCTGCCTACTTCGCGCACACGCGATCTGACATCAGGTCAGGCTAATAGGCCAACCTCTAATGCATAAATCATGCATATTCATTATCATGACATTTAGCATCAGAATTAACGTTCTACATATTGTATCTTGAATGGATTAAGCTAGATACGGCAGTAATTTGAATGCATGAATCTTAGTAGTTACCAAATTCTTTTACCACAGACACCAAGATAACCATCAACAGATGCAATATGGAGATAAGGGCATGAACAAGCCATATGGCAACACATTTATGCGATTATGTATGAAGAGATACTATACTAGTGATGTCACAATTGTGTTCCTTGAGCTGAAAAACAAAGGTTTAGACACCAAGATTTACTTTCTGTGGGTATTATGTCACAGGATATAGGCATATATAGGTTACATGACGTCCATTTGAATATGTGCCAAGTAGACATGGATCCAGCACCCGATTTTTAGGGAACTTTTAGTATGTTTTTAGAGGCTCTTTCAGGCTATATACAAGTGGTATCGTTTCTGTTTAAATTTGTTTGGGTTGACCTTCTTTTTTTTCTAACTTTGACTGGACTATGATAACACTGAGCTTGAGACCCGAAGCCTCTGACAGGGTAATTTAGACCTGTCCTTTTGCTAGATCTCATTGGAAATATTTCCGACTGATTATAAAGTAAACAAAGGCTTGACAATCTAACGGGCAGGAAACATGGTCAAATCATTATGATTATGCAAAGTCCGAAAACGCATATTGCATTTTTTTTTTACTGATTTACATCAATTTGTACAAAAAAAAAAAACCACACACGATAAAGCAGATATATAAAATGAATTTGTAACGTATATATGACAGCCCTTTTAGTAAATGCCATTATTCTAAGGGATAGTACAGTTCTCGTTTAGATGAGTATTAGGGTTTTAACTTTTTGCAAGATAATCGAAATCCACCTATACGAAATACTTAAGAGCATGCAACTCTAAGAAGAATTAAGTATTTATTTCATGAAGTCGGTTTTGAAATGACTGAGATGTCCAAAATAAAATACAAGAAAGATGTCCAAATAAAAGTAGATGAACCATCACATTTTCTTAGGACCTCTTTCTTTTATCCTATTTTGGATATATCGGCCAATTAAAAACCAATTTTTATCAAATAACCTTTTTATTCCTCTCAGAACTGTATGTCCTCTTAGCAAGTCATAGGCCCTATAGTGCACGTTTTCAACTGGTTAAATCCGCGCGCAAAAGAGCGTCGCGGTTAACCTTGCTGCACGATACATTTTATTGGTAACGTATCTGACATGTTTGATAGTAACGTATCTGACGTGCCGTTCCGTTACCACACTATTATGTACAAAAATATTCAATTCTTTCAAAAATTTCTGCTGTGATTAATCATTACCTTAAGTTTTTGAAAATATCTGAGTTTTTTTTTTTATTTACAGCGTACTTTTTTTTTTTTCTAAATGAAGCAATGTTTAAAGAAGAAGTCCGGAAGATTTTGATTAAATTTCACCATAATCTACATAAATCAAGGACCAAGATGACTAAGTTTAATTAAAAAAATACCCTCCCAACTTGTCACAATCGATTTTTTAGCATCACTAATTTTGAATCGTAACTGTTCAATTTCTGTACGCCGGCTAGAAAGATCACGTGACGGCGTGACGTATTAGCCCCACATTGCTCTGCGTTTGGAGCGTCAGCTGGCTCGGGGAGCCCTGCATGAGCAACGGCGATACGGGTCGAGCAAGCGGTAGCGTACCGCGTGGTTCCGGCCATGCAGCGGATCCGCGGATGCACGTGGCATGATCTATATTATTGCTTCACTTCGCACGCGAAAATGCCGATGTGTCAAGCGTTTGGCCAGAAGAAGAGTTTCTTTGTCATTCCGAACCCAGAAAATGAGCGCGAAAGGTGCGCCAGATGGCTCTCCAATATTAGAATTGACAAGTTTGACGTCAAAACTTACAAATACTACTCGATGCAGCATGCAGCCTCGTCATACTAGTACTCCCCACCGGCGGCGGTACTATGATGAAGCTGGCGCTGGCGTTTCTTCCGCGGTTGAAAGTTATACGGTACGGCGGTCGTAATTTACCACCGTCAGACATACTCAACAGTCTCGGACAACAAGAGAGGCAATAATTCTGAAATTGACAGACTGAACTCACATTGTTCACACTCAGAAGTCGAAAAAAAAAAACACGATCGCGGATTGTGATAGCATTTGGCAGCAGCAGACGTACTTCTGTAAATGTATGCATGATCACTCGGATGGCAACAATACAGTAGCCGATGAATGTACATGTAAATGATGGGATGAACACAAATAAGTACGGCAATATTACAATACATATAATATTTCAATAAAATTAAAATGTCATAAAATTGCGACTACTTTACATTAATCTTTGACGAATTTTAAATATATATATATATATTGAAGATAATTTGAATAAAGGAATACAGTGTTTGGCAACATTTCTCTTAAACGGTGTACGGACTCCTGCGGTAGCGCCAGCTAGGCAGCCCTTGGCAGGCATGCAGATACCGCGCCGCAGTCAGCAGTGCAATGGGAGATCAATGGGTAGCTGGGCTGCGCTCGTGGTGCTCTCAGCTGAGGAAACTGAGCCTGATACGTTACGCGCAATGTATCCTGGGACAGATAGTACGAAGGGCTGTTCGCGACGGATTCGAACACGAAGAATTACCTTATTTTTTCCAAAAAATCATAGTAAATGTATCTGATGGTCTTTTCTCATTGGGAAAAAGGTAATAGGTTCATGAAATATTGTTCTTTACACGGAAAACGGCTGATAATCGTCCGGACTTCCCCTTTAAGTAACGTATCAGATATCAGCTCATCGTAACATTGGGCTCCTGCGGCTTCGGATCAGTTGAATTTTGTTGTTGTTGTTGTTGTTGTTGTAAGAAGAGATTCAATGAATAAATCATGGTTCCATGTATTCGTTATGTTGACTTCGTTTAACACATGAAATTACAACGCCATGCGGCATTTCTTTGTTCTTCTCTCATTAGTCTGAAAAGGGGTAACGTATCTGACTGCGATTTGGCAACATGATATAAATGATCTCTTAGAAAAATATTAAAACATCATATTGTTATGTAATATTATTTTTCATTCAGACACTCAAGGGACAATGGAATGAGGTACAAAATATTTCATTTGATTGATATGTTATCAAGAAACAACTTGTTATATGAGCACTTCCTGTCTGGCGACATTCTATAGGGTATTTATGGTTACATCAAACCTCAGGTTGTATTTCTATCATTTAATATCCTGGATGTCCTATTAGCTGTATTAATATGTATTTTATAGGTCTAACCTCTAGGATGAATTTAACTAAGTGAATTGATTCCCGAAGAACAAAATATCAATTTTAACTGTATAAACAAGCTGGCGACGCGAAAGTCACAGTTTTGCACACTTTTGGGGAGAATGGTCCTGAAGTTATAAGTAGTTTACGTTGTGTGTTGGCAGAATGAATAAGTGCATGGTCTATTATATCACAGGCATCGAAATCGTCCTGTTTGACAGAAAATAGAACCTTACGGCATTGACGCAATATCCCTGTTTCATTTGTATGTATATTAGGTATACATTTTTTTCCGGTTATGATTTACTTTCTTCTTAAAATACACCATCATGAACGCTCACTAAGAGACACGGAAAAATTCTTGTTGTTTAAAGGACATCATTGCAAATCAGATTTACGGTAAGCCCAGATCCGAAATTTACCAAAGTCAAGATCTCCAATAAGGGCATCAAAAAATATTACCTACATTGAAATATATTTTATATTCATGCCAATTAACACATCAATTATGTTCCGAAAACTATGATTTTCTCAGAAATTCATGACTATTGCACAATAAGTTATTGCAATTTAATATGTTATTATTGTGCTCCAGAATAAAAAGTACAAGGAAATAAAATAGTCGTGAGAAATGTCTGCACAAGTGATGTGTTAAACAGTGCCCTGAAGCACGTAAAACACCAACCGTCAGCTTAATCGTTTACCTGCGCAGGCACGATTTTGATTATGTAAATATAGAGCGAGTATATTTAATTGTCTATGTAGGACACCAATGCTATTATCGGTTGAACTTTATTTTTAAAGCGATTGATTGATGCTTTGTCAGGATTTATTATATTTGGCGCTAACTAATTCCACACAATCATTCGTGCCATTACATTTCTCGTCGACCTTTGGCCGCGACAAATACAACCAGCCCTGTGGAATTATAATGACCGTGCATCACAAAATACACAAAAAAGCCGCACCCCTTGATTCTATGTGAGGACACACAAAAAAAGGTGAAATTGGTCAACCGAGTCAATCTTGAGTTTTTTTCCTATTTCCTGAAAGATTACTATCCTTCTTCTAAATTATTCTTCAGTTTGGTACCTTAACATGGATGGGAAAGTGTGTTTTGGCAGTTTTTCTACAACCCTTTTTGGGGAAGAGTAGAATGATCAGGTATGTCTAAGAGGCTGGTTTTCATGTCTTGAAATCCTTTGCACACTCTTCACTTTCAAGTCTAATAACTTTGGAAAGGATGACACTCCTGCTTTGAAAGTTAGCATTAATCATGGGCAGAATGTGTTAATAGAACATGCTCAATTTCAGTCTAATCTTATAATCCCTTCATTGTCGTTGCTTTGGTGTTTTAAATCCTGTGCGTTTGTGCCTTTCACGGCACAGCTAGCACAGCTTGGTAAAGATTAGACGCTTGAATAGACCCTGTACTTCAGAGCCTCTTTTCTCGGTTCACACTTTTCCAGAGTGTGTGCTTTCTTTCCAATATTTAGATTGGTTAGGAGAGTCCATTTCAATTGAGCTATACATCATTGTAAAGCTTGGAGTCTGCTCTTTCAGAATCTGCCCTGAACTAAAAATCCATGTCTGGCGACTTTTTGTTGGTTTTGTGATGCAGGGTCACATTTTTTTTATATGCAAAATGGTCTTCCTGAGAGTCACTCGAGATCGCTGCCTACGTGCAAATTATCATGTTATGTCTCATTGAACCTTGAACTTTATCTCCTTTAGAGAAAAAAAAATGTAATTAATGTGTCTAAGGATACGCCATATGATACTCGAGATACTCGAGATAAGGATATTTCAACAAACCAGGGAGCAAACAAGTCCGTCGCGGAGTGGAACGACACAGATGACCCATGTACACTTTGGAACGATGCAACGCATGCGGAAGGTTCTCCTTTTTTCCACTGTCGATTTTGAGCATAATTGTATTTGTGATTATTTGAGTTGCTAAACGATTAAAACATGCCCTTTTTTTTTTCTAAAGTAAACCCGTCCGAGTCTTTGACTATCTGTGATGGACAGAAGTTAGTGACATTTTCTACGTTTGTGTTCTGAGGCGCAACTGCAACAAAAGGTAAGTACAACGTTACTTTTAATGTGCACTCACGTCAGCGTAGACAGGTCCCAATCGAGTTCCCTCCATAATTCTCATGTCATTGTGCATTTCCAATGGAAATTGGAAACGCGTTTTTCATATTACCGTCTTAGTGTCTGACGAAGAGAAGCCGGTTAGGTCATTCATAATTCACTTTGCTCATATGTATCAGATGCATTTGACTTGTGTCTATAAATCACCTACGTTATCTATCGATAAAATGCAAGACATTTCTTTAATTTAATGTCTGGCAAGGCGTTTTAGCGTGTGTCTGTGTATGTGTTTATAATTTACATTTAGATAAGAGTAACTTTAATTTTGAGACAGGATAATTTATAGGAATTAATGAGATATGAGATGCTAATGGCTCAGATTACCAAGAAAGCCAGAAATATAAAATTATGTATGATTGACATAACATGAACAACATAAGAAGAGGAGAATCATGCCATACTTTAGTAACAAAGGAAAGCTTATATATGTGTCGAATCATTACTCGTCATGCATACAGGTCCACATCAAAAATAAAGTGGTGAAATCCCGCTAGAAGATTGGGTCACACTTGACTTGAAATATCTTCTGGAATGAATTAAGTGTCTTTGTCATGCCCTTGCTAACTGTATAAAAAATAAGTAAAACTAGAGAAGCACTCTGAGAGCGCAGACCTCCGCCAAGCATGCAGCTCATTTCCATCTCTGATCTCGTTCTTTCATAGAGATATCAGTAATTTGCACCCATACGTATACTAGTAAGTCTATAGCATGCGTGCTGAAAGTCACCCGATTTCCCAATATACAGTAGAAGCCATTTGTCACATCATCGCGCCTCACCTTGGTAAAAACCAAAGATAGTAGAGTATAGAGGAAGAAAGGAAGACGCGTGATGATAATGGAAACAGAATAAAATGGCTACCCCACATGACGATAAAAAAGAGAGCAAAGTACAAACTCAGTACACTGAGAAACATCATTCATTTCCAAAGGCAGTTCCAATTTGGCAACAATATAATCTAAAAAACAATCAAAGACGCTTGATCAACATTGCCAGTCCAACTTCGCAAATTTACTGCCACTGCGAAGTTCACTATAGCAACTGTGACGTCAGTGCGAAGTTCACCTAGCAACTTTCACAAGTTCGGCAGGAGAACCAAAGTGTAATTTTAGCTCACTTCGCGCAGTTGGACAGCAAGACTATAGTGAGGTTCACACCTAGATCCCTTTACCTTAAGGTTTTCAAAACTACGAGGTTTTGTAAACTACGAGGCACTAAACTCCAAGTTAGCGTAGATGTAGACGCATGTAGTTTTGAAAACCACGACAAAACCTTAAAGGGGATGGCTAGTAACTGATCAGTGGGAATCAATGGAAATGCTGGGAGATGATTGTTCCAATCCTTATGGGATTCATTCAAGAGTTCACTGTATATCTATTGTTGTGTGAAAATGATTTGCTTCAGAACGGTCTCATATTCAAGTAATGTGCAGATTAATGCTCCGTCACTGACCAGGGACGCTAACCTGGAAGCATTAAACTGCACATTACTTGAATATGAGACCATTCTGAAGCAAATCATTTTCACACAACAATAGATATGCAATGAACTCTTGAATGAATCCCATAAGGATTGGAACAATCCTCTCCCAGCATTTCCACTGATTCCCACTGATCAGTTACTAGCCTTCCCCTTTAAGGCGAAGACACCACGACAACACCATGAGATTTCTTAGGGTTTTGTCGCAGTTTCGTTGTGGTTTTGGGAATGCCCCCCGCAGAGCGCTTAAACTGCCACAATAGTGTGAACGGAGTTTTGTTAACCACGACGCTCATTTTTTTTTTCCACAATAGCGCGCAACCCTATGTGTGAACTAGGCGCCCTTTATTTTATATCGTAGTTAGCTTTACCTCGAGGTTTTGCTAACTGCATGTAGGTGTGAACGGCATCGAAGTTTTGTCGTGGTTAGGGGAAGGAATTTTTACGCTCGCAGTTAGTATAACTACAAGTTTTTGGATAGGTGTAGACATGGCTTTTGTTACACGTTGTAACTGCGCGAAGATATGAGACAATGCACGTGCAATCCCCAAAATTCGCATACAATACTACACCTATCAAAAAACTTGAAGTTATCTTAACTACGAGCGTAAAAATTCCTTCCCCTAACCACGACAAAACTTCGATGCCGTTCACACCTACATGCAGTCAGCAAAACCTCAAGGTAATGCTAACTACGATAGAAAATAAAGGGCGCCTAGTTCGCACATACGGTTGCGCGCTATTGTGGGAAAATTGAGCGTCGCGGTTAACAAAACTCCGTTCACATTTCTCGCAGTTTTAACGCTCTGTGGGGGGCATTCCCAAAACCACGATGAAACTACGACAAAACCCTAAGAAATCTTATGGTGTTGTCGTGGTGTCTTTGCCTTAAGGTTTTGTCGTGGTTTTCAAAACTACGTGCGTCTACATCTACACTAACTTGGAGTTTAGTGCCTCGTAGTTTACAAAACCTCGTAGTTTTGAAAACTTTAAAGTAAAGGGATCTAGGTGAGAACCTCACTATTGTCAGTACAATGCAATATTCGTTCACTAGAGCACATGCGCAGTACTTATCTCTCTCACTTTTGTTAAGAGGTTGCTTGGTGAACGTGGTGAACGCGATGTTAGACTGTCCGTTCCAAAGAGGTTCTATAGGACTTTAATAGAGTAAGCGCTCACCATTCAGTGCGTACAAATGAAAACGGGGCCATTTGAACAGTGGCGCGCGCGCACGAAAGAGGTCGACTATACCAGAAGCCTGAACCAAAGAGTATACCAAAGAGTATACACTGTACCTTTCTGCAATCTTTATATGTAGTATGAATGGATGAATGCTTGTTTGACAATTTTAGCTTCATGTTAAGGCACATATTTGTCACATTAGAGCAAGTCCTTTTTTCATCAAACACGTACACTGTGTTGAGAATGTATCTCTCTTATAAAGTCCGGAGGCATATGGACAAATATTGATTTTCCTTAAAATTAGAATGATTTTTCCAACCCAACCCCATCTTCGAAGCTGTACTTTACGTGTATTACTATAGGCACTTCCGGGTTCAGGCTTCTTGTAGTCGACCTCTTTGAAAATGACGGGTCGTTAGATTGGCCCCGCTTCTACATGCGAGTGGGCGCTCTATTACATATAGAACCTCTTTGGTCCGTTCCCACTCATGGGCGTCACCAGGGGGTGGGGGGGGGGGGTGCGTTGGGTTCGAACTTCAGACCCTTAAGAAAAAAAAAAATCACCACTTCAGTCTGCGAGCGACCTCAACGCCGGACACTAATAAAATCTTGTTTTTGTTTTGTTTTGTTTCGTTTTTTGTTTTTGTTTTTGTTTGTTTGTTTGTTTGTTTTTTTGTTTTTGTTTGTTTGTTTGTTTGTTTGTTTTTTGCACCAGGGACAAAAAATTCGTGGGCAAAAATAATTCGCACCCCGGGCTCTGGCAGCACTGATTTTATACATATCTACTAGTATTCTACAGTGTTTACTATTTATCGACCGTACTGTACATCCGCACGGTACGGAGCACGCACACATTTGCATGTACGTGAGCTACTTACAAGTATGTAGGGTCTATGTACAGCACGTTACTTCTGACCAATCCATATTGATAATGCGAGCCCAAGTGCGAGCCTTAGCCTCATTTAAAAAAAAAAAAGAAAAATGTTGGAGGGGCAAGTATATCATTTTGCCCACCCCCCATAATTTCAATTGCATTTTTGACAGAAAAAAAGTTGCCCCCATAAAAAAATTGGAGGGGCAAGCATATCATAATTAATTATTCCCGATATGAGATTTTCTTGCTTTTTGACATAAACAAGTTGCCCCAATTAAAATATTGGAGGGGCAAGCGCACCATTTGCCCCACGCCACATAATTACAATTCCCCAGATGAAAAGATTTTCTTGCTTTTATGTTAGAAATCTATCCAATTATTTCACCGAAAGTGTGCACCAGTTGGAAGGTTGCTGAATTTCAATTCTAAAAATGCAAAGTATCTCTCGTAAGGAAGGGGGATACCCCTTCCCACACCCTCCCCCGTTTGGTCTATTTTCCATGGACTTAATACACGTGTAGATTGACAGATTTACTAAAGCTTCATCGAAAGTGTGCACCAGATCTGTCACTTTACTTAATTAAAAAAAATGCAAAAGTTCCGTCGTGGGGGAAGGGATTTGATGTATTATCTCCTTTCAATTAACCCTTTTCCACTGGCGAGCGCACCCGCAAGATTTTGACCAGGGATTTGGAAGGCGGAAAAAAAATATAATCGAATAATTATGGGAGAGGTATCTTGCCACCCTCCCATTGCCTTGTCCCTTCTAAAGACCTGTACACTATGGGGAATGACAATATCCGAATTTTCCACAAAAGGTGTGCTTTATGTCAATTCTAAAAACTCAAAAACTCCGTCGAGCGGGAGGGGGTATCCCACTCCCACATCCTCCCCCTAAGCTCTACCTCACTGTACTTTGTACATGCACAGAGATGATGCACACTCGGAATAAGAGCCATTAACACGCGAAAACATGCATCAAATTGCACCATTTACAACATCAAAATGCAAAAAGTTCTCACCGTGGGAGGGGGACACCCCCTCGCTCACTCCGCTCGCTCTTTCTTGGTCGTGTTCATGATATTCAGTGTAAATATTAAAACATGAAGTTTGGGATTATACTATTTTATAGGCAAATTGTTCAATGATAATCTACAGCAAAATATGCTGCTACCTTAAACAAGTGGGACTGTTTCAAGTCGATAAAACAAGCAAACATGCATCAAATTGCATCATTTACAACACCAAAATGCAATTTCAGATCTCACCTCGGGAGGGGGGACAGCCCCATCCCACACCCTCCCCCCTTGCTCGCTCCGCTTGCTCGGGCTCGGTCGCGTTCATGACATCAGTGTAAGAATTAATACAAGAAGTTAATTTAAATGATATCACGTATAGGCACATTGTTCAATTGCAATTTACATCAAAATCTACTGCTACCGTAAACAAGTGGGACTGTCTCAAGTCGATAAAACAAGCAAAAACATTCATCAAATTGCACCATTTACAACATCAAAATGCAAAACGTTTTCATCATGGGAGGGGGACACCCCCTCCCGCACCCACTCCGCTCGCTCTTGCTTGGTCGCGTTCATTATATTCAGTGTAAATATCAAAACAGGAAATTTATTTTGATGATACTATTCTATAGGCAAATTGTCCAACAATAATCTGCGGTACATACAAAATATACTGCTAACTTCAACAAGTGGGACTATCTCAAGTCGATCAAATACGCAAAAACATGCATCAAATTGCATCATTTACAACATCAAAGTGCAAAAAAGTTCTCATCGTAGGAGAGGGACACCCCCTCCCACAACCTCCCCTATTGCTCACTCCGCTCGCTCTTACTTGGTCGCGTTCACGATATTCAGTGTAAATATAAAAACAGAACGTTTATTTTGATGATACTACTTTTTACTGGCGTAGCCAGGGGGGGGGGGGGCGATGGGGGCGGTCCCCCCCCCCCCCCCCCTAAGATTTGGACCGGTTATTTGGGAGGCGGAAAAAAAAATGCGTGTTAACTGTATGCATGCACATGAAGCGGGTCTCCTTTGCAACCTTTCATCAGATATGATATTTTTTTTGAATATTTCACTCAAAGTGTGCACCAGATCGTTGAATTTCAATTCAAAATATGCAAAAATCTCTCGTGCTTGGGAGGGGGTACCCCCTCCCAAACCCTCCCCCTCTGTGCCTCTTTCCCTAGCTTAGTACACGTTTTAGATTTACACCAAAAAAATAATATGAATAATTCTGAGTGCACAAGACTTATCACTTATATTCCGAAAACTCAAGGTTCCCTCATGTAAAAGGGGAATTCCCCTTTTAATCAACCCTTTCCTCCCTCAGCCCCCCCCCCATCCGTTTGTGTGTGTGTGTGTGTGTGTGTGATTTCCCAAATGTTGATTCCATCAAATTATGCGTATACGAGATATCTCAATTTCAACCTTAAAAAGGCAAAAGCTCCATCGGAAGGGAAGGGTGGAGATAACACTCGCCCACGCCTTCTCCCTGGTCGCCCACGCCTTCTCCCTGGTCGCCCACCCCTCCCCCCCCCCCCCCTTCCACCATGCACAGAAGTAGACTGTGGCTATACCCAGATCGTTTTATTTCAATTTTAAAAACACAAAAGCTCCGCGAGCGGGAGGGGGAATCCCCCTTCCCCTAAGCTCTTTGCTAAGCTAAACAAATTGTTCAATAATAATCTACATCAAAATATATTGCTACCTTAAACAAGTGGGACTGTTTCACGTCGATAAAACGCCCAAAAACATGCATCATTGCACCTTTTACAACATCAAAATGCAAAAAGTTCTTACCGTGGGAGGGGGGACACCCCCCTCCCACACCCTCCCCTCCCCCCTCGCTCGTTCCACTTGCTCGGGTTCAGTCGCGTTCATGATATTCAGTGAAAAGAATTAACACAAGAAGTGTATTCAAATGATACCATTTTATAGGCGAATTGTTCAATAATAATCTACATCAAAATATATTGCCACCTTAAACAAGTGGGTCTGTTTTACGTCGATAAAACGCGCAAAAACATGCTTCAAATTGCACCATTTACAACATCAAAATGCAAACAATTCTTACCGTGGGAGGGGGGACACCCCCCTCCCACATCCTCCCCTCCCCCCCCCCCCCCCTCGCTCGCTCCGCTCGCTCGGGTTCAGTCGCGTTCATGATATTCAGTGAAAAGAATTAATACAAGAAGCGTGTTTAAATTATACCATTTTATAGGCAAATTGTTCGATAATAATCTACACTAAAATATACTGCTACCTTAAACAAGTGGGACTGTTTCACGTCCATAAAACGAGCAAAACATGCATCAAATTGCGCCATTTGCAACATCAAAATGCAAAAAGTTATTAATACAAGAAGTGTACTTAAATTATACCATCTTATAGGCAAATTGTTAAATAATAATCTACACTAAAATATTGTAACGGTTTTATGTTTATACGTATATGATTAAGTATAGCGTTCACTACGCTGTTGTGTATTTGTTATGTAAGCTAAGTCATATGCTCTGTGTGTTTCTGTTGTGTAAGCTAGGTAAACTGCCAGCTCAGCGTCTTCTCTGTCTCTTCTCTTCTCTTCGACTTAATTAGCTCGTCTTTTCTCTCTTATGTTGTTCTTTGTTCCCCGTCTAGTCTTTCTCTCTCCTCCTCTCCCTTCTTGTTCTTTGTTTCTTGTTTACGCTGGGTCTGGTGTGTCTAATTTGACCGTCTGGTTTGTAAACGTGATTGACAGCTAGCCACACTGACGGTCACTGTCATGTCCACTATAAATAGAGCAGGGTTTCTCTTTGTTAGGCAGATTACACCGAGATTGAGATTGAGATTGAGATTGAGACTGAGATTGAGCTAGACACTGGGATAGGATTGGAATAAGATTACTGTGGGATTAGTGTCAGACTTCGGCAGATCACAAGAATGACAATGTTATACCGTGTACATTTATTGAACGTCATGTGGAGCAGGCGAGTGTCATGTCGCCTTAATAAAGTCATTGTGAACCGGAATCTTGAGTCTTAGTGCAGTCTGTCATGCTTCAACATCCACTCTACAGTCCGTGAGGCCCGCTACCAACCTCATCTATCACGGAATCTCAAAGGAACAATACATGTCCTCTCACACTTCTCCGACCCAGTACCCCACACTCAGTACCCCACACCCAGTACCCCACAATCTCCTATTAACTATAGACCAATTCAAGCGACTGTTCATGGAAGTGCGCCCTCTTAAGGCGGCACCATAACTGGGGGCCAAACAGGCCGGGTCGGCAAGCGCCCTGCGTGCGTGGCAAGGGTGCCAGCGGAAGCCAATTCTTTTACCACCCGGCGCTAGCCGGCCAGCTAGCTATCTCTGGCGCTGGCAGCAATCGACGCAACTGGCTTTGTGACAACTAGAGTCTACATTTTTTTTTCGCTAGCTAATTAAAAATGAATAAAATTTAACAACTTTTACCGACTATGAGCGAATGGGTAGAGGACATACGGCTGTAGCGAAAACTTGAATTTCAAGGTAAATATCGGTACGATCCGTGAATGTTTGTGGACTCTATTTCTTTGGCGATGACTTGGGTACTCGCGTGTAAGCTCCGTACATTTACATTTGTGTAAGAGAATAAAAACCGCTGGGGAGAATTAGTGCTAGGCACATACAGGCAGACGTCTTGCTAATAAGCCTAGGCTGTTGACAAGTTAACTGATATAATTAAATACAAATAATGAATAAGAATCTTGAGCTAGATATGGCGCAATAAATTGCAAGCTATCAGTTAACTTAACCTTTTTTATGGCAGGCTTTTTTTGCCTTTACTCGGGAGTGTCGGGCCAGCAGGGTAGAATCTGTCTAACGTTAGATCTTGTCTAGAAATCTAACAGTTAGTCAAGAGTCCAGACTAGATCTAGACCTATTGACTTCTAGAACCCTACATCCTATATCATTTTCGGTTGTCGATAACTTCAGGCAAGCCTAACTAAGTATAAACCAGACGGAATGTTAGGCCGTATATGCCTAAACTTAAGTTACGACTACGTCGCCTGATGTCTACAGCCAACACTTCTACTGTTTTACGTCGAAGTAACCTTGCATAACATCACGCTAACGCCTAATTAATATTAATATCTACAAAAGTGGTTTGCCACCATCCATGGTTTAAAATCGTCGGTCGCATTACGAACCGGCGAATGTTCGAATTTGGGTCGATTTTTCAAAATTCACTTTTTTCCATTTTTTGAATGTCCATACCAAACTCTATCTATCCCCAAAATATCAAATCGCAAAATTCACGAAAACACCTATTTTTGGTAATGACGAATTTTCAAAATGTCCAAATGCTGCAATTTGTGACATTACGAACCGGCAAATGTTCGTATACGCCGGTTCGTAAAATCCCTGCTCAGACGGTAACACACGTGAGGTATGTGGGGCGAATCGAGGAGCTTGCGAGGCCGCGAGCGAGGGCTCGTCATCACCATCAGTCCCATGCACTCGGAATTGTGCTGGTATGTAAGCACTAGGTGCATTTTGTTGCTCATTTGTTATTTAATCTTCTGTTTGAAAACAAAAGTAATGATAATCGGGGCAGGTTAATGTGTAATCATAAAATATTACATCAGAGAAGTAGAATTGCTCGACAATATCATGTAAAAGTAGCTTGCCTGTGTATTTCATTTCCTTTTAGATCCTACACCTAGCCACCACAGGGGTCCTTGATTATTCTTGGTCAGAGATTGATTAAAGCAATCCTCCCATACAACCCTGATGCATTTTTTTTTAAACTAAAGCATAGTAGAATCTATAAACTGAAAAAAAAATGTATCGTGTAGCAATTGCAAATACCCAGGTTGAACTGTAAATAGGCCCTAAGTAATACAGTTTAAATGATTATCATTGTTTTCAATAAAGATTCATAATCATATTGTCGCATTAAAAAAAAAATAGTATTTTTAGGCCCTAAGTTAGAATGAGATTGCATGATGAGACTGTTTAGCGTTTAACAGTGTTAAGTGTTATAGTTACATAGCTTCCTTAAGCATGCAAGAAAAGCTACTCTGGCCTTTACTGTCTAACTATAGATCCATGAAATCATAAACAGTAAATTTATATGCTCTAGATCGAGGTTGTATTCACCGGTACAGTACCTGGTACTGGTACTTATTTTGATCACCGGTGCAGATATCAATGAACTTTCAGAAAAATTAAACGAAGTTGATTACCGGTAGGACGGTACCAGTACTCACAGTTTTTTTAACACTCATGTACAAGTATAAGCCTATATCCAAGGATTTTTATTCTATGTACAGAGATAAGTTATCCTATTTGTGCCCTGATAACACAGACATGATTTTCCTTATTTATATCTTGGGGATATTTCTAGGAGCAGCAGGCCACTACAAGCAGGAGCCGATTCCCCACAAACAAAGGCAGCACCGCTATCATTACAACTGTAGCAGCTAGCATCCAAGGAACATCAGCAGCACCTCTCGGCGCAGCAGCAGCATTAGCAGAGCCTGTAAAGTGCAACTGTAGCAGCTGAACTTCTCCATACAATTGTAGTCGCGAAGCCTCAACATACTACAGTAGGCCTACCGACAGTACTATTGCAACAGAGCGTCTACGTATGCTACCGTAAAACTCTACATTTGTAGCAGCATGATCCTAACTATACAACCGTAGCAGCTGAGCCTTTCAGACTGTAGCAGCAGAGCCTCTACTACGTACAGCCACAGAGAGTAGTGGTGATGAGGATGTTTTTCCTTCTGCCTATATAATGGTAAGTTTGATTCATAACAAGTGATTATGGTACCGGTACTTGTGGACCATAAAGTGTACCGGGAACCAGGTATTCACAAACATTTCTCTGTTTACATAATATGTAGGTGTATGGAATAGGTCATTTATTACTTTCAGTGGAACAGATGATTGGACAATATACCATGTCATTCGACAGAAATCACTGTTTTGATATCTGGAATGTAATGTACCTTTACTGTAATGTTGATCTTATCTAACTCTACTGTCAAGTATCTTATGTAGATATTAACCTGGTGAGGACAGGCTGATCTTGATATTACAAGCTCTTCCCTAGACACCTGCTTGAGCATACTTGGGGCAAGTTTCTAATGGCCTTACTGTAATTATTTCATACATGTATATCAATGTTGACTGCTACTCAATGTAGTAAAAGAGAAAAACAAACAAGCACTTCTGTGTATAAGATTGTTACGTTTTTCTGTGAAAGACATCACATTTCTAATCAGAGAATGTGTAGCAGTTATCATTATTTACCTCTGAATTTGCCAACCCCAAGGGGTAAAAGCTCGACCAATAGCACCTGAATTACTATGCCCTTCAGAGATCAGCAGACTTTGATGACAATTTGCATTTCAAATTATAGGTATGCTGGCTGTAGCTATTTTCATTTTGTCTCACAATATGTCGTAGTTGATTGCCTGTAAAGAATTCCCTTTTGTTATTTGTTTTTTCTTCTGAATTTGTGCTTTCGCTCTAAGAAATACTCTTCTTCACATTTTTCAAACTTGCAGGTACTTGTAATGTTTTATCACATAGTGTAATGAAACAACTGTCAAATTTCTCACTGAAATTGTCCATACAATTTTTTGTGTGTTTTTGAACCACCGTAGGCATAGATGTTCTTGTCAAGTGGAAGAGGGATGGTTCTATGAATCCTGTCAGCTCAAGTGACCTCTATCATGCTCAACGGACCAAACCGAAGCAAGGTTCCTGCGTACATATGAGAAGTGAAAATGGCTGGTGGAAAGGGAGGGTGCTTCAAGTCTTCAACATGCCCATGGATGGACGTAGGATGTCAGATGACGAGGGCATTCCTCTTTCTGCCTGAGGTAATTTGAATACATAGTTACTGATATGTTCTACATCAATAAGTTTATCAAGATATATTATGTCTTTTTTCATTTTTAAATATGTAGAGATTTTTATGCATAGTATCATGTAGGTACAATGTACTTTCATTGCATTGCCATTCAATATAAATGTTCAATTCTGTGTAATGAATAAAACGAATGTTGTAATTATATTGCAGTTTGTAATGACTGTAGGATGCTGAAGACTGTTAGCTTTCCACTTCCTTGCTTTAAAAGTCTGATATTGATTATTACTTACAATGTATTATGTCAACGTCTCTTCTCAGTCCCAAAACAAAATCAATTACTGATAATTTGCTTTATGTGCATGTAATACACTGCAGATTCTAGAGTCCATGATAGATGTTTGGAAGTACATGTATATCTAGTATAAATCTTGTTGATTTTACCCTTAGGATTGTCACATAATTTATTCATTGATGCATTGCTTAAAACTTCTCCAGCAGTATCGTTACTTGCGACAGCAGTAGCAGAGCCTCAACGTCGATTTGTAGCAGCTGAATCCCCAGAAACATCAGCAGCACCGCTTGAAGCAGCAGCAGCAGCAGCGGAGCCTGTACATACAGCCCCAGCAGCTGAGCCTCTAAGTACGACAGCAGTGGTAGAGCCTCTACTTAACACTGTAGCAGCAGAGCCTCTATTTGCAACTTTAGCATCTGCACGAACATCAGCAACACTGCTAGAAGCAGCAGCAGCAACAGAAGCAGAGCCTCTACAAACAACTGTGGTGTCCGCATTCTAAGAAACAACGCAGCAATGTTACCTTTGAAACTGAAGGTAATTCAACTGGAGTTGAGAAGTTCAGGGCACTGTATAACTGCTGTTTGTATTTCTTGCATTATCTGTCTGTGTGGTGTAAATTCCTAAAAAAGCAATTATGAGCCAAAACTTAAGTTTCCAATAACAAATGTAAAATAATCTAAACATGTGATAAATACTTTGATTATCTTTTTTTTTCTTTTATCCTTCACTCTTGTAAAAAAAAAAAAAAGTTTGTGGCAGGCAACCTGTAAAATTTAAAGAAAATAGTTTGTCTTCTGCAAACATTAGTTAAAAAAAAACAGTAAATGAAGTAACAATTATTCAACCAGACTTGGCAGTTTCATCAAATTATGTATTTGTTTTCCTTGCATTAGGTGTACCCGATTTCAATTTGAAAGCAGACTAAGTCCTCCACTCCTTTAATTTTCTTATTTCAGATTACAAAGAATACTGAACCTTGCTGGATGATGGAAAATTGTTAAATCTCGAGAAAGCAATGTCCCTGGCAGACATTGAAGAACCAATTTTGATGTTAACCGGACACAGTCCAGAGCAATAGAAAAATGTTTGTGAAGTGTAATGGAAGTACAGCATATTCATATGCCGTATGTATTTTATACTGCCCTCTATCTAGTCTTGTGGGTATACATCTGGTTGTATTTACATTATTATATCTAGTGCACTAACTGTTGACCAACTTTCGTAAAATAAAGACCATTTAGGCAAACTACATGTTTCTTGTAAGGAAAGGAAAGGGAATTATTGGTGAATTTCTTGCTCATAATGCCTTGTACAAATATAGACTTGTTGCATGATCAAGTTTGTAATACTTTCTGGTAATTGTTTTATCTTCAGTGTTACATATTTTCTACATGCTTTCAATAATTTCAACACAGTTTCACATAAATTGACCAATTTTGATCACTTCGAGAGGACCTTATTCAAATATAAAAGAAACAATAGAAATAAAGTGTAGTGTTCCAGTATGTATTCCATTTATTGTCTCTTCATTGCAAATTTGGAAACTACTGCCATTCAGGCTTTTGAGGGAGTGGAAGATAGATGTCAGTGCAAAGCCACAAGATTTTCATTTGGAAGAATCTGTAGGTACTGATATCAGTTCTATTCCTGATAGATCTTCAGTTGTCATGAAAAAATTAATGGAATCTAAAACAGAATTGTCAAAGAAAAGCTGAACAGTGGGGAAGCCTACAAAAAGTCAGAAATATTTGTAGATGGTAGAACACATTTTAACTATCAAAGATGTGATTCAACACGTAACCATAAATCTTCCGGCTATGATTGCCTCGGTGAAAATGACAGAATGTCTATCAGACAAAATTCTGGTCCTAGAAAGAGAATGGCTAGCCAGACATTTTATTAACACTTTGTCATGTTGTCCCCCGTCCTAAGGACAGCAAAAAGAGACAAATGACGTACACTACTCTCCTCCCATCAGTCCAGTAGTTGGCAGACTGTTAAAGTTTGTAGACTCGTGTTTATTAACACATTGGGTATCACTTTCATTAATTCAACCCTGGGCAAAATTACCTTGTAAAGTTTGAGGAGAATGGTACACTTGATCATCTTATTGCACTTTTTGTGACTAACATGCGTACTACTGTAATACATTTGTGAAGTCGAAGAAATGCAGAACTTCTCACCAATTTACAGGTCAGATTACCTCGTAAAGTGTTAGGAGAATTTTGTATTTTGTATGTTATTGTACCACTTTTATAGTGGTCAGAACACAATTCTGAAATGCAACAAATGCCTAACTTCTCACCGATTTCCAAGTGAGATTACATTGTGAAGTATCATGGAGAATGTCACATTTATTTTGTATTAATTGTAATATAATGTATTGTAATAATAGTGTACAAATATTGTGAGCTGTCGAAATGCACAAAATGTACAGGTTATATCTGGAAGTTTGAGGAGAATGCTTTTTTTTGTAGTTACTGTATGTAATTATGAACACACATGTGGTATGGTGCATTTTGAATTCAAATAAAATGCAGAATTTTTCACAAACTTGGGGACTGGTGAATAGAAAACAAACAAAAGAAAAGAACAAGAGAATAGAAAAAAGAGGAGTTAGACACAGATACCTAGAATTGGGAGAACGAGGTGATTATGACTGCTTTGTAAGAGGGTATGTGTGTGTTCGAGTGTGTGTACTGGTATGTGCGTGTATAGTGTGTGTTTGTGTTTACATGGGTGTAATTATATTCTCTCAATATTGATAATGAATTTACACTTTTTTACAGACAGTGACTACCAGGCACACTTTTAGTACTCATCCAGTAATCAATAAATACCCATTGCACAGTTTGATAACATTACTGGCATCAACAATTAATGTGTAAAGAGAGTAGGTTGTGTGTGTGGGTTCGAGTGTGTTTACTGGTTTTGGTATGTGCGTGCATAGTGTGTGTTTGTGTATGTTTGTGTTTGTATGGATGTAATTATATTCTCTCAATACTGATACTGGTAATGAATTTAACACTTTATTTACAGATAGTGACAGGGCTGCCAACATTTGAAACTACATGTAGTTGAGAAGCGAGACCCCCATTGGCCAATGCTATGATTTAGGAGGCAAAATGAGTGAGATCAATAGAAATGCATGCAAATGAAATAAAGTTTTAGAGTGAGAAAGGACCAAAATGAGCGAGTCTCACTCTCAATGAGTGAGAGTTGGCAGCCCCGCAGTGACTACCAGGCACACTTTAGAATGGTGCTCATCCAATCAAAAACCCATTGCACAGTTTGATAACATTACTCGCATCAACAATTAATGTATAAAAGTACAGGTAGGTGTTATAGTTTGAGAAAATAACTGTGGTGTTTGTTACACTTTCCTAATATCCATGATTATGATACAATTAACATGAATGAACATGAATGAACATGAATGAATCACAATCCCACTACCTAGAGCGGCGAATGTATACATTACACTGTGCGCGTACCACCTAAGCGTGTGGAATGTGTTATGATACGCGCCATTTTATGTTACATTTGCCGGTTCGTAATGCGCAGTCGCTGAAGTCCACACGTATTGAGCATGGACTTTACGAACCGGCAAATGTAAACATTTGCCGGTTCGTAATGCCCGTTCTTTAGTACACGATAGGTCCTATACGTAAAACGCTGAAATGGGGGGTTTTACGAACCGGCAAACGCACTTTGCATCACTACCACAGAGCCCCAGGTGCGGCTACAAAGTAATATTTAGTATCAAACAAAGCAGAAAATTCCGCTTTTATCACTCTCGTAATATTATTATCAATGTGTGGTTATAAGACATGTTTTTATACGTTTAAAGAAGTCCCGATTCTTTAAACGCGATTATCTCGTAATTGTGTTTCCGCGCAAATTCGAACATTCGCCGGTTCGTAATGCGACCGACGAAATTTATAAGTATCACTTAAGTCAAATTCAGAGTTCCAGGTCAAAATTGAATACTGAATAGACCTATGGTCAATTCAGTGCTGAACATTGAAGAAGTGAAAACAATATAAGAATTTAACGCATCTTGAAACATTTATTTAGCCGTAGTTTAGGCTGTAAAATGTTTGTCATAATAATAAAGTCTAGCCAGGAAGTGTATTCTAACTTTGGCAAGTAGGACACCAAGGATTAAAAAAAAAAATAAAAAAATATAGTGAATTATCAAATTCTTTGACCTAAACTTGTCTTCTAAGATGAACAACATATTTTACGAATATGCAGTGATAACCTAATTAAATAGAGAATCTAGTAGACATAGTTTGTTTCGAAATCTGAGCATTTTTATACAACCGTTGTATTTCACTTAATTGTCTTTAATTTTGCCTAATTTATCATGCGTCAGCGGTGTCTGAATTTCACACACTGCCGTGCAGCTTCCATTTCCATTTTTTTCTGTTATTTGTGCACCCAACAGCTGCACAATGTGTTTTCCTGATCCTTCCTTTGAAGCTTTCAAAGTAGATCAATATGTCTGAATCACTCAATTTGTCCAAAAGAAAGGTATTAAAAGCCACTGAATGACTTTTCCACAATGAGTAAACAATCACAATAATAGCGCGGCGCCGGTGGTCGCCGGCCGCGGCGCAGCGGCCGCGCCCGACTAACTATGCGCGATGGGTACGCTAGGCTGCTGAGCTGCAAGTGCAACTCGCTGGGTAGCTAGCTCGCTGGAAGCCCCCGTTGGCCCCCAGTTATGGCGACCGTTATAGCGCCGCTAGCGGCGGTAGGTGAATAGGTCATCGAAATTGAATCGGTCTATACCACATACGACTATGTTCCGAAGAGAGACCGGATGACACTGGTGGCAGCGGTGGGATGCTGTACTTCAACACGTGCCTGACTGCGTGATAACCATGGCTCCGAGACGAAAGAAAGCAGAGCTCGAGCAAGAAATACGCCGTCTCGAGCAGGAGTTGAAATACGCGACTCAGCGAGTTCACGACGCCCGGGAAAGCCAGGAGCAGAGCTCTCGCGATGACGTGCATGCCGATCTTGAGCGTGAGAAATCTGCCGTGCCAACGAAGCCCTCGGTCACCGTTAATCTGCCGCTTCAAGAAAACTTCAACGGACAAGGACGGCCGTGGGAGAGCTTCATTTCTTCATTTCTGAGTCTAGATGAGGCTTGCAACTGGAGTGAACAGGAGCAGCGGTTTCGCCTCCTTGCCTGTCTTCGTGGGGATGCAGCTGATTTCGTGTTTCAACAGCTCGGTGACGATGTGGTTAACGACTTCGACAACCTGGTCGATGCTCTCGAAAATAGATTCGGGGGAAGGAAATCGCCGTCTGCTTTCGTGTCGCAGTTGGAATCGCGTCGCCTTGGAGCGAGGGAGTCTATTGCGGAGTATGTATCTGACATTCGTCGCCTCGCCACATTTGGTTATCCTACAGCGGACGCCGCGACGCTTGATACAATAGCGACCAGGCATTTTCTCCGGGGTCTGGGGGACGCAAACATGTCCATGGCCATCGGGATGAAGGAGCCCCAAACGCTTCAGGAGGCCCGCGATATTGCTGAGCGTTATCATCACCTACGCGAAGAAGCAGCTCGCAATAGCCATCGCAGTGGTGTTCGATCTGTTTCGTCTGCGTCCGACTCGACATCGCTTTCGACCGAGCAGCTGGTCACCTTCGAGCGTCGGCTGATGGCGAACATTGATTCCAGAAACGCGGCTCTCTCAGAGAAAATAAAGCATCTTCGAGCTGACACAATGGACTCGCGGCCTGGTCAAGGACGTGGTCAACCACAGGGTCGACAGCCAACGCCACCTCGGTGCTACGAATGTCGCGAAGTCGGGCATATCGCAAGGAATTGCCCTCGTCGCCAGTACTACGAGCGCGGCAACACGGCAACCTACCGCCCTCCGCATGAATTCATCCCTGCATGGCAATCGAATCAGCGTAATGCCGTGCCGAACTGGATGCCGCAACCGTTTCAACAGCCGTTTGTTTGTTTGTTTGTTTATTTATTCCCGTCACAATCAATCAAACATATACAAATAAAAAAAAAAATGACACAATGTTGAAAGCAGCTAGATAAGCCTCACTCAGTAAATATTGCCATCATGGCTTACTATTTTTTCAGGAGGGTCCAGTTACATTTACAAATCATATACTACATAAAACTACTTATTACACAATTACACACGAACAAATCAAAAAACGTCCTCCCCCCCATCCTAACAAAAAACCCCAACATTATCAACTTTGATTAAGCTCAAGCCCTGCATAGAGCATTATGCCTGTCTATAATCTGTCACCTTTTATAAACGTGTACTTTAAACTCTATTACCGTTTTACTCTGTAACATATAATCTAATAATTATAAAACACAAATCAAATGAAGGGTTTGTTTGCAAAAACCGATAAGTCCATATTTGCCAAATGGAGATATTTGCGATTAAAGTTCAAGAAAAATAAAGAGAATAATAACAAATTTTTTGCTTCCTTAGATCATAACTTCATAAATGTACCTTTATATGTAGTGACCAATATATCATTTAAAAGGTATTATTTTGTACTTTATGACAGAGATCTTACTTCAAAATCTTCAAAAATGGACTTATCGGTTTTTGCAAACAAACTCTTCAAATCTATTAACCGGAAAGACCCATTAACGAATGAATTTGCTCTTTAATTTTTCCATTTGAAATATATTAAAAGTTGTTGCCTTTTTTACATTAAAAGGAATCACATTAAAGTGAAAGCTCCCTCTATAAGAAATCATTCTCTTACAATAATTAGTCCTTGGTGTTGAAATCTTTATGTTATAATCAGATCGCAATAAATATCTATTCTCTTTAACTTGAAAAAATTCACATCGTCGTCGCAGGCGCAGCACCAGCCCCCTCCATCCGCCGTCTCACGCGAGTGCGTCGGGAAACTAGCAGCGTTCGGGTTAGTCGACCAGAGCCCTGCCCGTGATCGTGAAGCTACATCGAGTATTATTCGAGTCAACGAATATGCTGGAATAACTGCCTATGTTAATGCGAAAGTAAGTGCTGCATGTAAACTACTGGTCGATTCGGGAGCGGCGGTGACAATTATTTCTAAGGATCTATACGAACAAATGCCTGCCGAACTCCGTCCCGAACTAAGTGTTCCGTCTCAAAACATTCAACTCGAAGCAGCGGATAAAGGACTTCTAACTGTGCATTGAGTTATACCTGTAACTATAGTTATTGGAGACGACACTTTCAACTGGCATGCTTATGTAGCAGATGTGAGCGATAGTGGCCTACTTGGTTTCGACTTCTTGCATAATTTCAACTGTACTTTTGAGGCGAGACGTGGACTTTGCATTAACAATCGTCTTCATCCAGTTGAGTTCACAAACGCTTTTGTACAGAGTGCTGTTTATGTTAAGACTGAAGTTGTTGTTCCTCCTCGCTCTGAGTTCATTGTTCCAGGAAAAGTTGATGGGGAACTTATCTGTGATTTTATGCCATTCGCTATCATCGAGCCTCCTTCACACGAGACGACTAATCTTCATGTTGCTTCTTGTCGCGTGGATACAACACGAAAGGACGCAGACATGCCCGTGCGTGTAGTAAATGTGTCTCAGGAGGAAATCACTTTGCATGCAGGCATGCGGATAGCAACTTTGCACATTGTTGATGAATTATGTGAACCTGCAGAAAGGAGTGACACATGTGTTCGCCAAACTGTGAAGATAGATAGAGTAACGTGCACTTCACACTCATCAAATGACACAGATAACACATGGTCGCCGGATTTGAATCACTTGTATGAGCGTTCTTGTGTTGCACTAGACTCTGATGAAAAAGGGCAATTGTTTTCTTTGTTGGAGAAGCATAAATCTACCTTCGCCAGTTCGCCTACTGACCTGGGCAGGACATCCATTGTTAAGCATACGATTGATACGGGAGATGCAACGCCCATAAAGCAACGCCCTCGTCGCCCTCCCCGTGCCTTCGTCGACGAAGAGGAGAAAATTATCGAGAACCAGCTAAAAGGAGGCATTATCAGAGAATCTACGAGCCCGTGGTCGAGCCCGCTTGTCTATGTCAAGAAGCGTGACGGTTCGACAAGGCCATGCGTGGACTATCGGAAACTGAATAATGTGACTAAAAAGGACGCGTATCCTCTGCCTCGGATAGAGGACTGTCTCGACTGTTTGGGTGGTGCTAAGCTGTTCTCGACATTAGATCTCCAATCAGGATATTGGCAGATAGACATTGAGGAGGAGGACCGGGCAAAGACTGCATTTAGCACACGCAGCGGGCATTATGAGTACGTAACAATGCCTTTCGGGTTATGCAATGCCCTTAGTACATTCGAGCGTGCAATGGAGCTGATCATGAAGGGGTTGCAGTGGCGAACATTGATTCTCTACCCGGACGATATTATTGTGATGAGTTCATCATTCGAGCAACACATCGAACGCCTAAGCGAGGTGTTTAGTCGACTTGGACAGGAAGGTCTCAAACTCAAGCCGAGTAAATGTCACCTGTTCAAATCTGAGGTCGCATATCTAGGACATGTGGTGAGCGCTTCTGGTATCAAGCCCGATCCCGAGAAAGTTAAAAGAGTGCCCACTCCCACGTCAGTGAGCGAAGTACGTTCATTTCTCGGTTTATGTTCGTACTACCGTCGTCTCATCCGAGGGTTTTCAACTATCGCGGTGCCTCTCAACAAGCTGTTAGAGAAGTCAACGAGCTTTGCATGGAACGAGCAATGTCAGCACGCCTTTGAAGAGCTGAAACGCGTTCTCGTTAGCGACCAAGTCATGGCGTACCCCGACGACCACGGACTGTTTATTCTTGACACTGACGCTTCTTCGACTGGCATTGGTGCAGTATTGTCTCAGGTCCAATGGGATGATATCGCACAGCGGGAGGTGGAGCGTCCCATCGCCTTCGCCAGCCGATCCCTGACCCGTGCTCAACGTCGGTACTGTACCACGAGACGAGAGTTGCTTGCCGTCGTCGCATTTGTACGCCAGTTCCGTCACTTTCTACTGGGACGACAATTTCTGATACGGACTGACCATTCTTCGCTGAGATGGATCATGGCTTTCCGTGAGCCTACTGATGGCTCGTTGGATTGAAATCCTGTCTCAATTCGACTTCCGAATCGAGCATCGCTATGTCAAGACTGCTGTGTGATCCAGACTCGTGTACCTGCTATGACAAGAACACTATCTTGGACGAATTACCTTGTGGTGGATGCTCGACATGTCGTAAGCGACATCGCGAGTGGTCGACGTTTCTTGACGAAGACGACGTCGTTCCCTTAACTGTGAAAACTGTACGACCACCACGTAACTCGAAGGAACAACCACGCTGCTCCACTGAAGCCAGCGGACGTGTGAATAATTCGGACACTAACAATTATGGACTTGTATCTGGTCTTGTGACATTAATGCTGATCGTTGCCCTACTCGTTATGGTCATCGTTTGCGGACAGTTGCAGTTGGATTTATTGATCACAATGTTTGATGTAATTGGAGTTTTCGCGAGTGTAGTTATCGGAGTCTACTGTGTGTATTGTGTTATGAGAACATTGCGATGGGAAAAGTGAACATTATTTTTCCCGTACGATTTTTTCGTGTGAAGTCGATATTGCGGAATAAATTACGACATCGTGATCGCGCGGCAGACGTTGGTGAAGACGACAACCTGTCCTGTGCCTCAGACAAAGGTACCTCCGCTGGAAATTCTTCCGGGCAGCAGGGTGTCTTATTTAGTAACTTCAGCCGAGAGGATATCAGCAAACTGCAACGCAACGACCCCGACATCGGGCCCATCATTAGGTTGATGTCAGACTCAGACCAGAGACCTAATCGCGAACTAGTGCACAACAAAAGTCCCGCTACGCGTAACCTGTGGTTATCGTGGTCGCAACTGCAAATGGTTGACGGACTTTTGTACAAACGACATGACACTAACAATAACCTAACGACCACGCTTCAATTAGTAGTCCCCCTCAAGCTTCGTGAGTACGTGCTACATTTGAATCATGCCACAAAGCTTTCAGGGCATCTCATCGATATCAAAAAGACACTAAGCAGATTGCAAAGGAGCTTCTACTGGTATGATATGAAGAGCTCGGTGCGCTTGTTCATAGCCAATTTTGTGACGTGTGGAGCTCGTAAGAAGCCATCTTCGAGACCAAAAGCACCGCTCGGAGAATACATTGTTGGCGCCCCAATGGATCGGGTTGCCATGGACATAATGGGACCGTTTCCGCTTAGTGACAGAGGTAACCGCTACGTGCTGGTCATCGGTGATCTATTCTCGAAATGGATCGAGGCTTTCGCTATCCCTGACCAGTCTGCCAAAACGGTCGCTGACGTATTCGTTCACGAATTCATTGCCCGCTTCGGAGCGCCCCTTGAAATTCACTCTGATCAGGGGAAGAACTTTGAATCAAATTTGTTTCGACGTGTATGTGATCTGCTCGAAATAACGAAAACTAGAACTACCCCCTATCACCCCGCGTCTAATGGAATGATTGAGCGATTTAATCAGACATTAGTGAACATGATAGCATCGTTCGTGGACAAACAGCAGCTTAAGTGGGACGAGCATTTGTCATTGTTAACGGCAGCCTATCGCAGCTCAGAGCATGAAAGTACGGGGTTTTCGCCTAATTTCATCATGCTAGGACGCGAAGTTCGCACCCCTCTCGAATTGGCTCTTGGAGTGGACCGACCAGATTCAGCTGTAATTAGTGACCCCGACGACTATGCCTCTACTCTCGCAAGCACGATGTCGGAACTCATCAGCTAGCTCGTGAACATTTAGCGAGAGCGACTTCCAGGCAGAAACGGGACCATGATGCTAAGCTGTCTGTGAACAACTACGAAGTTGGGGACTTAGTCTATTATCTAGACTCTACTAAGAGAAAGGGACTGTCGCCAAAGCTGAAAGCTGCGAATTGGGTAGGCCCCTGTGTCATCACAAGCAAATTCAGTGAATTGATCTTCGAGATCGTGGCTGCCCAAAGAAAGAAACCCCAAGTGCTTCACCATGACCGTCTGAAGCCTTACACAAGTGAACATATTCCCGACTGGGCTCGGAAGCTGTCGAGTAAGGTGAAATCTGACTTTGCATTTCGAAACAAGAAGCAGGCTGCGACGCAGACTAGGTCGCAAAACTTAATATCTCCACGACGGTCTTTAAGGACACCTCAACCTGCGGGGCGGTTTACCTATTCAACCCTCGGCGGTGTTTAATTAATCCGGCACCCTTTTGTTTTCTCTGCTTGGGTATAAAAGCATGATCTGGACTTGCCGTGACACTTATTTTGCTTCTGAACTATACCTGGTCATACGTTTTATATCGAACATCGCGGATCGAGCTATTGTTTCCTGTCAATTTTCTGTTCCAGTTCTTTACTCTGTTATTCTTCAGAGACTCATTATCTGATCATGGATCCCCTGTCCCTTCCATCCCCGGATACGCCGATTGTGGATGAAAGTAATAATTTCGATCCCGTTTCCGACGAAGAGAATGTATCTGCTGATGGAGTGGCGTCCAGAACGGAAGCTGGTGCTGGTAGCTCGCTATTCAGGCCGACCCCCCTCCCGGCACGGCCCGTGGCGCGGACGACCTTGGGTCAACAGTCTTCCGTAAACTCTGTTCTCCACACGTTGGCTTCCATGGAGAAGAAGATAGACGCAGAATTTGCTGCTCTACGAACGGAAGTAGCTGACCTGCGGTGCAAAGTGGAGGGCATGACCACGGTCGTATCTCATCTAGACGCGAACAGCCTCGTTTATGCCTCTAACCAACAACTGAACTTTACTAAAGGTGTTATCTACTTGTCGGACATGATTAATGCGAGGAACTCTCGGCTGAGGGCTGCTACCGAAATCCTAAATGATCTTGTCGATGGGCCAGGCGCTGGAATTCAAGATTGAACTGAAGCTATGACTCTGGTGGCCTAAACAAGGATTGTGAACTACGACTTTTGCTCTATAATATTGTGATATCGTACAAGTGTGTATCTCCAGGGACAATGAACTCTGTTGCAAATGGAGAACTGTAAATACTGTGTATATATATTTTTCTATGCTTTTAACCGTGCGTTTGTTTCGTTGATCTTCATCTGACATGCTTGATACTGTGGGGTTTTTTTTTTTCTGTGCTTTTAATCGAGCATTATTTATCATACCTCCTGGATTTACAACACTGCTTTTAACTGAGCGTTCTGGAGCATATAACATGGATTGACAACACATTGTCTGAATGCTTTTATCTACCTCATGCTGTTGACACGAGAGTTTTTTTCTAAGTTTCTTCGCTGCACTCTTATACATATATTTCATGTTTCTTCGACTTCTCTTTCCTATCGTGAAATACTTTCTTTCGGTTTAGAGGCTTGCTTTAATTATAGTTTGCGTCGTGTCAAGCAGTATATAAGCGTCACGGAAATACAGTGTATAATGCTACATGCGTTTTTTTTTTATTTAAATAGGCGACATCCCGTGTTTGATAACTGTTTTACATGCTGCTCAAATTCATGCCTTACATTTGATGACATGAAGTTACATTCGGTATTTTGTTGCAAATATACCACATACTACGTCTGGCATTGGATATTAGAGATTTCTGTTGTCACCGATTTAAGTCAACTGCTCTGTTTACGATAAATAATGTACAAGCGGCTGCTTGTATTGTTGTTGTAAAGCTTTTTCTTGTGCGGCCCTGGCTTTTCTCACTCCTTCTCACGCTGTTTTTAATCTTCTTAAGACACTCTTCTTCTTTCCTCCTGCTCGCTCTCCTTTCTTTCGCTAATCCCTCTCCCTCTCTTTCGCCAGGTGTCACTTTATTTGCACAGATTACCTCAGCTCTGTTGCAATAACAATGTGTACATGGATCGTCAAGTTCATTGCCCTTGATTTTATCGCGATCGATGGACCGCGTGATTTAAGTGTTTTATTGAAGTTCTGTTTCACTTTGTTTAATATGCCAGTTCTTTTATGAATGAAATGTTTAAAACTGTAACTGTACAGTTACACGTTTTTTTTTCATATAAACACCCTTTTTGTGCTTCTTACTAGGTCGATCTTGCCATCATGATCTTGCCGGGTTTGGTCTTGCCATTTTATATGTATGCCTTTTATAGTTGTTTTATGAAGAGTTTTTATGAAGACTGCATCTACAGTTCATTTATGATTAATTATGTTGTTTGAAAGAGATTTGTACTGAGAGTAATGCGTTCGTTTTCCTTCTCTGTCTTTCTGTCTTTTACATCTTCTTACGCCCCTTTCCTCTTCTCTATCTTACATTCTTTCTTTTCTTCTCTGCCTTCCGTCTTACTTTACGCATTTTGTGAACTTATACGGTACATAATTATGCTCATTACTACTTCATGCGTTTCAGTGGATCTCGATGATGTGTTTTGCCCAGTCTACAGTGTAGCTCGGTTTATACAAAATGCATATATTATCTTTATATTTTTCACCTTACTGTTCCTCATCGCTGAGGGCAGCGATTTTTCGTGGAAGGGGGATAGTGTAACGGTTTTATATTTATACGTATATGATTAAGTATAGCGTTCACTACTCTGTTGTGTATTTGTTATGTAAGCTAAGTCATTATGCTCTGTGTGTTTCTGTTGTGTAAGCTAGGTAAACTGCCAGCTCAGCGTCTTCTCTGTCTCTTCTCTTCTCTTCGACTTAATTAGCTCGTCTTTTCTCTCTTATGTTGTTCTTTGTCTCTCGCCTCGTCTCCCTCTCTCCCTCGCTTATTTTGTCCTTTGTTCTCGTTCAGCCTCTCTCTCTTCCCCTCTCCTATGTTGTTCTTTGTTTGTAATCCGGTCCTCCTCTCTTCCCCTCTCCTATGTTGTTCTTTGTTCCCCGTCTAGTCTTTCTCTCTCCTCCTCTCCCTTCTTGTTCTTTGTTTCTTGTTTACGCTGGGTCTGGTGTGTCTAATTTGACCGTCTGGTTTGTAAACGTGATTGACAGCTAGCCACACTGACGGTCACTGTCATGTCCACTATAAATAGAGCAGGGTTTCTCTTTGTTAGGCAGATTACACCGAGATTGAGATTGAGATTGAGATTGAGACTGAGATTGAGCTAGACACTGGGATAGGATTGGAATAAGATTACTGTGGGATTAGTGTCAGACTTCGGCAGATCACAAGAATGACAATGTTATACCGTGTACATTTATTGAACGACATGTGGAGCAGGCGAGTGTCATGTCGCCTTAATAAAGTCATTGTGAACCGGAATCTTGAGTCTTAGTGCAGTCTGTCATGCTTCAACATCCACTCTACAGTCCGTGAGGCCCGCTACCAACCTCATCTATCACGGAATCTCAAAGGAACAATACATGTCTTCTCACACTTCTCCGACCCAGTACCCCACACTCACAATCTCCTATTAACTATTCCACATACGACTATGTTCCCAAGAGAGACACCGTGACAATTTACTGCTACCTTAAACAAGTGGGACTGTTTCACGTCGATTAAACGCGCAAAAACATGCATCAAATTGCACCTGTCCCCCCTCCCACACCATCCCCTCCCCTCGCTCGCTCCGCTCGCTCGGGTTCAGTCGCGTTCATGATATCCAGTGAAAAGAATTAATACAATAAGTGTGTTTAAATTATACTATTTTATAGGCAAATTGTTCAATAATAATCTACACTGAAATATACTGCTATCTTAAACAAGTGGGACTGTTTCACGTCCATAAAACGAGCAAAAACATGCATCAAATTGCGCCATTTGCAACATCAAAATGCAAAAAGTTCTTACCGTGGGAGGGGGGACGCCCCCCTCCCACACCCTCCCCTGCCCCCTCGCTCGCTCCTCTCGCTCGGGTTCAGTCGCGTTCATGATATTCAGTGAAAAGAATTAATACAAGAAGTGTATTTAAATTATACCATTTTATAAGCAAATTGTTCAATAATAATCTACACTAAAATATACTGCTACCTTAAACAAGTGGGCCTGTTTCACGTCGATTAAACGCGCAAAAACATGCATCAAATTGCACCATTTGCAACATCAAAATGCAAAAAGTTCTTACCGTGGGAGGGGGGGGGGGACACCCCCTCCCACATCCTCCCCTCGCTCGCTCCGCTCGCTCGGGCTCGGTCGCTTCTCTCCCTCGCAGACTGACCGCCCCCCCCCCCCCCCCATGATCAAATCCTGGCTACGCCGTTGCTACTTTATAGGCAAATTGTACAATAACAATCTACGGTATACATAAAAATGTACTGCTACCTTCAACAAGTGGGACTGCTTCAAGTCGATAAAACAAGCAAAAACATGCATCAAATTGCACCATTTAGCTAACTTCGCGAAGTTAGATCACGAAAGTAAGCTTCGGGTTCAGCGCCCGCGCAATTCAAATACCCTGACAAAGCGCAATAATGGGGGGCACAAGGGACGTTTTGGTTCAAATTCTTCCAAAAGCACCAAATATGGCACACGTGTAGCCTAAACCATACTATTTCGATTTTTGATGGGCGCCAAGAAGGACGCCCTCAAGTGCGGCCATATTGGCAAAATCCGATATGGCCGCCATGCAGGTTTAAAGGTCACTTGCAATTGAAAACATAAAAGGGTTACAATCATTTAAAAAGTCAGTTTTAGAGGTTTTATGGGTCAAGAAATTCGAATCTGAAGTTGTTTTCATGGTCTGAAGTCAACTTTTTCTTATAGGGTCACCTAAATGTCATTTAGGGGTCGGGCCATTGTATTCATAAGAGGTAATTTAAAAATGGCTTGCCCATGGTCAATTTGCAGTATTTTAGGAATGCCAGCCTTGGTAATAGCATTGCAGATGTTGACGGCAGAAAAAAAAGGCATATTTCTTGTAAAGGGTGCTCCCCGCGGGGCGCGAATATTGTTTTTTTTCGTACATGGAAACGCTATGGAACATGAATTATTCATAAGTTGAGCTGAAAGACTGAAATGCGCAAGCGCGTTTCTTCAATGAAAGGGTTCATAATTTCATGAGCTACCTCACATGCGATCACCAGCTGTGTCGATCCATGTTTTGAAAGGGGGGGATGGGCAAAAGTTGAAACAATGTATTTCATGCAAATTCTATTGGCTTTGTAGTATTTTTTAAACATATTTTCGCATTGCGTTTTATGAATTTCTAAGTTGCCGAAATTATTGGGGAAAAACAATATTTCTACCCCCCCCCCCCCATCGACGCCTCTGCCGCTCACTCGTTCTTGCAGATTTTTAGAGGCAATAATAGATACCGTGACCACAACAAGTCTTACTACCGTTGACCACGCCGCCAAAGTACGTTTGACAGTAGTTTTATATTGTTTCTTTTGGTACTTGTTTGTTTTGTTTTGTTTTTTAATAAACAACTACAACACAATTTCATAAGTGATTCAGGAAATTACGCAGGGCGTTTGTCCCCTCCGTGTAGATCCCGTGACTGACATAAATTTGTATAAATTAACCTAATCAATTCAGAATTCTGTGCTGTAGTTTGATAGCTACTACAATGCCCTATCAGATAAAACAAATAGAATGAAAATCCACTGTAAGATATCTTGAGAAGTAGCATTTCCATTTTGGGGGGAAATTTGCATATCAAAGGCCTTATGAACTTTAGAATTATGTGTTAAGTTTGGTAGCTCCCAGCAAGCCCTATCAGATAAAACAACCAGAATCAATTAGAAGTAGCATTTGTGTGTGTGTGTGTGTGTGCGTGTGTGTGTGTGGGCGTGTGCGTGAACTTGTGTGTGTCACCTGTGTGTGTGTGTGTCACCTGTGTGTGTGTGCGTGTGTGTGTGTGTGCTTGAAGAAATTGCCACACACGTGTCTGCGTACGGAGCCTATTTCATATACCATAGTAGTCCCCTGGCGAACTATGACGGGGACAAAAAGTCTGGCCTCTAAGACTAGCTTGCGCGTACATTCGAGACTAGCCCCCCCCCCCCCCCCTTGTCTCGAATGGGTGCGTTCATCGAACATATTCCGCCCAACGCACCCTTTCGAGACAAACGGGGTGGGGGTAGGGGGTAGGGGGTTTGTCTCGAACGGGTGAGTTGGGCGCTCCGCTCCACTCCACTCCGCGCCGCACCCTTTCGAGATAAGCCACTGCAATCAATGTTGTACCTGTTTCGTTCTACGCGTTTCGTTGTCGTTGTCAGTTTTGAGTTTCCAAATCGAGCTAAGATCATTTTAATTCAGCATATTTCATATTTCAGAAAAAAAGAGGTAAATTTGGGTATCATCATATGAGTAGTGATGTGTCTCATGTCGTAGCAATCCTACTTCTCCTTCTGAAAAAAGTACCATCCGGGGTACCTACGGAAAGGCGTGAAAATACGATTTACTTGATAACAAATGCAAACCGAATCGACGTGAAAAATGTTGCTCTGCATTCAAGAGAGCCCCATCTAATCAAGGAAGTCATGTCGGCTGTCATATCACCTCCCCTTCAAACAGTCGTATGTTTACAATTAAACGATTGTAATAAATATCTCCTCATAAATAGTTTCCAAAAAACATATTCATAAATATGAATTTTGAAATACGTCATTGCCATTTTCATTTCATTATCACCATCGTTAATACTTTGTTTGTTTGTTGATTTCACAGGAATTGGGTGGAATCCGTATCGCAGTGGTAAAAAAAGCAACCTGGATCAAAGAAAGTAATAATGGGTATGTTTTAAGATTATGATAACATTATTTCATGTTGTATGCTATATTTCTTCTCTTTATCATGGCATTCCTAACATTTTATACAATAGAGTATTATACACTTCTTAAAAAAAAATGAGACTGATCTTATCAGTCTGTTTGTGTATGGTTTTTGTTTGTGTTTCTCCCGGATGATGGGGGTGGTATATTATGTAACACTATGTTACAATCTTCCTGAATAACAAAAGAATATGATTTTTCTTTCACCTCAAGTAACTTAACATGGCAAAAGCTACCCATACTTATATTTAACATTCGATTTTGTAGAACTGTAATGTGTTATAAAAGTAGCGTGCACAATTTCTTTTCGGTATTAACTCCTTTGCGCCCATATGGATAGATTGTAAATGTCTTGAGTGTTTACGCAAAGTGTTTGTAAAAATAAAAACCCAATTTGGATTGATTCTTCAAATATATCAAACCGTTAAATATTGACATACAGTTATGAAACGTAAGATTTATTTTTTATCCCTGTGCCAAGCAAGATAATTATAGCAACATTATCGCTTTCTGGATCAACTGGAAAACATCAAGCAATGTCACACCTAACCTACTTGCAAATACCCTGTGGAAGGATAACAAAATGTGTGATTCGGCCAAATTACCTCTCCATCAAAATTATTCAACATTTTATCTAAAGCAAATTCGATAATTACCCTAACATGTCCCACAAAGGAAGTGAGGAAGAAGACAATACCGAGAAGACCTTTAAGTTTTCCTTTTGCAGCAACTGCTTAGTTGTGCAATCGGATAAATCGGATACTCTGTTTGCACATAAATCAAACAATATTTGGAATAAATTATGTCCTTTGAGCCCTGCTTATGAGTTTTCTTTAACGAAGAATAAACACTTGACAATCGTGGACATCTTGGAAATCTTATTCTCGCACTCATGAGCATAGTCCCTAAAAACACTGTGATAATCCTCATATCAGCTCACTACACTGGGGTCAAATTTGGAAATTACCGACCCATTGCAATGTTGTTTATGGTTTATTGTGCTCAAAGTGTAGAATCTGTCTTTGGCATCCAGATACGTAGAATTAAATACAAACCAACAAACAAATAACAGCAGGAATCATTGCAATCAATGTTATTTATGATGGACACGGGATATATACAGACCCCCTTATAAATATTTATGGGTCAGAATTTTGAACGATGTACAATTGAGCCAAAACAACGCCACATTTAAAAAGTAGGAATTACTCCAAATTATTACCTGAAAGATTACGATTCAAGCTTTTATAGGTTTTCCGAAATGAACAAGTTTTTATTTACCGCGGAAGTTTACCATGTCCAGAGCGGCTGCGCATACATTTGAATACCATTTAACATAGCTTGCAATGATCTGATTCAGTTCAAAATCGTAACGAAATATCTTCAGGGATATGTGTATGTGTTGGCAGAATGTTAAGCTTGTACTCTTAACCTATCCGTAAAGGTAGACAACTTATAATTTAACCCAATTCGTTATTTCTCTTGAAATATTTCTCTTTCGCTAAAAACTGTCTCCAATTTACGCGTATTTCACAGAAACTCAATATTTTTCGACCTCTTATTTCACTATCCCATACTTTAATCCTTAACTCTTTATGTGCCACGTTCGCACGTCCGACTCAGTCGACGGCGTGCCAACTTCGCATATTCTGCTCAAACCCACAAACCCGCCCAAACCGATCGATAAATCGCCAAATGCCGCAGTACAATGAAAACGTTTCTCGAGATTCCATTCCTGTCACATGTAGCTTGCTTTTAATGTGATGATTGGCTATCAAGTGGTGTTCGCAAATGTATTTGTGAGTAAATTCTAAGTTTCAGGCACTGTTTTGTCTGCAAAAGTCATGCGTTTACAATAATGTAGCCACTGGTCCATTATAAGAAGAACGATTATAGATTTGTTATACAATTTACATCAACAGAAAGCTTGGCATTTTCTCTACGCCTTTGCTCATTACATGACCAAGGGAACTGAAATCTAGTGAACGTTTATATGCAGATTTGAAAAGCAGAATGTTTTCCCCCAAAGCATGACTACGTTGCTGTCTCAGAATAATGTGGCACACAGGGGGTTTACACCATGGCACATAAAAAGTTAAGCCCCTGTCACACTTTGCCGGATACGCTGTAGGCCCACCGTACAAAAAAAAAAAAACAGGCGATATTTTGCTCAACCTTAGAGGAGCGTAGGGCCTACGTGCACGGTAAAGGGGCCGCACCAAACGGACAAACGACGAACCTGGGAAAATTGTGTACAAGACAGTGAAACGTGCGCAAACGAATGAGAAACGAATATGAACTGCTTGCCCACTGGACACAACGCACGAGGAACAAATAGGTGACGCATGAGACGTACATCGAACGTCAGAGATCCATTGACGTGACGGCTATTGGGCTATTCATTTATTACATCATTACATGTATTACATCAACCACTGGGCCAGTTCCGTTTCTACTATACGTGTACACTTCACGTCACATCTCATAATAAGCTCCCACCAATATGCAAAAACTCCTCCTCAGTATAAGTTTACGCAGTTTTTGCGCTGTTTTACGTAATTTTTGCGTAGTTTGCGTCGTTCTTACTCGGACAATGCGCGAAATATGCATGAAATATCGGTGATTGTTTGCAAAAATGTTGCCGCTATCGCGTTCATGCGCAAATAATGTGCGATTCATACACAGTTCATTAGTGATAATACGCAGATTGTGCGTGGTTTACCGTGGACCTCAGTCGTCGCGCACAACCACGTACTCGCCATATTTGGCTCCTTTGCGTGCGCTGAAAATGCGTGGTTTGTTAAGGTGCAATCACATATCGCCGGTTTAGATGGCGGTTCATGGCGGTTCAGCAAATCGCCGTGCTCCGCCAAAGACCGTGTTTACACCGTGCACAAACCGTGGTCATCCGTCACTCATCCGCCATGAACCCCGAGAACCGCGGGGAACCGCCAGAAAAATTAAACATGTTTAATTTTTCGTGGCGGTCTTGGCGGTTTGAAATGGACCATGTTCACATCGCCGTTCATCGTGTAAAGAACGGCATTCTTCGTGTTTGCACCGCAAGATCCGTGATAATATCGTGTTAAACCGTCATTATTTTCAAGCGAAAAGAAACAATGAACTTAAAAGAGAATGATGGCTCCGGCGACTCTTCGTGGCGGAGCAATAAAAATGGAGAAAAAAAAAAAACAAACAAAGATGACCCATAATGCAAGTTCGGGTAAATATATTGAATGCTATAGTTTTCTTACTTCTTTAAAGCAGAAATTTATAGAGAATCTAGAAATATGACAAGTTTGATATCTACGGAAAGCTAAGAAGCTAGTTAACAAAACTGGATATCTTTTAGACGATGTAACTTTACCCCCAAACTGTTTTTGAGATTGAAAAAACACCCAATTTCCATGACCACGTAGCTCCGTTCGCTACAAGAAATATCGGATTTGAGCGACGTCACCTAATGTGTATGAGCTGACTTGCCGTACGGCAATATGAGACGCTCTGGCAAAACCCGAAACTTCTCGGCAAATGTGATTTCGCGCTACAGCCCGAAAAAGGTCAAAAAATGACCTACCTCAGGGACCAAATTGACATTTTGGTATCACGTTGTAGGGGAAATTTTCTAGTTTCTGATTGATATCAACAGCATTTCAAAATACAACCTACAAAATGTGGAATTTCGAAGAGAAAAGTGGGATGTCAATCTCACATGTTGGCCAAAATCTTACGTCTAAAGACCAAATCGCCTTCGCTTAGGCGATTGTGTCTTAGATATTCTGCGTCGAACCCTGACACATTTATTTTGGTACCTACAGAAAGCTCTACCTCTGCTTATTCCAAATATGGTAATGGCATGATGTCATGCTTCTCACTTTCATTCATGAATTCGTCTGAAACATGCGTAAGTTTATGCAAATCGTCTCCCAGACACGTGATCGAAATACGTGTTCACGATTGGTCAACTGCGCCGAGGACCTCCTTGTTTACAAGCAACCTACGTGTTATACTATGGGGATCGCTGCAGCAGCGGTGCATGCTTGCATGCAACACGTGTATCGTCACTGCTGCTCAGCACGGAAATGTTGCAGTTTCCCGCTTTTTTAGACTGTTTTTTTTTTTAGCAAGTTGAGGTAGAAATTGGAATTTAAACCAACACACAAGAGAAAAAGAAGGTCACATTTATCTAACAAACCTTCATCATGCCATTTCGAAGAAGAATCAAGCTGAAATCACGGCATCAAGTAATACTTCTTCACTGCCTATTCTGCTGGTACTGTTGTGCGTACACCTGATCACGGCAATCGCGAATCTTTAGCTGATTACGGTAGGTTTTGTGCTTTTCAAACGTCGTATTTCCGTAAATTTATGGGTGTAAAAATGATTTCCAATTAATCACAGCTCTTTGACTTAGTTATCATCCTTCATGACTATGTAAGATTACCTCAGCTATACGCAATTCCCCCACAATGATCGATTTGTTGTAATAATAATAAAATCAAATTGTGGCTGTACGAAGGAACAGCTGGTCACGGCAATCGTGAATCTTGAGCTGACGATAGGTTTTGTGCTTTTAAAACTTTGTTTTTCCGTAAATTTATGGGTGTAAAATATGATTCAAATGGACACAAACAAACAAACAATTTCACGACGTGAATATGTAGTTTTGGCGGACGATTTATTCTAGATTGACAACAAATTGACAACAATTACAATTACAATTACCAATTTCCTGAAAAGTGCACACAGTTTGCCTATAGATACGTAAATCCCACTGGATTGCATACACACGTGGTGACGTCACAGATTTGGCACTTTTCGTAGTCGCATCGAACTTTTTCCAGTGCTCAAATTTGGTAAAAATAAAGATTCTTATATTCAAAGCAGACACAACTTTATTGCATGATTTATGTAAGAAATTAATCAAAATAACATTAAATGATGGAAAACAGTCAATTTATATGATATTATTTCCTATAAATTTCTTCTTTAACACATATACAGTAACAAAAAGTTATTAGGTATGTTTAATAGTACATCATTTACATTAAAAGGTAAGTTCATAATTTTATTAAAGGTAGGGAATCCCATTTGCATATCTTAAATGAAGAGTTGTAGAAATACAGTGGTATGTTGAAGAGAGTACCATTTTAGAAACTCCCATAAAGTATTGAAATTGGAAGGTAACATTTAGTTCATTTTTATTGACCGTTAGAGTTTGAATTGAATTTTTTTCGGGGCTCACCGTAAATTCCAGTACATTACTAGGCTACCTTTGCAGACCCATGCACTGCATGTGTGTCCATCATGTATATTTTGTGAAGAAAGTTCATCAAAACTTCCAAACATTTCTATATACATTCTTGCCACACACTCTATATGTTATAACATCAGCTCTTATACTTTTAGATTTGTGTTTATAGATAAAAAAATACAGAAGACTGCAACAAAAATTAATTGTGGCTGACACACAGAACTACCGAGTAGTTGAGTTTTGTGCATTATTCAAATTGTAGATAACTGTTGACTTCCAAATTTCTCAGCAGTGGCCTAAACAAGTCCCCTGAGGTTCATATTCAATGTTTTGCTGCATTTTGGGAGGTCTGTAAAAGGTATCCCCTACCTTTAAAGCTTAACAGCTTTTAAGATGGCCAGCAACGTGAACCTGATAATTTATACACAGAAGACTTAAAGGACAAGTCCACCTTCATAAACATAAGGATTGAGAGAATGCAGCAATATTAGTAGAACACATCGGTGGAAGTTTGAGGAAAATTGGACAATCTGTTCAAAAGTTACGAATATTTAAAGTATATGCGCAGTCACTGCTGGAAGAGAAGACTACAGTGTATGTCGTCACATACGTACAACTATAATAAGGACAATAAAAAGAGAATTTCACTAAACTTTACTTTTTGAATAAAGTGCACATTTCTTCGACTTGCTACTGACGTATGTTAAGGGTAATATTATTCCCCCTGCCTTCTGAAAGAGAGAAGTCGAGTGTTCTTTTGCTATGCGAGAAGATGGAAATATGTTGAATTTTCTTTATTCTTTCTTTGTACCGTTGTACTCATGTGACATCACAAGCTATAGTAGTCTTTTCATCCAGCCGTGACTGAGCAGAAACTTCAAAAATTCATAACTTTTGAACGGATTGTCCGATTTTGCTCAAACTCTCGCTGATGTGCTCTACTAATATTGCTGCATTCACTCAACCCACATGTCTATGAAGGTGAACTTGTCCTTTAATGTAAATATGTTGGGTTCTGCTTTTGTGATTATGTAGGGACCTACGCCTATTTGTAAGACTGCATGTTGATACAGATATGTTGAAACTAAAGAGAGTTGAAGGAAAAGCAATGTTGAAACTTGAAAAAAACCCACCATTATTATGTTACGTGAACCTGTAAGTAAAGAGTAAACTATGCACATATACTGTATGCTTCTTTGATAATGTGTAGTGTACATATGAAGAGTTTGTTTGCAAAAACCGATAACTCCATATTTGCCAAATGGAGATATTTGCGATTAAAGGTCAAGAAAAATAAAGAGAATAATAAGAAAAAATGTACTTCTTTTGACCATAACTTAAAAAATGTACCTTTATATGTAGTGACCGATATATCATTTGAAAGGTATTACTTTGTACTTTATGACAGAGACATTACTTGAAAAATCTTCAAAAATGGACTTATCGGTTTTTGCGAACAAACTCTTCATATGTCTTTTTACCAACTGTTGTTAAAGATATTATTATTATGCAGTGTATTATCATCATTACCGTTTTTATATAGCGCATAATACCTTTGGCAAGGTTTCTAGATATGAACAGGAAAAGGTAATTTCATAAACAGTAACATGCTGCATAAATCATCATCTACAATCACTATGTTACTATTTTAAAGATAAGTTTTTAAAAACATTTTGGACTTGTTGATGGAACTTGCATGTTTTATCACTTTGGATGCTGTTCCACAGTTCTGGGGCGGCATAAACTACGTTTGCCATAGTAGTTTGTTGTAATGGATCGAGGGTATCACATATAGATTCCCCTTACAATTCAGGAATTCTCATAGGCTCATATTTCACAAGGAGCTCTGATAGGTAAGAAGGAGCAATTTTGTGAAAAGATGGATAAACAAGCAACAAGATCTTAAATTCAATACGCGAAATAATTATGTGAAAACTTCATCAAGAAAGAGTTAAAAAAAAGAGAGATGTTGAAACAAGCAAGTACTTGCACATCAATTGATAAATAAACATGCAAATGAACAGGAAACTTTGGAAACTATGTTAGATTCTGCTTTGAAATGTATGTCTTTTTAATGACAGTTAATACAGATATTTTAAAAATTAAAAGAGAAAGAGAAAAAGCACGTTGAAACTTGAAGATAATTGGTTGTTGCATTACTTATTTCAATCTGTAAAACACAGGGGGTTACAACGTTTCTTATTTTCTTTAAAATTGTGTTTAGCTAACAAAGCAAAATGTTGAAACCCATTGAGGACAATTGAAAGGGTTCTGATTGCATCCAACTACATGGGCTTGGTATTGACTCCTCCACCTTCCGGGGAGATCCGTGTTACTACCGCGTCAATCCGCGTTTGCTCCGTGTTCAAAACGTGTTGAGAACGTGGTCAAATTGCGTTTAAAGGCATAATTTACCATTTGCAGATGAAAGCATTAGTGCTTTAAAATAGTTCTAAAATGTGAGTTAGGGATAGAAACAACCACTGTCAAAATTTGAATCCGTATAATCAATGTTAAGTGTTGTTAAATACACAAAATGTGAACAATAGTTATAATAAAAATGTTTCCAGACTAAACCGTATACAGTTACGGTTTACTGAGAAAAACCATGATATCTCCTTATATTTTAGGTTTTATTGCAAATATTTCATATGGTAGGATGTTTTATGATACAACAGACCTACACATATGCATCAAATGTGATACCTTGAGCATTTTTGAAATCACTGCTCCCAAAGGTAAACTGGACCTTTAAGTGTTTTCCGCCATCATTGGGACACGGTTCACGGCGGTTTGAGAACCGCCATGAACCGCCATCTAAACCGGATGTGTGATCGCCCCTTTTGATTTTTTGCATGATATTTCCGTAGTTCTTGTGCAATTCATCGGAAATTTTCATCCCGTAGATCATGCAGCGAAAATTCTTGACGGACAAGCACGCAAAACCATTTTTTTTGCGTGATTCATGCATTTACGTGACTTTTGGGCAGTGTGACCGAGTCCACAGATAAATCCGATCACCTACTGATTTTTATGATTAATGATAAATCTGTAACAAACCCGTAACTCCTGTAATACGCCGCCAACCCAAACAATACTTGAAAATGCATAGAAATGAAACGCCACGAAATATTGATTCATTGAATCAAGATTTATTGGAAGAACAATGGAATGACGTCTCTGAACTCCAAGATGTTAATTCTTCTTACGAAATTTTCTTACAAAAACTTTTAGATTATTATAATAAATATATTCCTTTAACTCCCAAAACAAATGGAAGGAAAAGGGCTCGGCAACCCTGGATTACTCAAGGTCTTATACATTCCATTCTTACTCGAAACCGTCTTTATAAAATATCTCTGAGGAAACCTACTCCTGAAACGTGAAAAGTTATGAAACATAGAAACAAATAAACTACCTTGATTCAAGTTTCACGTAGATCAGATATTTCAAATAAACTCGAATCTAATAAGGACGATAAAAGTGCTCTTTGGCTGACCGTTATTGAAATACTCAAAAAGAAACCTACGGAATGTCCTGTAGCATTACTCATAATGATAATGTCATTACCAATCTATAAAAGACAAGATCCATCAATGGTGAAAAATTATAGACCCATCTCATTGTTACCTGCAATATCGTCTCTACTCGTTCATGATTGAAAATGAAATGTTGAATGCGAATCAGTTTGGTTTAAGGAAAAGATTTTCTACCGATTACGCCATAATCAAATCTGTCGACAATATTATTGATGCGCTAACTAAAAAGGAGCACATGATTGGAGTCTTTATGGAGCATAGTAAAGCATTTGACACTATCGATCATGACATTTTACTTGAAAAATTAGATAATCATGGCATGAGAGGGATTACTTTGTCGTGGTTCAGAAGTTATCTAAGTCATCGAAAACAGTATGTTGCATTTAAATCCAGTCACTCATCATATTCTAACATGTCATGTGGTGTCCCTCAGGCATTTATCCCCTACTTTTTTTTTTTTTTTGGTTTACATTAATGATAATTCATCATCAATTCCTCTCCTCGTTTAAACTTCATCTTATTTGCAGGCGACACCAACTTTTTTTTTTATTCCCACAAGGACATTGTAACACTGGATGATACACTAAATACGGAATTAAGCAACATCTCAAAATGGTTTAGAAGTAACAAGCTTTCATTGAATATTGATAAGACATGTTTTTTTTTTTTTACACTTTCATACGCTTCAATCCACCCTTCCTCAAAGTATTTCTATTCATGATACAAACATTGCTGAGAAACATTCAACCAAGTTTCTAGGAGTGACCCTAGATAGCAATCTTACTTGGAATACTCATGTCCAGAATATTACACCAGCAATATCTAAAGCAACTGGTGCTTTAAGGAGAATAAGATACTTAATCAATGATCAAACTTTATCAACGTTGCATAACACCTTATTTCTACCATATGTAATGTACTGCAATATCGTATGGGCAACTGTCGCAAAACTAAATTGAACACAATTTTTCGTATATGCACATATTCAAATTTCTTGGCTCACACCGATCCCATATTTTATTGCCTAAAAACTCTGAAGGCCCATGATATACGTTTATACCTAACTGCCATATTTATGTATAAACACACTCGAAATGTATTACCATTTTTTCATTAACGCCCTAGTAACCACTGACCATATTCACTCATACCCTACCCGTCGTTCCCATTAATCCAAAGCTTTTACTTGCTCAAAAGTCGATCAGACATCACGGTCCGGATACATGCAACACTCTTCCTGAGGAGTTGAAACGGTGTGCCTCCTTGTTTTCATTCAAAGCAAACTTAAAGAAGCACATTTTATTACAGTATACTTCAAATACGAACTAAAAGCGAATAATTTGTATGACTAATCTTGGTCTCCCGATAGCCACATCGCATATCGTTCCCTCTTCCAGCAAACCAATTCTATTATTCTAAATTCCAGCCTATCTGCCCTTGTGCACTTTCAAGCACTTGCACGCACATTCACCACCATCACACATCAGAGTTTATTTTCCCCAGACGCTGCTACCTTCGCAGTAGAATTTGTATTGTTACGAATCTAGAAGTACGTCCCTACCTTTTCCTCGGGCCGGCCATCTTTTCAAGCCATGCTAACAATGACGGCCCTCTGCAAAATCGCTTCTTAACTACAATTGTTATAGTAATCCCTGTTCCATAGACATGCACACTGTATATCATAACATTAATTTCCTTTTATATCGTTGTTTATGCAAGTCAAGCGACTCTGTTTTCAATTTACTTTGTATATTTCCCACATGTTCATGATTATGTAACCTATGTATATCTATTTGTCTATCAAACAAACAAAACAAAGGTTCGTAAATCCAAATGTGGAGAGGCAAATTAACAACCAAAGCCTCCAGATTTAAAACCTCATAATAATCGTTTTCAGCTTAATGGATATCAGGCCCATCCCATTTTTAGGAGAACGGCCCTTAAGAATAGTGAACCTTCATGCTTAATTTCAGATAACCAAACTTTCGGAATAAGATCATATTTAATTAGGAACCTCCTGAATTAATTACGAACCTTATTTTTTTTTTCATTTTCGGAATAATAAAACTTTGGCATAACAAATCGATGGAATAACGGATATTCGGAGTAACGAATGTTTGGAAGAGCTAACGTATCATATAATAGTGAGACCTTAAACCTATGACGAAATCATCACTTGCACAGCATGTGTTTTCAAAGTAAGCACAAAAGCGCGAAAAGCTTGACGATCTCTCTGTCTCTTAAATGTAACATAAGATTAAGAATATGAGACAGAACTGCAAATTAACATTGCTTTTTATTGAAGATTATAAGAAACACAATGTCATGATAAACGCAGGATTTGCATGTTTTCATCAGACGCTAGTTGTATACTGCATTATTTTTGTTCGCTTATGACGACATTTCGATGAATAAAAACTGAACAAGAACAGCTTGTCCAGAGTAATTCGTTATAGCGAGGGTGCACTGGCAATATTCTTTTCTCTCTGTGTTGGAGCTCGATCCCTTTTCCATTTCCCCCACCCCCTCATTTTCATTTAACTGCTTCCACGTTCTTTTGAAACCTTTTTTCGTTTTTCTTGACACATGCCCATTACAGACTTCTTCCGTCATTTCATCCTTTTCTTTTCAATGTATTCTGAATGTGACTGCTTAGGACCTTTTGGATTTGTTTTGTCTTTTCTTTTTCTTTATAGTCGCAGTATGTCCAGGCTACTTAGTTAATTAGGGAAAAGAGTTGTGAAGAGAAAAATAAAATGTATAAAGGCATAGAATATGTGGCAATTACAGCAAACGTCCGTGACGGAGACCAAAACTTAATGTGTTCTGTTTGAAATGGCAGCTACCTTACTTAAAAGATATTCACGGGGCGCATCTGTCGCTAAAACGTGGGACTGTTCCTCTATCTCCTACTATGTAATCCATGGACTTTTTCTACCAGCGAACATCCGTGAGCAAAACGTTTTTCTTTTGTTATTGCAGGTAAATTGAATGCCGAATGCCGAATTCACTTTGGGGTATGAGAGACTCGGTGATTAATTTATATTTTCAAGTAACATGAAGTTATCGTACAAAAATATAATTGTAATTATCAGAAATTTCCTTTCTCGGACCGAACGTCCGTGAGCAAAATTTTCAGAACCTATAACAGTGCAAATTGTCTCCAAAACCTCATCAGAAAGAAATATAAATGCACAGAAATCAGAGATTACGCAAATTCCTGTTTCCTATAACTTGGGTTTCAGAGTTTAGCTGTATTTATATAATTAGATGGAATACAAGCCTAAAATTGCAAGCAAATTTTGAGCAGTTTGTTCATCATAATCACATTTACCACCTTGAAAATTATGAAACTACTGCTCTAAGCTAATTCTTTACTTTGTAAATCTTTACTTTCGTTATTTGAGCTGAAAGTTTTAAAGAATAAATGACACTTTTGAGATAAGTTATCCCTATTGGTCGGACTGTTTACGTCACGGACGTTCGCTGGAATTGTCACGGACGTTCGTTCTACCACTAGGGTCATGTTCCAGGACGGATAGCTAATCGACAGAGAGTACGTAGTCTTCCTAACTCTTCCACAATTTTGAAAAGGCATTTTCAATGCAAATTATTATAATTTTGACACCCTTTCAACGTATATATTGAGAACAGAGGGAGTAGGAGGTGAATTTTCAGAGAAAATATAAACCATTTGCTCGGTTTTCGGTGAATCGTATAGTCCAAAAACTGCAAACGAGCCCCAGTCTGCTCCAAACATGGCATGCAGCTCCTCGGCTAAAGAGCCAGAGGTAAAATGTACCTGCTCAATCAAAGTATAAGATGGTTCCCCACTCGATAACGTTTTAATCATCACGGACGTTCTATTTTTTCACGGAGGTTCGTCTTACTATAAGTGTAATTTCGATTCGCATCGACAAGGAGTGAGCAGAAACTCAAAACATACATAAGTGGCTAGATATTAGTTGATTACGACTCGAAACAATATTGCCAATAATGGTTAATTGGCTACGATTTTTATTAGTAAATAGCAGACGCACGCCCGTGACAAAAACTGAGTATAATTTTGCATTAAAAAAAAGTTACATCCCATGTACAGCCAGACGTACAATTTTTGCAGGATATGTCCATTAGGTGGAACACCAAATTTTTGTATACATTACAGTTAGGACAACAAAGTAGAATTTTCAGCAGCGATAGAGATAGAAGCATCACGGACGTTCGTCTGTTTAGGACTTTGGTATTTCAATTGTTCTCTGTAATTTTATACGTGCTCATAGAGTTCTTATAATTTTGTGTTACATACCAATGATATGTCAGAGCCAGAACACGGTCAGATAATAGATGCCACGTTCCTTAAAAAGTCACATCATTGGTTTGGAAAACAAAAAAAAATCATTGTGAAAATAGCATTTTTACCGTATTTTAACGGTTTAATTCCCTGTCAAATGCAAAATATCAGTCAAAAGTAAACTAGCCCATACATTTCCTGAGAGGAAATTTACCAGGTTTTGAGATATTATGAAAGAAACTGGTTTCTTAGATCATCCTGGTGTGTTCGAAGGGAAAGAGTCTCATGAGGTGCAAAAAATTGGCAATTGTACATCGTTCAAAATTCTCGCCAATATAATATATATATATATATATATATATATATATATATATATATATATATATGTATGTATATGTGTGTATGTGTGACGCTGCATCACAAAACCAATAAAAAGTCGCCAGACATGGGTTTCAGTTTAGTAAAGGTCAGATTCTGAAAGAAGAGACTCTAAGCTTTGAAATAATGCATAGCTAAATTGAAATGCATTCTCCTCACCAATCTTAATATTGGTAAGAAAGCACACACTGGAAAAGTGTGAACCGAGAAAAGAGGCTCTGAAGTAGAGGGTCTATCTGTCTATTCAAGCGTTTAATCTTTCACACCAAACCGTGTTAGCTGTGATCTGTGCCATGAATGAGACAAAAAAACAAACAAACAAACAAAGACCAAACAAAGACCAAAAAAAAAAAAAAACAACACAGGATGTAAATCACTGGAGCAACGGCAATGAAGAGATTATTAGATTTAATTGAAATTGAACATGTTCTATAAACACATTTTGTCCATGATTAAAACCATTTTTCAAAGCAGTAGCGTTATCCCTTCAAAAGTTATCAAACTTGAAAGTAAAGAGTGTGCAAAGGGTTATTAAGAAATGAAAAGGGGCCTCTAAGACATTCCTGATCTCACTACTCTACAAAACAGGGTTGTAGAAAGACTGCTTAAAGTGCACTTTGTCATTCATTTCATGATCCCAAACTTGACAATAAAGTCGAAGAAGGGTATTCTTTTTTTTTTAAATATGCAAAACTTAATACTTACTTGGTATACAAATTTCACGGTTTTTGAATCCTCACTTAAAATAAAGGGGTACGACTTTTTGTTCGGTTTTGTGATGCACTCATATATTGATATATATGTATGTGTATCTCTCTCTCTATCTCTCTCTCTCTCTCTCTCTCTCTCTCTCTATATATATATATATATATATATATATATATATATATATATAATCTGACTTAAAACAATTCCTTAAGTATTCAGCCATCATGTCTCTTTTTCCGAGATTCAATTGCATGAACTGTTCTGGTCCAATATCACTTTTAATTGTGACCGTGCACCACAAAACAAACGAAAGTCGCACCCCTTGATTTTACATGAGGACTCAAAACAGGTTAAATGGGTCAACTATGTCAATCATAAGTTTTTTATATTTTCTGAAATTGCTATATTTCTTCTAAATTATTCTTTAGTTTGGGAGCATAACACAAATGGGAAAGTGTGTTTTCGGCAGTGTTTCTACAGCCCCTTTTAAGGGGAGAGTATAGAATAATCAGGTATGTATTACAGGCCCCCTTTGATTTCTTAAAATCCTTTGTACACACTTCACTTTAAAGTCCAATAACTTTTGAAAGGATTATGCTGCTGTTTTGTAATTTGGCATTAATCATGGACAGAATGTGTTAATAGGACAAGCTCATTTTCAGCTTAATCTAATAGTCTCTTCATAATACATTATTGTTGCTCCGGTGGTTGACATCCTGTGTTTTGTCCCTTTCATCGCACAGCTATTGCGGCTTGGTGAACGGTTAAAGCGCTCGAATAGACTCTGTACTTCAGAGCCTCTTTTCTCAGTTCACACTTTTCCAGAGTGTGTACTTTCTGTCCAGTATTTAGGTAGGTTATGGGAGTCCATTTTAAGTGAGTTATACAACATTTTAAAGCTTAGAGTCTGCTATTTCAGAATCGGCCCTTAACTAAAAATCCATGTTTGACGACTTTTTGTTGGTTTTGTGATGCATTGTCACAATAACAGGTTTGAGATGCCGTGATCACCCCTTTCTTTGCCAACAGCAGCTCAATATTTTTTTAATCATTATGGTCACAGTCGTTGACGATATCCCCACATTTCATGTGCAATAACGCACCCACTTCATTTCCCATCATGGGAATTCCTATGGAAATAAAGAAATGACCCATAGTGTCGGAAAATTGAGTATATGAATATAAGAACGACCCAAGTCCAATTTTTGGTCAAATTCAGTTTGACATGGGAAATTGTAGCTTATGCATGGACTCATCTTGTGTATAAATGATAAATCCTGATTACCCCCGGAAGTGCCTGAAATAAATGAGTTAAATCTTATATGAATGTACGAATGAAGGACTTTGGTCATTCTTACATTCATATTATAGCGCCCTCTCTCGTCCTTCTCTCATCTCTATATAGCAGAATATCATGTATATGAATCAAAGAACGACCCAAGTCCATATGAATCAAAGAACGACCCAAGTCCATCACACAAAATGGCCTCTCCACAATTAATGTTAATGTTAATTGTCATAATAATATATGTTCTAATTTGTATATACAATGTTGCCATCCCATTACAGTTAAATAGAATATTATTGGACAAACAAAAAAGATATGAAGTTTTTTTTAGTTTACTCGAAATGGTCTTCCATGGACTTGGGTCGTTCTTATATTCATATACTCAATTAACAAGAAACAGTCAACAGTTCTAAGAACTCCTAGTGGGGAACACAAAAGAAACATTTTATGTGATATACGGGGTTTTCTCATTGATGGATTCGCTTTTAATTTTTCATGCTTGATATATTCTTTGAAACTGGTTCATATTTTTTCAAAATCAAATTTCAGGCAAGTTGCTGTACAGGTGAACAAACAGTATTGTAATTCATGAAATTCTTCCGTTGAGATGCTTTCATTGCAACTGATTGACAAATTGCCCTGCTTTAGTATGTACGCCAATGGTTTTTGTTTTATCATCGCTACTACTAAAACACTGATCAATTTAGTGCTTATTTACGTCGATGCAGGCAATTTGTCAATCAGTTGCAATATTGTAATGTTTCACGTATAAACAAATTATTGGTGTCAGTTGGATCTTTCCGTGAACTGCTATTTGAAATACACGCATATCACTAATTATTTTCTTTTCCGTTTTCGTCATCTCCAAGAATCGGCAATATATTCGTCGCTTACAGAAAAACAAGTGCAGCAATGTAAACAAGAGTTGATGGAGTGTTACCGTGAGACATGCCGGGAGATCACAGTGGATCCATTCAAATTTACTGAAGGTGTTGACTTGGACGACATTTACACCAATTTGACTTTGATAGATAAAAGCGGCATTCGTAAAAAACCAGTAACATACGAGGATCTTTTGACAAATGTTGAAAATAGGGATCTTTTTACGCGCCTTCTTATTCAGGGTGAGGGAGGTGTTGGTAAAACAACGCTTTGTGCAAAAATCGCCTGGGACTGGTGCCAGGGAAAGATTCTCCAGGATCTGGACATGGTGATCGTTATACCTCTTCGAGATGTCACTGTCGATAAAACTATTGGTGACATTATAGTGGAAAGATATCTCTCCAACTCAAGAGAAGGAACAGCAGAGCAGATAAACGACTACATTTCAACAAGCCAAGATAAAATTCTCCTTGTGTTTGATGGTTTCGACGAGTTCACAGGAAAAATAGAAGGACAGAGCAGAAGTGAGGTGATTCGCATTCTAGCATTAAGGCAATACGAGTCATGCAAGGTAATCGTGACAACAAGGCCATGGAGAAGAAGTGAATTCACTCTTGATAGATATTTTGCTGATGGGTACACTTTTATTAACGTCGATGGCTTTAGCAAGGACAATTTAGGTACTTACATCAAAAAGTACTTTCGAATAAGAGACAAGGACGCTCTTGCAGAAACCTTGCTCAATTTCATGGAAGAAAATAATGTTATATGGTCTAACATGGCACCATTTCCTCTCTTCTGCGCAATGCTTTGCCTCATGTGGGATAACGTCAGTGAAGAGAGACTAGAAGAAATACAAAAAATGCAAACTTTTTCGGAGATTTTTAAAGAAATTATCTCTTTTCTGAAAGAGCATTACGCATCGAAATTTTGTGAGAATCAACAGAAACGTGAAAGGGTAGCTGCTATCGAAGCAATACAGGTTATAGGTGAAACAGCATTGGTCGGTTTATTAGAAAGAAAGCTTTCATTTCAAGAGAAACAATTTGAAATGTGTCAGGATGTCATGGAAACATGCTGTAGAGTCGGGGTTTTGACAATAGACAGAGACACTACGAAGAGGAAGTTTCGCCGCAATGCTAACGTCGAATCCTTTTTAGTGTCAATGGTTTCATTTCCTCATAAATTGTTCCAAGAATATGTTGCAGGAGTATATATTGCGAAATTATTCACCGAAGATCGCTCCAAGTACGAGAAGGTGAGAAAGAAGCTTCTCCGTCAATGTGAAGAGTTCCGGTACATACTCTACTTCGCATCGGCTGCTAAGAAAGAACTTGGCCTCGATATCATTGACGGTTTGATAAAGAAAGGTGACCAGTATTTCTGCCTTGATGTTGCGTTTGAGAACCATACAGAGGAGGCCGCCAGAGCAGTGGGAAAACGATGGAAAGACTACAAACTATCACCTGATATGTCAGAACATACAAAGGCAGGCGTTGTGTTCATGGGAAACTGTAAACAAGCGGTGAGTGATATACCTTGGATTTGAATTTGACAAGTTCTAAATTATTATGCCAAAAAGCATTAGAATTTTAGTCCATTTTAGTCCTCTTTTGCATGTGTGAATGCCTGGACAGGACAATGATAACGTCAATCCTGTATGTTTTCAGATTTGTTTTAATATCCAAAGCGTATTATGGACAAAAAGTTCTGAAATACAAATTTCTTAAGAAGCGCATATATCGATTTTTCGTCCAGTGATTTATACCAATGTTCTATCAACATGCACAATGATTCATGCTCATCTATTAAAGTGAAGTCTGTTTTTTGTTTTTGTTTTTTGTTTTTTGTTTTCCGGAAACGTTCATTCCGCTCGTTGCATGTCTTGTTGGAGGACATTTTTTTTTTTTTTTTTTTTTTTTTTTTTGTCAAGTAGCCTCTGGGAAACCTTTTTTTTTTTTATTGTGTCAAGCAATAACTTCAGTGGAAGGGAAGGCTGAGTATATGTTGCCCTTGAGCAAAATGAGACCGATCTGCGATATTTTACAGTTACCAAAATCATACCGGTAGTAAACATTTCAGTTTGATCATGATTGCACTGAAGACGCTGTGTATCGAAGTGAGTTGTCATACTGCATGTAGATTTCACTGGTGAAAAGAACAATGTTCTACAGTGTGTTCACACTGTGTGCACAAGGTCAGATACGTAAAACCGCTCAAATTTAACTGTTTCACACTGAGAATTAATGATTCATATTGTATACAACTGTCAAGAACGCTTGAGTTTAACAGTTTGAAGAGATTTCTGTTTCACAAAGTGTTTTACATTGAGGGACGGTGTGTTATTTCCAGCGATGAAAGTAGACCTATATACAGAGTGAGCGAACATAGCAATGGTGGTGATGTAGGAAAGTCCTTTACCCTCCTCTCTGCTGTATTCCTGTTTGGTCTGTTTCCCCTAATTTTTCTACCCCTCACCAAAAAGAAATATATATCTATATATCTATATATGTATATCATATATGATATATATATATATATATATATGTGACCCGCTACAACAAAATGATCCTAAAGTCGGGCGAGGTCGATTATTTGAAAATTGCATGATATAATCCCCTAATCTTTCTGCTTTAACTTGATATATAACACATTTTATAAAAATAATCGGCTGCGGAGATATCGGTGTTTAAAAGAGAGCATTTCGAGACGTCTGGAAAATCACTGTTTCGAGAAAAGCGCCCTAAAAGTCTGCCTTTTGACGCAATCGCGATCAAGGGACACGCAAGTCAGTTTTCACCTCTGGACAATAGAAGGTAAGCCCTAGCAACCCCCGAAGAGTTCATTCAAGGACATCAGCGTCGGCGGTCTCCTCACCAACCAATCAGTGACCAGGATGTGAGAAGCGACTGAGCATAGCGCACCCCGCCCGCACGCACCAGTCGGCTGGGCAGTGTGCGAGCTTCACGCTTCGGTTAGCAGCAAGCAGCCAACTGACCAATGAGATCACTCTGGTCGTTGTTAGGGGCGGAACCTATCTGTGGCGCTCAATCCAAATTTTCGAACCAGTTTCTGCTTCGTTGAAACGCCAAAAAACATGGCTCAGAAAAACATTATTTTTTATTCTTTCCTTTGATCATTTTGCTTCAAAATTTCAACAGATGATTGAAGACATGTTAGACTCCAATAATATATCAAATTCAGAAAATCGCAAGCTTTGACCAATTTTAATGCTCTGACTTCAAACTCGATTTTCACGGCTTCGACCGTGCGCGACTTTAGGACCTTTTTGTTGTAGCGGGTCATAAATATATATATATATATATATATATATATATATATATACACACATATATATTTAATATCTATATATACTATATATATATGTATAAATACATATTCCTACATTACCCTTCTTTTAAACATCAGTATTTAACGGTCTACTACAAATCAATATTTACCTTTAGGAAACGTTACTTATCAATGATGTGGACTGCGGAAGAACTGTGTCACGTTACCTGGCGGAGAGTATGTGCTCCAGCTCTGTACTGCGCAAAGTTACACTGGAAAACCCACGATTACACACCGAATTCTATGAGATCATGGGTAAAAAGGCTTCAAACTGCCAGGTAAGACCTCATGGGCATAGTTCTATAGTTCTATAATTCTAGGTTTGTTATAGCAGTCAGCCTGAATATGGATTGTTACTACAATATTTAAAAAAAAAAAAACTCATTACAAAGAACATGTTTTATTTGTTTCACTGTTGAATTGGAAGAATAATAATAATGATGATAGAAATAATTCTTATTAGATACATATTCCGTGTGTACAATTCCCTTTGATGGTGCAGTATCATACTAGCTCAAAAAGAATGAATTACTATCAATTTCACGTAAATGAAACAAGATTGATGGTCATTGGAACAAGAGGGAAAGTTAAAAAAAAATTGATCCAAATTACTGGTGGCGAACGAGTTGAAAATGCCAATGAATTAAGATACAGACGCTGGCACAATCAATGATCAGCATGTTGACTTGATACAGGAAAACACCATTGTGAATAAAAGGGAATATGAGAGAGAAGAAAAAAGAAGTCAAAGGCCGTGTAATATCTTTCCGGGCAAGCCTTGCGTGCAACTTGCGAAGAACAATTTTTACTACCCGGAGGTCCCCGCAGATGATCCGCACATGATAGTACCTAGCAGGTATGTCACCCGGAAGTGAGCGCGCAAATCCTTTTTACCCGCAGCCATGTTCAGGCCCTGTTATACCTTTCCGGGCAAGCTAAGCGGGCTTTTTGCGTGTGGGGATTTTTCAGCATTCCGGACAAATTCTGATGGCGGACAAGGATTTGTGCCAATTTTGCATGTGTCTTACTTGCTGTTGCTGTTACTTGCTGTTTTCCTAAAGGCCGTGTCACACCTTTCCTGGTAAGCCTTGAGTGCGACTTGTGAGGAACAATTTTTGCTTCCCGGAGGAAGGCCTATTCTGTGTGACCTGGGGGCGTACCAGGCACGTGGGGGCTATCAACTCAGTGAAGGAATTCCTTTGAAGGAATGGCAGAAGTCCCACAGAATGCCATTATCTTGGCCGCATACAGGGACTGCAAAGTACCTGCGTGGGATTTGCTTGCGAGGTGCTTCCGCTAAGGGCCTTGTAGAGCCCACTAATGTCAAAATCTACGACTTATGTCTAAACAACCACTTATGTCATAACACGTTAACCATAATGTCATACGACCACTAATGTCATAACACGTCGGCCACAAATGTCATAACGACAATAAGTCATAACCACATAACTAAGTCATAACTACAAATGTCCAATTTTCCATTTTTCTGCAAATGTCATAACATGTCGACCACAAATTTCACAATCTGATTAACCACAAATGTCATAACTCGGCGACCACAAGTGTCAAAATTTCCAAATTTACCATGGCAACATTTTGATCAACAATGACGATAGATGAAGTTTGCACATCAACACACAATAGCAGTCATAAGTGCCAAATCTCAAGCCAAATGCTCAAAGACCAAGGGAGTTAACTGAATCGACAGTATTTTCGAATGGTTTTCATTCAAAATGTGCTGTTACCATGGTAAAGGAATTTTTCAACAATGACGAAAGATTACGTTTACCCATCTACGTACCATAGCGGTTACATGTGCCAAATTCCAAGCTATATGCTCAAAGACTGAGGGAGTTAGCTTAATCCACAACACTATTGTATTTTTTCAGTGAAAAATGCAGTTACCATGACACCGCATTGTTCAACATCGACAGAAGATACTGTAGTGGTCACATATGCGCCAAAATTCAAGTCGAATACTCAAAAACTCAGGGACTTAGGTCAATCCACACTTTTTTTTGTAAGATTGGTTAAAAAGGAGAACTTTGTTGCCTTGACAACATATTTATTTACAAACTAAAAAAAGGCGTTCAGCAAAATTAAACATTACATTTATCATATATCCAAAATATAAACTGAATTGCTATAAGACTGAGAGTAGTTCGATCTACAACATTTTTTTTTTTTTTTTTTTTTTTTTTTTATATGTGACCCTGCATCACAAAACCAACAAAAAATTCGCCAAACATGGATAATTAGTTAAGAGCATATGAGTGGGAATTTTGAACGATGTACAATTGCCAATTTTCGCACCTTACGACACCCTTTCCCCTAGAACATAACATGATGATCTAAGAAACCAAATTCTTTTGTGTCATCTCAAAGCCTGGTAAATTTCCTTTCAGGAAATGTATGATTTTGTTGACTTTTAACTGATGTTTTGCATTTGACAAGGACTTAAAGCGTAAAAATACGGTAAAAACGTTATTTTCACAATAATTTTTGTTTTTCAAACCAATGATGTGCCCTTTTTTTATGGTACGTGGCATCTAATATCTGACCGTGTTCTGGATTTGACATATCATGGGTATGTACCACAAAATTATAGGAACTTCATGAGCACGTATAAAATTACAGAGAACGATTGAAATAACAAAGCCCTAAACAGACGAACGTCCGTGATGCTTTTATTTCTATCGCTGCTGCAAATTCTACTTTATTGTCCCAACTGTACTGTATACGGAAATTTGGTGTTCCACCTAATGTACATATCCTGCAAAAATTGTACGTCTGCTGGCTGTACATGGGATGTAACATTCTTTTATGCAAGATTATACTGAGTTTTCGTCACGGACGTGCGTCCGCTATTTACTAATAAAGATCGTAGCCAATTAACAATTATTGGCGATATTGTTTTGAGTCGAAATCAACTAAGATCTAGCCACACGATAATATGTTTTGAACTGATTTGAATTGAACAGGTTTTATTAAAAATCATGTCTGGCAGCCAAAGGCTGCATTGCACATGTTTTACAACCATAGTTACAAAAACAGACAGATTATTTCGGTGCTCTGTACAAACAATGATGTAAAGACTTGATATAAAAAAAAAATAAAAAATTACAGTGGTCACATGTGGTAAATCACAAGAAGTGATCAATCTATGAGGGTACCAGCTCAATCATTCTGAAATTGCTTTTACAAAAAACGAAAAAAAAGAGAGAGAGAAAAAAAAAATCCAGTCAACATGGCAACACTACTCAACACTAAATAAAAAGTCATTACTATTACAACTGATAATGAAATCAGTGAGGGTACCTGCCCATCAATACTCAGATTTATTTTATCAAAAAGAAAAGAAAACTAAAAAAGAAGAAATGAAGAAAAAAGAAAAACATTCACTGCTAACATGCCATTACACACCTAATCATTGAAAAAAATACCGTTACTATTTCATCTACATACATTTATTTTGATTCAAAAAAAAAAGAAAGAAAAGAAATCACACCTGTACTTCACATTAATCACATGCCAAATTTCAATAAAATGAACAATATTTCTTTCTTTTTTTTGAACAATTATCATCATGACAGCTCATCCTTCAACAAAAATAAAACATATCTTTTAGGCCTACACATAAAAAAAAAAATTATATATATATCCATATATCAGATGTCCGTGATGTATGTCCATCAGACATCAGATGTCCGTGATGTATGCAGTCCGACCGTTAGGGATAACTTGTCTCGAAAGTGTCCTTTAAAAAAAAAAAACGTTAAGCTCCACTAGTGACAAATAAAGATTCACAAAGTAAACAATGAGCTTAGAGCTGTTGTTTCAGGATTTTTAACTCTTTATGTGCCATGGTGGAAACCCCCTGTGTGCCACGTTATTCTGACACACGAAGGTAGTCATGCTTTGATAAAGAATTCTGTTTTCCAATTTGTATAACTTCTACAAATTCCTGTTAAGATGGGCATACATGTAGACAAAGTTAAAGAGGAATGCCAGGCTTTGTTTCGATATAAGTTGTGTGAAGAATCTATTTTCAATTTTTCTTTTGAATGACCAGTTGCTGCATTACTGTAAAGGCATGTGTTTTGCACATAAAACCGTGATAGAAACTTAGAATGTACGAGCAAATCTAGTTTGGAACACCACTTGATAGGCAATCACCACATAGAATGCAAGCCGTATATGAGAGGAACAAAAGCACGAGAAACGCTTTCATTGTGCCGCGGGATTAGAAGTGATTAGCGATTTATCGATCGGTTTTGGCGGCTTTGTTTGTTGAGCAGAATATGCGAAGTTGGCACGCCGCGCCGTCGACTGAGTCGGACGTGCGGTATGTGATCATAATGAACAAACAGCTCAAAATTTACTCGCAATTTTACGCTTTTTTCCCCTCTAATTATATAAAAATAACTAAAGACTGAAAACCAAGTTATAGGAAAATGGAATTTTGCGTAGTCTGTCATTTCTGTGCATTTACATTTCTTTCTGATGAGGTTTTGGAGACAATTTTCACTGTTATAGGTTCTGAAAGTTTCGCTCACGGACGTTCGATCCGAGAAAAGAAATTTCTGATAATTACAAATATATCACTTGAAAATAATACCAAATCACCGAGTCTCTCATACCCCAAAGTGAATAACGTTCGGCATTCAATTTACCTGTATAAACAAAAGGAAAGCGTTATGCTCACGGATGTTCGTTGGTAGAATAAGTCCATGGATTACATAGTAGGAGATAGAGGAACAGTGCCCCTTTTTAGTGACAGTTGCTCTTTTAAGTAAGGTAGCTGCCATCTCAAACAGAACACATCCAGTTTTGGTCTCCATCACGGACGTTCGCTGTAATTGTGATAATGACCCAATGCATTCTTATTTTTCTCTTCACAACGATTTTCCTCTCATTCCCTAAGTAGCCTGAACATGATGCGATCAAACAGAAAACAAAACAAAACAAAACAAATCCGAAAAGTCACATTCAGAATATTGAAACGAAAAGGATGAAATGACTGAAGAAGTCTGTAATGGGAAAGTGTCAAGAAAAAAACATGAAAGTTTCAAAAGAACGTGGAAGCAGTTGAATAAAATGAGAAGAAACAGAGAAAGGATCGAGCTCCAACACACAGAGAAAAGAATTGCCAGTGCACTCCCGTTATACCGAATTCCTCTGGAGCTTTTTTTTTTTTTGTTAATTTTTTATTCATCGAAATGTCGTCATAACCGAACAAAAATTATACAATTATTATCTGATGAAAACACGCAAATCCTCCGTTTATCATGACATGTTTTTTTTTATTAATACTCATCAATGAAAAGCAATATATTAATTTGCAATTCTGTCCCAGATATTTTTTTTTTATTTTACATTAAAGAGACAGAGAGATCGTCAAGTTGTTTGTGCTTTTGTGCTTACCTTGAAAACACATGTTAAAAAAGTGATGATGTTGTAATAGGTTTAAGGTCGCACTTTGATACGTTCGCTCTTCCAAAGATCCGTTACTCCGAATGTGCAATGGTCTGTTGTTCCGAAAATAAAAAAAAAAGGTTCGTATAATTCAGGAGGTTTCTTATTAAAAGTGGTCTTATTCCGAAAGTTTCGATAAACGAACCTGATTGTTCATGCTCCAATTAACAAACCTTTCGATTAACCTACGGAGATTCCTATTATTTACCGAATAAAGAAAGCTTCATGATTATACGAACCTTAATAAATTTTCGGATTGACAAACCGTATGAATAACGAGCCTCCGAAATGACGCACTACAAAATGAATGTTATAACGAACCATATTGGACTTTCTGTATCTTGTTATGACGAAACTTCGGAGTATCGAACCTTATATAATTTCTGACTAATATAATAACACAAATTCTCCTCGATAATACTGTGTAACACAAGGAGCAAACGCACAGGGATTTTTTCCTATACACAGCTAAACTTCGTATTTCGATAACGGAGCACATTTCTTCTTTTTTCTGTCAATTTTTTGTCATATTTAGCTGTGACCATGTTCGCTAAAAGCAAATTTTGTTTGTAGGTTTTAGATAACAATCTTTACTTAGTGATTACGAATCGTTGATAAATATATTACTTCGTTCTCAAGGATGCACTATGTCACTGAGATTACACGTACGTTTGTACGTTCATTTACGAGAGATGGAAAACGTGTTTTCTTTGATTTCTCAGCATGGAAAGAAAAAATAAGCTTTTATAATTGAGATTTGGTAATATTTATTTAGGATTTTACAGATGAGTTTGTTCTCGACATGAAATCGCTGTTTGTTGTGAATAGAATGCGTTTCCAACTCAAAGAGAACTGCATTGTTCCATATCTTGTTTGTTTCGAACGTCCATGAGCTATGCGAACCTCCGTGATGAAAACTATGCTATGTTTGTTGGAATATAGAGACTGTCTAGATCATTTACATCCTAAAAAAGTATCTTATTATTTGGGGGTAAGGATTAAAGTTTGGGATAGTGAAATAAGAGGTCGAAATATTGAGTTTGTGTAAAATGCGCGTAAATTGGAGAAAGTGTTTAGTGGAAGAGTAATATTTCAACAGAAATTAAGAATTTGGTTAAAAAAATCATCAGTTGTCTACCATTACTAACAGGGTAAGAGTACAAGCTTAATATTCTGCCAACACATACACATATCCCTGAAGATATTTCGTTACGAATTTTAACTGAGTCAGATCGTTGCAAGTTATGTTAAATGGTATTCAAATGCATTTGCAGTACTATTCCTCACGGACGTTCGCTGCTCTGGACATGGTTAATTTCCGCAGTGAATAATTTTTTTTTTTCCTCTGAGAAAATGCTACTATAATTGGGTTCATATCACAGTTTGAATGATACTCTTTCAGGTAGGACAAATGATTTGGTGAATTTCCTATCTTTTAAATTTTGTGTTGTTTTGGCTCTATTGTACATCGTTCAAAATTCTGACCCATATGTGACCGTGCACCACGAAACAAAAAGTCGCACCCATTCATTTTACGTGAGGACTAAAAAAAGGTCAAATGGGTCAACCAAGTCAATGTTGAGTTTTCCGTATTTTCTGAAAGAGCTATCATTCTTCTACATTATTGTTTAGTTTGGGATCATAACATGAGTGGGAAAGTGTGTTTTCAGCAGATATTCTACAACCCTTTTTGGGGGGAGAGTAGAATGACCGGTTATGTCTTAGAGGCCCCTTTTCATTTCTTAAGGATGAAAGGATGAAAACATGAAAGCTTGCATTAATCATGAACATAATGTGTTGATAAAACATGCTCAACTTTAGCTCAATCTGATAATCACTTCATTGTTGTTTCTCCGTGGTTTAAATCCCTGTTTTGTCCCTTTCACCGCACAGCTAGCACGGCTTGGAAAGGATTAAGCGCTTGAATAGACCCTGTACTTCAGAGCCTCTTTCCTCAGTTCCCACTTTTCCAGAGTATGTGCTTTCTTTCCAGTATTCAAATAGGTTAGGGGAGTCCATTCGAATTGAGTTATACATCATTTTAAAGCTTAGAGTCTGTTCTTTCAGAATCTGTCCCTAAATAAAAATCCATGTCTAGCGACTTTTTGTTGGTTTTGTGGTGCAGGGTGATATATGCTGAAAGAGCAGACTTTTAACTTTAAAATGATGAATAAGTCAAATTAAATGGGTTCTCTTAACCTATCTAAATATTGGTAAGAAAGCACACACTCTGGAATAGTGGGAAGCGAGAAAAAGAGGAATCTGAAGTACGTTGTGTATCTGTCTGTTCAAGCGCTTAATCTTTAACAAACCGTACTAGTTATGCAATAAATGGGACCAAAAAACAAAACAAAACAAAACAAAAAAACCAACAGGATGTAAACCGTTTTAGCAACAACACTGAAAGGATTATCAGATTGAATTAAAATTGAGCATGCTCTATTAACACATTCTGCCCATGATTAATCCCAACTTTAAAAGCAGTAGCATCATCCCCTCAAAAGTTATCAGACTTGAAAATGAAGAGTGTGCAACGGAGTATAGAGAAATGAAAAGGGGCCTCTAGGACATACCTGATCTCACTACTTTACAAAACAAGGGTTGTAGAAAAACTGCTGAAAATGCACTTTCCCATTCATTTTATGATCACAAACTTAAAAACAATGGAGAAGAAGGGTGGGTCTTTCAGAAAATATGAAAACCTTAATATTGACTTGGTTGACCCGTTTCACCTTTTTTGAGTCCTCACTTAAAATCAAGGGGTGCGACTTTTCGTTTTGTGGTGCACGGTCACATACGCCATTGTCATGGTAACGAATTATGCAATACTACCAAAAAAAGGAGTCTTGCACATCTTCATTTGATAGTGGTTATACATACAACATTTGGGGTTAATTGCTAAAAAAAAAAAAAGAATATGAGAGTAGTTCAATCCGGATTTTTTTTTCTGAGAATATTATGTTGCCATGGCAACACATAATGTGATAATAACAAAAAAAAAAAAAGGTGTTTCGCACATCTTCCTTTGATAGCAGTCACACATCCTAAATTTGGGGTAAAGTGCTCAAAAAATGAGAGAGTAGTTCGATCCGCAACATTTTTTTTTTTTTTTTGATGAAAATACTCATATTACGTGATAGTAACGAAAGGTGTCTTGCACAACCGCCTTTGATAGCGGTCTCACGTGTCATATTTGGGTTTAATTGCCCCCCCCCCCCAAAAAAAAAAGGAGAAAGTAGTTAGATCAACAAGATTTTACAATTGTAAATTTGGAAATTTTGACATTTGTGGTTGACGTGTTATGACATTTGTGGTTAATCCAGATTTTGACGCTTGTCGACGTGTTTTGACATTTGCAGTAAAAATTTAAGTTTGACATTTGTGGTCGACGTGTCATGACATCAGTAGTCGTTATGACATTTTAGGTCGTTATGACAGTGGTTATGATATTAGTGGGCTTTACAGGCCTCCTACTGTGGGTCTGCATGGACCTCTGCAGGCAATCCATGCGACTCAGTTTTAGTCATGCTCAAAACTTGGGTGCGGGTAAATCGGACATGCTGCGCACCTCCGAGCAACTACGGGCGAGATACGCGCTGTGTACTGTCAGGTGCGGACCAACTGCGGATTGCTCCGGGTAGCAAATTTGTTTCCCCGCAAGTCAACCCACAAAACATTTGCAGATACGGTATGATAAGGCCTTGAACATGCTCAAAATTTGTTTCGAGTGAATCGGGTTTGCCCTCAGAAGTACACGCAGAACACCAGTAGGAGACCCTTACCGGCAGCACCTCGCAGAAAAAGATTAAAAGAATTTAAGTATTTCGGGAACCTGAGGTTTCACCCCCCCCCCCCCTTCTTTGGTGTTGGAGAGGGGCGGGGATCATTTTATTAATTTAGATCATATTACCATAAATATGCTATATGCCAGGTTTGATGATATACGTCGTAGATTTTTCAAAAAGATGGTGAAAATTTGGAAAATCCCCCTGCTCCCCCCCCCCCCCGATCTGGGTGCCTCTCGATCCGCCATAATGAAACGTGAAATTTCAGTCGTAAATGTTTTCAAAGCTCTAAATTAGCTCTCTCTCTTTTTTTTTTTTTTTTTTTTGTTCGGTGGTGGTTAAGACATGTGGTAAAGGTAGTCATGGTTCATCCGCATGTTTGATTGAGAGTTTCGTTTCCATCTAATTATAAAATATACATAGGTGAAATGAACGGTTTGCACATTTCCCGGTGGCTTTGCACATTTCCCGGCAAAATTGAACATTTACACATTTTCCGGCGTCACGTTTGCACATTTCCCGGCGTTTGCACATATTTTCCCGGCTCCACAAGGTCCCGTGTAAAAGAGTCATAACCGCGTATGGTACCAGCACAAGTACAAACGCACACGAGTAGAGCAGTACGCGTTTACCCGGTGATACTCCCCAAAATTTGCACAATTCACACAACTGATTCCCATGAACGACCAGCAGTAATGCAACACTGTGGCTGAGTACGGGTTATCCAGATTGCTTGTCTTGACAAAACAAAAAATGTGATTCTTAATATAATATCTGTACACTATATAGGGGACAAATGATTTTATTTCTACATTTCTTTTTTCATACATAAATGAGAAACAAACTCAATTAAACAAACTAATTGTGCACACTTTTATTTTAATCTGACAGTTAAAACAAATTATTAATTAGGTGATACGCTATCAGCGTATCACCTATTGATTGTCAAAATCTCTCTTTATTTTTAGGTGATACGCTTTTAGCGTATCACCTATTGTGTTTGTCAAAATCTTCCTTTCTTTCTTTTTATTCTTCTTTCTTTCTGGCACATTTTGTGTCGTGAATATCTCAACATTGACATGACGGAATAACATGACATTTTCAGTCAACATGTCTCATGACAATATCTAGCCACAATAAGGTTTTCATGACAGTAACATATCTATGACGTCATCTAGGCGCCATTTTGTGATTTTCGGACCATGTTACATGATCGATCATAACTTCATAACTAAAGGTCATTTCTGTATCATTTTCGTTGGACATAAAGTTCAGGTCACGCTCTATCTTACTTTTTAATGCTAATTACCTAGGACATCATTACGCGCGCATTAGCGCGCGTCAAAGTTTTTAAATGCTTAAAACGACTTCCCAATGGGAAATCTCGAAGTTTCAGACAATTTTAAGCGTTCCGCGCGTTCGCGTCCGTCCGCGCATTTCCGCGCGCAGTGCGCGTAAGCAACATGAAAATGCACATTTTTTGACAGATTTGGATTCCTGATACATTAAGTAACAATATCCATTGATTTCCGATCAATTTCGACCTATAACAAAGGAATGCGCTGGCGTCAAAGTTGAAATTTCGTGTGCGCGTCTATGTGGAAATATAGCGAAAAACATGTCTTTGTTTATTTCGCCATAGCTCTTTAAAACGTCAGGTGACCCTATGTTTTTATTGCATATTACAAAAGCATATGAATTGAAAATAACGTTTCAAGTATCAATATTTCCCTAAATACATTATGACGTCATCATATCATCATCTGAAATCAAAAAAGTGGAATTATTTTTTTGAGGTACTGTTTCTGACATTCATTTGCTCGTATCTCTGTTGTTTAAGCTCAATATTATCCCAAATTCAGATATGTTGTACTTTGAACATTTGCCTTTCAGGTCCAAGTCATGGTTTTGAAATTTGATGACGTCATCATACTTTAAATTGTGATTAAAGGTAAAGATTCAAAATCGGACAAGTTTACGTGTATTGTCTATGGGAGGTGATTTTTTTTAAACCATGCATTGACTTGACAACGTTTAAGCACCTTTATCTCAGCTGATTTTGCTTCATTTCCTCTGAAACTTAAGTATGTTGTAGCTGAGACAATAAGCTTCAGTAATCATGCATTTTATTTTTTGAAATTCCATCATCAGGTTGACAATTTTGCAGTTTAAAACTGAAAATGAGAATGGAATGTGGACAAAACGATTCCCGATTCAGCTTTCACATACATAAGTTTACGTTCCTCATATTTTCTCGCCGAGACGTATGGCCGAGTGGTTAAAGGCGCCGTCTCAGAGACGTGAGGTTGCGGGTTCGAACCCCACAGGATCACGAAATAATTTTTTTTTTTATTTTACTTTTTTTTCTTCAATTTGTATTATATATTTGTCCATGTAGAAATCACGTTCGTATATAAACGTACCTATACACACACACAGACACACACCATATCCCTCTTTTTTGTGTTGGAGACCACATTGCTTCGACTGCTGCAAAATTTTGCAGGCTGACTTTTTGGTAAACTGATCATAGTATGTAATGACGACGACGGAGGTGTTGTACTTTGAACAATTGTCAACATGTCATTGTTTTGTACTTTGATGACGTCATCACACTGAAAATTGTGATTAAAGGCAAGGTATCAAAACCAGCCGATTATAGGCTTTATGTCTACGGCGCGTATTTTTCCCAAGTTCCCAGAAATGGCATAGCGACGTCAGTCGTTACAAGGCCGCATTTCCGTCTAGTAATGCAATACATGTTCACGCGGCCACGATGGTTGAGTGGGCATTGACTTTTCCCCCCTGTAATATCTATACATTTCTTTTTTGCCTTACCATTTCAGGGGATGTCCCGTGGCCGAGTGGTTAGAAAAACGGTTTTGCATGCACGCTCAATATAACTTCAAGGTGCCTATATCACATTCTTTTCTTTGTCGATCACAGATGACCGACACCTGATGACCCCAAGCGTATCACCTAACTCGTCAGCGTGACGAGTTTCATATCTCGTTTTTTATTCTTCTTTCTTTCTGGACAATTTTGTGTCGTCAATATCTCAAGAATGACATTACGAAATAACATGACATTTTCAGTCGACATGTCTCATGACAAAATCTAGCCACAATAAGGTTTTCATGACAGTAACATATCTATGACGTCATCTAGGCGCCATTTTGTGATTTTCGGACCTTGTCACATGATCGATCATAACTTCATAACTAGATGTCATTTCTGTATCATTTTCGGTGGACATGAAGTTCAGGTCACGCTCTATCTTACTTTTTAACGCTAGTTACACAGGTCATCATTACGTGCGCGTAAGCGCGCGTCAACATTTTAAAAGGCTCAAAACGACTTCCCAATGGGAAATCTCGAAGTTTCAGACAATTTTAAGCGTTTCAAACATTTTCTCGCGTGCGCGTCCGTCCGCGCAATTTCGCGCGCAGAGCCCGTAAGCAACATGAAAATGCAAATTTTTTTACTGATTTGGATTCCTGATACTTTGAGTAATAATATCCATTGATTTCCGATCGATTTCGACCTATAACAAAGGAATGCACTGGCGTCAAAGTTGAAATTCCGCGTGCGCGTCTTTCTGCAAATATAGTGAAAAAACATGTCTTTGTTTATTTCACCATAGCTCTTTAAATCGTCCGTTGACCATATATTTATATTGCATATTACAAAAGTATATGAATTGTAAATAACATTCCAAGTATCAGTATTGCCAGGCAAACGCGATGACGTCATCATATCGTCATTTTAAATCAAAAAAGTGGAATCGATTTTTTTGAGGTACTGTTTCTGACATTCATTTGCTCGTATCTCTGTTGTTTAAGCTCAATATTACCCCAAATTCAGATATGTTGCACTTTGAACATTTGCCTTTCAAGTCTATGTAATGGTTTTGAAATATGATGACGTCATCATACTAGAAATTGTGATTAAAGGTAAAGACTCAAAATCAGACAAGTTTACGTGTTATGTCTATGGGAGGTGATTTTTTTTTTTTAAAACCATGCATTGACTTGACAACGTTTAAGCACCTTTACCTCATCTGATTTTACTCCATTTCCTCTGAAACATAAATATGTTGTAGCTGAGACAATAAGCTTTAGTAATCATGCATTTTATGTTTTCAAATCTCCTCATCAGGTTGACAATTTTGCAATTTAAAACTGAAAATGAGAATGCAATCTGTACGGAACGATTCCCAATTTTTCTTTGCAACTGTATATTGATCGAATCCACGCTGCCACTTGTGGAAAGTTGAATAGCGCCATCACAAGTCAACACTGTCACGATAGTATTTAGATTTAAGTTTCGCACTCGATCTTCAGGACAGCCATGTGGCATAATCGGTTAGCGCGCTGGTTGTTCATAACACCATACCGGAAGGCGAGAGGTTCGACTCCCGCAGGACTTTTATCCGTTCTTTCTTTTTTTCTCTTTTTTTTTTTTTTTTTTTTTTACTCCGATGTCATTTATCGTATTATTTTATCAAGTGTACGTAACCCGTGAACACGGCTGCTCTATTTCCCTTGTTTTGTATTGGAGTTTGGAGATTGGGTTTGCTTCATTAATTTTGTCACACTTAATGTTGTAAATTGCCCCTTGTTACAATGTCCCGCTTGTCACCTTTCGTTTGCTCTTTCCTTTTCTCTTCATTGGTTATTGTTATACTGTAACAGGATAGGTAGGAACATGTACGTTTAAATAACTTGCAGGAATGAGTGCTGAATTGATTAACTCTAATCCAGGTGTATGGCGTCTCGCTCATCTCTTTGAAATTCCAGGTTGTTATTGTTTGACCCAATAACGGAGTTGTAGACAGGTTATATGTTGCTATAGAGGTATCTTGTGCCACATGAATGGAAAGCATCACTGTTTAGTAGTAGTAATGAACTTTTTCATGTTGTATATGGTATAAATATTTAAGATATATATATATATATATATATATATATATATATATATATATATAAAGATTAAAGATAAATTTCACATCCGATCTTCGGTACAGCCGTGTGGCTTTATAGTCACTTAGCGCGCTGCATGGTCATTATGCACTACCTTAGGACGAGATGTTCGAGACCCGCAGGACGCTATCATTTTTTTCTCTCTCTTTCTTTGTGTTTCTTTTGGCAGTTCAGCTTTATTCCGATCGATGTCATTAATCGTATTATCTTATCAATTATACTACCCCACGACACACAGTCGCTCAAATTGCTTCTTTTTTTTTTGTCGGAGGCTGGAGGTTGGATTTGCTTCATTTATCATACGTATTGTTTAAATTGCCCTTGGTACAGTGCCCCGCTTGCCACCTTTCCTTTTCCCTTTCCTTTTCTCTACGTTTGTTCCTGTTATATTGTCACAAGACAGGTCGGAAAATAATTTGCATAACTCAACTGGAGCAGGAATGGCAACTGAATGAATTAACTCTAGGCCAGGTGTATGGCGTCTCGCTCATCTCTTTGAAATTCCAGGATGTTATTGTTTGACGCAATAACGGAGTTGTAGACAGGTTTTATGTTGCTATAGAGGTATCTTGTGCCACATGAGTAGAAGGCATCACTGTTTAGTAGTAGTAATGAACTTTTTCATGTCCCTCCATGTCAATTATAGTGTGGTTTAAAGGGGTTGTGTGTCTATCTGCCAAAGAAAAGAAATAACTTATTTTCGTCATGGCTGTTTCTCTATACGTAGCCGTAGGTATTGAGTGTTGTTGGTATCTGAGCAGTGAAGAACAGAGCATCAGGCTAAATTTCCCCTTAGTTATACGCGCTAAGCGTTCAATTTGATATATCTTTCTTTATGTAGTCAATTCTTGCTAATGGAGTTACAGAATTATGTTATGACACGTTTCACTGTAAGAAGTTTGTAAAGCAAAGTTTATGGACAAGGCAAGCAATTGTACATGAATAATACCTACCATTGATTTCAGAGGGAAATTATGGTATTCCTAAATGTAAGGGTATCATTGCTTTGGAATTGCTGAGACAATATGCTTGGCACGAGGGCTTCCACTTCTAATAACTGATCCCTTTGAAGATGTGTCGGTCACGGGTGATCGTCATGATTCACGTAGAAGCTTACGTTCCACACTCTTGGTTCGAGAAGACTTACCATCTTACTTCAAATTGTTATTAATGGTAAAGACTCAAAATCAGACAAGTTTACGTGTTATGTCTATGGGAGGTGATTTTTTTTTTATGTGCATTGATTTGACAACGTTTAAGCACCTTTATCTCAGCTGATTTTGCTCCATTTCCTCTGTAACTTAAGTATGTGGTAACTGAGACAATAAGCTGCAGTAATCATGCATTTTATTTTTTGAAATCTCCTCATCAGTTTGACAATTTTGCAGTTTAAAACTGAAAATGAGAATGGAATGTGGACAAAACGATTCCTGATTCATCTTTCACATACATTACATAAGTTTACGTTCCTCATATTTTCTCGTCGAGACGTATGGCCGAGTGGTTAAAGGCGACGTCTCAGAGACGTGAGGTTGCACACGTGCGGGCTCGAACCCCACAAGATCACGAAACAAAATACTTAGCTATTTTACTTTTTTTTCTTCAATTTTGTATTACATATCCGTCCATGTAGAAATCACATTCGTATATAAACGCACCTATACACACACACAGACACACACACACACACACACACACACACACACACACACCATATCCCTCTTTGTGTTGGAGACCAAATTGCTTCGACTGCTGCAAAATTTTGCAGGCTGACTTTGTCAAACCGATCATAGTATGTAATGACGACGACGGAGGTGTTGTACTTTGAACAATTGTCTTTCAAGACCATGTCATTGTTTTGTACTTTGATGACGTCATCACACTGAAAATTGTGATCAAAGGCAAGGTATCAAAACCAGCCGATTATAGGTTTTATGTTTACGGCACGTATTTTTCCCAAGTTGCCAGAAATGGCATAGCGACATCAGTAGTTACAAGGCCGCATTTCCGTCTAGCAATGCAATACAATGTTCACGCGGCCACGTTGGTTGAGTGGGCATTGATTTTCTCCCTGTAATATCTATACATTTCTTTTTTGCCTTACCATTTCCGTGGATGTCCCGTGGCCGAGAGGTTAGAGAAACGGTTTTGCATGCACGCTCAATATAACTTCAATGTGCCTATATCACATTCTTTTCTTTGTCGATCACAGATGACCGACATCTGATGACCCCAAGCGTATCACCTAACTCGTCAGTCTGACGAGTTTCATATCTCGTATTAATTCAAATCTTCAACTTTCCCTGATACAATGCGAAATAAAAATAAACTCACCATTCTGTGCATACATTTATGCAAACATAGGTTGCAGTATATCTATTGCTCAAAGATAAATTAGGCAATTCTTGATGAACAGAAATTCAGGAGACCATCATCGTAAGCAAACGCTTGACGAGGACAATGGCCTCAGAAATGATTGTCTAAGCAATGCAACATTGCAAAAATAAAACATATGTGACCCTGCGTCTCAAAACAAACAAAAAGTCGCCAGACATGAATTTTAGTTCAGAGTATATTCTAAAAGAGCAGACTCTAAGCTTTAAAATGATGTATAACGTAATTGAAATGGACACTCCTAAGCTATCTAAATATTGGAAAGAAAGGACACACTCTGGAAAGTGTGAACTGAGAAAACAAGCCCTGAAGTAAAGGGAGTATTCAAGCGCTTTCTTTACCAATCTATGCTAGCTGTGGGATGAATTGAACAAAAAACATGATGTTAACCACGGGAGCAACAACAATGAAGGGATTA